>CM053785.1:1011069429-1012269429 GCA_028749045.1 Cupressus sempervirens
CTCAAACCACCTGCACCAATGTGTACATCACGAAATCCTACCTCAAAACAAAAAAAAATTGCTCGCAAAAAGGAGTCCATATGAGGAAGATATTGCCATTTGAAAATTATTGTTGCTGTTATTTTTTCTGAATTGTCGTCATGCCTCCAAAAAACAAATCGCTCTAGATTTTGCCTCAGATGTCTAATTTGGATGAAACAAAATCTAATCTGGGGTTTTTTGACCTTTTGAATGTGATGCAAATATCAAATTTGCACCAACAAGCTTCAATCTTCACCTGCAAAAAATCTCTCCTATGGCCCTATGGCCAAATTTTTATTGGAAAATAATGTAGATCCGAAAAAATAGCAGAGATGCAAATGAAAAAAAGTAGATCTGAGAATTAAATGTAAAGATCTAAAATGATCATACCAATTTTGCAAATCGGTCCTTCAATTGTCAATTTGAAAAAAAAATTGCCTCACAATCAACTTTGGCCTAGGGTAGGTAACTTTGTACACCAAATCAACATTCTGGATACCATGGTGAGGTCAGATCTAATGCTAGACACTCCCAATTTTTGCGATACTTCAAAGTCAGACTGCGGTGATAAAGCAAGATGATGGTCTCAAACGGCTATGTGATGAGAAAATCTTCAAGTTGCTCTGATACCATGTAAGAATTTGCCTAAGGGAAAAATTCACCCAAGAACTAAGAACCCAAACACAAGCACACAATAGACCAAAAATGGATATGATCAATTAATTAGAGTATGTCCAACTACATTGCTCTATTTAGAATGTGATGTTCAAACACACTAGGAGTGCATGTATATAAAGGCCTCTTAGGAAGCACCTAGAATGTCTCTAGAAACAACCAGGAGATAAGACAACTAAGCACCTTATCCAACATTCTAGATGAATGGATAAGAATGACAAAGTGTCATATGTGTGTAGAAGATTCCTGTGTTATAGACAACATGTGTTTAAAAGAGGTGTGGACCCCTTGTGATGTCATCATGACAACTCAAAAGAGTGCACAAACTCCTAAGTGTCTCACTAATAAAAATAATAAAATAATGCAAAATAAATAAATAATGCATAAACCTAAGTAAACTTAAGTAAGTGTAATAAGTAAATACTTATTTACACCAACAATCAGGCTTGATAGGTTAGCCAAGGGAGCATTTATGAAAGTTGGAAGCATGACATAGGATGTGTGGATTCATGTGTGTTCACATGGATTACTTAGTTGTGGATATGGATTTGAAGGCTTCCATGTTTGTATTGCAACAATGCTTTTGTTGAATAATACATGGTGATGGATGCTTTTGGAGGTTGGACTTTTACCCTCAGTGAGGGTTTCCCAAAATATATCTCATGTCACATTTTTATAGGTATGTTTTCTATTCACTTGCATGTGGATTTTAATTGCATAGCTATTTCAGATCTATTATGGGTTATGCAAAAACAAATATATTATTCTTGGAATTTTCCTTACAATCAACAACACAAAGTAGCTAAGATCATGGAGCTAAGTCTTTCTAAGGATTTTTCACCTACACCTATCTTGCCTACTACTCCTTCTACTTATAAACATGTTTTACCCTCTACATCTATTCAACCCATTAATGTTCCTTCTTCAGAATCTATGGTAGTTGATCCTAATCCTTCTATTATAACTCGTAAGACTATTCATAATCAACATGCTCATCAGTGTCACAAGAACCATCAAGATAAAGCTAAGGCTACATTTCATTCTTGCTTCTCAACCTTCATCTTCTTCTCATCCTTTATCTTCCTTTGATCAAACTTTGTGTTAGGCTTTAGAGAAGGTGAAACAAGGTAACATTTTGCATTTAGATAGACATGATGATTCTATTCATATTTTGGTTTTTCTAATCTAGATATGGAAGATAGTTTAGATGATAGTAGTGATGAATATTTAATTAGTATGGATAGTGATTTTCCTAACATGCTTTCTACACAGCTTACAATCACTCCTAGTAATGAGTGTAGTGACTACCAAAGTCCTTTCTTAAAAATTGTTGTCATTCCTACTACAATGTATATTATTCCTCTTGTGAGTCACCATCCTTCCCCTAGCTTTTCTGTTTGGGGAGGTGGTATGCAAAATACTTTATGTGGACTTTATTCATCATAGTAGTCTTTGTGTTCTTGTGTTGTGTTTTCCCCCGTGTTGTATTTTTATTTTATATCATGTCTTTTGATTGCTTTAGATGATCCTTGTTGCTTCATTGAGCTCAAGAGGATAAAGTAATTGATTTGTCATTCACATTCTTCTATTTATATATCTTTTCTTCTATACATTGTTATACTTTATGTCATGCTCATGTTATTATTTGTACTAGTGATCTTGTATAGTCTTCTTGGTCACTTATGATATGGTAGCACTGATTATTTTTGGTCTCCATGTTATTGGCCCAAAAAGACTCTTCTTCATAGCTCTTCTATAGCTTTTCCTCCATTGTGTCATAGTTTTACTTCCTTTAGGGAATGATGATATTTTGATACTTGATATAATACTACATGTTATCATATGATATTATTGACACAAGTTGCTATATCCCTTTTGTGCTCTCTTTTTGTCATGTATTTATTTCCCTTGGTATGTTTCTCTTCTTGGGGGCATGTCATAGTGGAAACGTTATTCATTGGATGTACACTTTCATTAAAGTTATTTCTCCTATTAAGGCACTTGCAATCACTTTAACATGGGCGCATACACTCCTCTCATCCCTTGTCCATAGAATACAAATATGGATTATGTGTATAACTCTAAGTACTTCAGCCTTTACTAATTAGTATGATTTCCAAGGTATACCCAAATCTATGCATTGTTTTTTCATGTTTATCCCCTCTCTCACTTTTTCCTTCTAATTTCCAAGATTTGTTCCTAGGGACTTTGCCTCTTTCTTTTTGGATCTCTCTCTAAACTATTGATAATTTGGGAGGCCTAATTCTTGTTTTGACCCTTCTTTTGACTACTAACAGTCAGGGAAATCTAGTCTTGTTTTGATCCCTTAAGGACACGCACATCCTTATGCTTGGGTCACTTGTTGATTCTTCTTTTTGGGACATGAAGTTCCCTAGCATGCCACACACACTTGCTAGACCATTTGGTTCAGCTTTTGATGGGTAGACTAGCATGCTATACACACTTGCTAGACCATTCAATGACATCCCCTTTTCTTCTTTTGTGGAGAGCTTTCCCCTTTCTTTTTATTTTTCTTGTGTGGTTCACACAAAGGCACACAAAACCTATTGGGAATGTAATTACACCTCTTTTTGTAGTGCCTATCTCTCTTATTATGATTTTGGATGTGAAAATTACTCAATTCTATTAGGGCATGATGATTTATTTTCCTCCTAAGTCATGATAATATTTTCTCTTTTGTTATTTCTCTACTTTACCATGATTTTGAGGAAAATCATACTCCCACTAAAGTGGGAGCTTAATGTATCGATTTAAAATGGACACACTTGCACTTTAAGACCTTTGAGCTCCCTCTTCATAATTCCCTCTTTTGACCATGGATATGCATGTGCTCAATCTCCTTTTTCTCCTATTTTTTTCCTCTTTCAACCCTTATCTTTTTGGTACCTACCCTTGCTTTATGTAACACCTAGACCTCCAAGACCAGGTTGACTCAAGCTAACCTAGTCTAGGCTAGGTTGATCAAGGTTTACCAAGTCCTCCCAGGTTGACCTTGTCCCCAACAATTCCAAAGCTCAAGGCTTGAAAGGCCTCGGGGGTTTAATTAGTTTTTGACTATTATCTAGTCAACCTATATTGTTTTTACACCAAAAAACTCATATATAAGGAGACTTGGAGGCTTCATTTTCACAATTCATTCATGTACTCAAGCTCTGACTCTCAAGTGAAGATTTCTACCTTTTGTTAGAATCTGAAAAGATTAATAACCTAGAGAACTAGTGCAAAGAATAAATTTCTAAACTATGAATGCAAATGATACAAAATCAAAATAGCAACACACAGTTAGTCTCCAAGAGAGTAATGCAAATGCTAGAAGCAAAATAGCATTAAGAGGATGCAAAAACAAGAGATGCAAATACAAGCTAGGTAGCATGCTTATATAGGCTAGGAAGAGGGAGGAGGTGGCAACACCAACCAATGAGGAGCAACCATCCATCAGACTAAAGATAGCAAAGTATCTTCCCAAGATAGCTAATGGATGCTCACATGTAGGAAGGTGACACCTCACAACCATTCACCTAATAAGACATGCTTTATTAACTTAAAAAAGATTATTAAAAGTGTAGGAAAAACCTAGCAATATAGGGAAAAAAAAACTACACTAACACCCCCACATAAGCAAAGCTTAGGTGGATGTAGAAATGGGTCCCAAAAAGTCAAGCCTGATGAGGTACCCATGTACATAAGATTTCCCAAAAGAGAGAGAAAAGAGACCCCCAAAAAAATTCATGACTCCAAGTGAGAGGAAGAGGCCCCCCCAAAAGATGAAGCATCTCACACCCCCAGCAAAGCTTGCAAATGAAGGAACTTGCTCTTAGTGAAGGGTTTGGTGAAGATATCAGCAACTTGCTTGAAAGTCAAACAATAGCAAAGGTCAATGACATGAACATGGATGAGCTCCTGGATGTAGTGCCTATGCACCTCTATGTGTTTGGTCCGCTGATGATGAATCATATTTCATGAGATCTGAATGGCACTCTGGTTGTCACAAAATATGATTGATGGTCATCTAATCTAGATACCAAACTCAGTGAGAAGATGTTGAAGCGAAATGGCCTCAGTGGCAGCATTTATAGCCCCCTGATACTCAGCCTCAGTAGAAGATAGAGCAATAGTAGACTGCTTTTTGCTTGGCGAACAAATAGGACCTAACCCAAGTGAGAAGCTATACCTTGAAGTAGACTTGTGATCCTCAAAATCACCTGCCCAATCTGAATTTATGTAGCCCACCAAATCAAGCTCAATACCCACTGCATAGTGAATCCCACAACTATGAGAACCTTGAATGTAGTGAAGGATCTGCTTGGTTGCTTTACAGTGTAGCTCATGGGGCTCCTGCATGAATTGAGAGACCATGCCTATAGCATAGGAGATGTTAGGTTCGTATAAGTTAGATAAATGAGACTCCCAACAAGTTGGTCGTACAAAGTGTCATCAACAAGTAGAGAAGAACATTGAGCCTCAAGTTTGACTCCAAAAAGGAAGGGAGTCAGAGCAAGCTTACAGTCAACCATATGAAACCTCAAGAGTAAATATAGAGCATACTTGGACTACATGATGGTGATCCTAGAAGGAGACTAAAGGATCTCAATCCTAAGAAAGTAATGCAAAAAGCCCAAGTCAGTCATCAAAAAACTATCCTAAAGGGCCACTTTGACAGCCTTAATGCTGGGTGAAGAACTTCATGTGATCAGCGAGTCATCAACATACAAAACCAAAAATAGAAATGAATCACCCTGTTGCAAAATGTAGACATTAGGATCAGAATGGCACTGAGTGAACCCAACTGATAGAAGGAAGGAGTCCATCTTGGCATACCAGGCCCGAGGAGCCTATTTGAGGCCATAGAGAGACTTTCAAAGATGGTACACAAGTGAAGAATCCTAAAGGAAGCCCTGTGGTTGCTCCATGTAGATCTCCTCATGAAGGTCACCATGAAGAAAAGAACTCTTCACATCCATCTAATGTACTTCCCAATGATTAGCTGCAGCAATGGCAAGAACAATTCAAATGGAATTCATTCGGGCAACTGGCACAAAAGTCTCAGAGTAGTCAATCCTAGGAACCTAGGAGAATCCTTTGGTGACCAAGTGAGCCTTGTGTTTGTCAACTGACCCATCTGCTGCAAATTTTGTCTGATAGATCCACTTACATCGAACAAGTTTTCTTCCTTTAGGAAGAGGGACAAGATCCCAAGTGTGGTTCCTCATCAAGGAACTATACTCTTCCTGCATAGTTGTATCCCACTCAGGAATACCAGAAGCCTCATGAAAGGACTGTGGATCTGAGGCAATATCAATGAAGACATGTCGAGCATCTTGAAATTATGAACGAGTTCGCCTAGTGTCTGATGGATCCCCAACCCAATCACCTACAAACTGCAAGGTCTGTCTAGCCCAAAGTGAAAAGGAAGATGGAGAATTTGGAGGGGAATCATTAACCTCTGAATGTTGACTAGGAGAGGAAGGAGGTGAGTTTTCTTAATCACTTTCTGCATCATAATTAGAGGTAGAAGACTGCTTAGGTGAATATGACTCATCAAAAGATCTATCATGTATTCCAAGTGACTCTAATGTCAAGGTAGAAGGAGTTGTAGAAGTGATAGAAAGCGAGCTTGAAGATCCCTCCTCAAACCGAACACTCCTCTCAATGAATAACTCATGTGCAGTAGGGTGGAGCAACTGATAACCCTTCACACCATCAGGATAACTACAAATATGCAAGGTCTACTTTGCGGATCCAAGGCCTTACGTTTCTTTGTGGGAATGTGGGCCCATGCAGGGGAGCCAAAAACTTGAAAGTGCTTAACTGATGGTTTCTGACCGCTCCAAGCTTCAAAAGGAGTAACTCCCTTCAAGTCTCAATGTGGAACATGGTTCTAGATATAACAAGCATAGTTAATGGCTTATGCCCAATACTATGGTGCAAGAGATCTAGAGTGAATCATACAGTTTTCCATTTCCTTCAAGGATCTATTCTTTTGTTCTGCAACACCATTTTGCTAAGGATTGTATGGAACTGAATGTTGTAAATCAATCCCCTCTGAAGTGCAAAATCTTTCAAACCAATAGTTGACATACTCACCACCATTGTCTATGCACAAAACCTTGATGGCTTTCCCAGATTTCTTTTCTACAAAAATTTTGAAGTCTTGAAAATGATCAAATACCTCTGACTTTTGTTTGAGAAAGTAAACCCATGTATATCGAGAAAGGTCATCAATGAATGTGAGGACATATCGGGCCCTACTGAAAGAAGGATGTTGAAATGGACCAGCCAAATCACTGTAAACTAACTCTAGTATCTATGAAGCTCTCCATGCCTTACTTTTGTCAAACTTTTCCTTAGGATTCTTACCAAGAATGCAACCTTGGCAAACACCTCCTGAGAATTGAACCGAAGGCAACCCTGTGACCATGCTCTGCTGGTTGAGCTGATGCAAATAGCAAAAGTTAAGATGGCCAAATTGCTCATGCCATAATTTACTCACATCATTAGAGTGAGTGAGCAAAATAGATGAAGGAGGATCAAGAACAAAGTGACAAAATAGATAGAGTCGTGACTGATGATCTGCTCTCCCAACTGCAACTACAGAATCACTATGCAACTCACATATCTCCACTAAATCAGGAGTGAACTCAACCTTCTTCCCTGAACTTGTGTGAGTGATCTGGTATATTGATAGGAGATTAGTTGATAATGAGGGTACACAGAGAACATCATGGAATGTTCCATCCCCCACATCAACAGACCCTTTCCCACACACCTCAACAGGAGTGTCATCACCCATCAAAATAGAAGGCATAGTACATGGCTCCAAGGATGCAAGTTCTTCCTTAGATGAAGCCATGTGGTGCGAAGCACCCAAATCAAGAACCCAAGTGGATGGTGAGGAAGCAACTGCAACAAGAGCCTTTCCCTTTCCTTTCCCCTTGTTGTTTTCTTTTGCCTTGTTAGACCCTTCATTAGAACTTTGTTTGATAGACTCAAGAACACTAATATTATTCTTCTCAAGAATGTACGTCAAGGGATCAATTTGTTTCTTCAAAAATGTATGTTCATCATGACTGGGTCCTTTACAATAGGCGCATTTAACCTTTTCTTTCTTAGGCTTATCGCTCTTAGAGGATGAGGTATCAATAGTTGCTTTTGAAGCAATTGGTATTTGATCCTTCTTTTCCTCACTATTATTTTGTTTCTAATCCTTACTATTGTTGTTACTACTTTTTCCTTTTTGTTCTTTTGTGCCTTGGTTGGCAACTAAGGCATGTGACTTAGAGGACTTAAGAGTGCCCATCTAGATTAGCTTGTCTTGTTCTCGAGTGAGATTGATAGCAAAATCATCTAGAGATGGCATGGTGAATTGAGTACCAAGTGCACCCTTAGTAGCATAGAAGGTAGAGACAAACACAAAATATTTTGAACTTATCTTAGAGAGAATACTAAGAATTAGTTGTTCATCTTTCTTTTCAATTCTACATTGTTTTAACTGCAGCCTTAGTGATTTTAATTTGGTGAAGAAATCTTGGATTGTGTTGAAATTGCCTAGACTTAAACTAATTATTTCATTTTCCAATATATGACCCCTCATTGAATCTTGTGTGCTAAATAGTGTTTCTAGCTTTGTTCATATTTCATTTGGTGTATCCAAAGATTCAATGTGAAATAGCAAGTCAGGAGAAAAAGACAAACACAGTGTTCCATATGCCTCATCACATTTGTTAAACCACTTAGCCTTATCTTCATCTTTATCAGGTTCAGTTTCAATTCCCATAGTTATCCTATTTAATCCAGCTTTCCTTAAGTGAATTGATATGCGTGATTTCCACTCAAAGCAATTGTATGGAGTTAGGATGGGCATATTTGTTTGATCCATGTTGAAGAAATGCTAAAAAGAAGAGAACCTAGCCATGACAATGCCCCCCCACCTTTTTGCTCAATCAAAGAACCCCCCCCCCCCCCCCCCCCAAAAAAAAAAAAAAAGAAATATGATTTGGCACTTTATTTTAGTGTGTTTACAACTACCACTAGAAAGAAATACTTAGTGGTCTTGATTTCAATGCATTACAAACCTTCATGAAGAGCATATGCTGAAAGTGAAACTTAGGCACAATAATCAAGGAAACAAATAGCACCACTATGATCTACTCAAAAAATATGCACTTTCAAAAAAGAATCACCTTGATACGAGGTCGTATGAGAAAGTTATGATCCTCCGAAGTTTCCAAAACAAGAACTGTGCACAGTCACGATCGAGAATCTACAATTTCTGAAGAATTTATGCATGAAAATCAAAAAACAACTCTACTAGTGGATAGAGCACAAAAAAATAGCCAAGGTCATAATAAGAATCATCAAAATTGGATTTCGTATGAGCAAGAATGAGACATTTGAAAACTGCATTCAAATATGCGACTGCCAATGTAGAGGGGTATGGTTGTAGCTTTCTGTGCTTGATTCTACAAAATATATAGCTTGCATGCAAAAACTAAAAGATACCTAGATAGTTTTTATGTGCTGCAAACAAAACCTAGAAAGCATTTTTTTTGTTGATGTACAGAAGATGTTGCTATAGTGTAAATCAAACGCCTTTAATAGTAAAAAAATGGCTCTAAAAATTAAGAAACGACCCCAACAACCAAAATATGACTTGCAAATGTTGGATTAGCTTCCTAAGTCCATCAATGGCATGCTAGAACCTACAATATTGATCGAAAACTCCAAATATGCACGTTGGTTGTCAGATTTGAGATTGAAACCCCAGAGAAAAACCGTTTTTGTCAAAACTTTTATGATTCTCAAGATCATCCAAAGATGCAAGAGAAGAGCATACTTCATTTTTCAAAAAACTACAATAAAATTTATTAGCCCCCCCCCCCCCCCCCCCCCGCCCCCCCAAATATCTCAAATAAGGAAATTAAAATCTACTCTTGCACATAGAAAAGCTCTGATACCATGTTAGAATCTGAAAAGATTAATAACCCAGAGAACTAGTGCAAAGAATAAATTTCTAAACTATGAATGCAAATGATACAAAATCAAAATAGCAACACACAGTTAGTCTCCAAGAGAGTAATGCAAATGCTAGAAGCAAAATAACATTAAGAGGATGCAAAAACAAGAGATGCAAATACAAGCTAGGTAGCATGCTTATATAGGCTAGGAAGAGGGAGGAGGTGGCAACACCAACCAATGAGGAGCAACCATCTATCGAACCAAAGATAGAAAAGTATCTTCCCAAGATAGCTAATGGATGCTCACATGTAGGAAGGTGACACCTCACAACCATTCACCTAATAAGACATGCTTTATTAACCTAAGCGAGATTATTAAAAGTGTAGGAAAAACCTAGCAATATAGGAAAAATAAAAAACTACACTAACACCTTTTACATTCAAGGAGTTCAAGTATTCAAGTTTTTCAAGCATTCAAGAAAGGAGATTTCTATCTAGAATTGAAGAATCCTTTTTTATAATTTGATCGTCAAGATCTAGCTTATTTTTGGTCATTAAGGGAGGAGATCTAAATTTAAATATTCATTATCTTTTTCATTGATGCACTTCTATATCTTTGGCACCATGATGGGATTATGGTAGATCCATTGTAAAGAGTGGAGATGTCCTACATTCCTAATTCAAGATCTCCATTACACTTACATTCATACAAACAAGGTGAATCCTAACATTTATCTTTTACATTTGCATTTCTCAATTACAGTTAATTCCTTAACCTAGGGCTTGACCAAGGAAATCCCTCATCAAACCCAAATCCCCAAACCTTTCTTTTTGTGTTGATTTGTAGGTTGGGAGCGAAAAGGATTACTGGTCTAGAACCTACAATTCACAAGATTTTTGGAGTCATTAGTTGCAGGTCATCAGACTACGTCAACCTAGTTATAAGATGTCTTCCCAAGTCAACCTAACCCTTCAATCTCAGATTTTGGGGAAATTTTTGGATTTTTTTCATTCTATCATTTTATTTTAATATTAGTGGACCTATATTCAGATACAGTTCAGATTAGTGAGTTTTGGAGAAAAATACATCTTCCTCTAGAAATTTAAAGGTGAGTCTTTCATATTTAATCTCCTTTCATATCCTTACGCTAGATTTGCATCTTGATTGGGCTAATTATTTTAATATAACATCTAGATTTATATTATTTAAGAAATTAGTTCAATTCCACATTCACATTATCCTATTAAGGACCTATGAGAATATATTTCCTTGTATTGCATTCCTCTTTATAATTCAAATTTAGTAATAGCTCCCTTATTCCTTTGGGTCTTAACTAATCTAATTTGGATCATAAGTGAAATTATACTTATAAATTTCCCTCTTTATCTCAAGCACATATTTGAATGGCTTAGTGATCCTGCAACGTGCAAGTCTACATCTTATTTAGAGTGCTTCCATTTTACCACTAAATAGGGTCAACCTAGTATAATGTATAATTTGTTTTGGGCTGACCTTATGTAATAAATATATAAATAATAATTGGTCAAGGGTTTGGGCTAAATGTCTAGAATCTTCTCATATGGTGGAAAATTGTCTATATAAGGAAGCCCCATAGTGTTATTTAGGGCAGGTCTGGGTGGTAGTTTGTGGCTCTATCTTGGAGAATATTATAAAGAAAGAACTCATGTGGCTCTAAATATTGTATTTCTAAAAATCTATAATTTCATACTTGTAGAGATAATAAGATGCCCATTGTATGCGCTTCCAAAAATTAGGTTATTTCTCTATTTTTGTTGTGTATTTTTGGTAGTAAAGGAAGTGCCCTTCATATATTGGTATCAGAGAAGGAGTTCCTGAGTGTATAGATAGATCACCGACTATCAGGTAGTTTGTATTGGGACCATGGTTTGGGTTGAGTGTGTAGGCAGATCACTGACTATGAGGCAATTTGCACTAGTACAGTGGTTTGGCTAAGTGTATAGGCATATCATCTTTGTGAAGCAATTTGTACTTAGAAAATTTGTGAAATTGTCCATGAAGGGAACATAGTGGAAGAGTCAAAGGTGTGACACTTGAAGGTTTTAGAGCCCTTTAAAAACAACTACAAGCATTGCAAGAATAGTTGAATAGAGGGATGAAATTTATCATAAAAGATGAAAGTGGGGATGAAAGAGAAGAAGGAAATGTTGATCAAGAAGAAGAAGAGGGAGTTTTGAACCCAAATGAATAAAGGTTGTTTAGGGCCATCTTCAAGACTGGGAAAAGACCTAAGTTTGAGGTTCCCATATTTTAAATAAATCTTAACCCAAAGGAATTGATCATTTGGATCAATGAATTAAAATTATATTTTGAGTATAAAGATATCGAGGATCCTGATAGGATCAAGTTTGTAAGGGCCAAACTGAAGGGTCATGCAAAGATTTGGTGGCAGAAGATTCAATTGGAACAAAATAAAAGAGGGAAGGAGAAAATAACAAGATGAGATCAAGAGATAGATAAATTGAAGTGATAAATCACTTATATTGATTATAAACTTGATTTGTTGAAGAGAATGCAAGGGTTGAAGCAAGTGGGGAGATCTATTAAGGAGTATACACAAGAGTTCTACCAAGTTCTCACTAGAATAGGCCATGCAAAAGTTAACAAGGAGAAAGTTGTATGTTATCTTAATGGGTTGAGGCGATGCATTGGGGAGGAGCCAAGTCTAGTCTAAATGAACATTATTGAAGATGCATACCAATTTTCCCTAAGAGTAGAGGAAAAGATGAAAATGAAGTTTGAGAGAAAGCAAAGTGAAAGAGATCATGGTGGACAATCTTATGGAGGGAAAAATGGAGATCATAAGAAGAAGGACGAGGCTAGTAGTAGCACTCAAAACTAGAGGGGAAACAATTTCAATCATTTCTATGATCAAAATAATAGAGATCAGAGAGGAAAAGGAAGAGGGAAAGGATCAAGAAGAGGAGGCTTGTGCAAAACATGTTTTTACTATGGAGAAGAAGGTCACAGAGCACTTGAATGTCCTCAATGACAAGGAATAGTAAATCAATAGTAGTATTGGTAAATCACCATTCTAGATTGTAGATGGAAATAATCCCAGAAATGCTTCTGAGTTGAGTAAGTTTTATAAAGGAAAGATAAGTAGTATTGAAGCTAAGGATTTTTTCAACATGTAAAGAACATCAATGAGGAGGTGAGAAAGCATATTACCAAGATGAATACATAATACATGGCTAAGGAAAATGAGAAAAGGAAGCATAAGGAATTTCAAGTTGGAGATGAAGTCATTGTTTATTTTAGGAAGGAGAGATTTCTAGTAGGTACATATAACAAGTTGAAAATGAAGAAGTTTGGACCATGCAAGATATTGAAGAAACATGATTCAGGAAACGCCTATGAAGTAGAGTTGATTGTTAAACTAAATATTTCACTAGTATATAATATTTTAGATCTGATAGAGTATCATGAAGGAGGTATTTCAAATGAGGTCATAGAGGCACAATGGAGTATTTTGACAACTACTTCAGTTACAAAGGAGATTGGGGAGATATTGGACAGTCATGTTGGCAAAAGCACAAGGAACAAAACCTATGAAGAATATTTGGTCAAATAGAAAGGAAGACCAGTAGCAAATTTTCCATGGTTGAAAAGGGAGGAGATTGACCATCTTGGTTTTCCTTTGAGCACCTAAGACATGACAAGATCATTTCTCAAATTACCTCGGGTGTCTGATGCAGAAGCATCGTGGGTATAAGGGCAATCTTCCATTACCTAAAAAATTATTTATGTTTATGTCCTTTCAATAAGGGATATTTCTATGCAAAGTTACTATTTGTGGAAATTTACTATTTTTAGTAAGTGGGTCATACAAGCACAAAATTTTTCTAATATCACAGGTGGAGGTTCATCTTAGTTATTTCAATCTGCTAGAGGAGCTAGATTGTCATACCATATGTATTGTATAAGTTTTTGAGTTTTTTGGGTACAAAACCTTTGAGCTCAAGTTTGAAGGCCTAAATGGCTCCAAAATGAGGTCAAACCTTAGTTAATGGACACCTGCACAATCAACGATTGTAGACTAAGAGTTGTCATTTTCAAAAATTACTTATAGTTAAAAATTGGAGCTCACATGCAAAAGTTGTGGTCTCCGGTAGTTCGGCCACCTAAAAGTATAATTCATAATTTATTTTGGGCCAACCTTATGCAATAAATATGAAAATAATAATTGGTCAAGGGTTTGGGATAAATGTCTAGAACCTCCTGAGCAATGAAAAATTACCTATATAAGGAAGGCATGTAGTGTTGTCTAGGGAAGTTATCGGTGGTAGTTAGTGGCCCCATCTTGGAGAATATTGTAAAGAAAGCATCGACATGGGTCTAGACGTTATATTTTTGAAAATATGTAATTCCATACTTGTGGAGATAATAAGAAGCCCCATTTTTTATTCTTACAAAAATTATGTTATTTTAATATTTATGTTGTGTGTTTGTGGTATTGAGGAGAGCACCCTTCATCAATATGTGAAAGGTTCCTAGTGTGTGCAAAATTTCCTATATAAGGAAGGCTTGTAGTATTGTCTAGGGCAATTATCAATGGTATTTAGTGGCTCTATCTTGGAGAATATTGTAAAGAAAGCATTGATGTGGCTATGAATGTTGTATTTGTGAAAATATGTAATTCCATATTTGTGGAGATAATAAGAAACCAATTTTTTGTTCTAGCAAAAGTTATCTTATTTCTCTATTTATGTTGTGTGTTTGTGGCATTGAGGAGAACATCCTTCATGAATATGTGAAAGGTTTTGAAAGAGATAAAATAAGATTTGAGAGTGAAAATATTTGTGTCAATAGAGGAATTTTCTTTGGAGGATATAGATGTTATAGATGAGTGCAAAGGTTCATTATTCATTAAAGAACTTGATGAAAAGTAATTTTTCATGAGGAAGAGGGTTTTGACAAGTCAATATTTGATCAAGGACTGAAAGAGGACAATGTGTTATTGGATAAGAGATTGAGAAGATTTAAGTGATATTCATGATGATAGTAGATGTATCTAATCAACATAAGGATGTAAAAAATGTAGTGATGGGAAAAGAATAAAATATTACAGTAATAGAGGTCAAGGAAGATGTGTTTGTAGTGCTGTCCAATATGAAGAGCCTAAATATGATGAAGATGAGAAGATTGTAGTAGTAACAGATCATAAGGTAAATCTTGATGAGTTTATTTTTCCTTTCTTAAATGTAGGAGAAGACACAGTTCCATAATTTTTTGTGACAATTGGTTGGGTGCATATAGAACATGTGGAGGGGATTTCCATGCATTCATTGAGCATAATGTATCTTAGTTATGAAACTTAGAAGGCTATTGAAGAACCATGTGTGAAACTAATGAATTGGTTAAAGATTTTTTATGAGATCAAGGCTTATGAGAAAAAGGAGAAGGCAAGGTATGCTATTTTTAAGTTCTTTCTCTAAAATTGAATTAACAAAACTATATATTTAGAAACAACTCATGAAGTTTGGAATACATTAGGAAGTTCTTTTGAAGGAGTCAATATGGTTGAACAAGCTTAGTTATAATATACTAAGTCTAATATGAATGCTTATAAATGGAAGAAGATGATACTATAACAAGTTGTTAATAGAAGATAGATGGTGTTGTGAATGAGATTAAAGTCTTGGTGGTGATTTGAAATAAAATGGCCTTTTGCAAAAGGTGTTATGAAGTCTTATTAAACCCTTTAGTTCTAGGTTTTTTCTATAAAGAAACTCAAAATTTTAATGTGTATACCAAACAATAGATGTAAGGCACCTTATTTTCTTTTGAGATAAGTGAATTTCCCATAATACTAGTGCAAGGATATAAACAACATTTAAAAGGCTTTTTATGTTACATAATATGCTAATATTTCTAATGATGAATGTGACTATGAATAAGATGATGAATTATTATTATTATTGTTTGTTAAGGAATAATCTTTCTATGTTAACCCTAAAAAAATTGTGAAGGGGACATTCTTTAGGAAGTATTAAAATTGTAGATATTGTGGCTTTTTCTTTTCATGTTAGAAATAACAAGGATGAATGAATTATTGACAAAAAAAATTCAAATCAAATGAATGGTAAAAAAGTAGATTTGTGGAGATTTAAATGAATGATAGATGTGTTATTATATTTGGAGATGATAAAATTGCTAAGATAGTTGGAATAGGTTCAACTAGTTTTGATGCCAAGCATAACACTGACAATGCTTACTATGTTGAAGGCTCAAAGTATAATCTTTTGAGTGTTGGAAAACTATGTGGGAATTTTTTAGGATGATTGTTGTGGGATTAAGAAAAAAATTTAAAATGTGATTGTTGTTAGAAAGAAGACAGATGTAAATGTTTATTAGCTAAAGATTGCTGGTGGATATATATATATATATATATATATTGATGCTTTATATTAATGAGAGTTGGTTATGACATAAAATAATGTGTCACATTAATTTTGATAATTTGATAAGGATAGTTCAATTTAATTTGTGAGAGGCACGTTGAAGATTAAAGATCCTACGAATAATGTTAGCAAAGAATGTCTAATTGGAGGGGTTCACCCCATACTGCAACGGTAAGTTGCAAGCCCATGTTTATATGATCTTGAGTTTGATTCCTTCCCCTACTATTAAAAATAGTGGTTTCATCTCATGCTAGAATGAGTGCCACACTATGCATAGCCATGATAGATCATTCATAACCTGTGGTTATTTGTGCCCATAATGTTCGATGTTGATGATTGGTGGTTGGTTTTCCCCTGTCACTAAGGTTGTCATGTCTTTCTTGTTCCTAGTTGTCTAGAGTGGTTGGTTCCTCCTTTGACATGTGTTTGTCATGAGATGGAATTGGTTAGTCATCCCTTTCCCATGAACCAAGCCCTTGGTCTATCAACCACTTCTACAACATGCTTCAAGTTTCTTCTAGAAACACCTTGTACCTCGAGAGCAGTTGTTCATCATCTGGAAAGATAGAGTGGAGTGATAAGGTGTTGGGGCAATAAGGAGGTGGAGTGATAAGGAATTTTATTCGAGGGATAAGAAGATGAAATTTTTTTGGTTGTTGTTGGACTATGATTGGTTGTTTAATAGGTCCATATCTTGAGCTAGCTAATCTTAAGGAATGCTTGTTCATGCAGTCAGATTCTAGATATATAATAATAGGTGTTAATTCCTAACTACTATAATAAAAATGTATGCATGTATGATCCACCTATGGGACAAGAACCCACAAATGTGTTCCCACTAGTTAAAAGCTACAGTCAAAAGCGATTACTAATTAAAAAAACAAAAAGAATGCCTAATTGGGGGGGGGGGGGGGGGGGGGGGAAGGAGAACTTTAAATGTTTAAAGAGTAGTCTTCTACTACATTGTTTCAATTAGTGAGTACTAATATTTGTGGTCCAACTATTTTCTATTAGGTCACCTCTCTTTGGAAATTTTTTGGATAGTTCTTATTTTTGTCTTGCTTCCCCTATTTTCATTTTGTAGGGTTAGGGCTTCTTGTAGTTAGTATTAGTCTATATTTTTTCAACCTATGTAGATGAGTGTTTGGCTCTTCAAGCTATCTAGATTATAACTCTAGTTTGTACAGAATGTACATGTTCATATAGTAATACAAACATTTTATATTACATTATGTCTATTTTATATCTTCTTGGTATAAATCAAGGACTTGTTTCTCCTAAGAAAAACTCATTAATCTTGCTCTTTTTTCTATCCATTAAAGAGTTTCATTCTAACTATAATTTCCAATGGAAAAGTAGTTAGAAAGATAAATGTCTGGTGATTTGGAATAAGCTTAAATTCAATCGTATTCAAAGTATTATTACAAGTTTGAAAGAGGTAGCATAACCAATTATCATACAAATTTAGGATTAATTTAGACCAAAGAAAATTTCACTAAAACAATAAATTACATACTCTGATTAAGATGTAAACTAGTTAGTATCTTAAAAATTGGAAAGATGATCATATAAAATTAACAAGAAAAAGATACACACTAGTAAACATTCAAGGCCGCAACTAGGAAATTAAAAATAGAAAAATCCTCTAATGATATATTTCCCCCAAATCCTACTACATTCAAGTTCAAAAATTAGAAAAGAAAAGCAAATTTTGATATTGCTATTAGAAAAGTAAAGCAAACTAAAAAGGAGTGTTGAAGCTAGTAATTTAATTAAAGATTATAGATTGAAATTCAAAATAGATTGTATCAAATTATTTCAGAATTGTATTGAGAATGATACTATATATTCTCAGACTTAACTCGAAACCCAAAAAGATGCCAAATCCTATTTGTAAAAACTATTAGTACTAATAAGTATTTTCTCTTTTAACTCAACAAGATGGTTAATAGCAACCCTTTCCTCTAATTAAATTTCATAGTAATTTGAAATCCTCTTAACTCATGAGAGGAGTCTATGGCTCCTCATCTTCCATAGATTCTTTAGAATCTAAGACAAGAAGCTCCAACATATCAAGGGTCAAGAGTTTATTAGTCTTCCATGTATCCAAATGATCTTCCTTTAGGTACTCATCCATCCAGTCGAGTCTAGATGCGGGCTGGACATGAAAATAAATTAGTAGGAAAGTAACCAATTAATGAGTGTGACAGTGTCCAATGTTGATACCAACAGATAGAGGGGAGCCAGTTGTCAACTATCTGAGGGTAGACCATAATGACAAGATCAAGAGATGTACATATCATTTTGAATATTGACAAAAACCTTATCAATTTTTCCTAGATACTCAACCTTAAAGAGGCATTTGTAGACAATTCTTAGACTAGACTTGTTGGATTTGGATAGGTTGACCATGGCTATGAACATTGAAGGAATATTACTGGGAACTCCTTACCACTTAGTATTATTTATGAATTCCTTTCCCAAAATTTGATAACTAACCCTTAAAGAGATGTGGGCTGGAAATGGGATCATCATAGGCCATTTGGGGAACCAATCCCTGTAACTTTATGACAATGTTCATGTTCAAAGTGCTACTATTACTTAGTCTCATCTATAAAAATCCCAACTAGTAAAAGCATGTCAATACCATGAACAATGGAAGCCTAAAAATTCAAGTTGGCAAATGTCAAAATAAATAACAACCAACGATAATTAGGGCATACATTTGCAAAGAAGGAAGATGAAAGCATGAAAATATTTGAATTCCCCTAGGAAATCCCTCAAATTCTAGATCTTTGATTTGTAATTAGTATTTCCATCTTCCTTCACTACTCCCTATCTTCCCACCACTTTTTTGAATGTTTTTATTCTTCTGGGATCTATTAAGATAGATCAAGTCAATATTTTAGTTTAAGCTTAGTCAGGAAATTCAAACACAATATACCTAGAGAATCTATTTAGGAAAGAATGTAATAAATCTCTCATGGCCTCTAACCTCAAAGATAGATTCTAGAAACTTTCAAGAGTTATTATACTAATCTTTATCTAACAATTTTTTTGAGTATTGAATGATTACTAGCTTGTAGAAAATAAAGAGAGAAGGAGATCATTACGAATCGCTCCAGTAAATACCATTACAACAATGATAGATGTAGAAGGGAGAAGACAGAACAACCTAAAACCTAATGAATTCCTAAAAGACAACAAAAGAAGGAACACCCTTTTAAATTCAATAGAAAAGTTCTACTGAATTATCTCCCATCAATCATATATGACAATAATGTAATAAATGTAATATTAAAAGATGTCCCTTTAAATTTATAAATTTATAAATTGTATAGGACCAATGTCCGGAGCAAGACTAGAAGTTTTCTTCTCCATTCTTTCTTACTAGTGCCTGTTTTAACGGAGATTGATGTAAAAAGTAGGAATTATAATTGATTTACTTGGCCTTAGCCTATTACCAATAAAAATAATAATCATGGTCCAACTATAATAAGAATCAACTAGGTGATAGGTAATATATTCTTGTAATCAATTATTACTTTGCAATGGCATGGGTTACTTTCTTGAAAGAAAAAATATAAACTCTAGACTTATTTTAAGATATCCAAGGCTATGGTTGAGAATAAGATATATAGAAGAATAAAATTTTAAAGCTTTAATAGAGGGGGGAATTTATTTTTTAAGAGTTCAAAAGTTTTCATGAGAATCATGGGATAAGTAAGCACTTTTATGCTCCTAGAATGCCATAGCAGAATGACGTGGCTCAAAGAAAGAACAATGTTTTTTAGGAAGACACTACAAAAATGATAAAAGAAAAAAGTATACTATAAAACTAATGGAAAGAAGCAATACAAATATAATATACATACTTGACATAAGTTCATATCAGTAGAAACTTTAGAAATACATCATACAAGTTATGGTATGGAAGTACCCATTCTATGAAATATTCAACTATTTTGAAGTAGGTGTTATATTAAAAGAGATGAAGAAAATCTACATAATATAATACAAAAGATGATGAAGGCATATCCCTTGGCTACTCTACAATAACAAAAGCTTACATATCCTACAACAAGAGATTGAGAAGAATACTAGAAAGAACACATGTGAAGGTTGATGAAGACACTCCAATGATACGAAAATATAAACTAGATAAGATTTGAATGAGTCAATCAACAAAAAAAAACACAAGAAGACATAAGAAAAATGGTGTAGAATGATACACAAGATACTATAGAAATTGCTCCTAAAATACTTAGGAATGTGCAAAAGAATCAATCATCTAATATTATTAGCAAAGGTAAGAATAGAGGTGTCATCACAAGAAGTAAAGCTACTCAAGGATAGGTTAACACATGCTTAATTTTAGAAATATACCCTAATATTTTGAAAGAAGCTTGTGGTAATTATAATTGGATGAAATCTATGAAATAAAAAATAGATTAGATCAAGAAGAAATAGACTTGGAACCTAGTCCTAGGATTGGCTGATAAGAATGCAATTGAAATGAAATGGGCATTCTAAACCAAATTAGATGGAGATGAACACATTATGAGTAAGGAAAAAATTGTATGTAAAAGTTATACATTGGTGAAATGAATTGATTTTTATGAGACATGCACTCATATAGAAATAGTGGCTTGCCAATCAAAATGTTGTTTGTGTTAACATATAAGAACTTCAAGGTTTATTATATGGATGTAAAATATACAATCCTAAACAAAGAGCTAAAAGAAGAAGTGTGCACAAAAAAAATTAAAAGGGTTCAAGTTATCAAATGATTTGAATATGGTCTACAAATTGAAGAAGAGACTATGTGGAATGACGCAAAGATTTAAAGAAGGTACAATTGATAGTGATCATTATTTTAAGGTTAAGGATTTATATCTTGATTGTAGTTTGTATGGGGATGATATAATCTTTGGAGAAAATGATAGCATGTACAAGAATTTTGATGATGATATGAAAGAAGAGTTTAAAATGTTTATGATCAGGGAAACAATTTTCTTTCTTAGTTTGCAAGCCAATCTGAAAAGTGAAGGTATCATTGCCTCATAATAAAAGCATGTGAAATAAATGTTGAGGAAGTTTCAAATAGAAAATGTTAAACTTATATGTAATGGTCACTAGTTGTAAGTTAAGTAAATATGTTGAATCTCCTAAGGATGATGGAAAAAAAATATAGACCAATGATTGGAGGATTATACCTAACTATTACTACACCAAGTATTATTCATATTGTTGGTTTTGTAGCTAGATTTTAATAAGATCCTAGAGAAATACATTGTTCTACCGTGAAAATGATTTTTAGATATTTGAAAGGCACAAAATACTTTGGACATGTTATCCGAGAAAATTTGTCTTTATCTTGGCTACTTATGATTATTGACATTTTAGTCAAGTTTGTCTATTAGTGACACACACACTTAATCAAACCACCAACAGCTACTGAGCTTACTGTACAATTAACCATGTTAACCAAGTAATTCGGGCTCTATCAAGTTCTACGGTTGCTATTGAGTACTAGGAATAGTATTTAATCTACATTGAATAAATACTAGCAAGTTGGTGATTATCAATGTAAATTGAGTTTCTTAGTGCAAACTGAGTTATTCAATGGTTACTACATTCATAGTTTTAGTGATGTGAATCTAGTGTTGACCGAGCTACACAGTGTCAACCAAGTGATTCAGTTTATATTGAGCTCGTAGTGATAGTGTTGACTAAGCTATGTAGTATGAACCAAGTGATTTAGTTTATATGCTAAGTTTCACAATGTTCACTGAGTCACCAGTGTAGACCAAGTTCAAACTACTTGGAAGTGATTAGTATGAGCTGAGCTTCTTCATATACCAAGTGCATGATGATGCCAAGCATTGACAATAGTTACCGAGCATCAGAAGCTCGCCGAGTTTGTCTCCAGAACTTGAGTACCTACAGTTGGGCCAAATTTGGGTATTTTGGTGAAACTTGTATTATAGTTGACTCTACTGATTTGTAAATTAGATTGGTATATATGTAATACATCCAAAAGAGGAATCAATCATCGAAGTATAAAAGTATAGAAGTGCAAAGCAGAAGGCTACAATAGTATAAGGAGCAGCAATGATTTATCTATCATAGCAAGGTGATCATTACACTTCAAAGAAATCTCATTAATCAAAACAAGTTGCAGATAAGAGATTAACCACTAGTTCATCCTAACAGGTGGAATAGTTAAATCCTTTCACAAGGTAGACTTAACAATCTTTTGTAAATCTCTTTACTGAGTGCATACTTCATTGTATGTTTGTAAATCCTTTTGCAAGGTGGACCTAGCAGTCCTTATTGCTCCTAATAGGGCAAATCATCAGAAGTGATCATTATAAGCCTTAACAGGCCAACTTTATATTGCAGTACTAAAGCTTGTGGGTATCATCCCCACCCCAATTTTACTTTATATTTGGTAGGTTTTTGGGTCACCATATTGTGTGTCAGAGTGTTATGAATGTTTTTAATGCTTTTAGGTTTTTTATGCATGCAATTAGATCAGAACATTCATAAAGGATTAATTATTGAATTAAGATTGAGTTTTAAAAGTTATTGATTCACCCCTCCCCTATTAGTAACTTAGCCTATCATATATTTCCAACAATTGGTATCAGAGCTTTGTGGTTCTCAGAGAAATTTTTTAACAATTTGAGCAAAGATCAAAGGCTATGGAGGTATTCAAACTTGATAAGGCTATTGACAATGAAAAGCTATATTTGGAATTGGCTATTGGGCAACTCAAGAAGGCAAAGGAGCAACTCTGTCTATCCTTGAAAAGGAGAAAAGATCTTGCATTACAAATGAATGACCAACTCTACATTCAAGAAATAATTAAAGACATCCATTAGAAAGTAATTCAGATGAAGCTAATGAGGCAATCAAAGAACTATTAGAAAATAATGGTACACTTCAAGAAGAAGTAAGAAAGCTGAAAAGAGAACAAGAAATTCAGTCAGTAAGATTGTGTGAAGTCATGGAAGAGAAAAATAAGATAAAAGAAGAGTTAGAAGGAAAGAATAATGAAATTTGACATCTATCCCTGCAGCAGGCAGACTTCATTGATCAGCTTACCACTACAAATGAAGAAATCATGAATCTGAGATCAGAGAATGAAAGATTGTAGAACGATCTAAACACTGAAAGGAAAACCAATGAGAGGATGATGAAATTTATGGTAGACATGAATCAGTTGAATGATCGAATCCAATATAGACAAAAGGGAAAAGCAAGAATTGGATATACAAAAGAAGGTGAATCATCCAAGCAAAGAGCTCAAAAGAATCAAAGACCTACTTGCAGTCACTGTGGTAAGGTAGGTCATACATCAAACAAATGTTGGAGCAATGGTAAATCTAAATTCAATGGAAAATGTTACAATTGCAATATGCATGGTCATGGAGCCAATGAATGTAAGGAGAAACCTAAATTTGAGGGCAAATGTCACAAATGTAAGAAGCATGGGCACAAATCTTTAGAATGTAAAACTAAGATATTGAATCCAGTAGAACAGATTATAAAAGCTATATTTGGTTGGGACCACAACACATGGTGTACATGTCATTACTATGGAAAATTTGGACACATTGGAATAAATTGTGTAAAACATCACATGAGAACAAGAGACACCACTAGAAGATGTTTCATTTGTACAAAACTTGGTCATCTTGCCAAGAACTATATCGATACTAGAAGAATTGAAGATGAAAAGAAAGCCAAGGCTAATAACATCAGAAAGTAGATGAGACAACAATGGATTCCAAAGACTTCTAAGAATTCTAGTCCAAAAAATGAAGCAAATGTCACTCAAGAATTGGGTGACTCAAGTATTTCTACTTGATCTCCCACAAGGATAACTGGAACTAAGATTCTAAAGTAGACATCCTACATCAGTTCTAGTTAGTAGAAAAGAAAGATCCATATCATCATTCAAGATGCAAAGGGATCACCAAGTGTCTGAAGGAATTATGAACATTACCGAGACAGGTCGAGTTGCAAGACTCTACTGAGCAAGGTCGAGAGTAACTAAGTTGTTATGTGGACACTGAGTCATGAATGTTCCTATCGAGCATTTAATTCAAGCCAGGTGGAAGATAGACTATCATCAACCAAGCAATCATACCAAGCATTTATGGCGATTGAAAGATGAAATTTGTTAAAAAGAGCAAAATCAAATTCATTTATCATCATGAATTTTCAAGAGCTATTATGAAGAGCAATCTCTGTGCATTCGAGTGATGGCATCGTCCAGTAGAAAGACAAAGAAAGGGTATGAGATGTTAGTCTAAGGAGTCGAATGGAAAGCACCTGATTTCAAGCTTAGTCCTATTGTTGCAGAAACCCTTGATTCCACTGAAGTACAATATCAAATTCCATCCAAGGTACTTCTGATAAATGATATTTTCTCACATTTTTGATGTTCTATCCAAGACATAGGAACCCTAGAAATGGATGAAACTTTGGAGAAACTATTTGTGAATAGTGTGTTAAAACTCAAACATCAATACCTTGAAGTGAAGGGTTTGACACAGATTCCACACATGCCCTCAGATATTTAGATAAAATGGATAAGGTTTATCCTCAACCATGTGCAATATGGGCAATTATGGTTGGAACAACCTATTTTGATAACAAAGAAAATGATTCATCAAATCATAGGGCTTCCAATGTTGACAAAGGAAAAAATCACCAAAACCCTAAGTCAGGTGGAACTAGATAAGAAAACTCTTGCCAAATGGGACGAAAGAGGTATGAAGATCATTTGTGTTACTAATATTGAGCTGAAATTTAGAATACATATAATTGCATATAAGATCTATAGATCCAATCAACTTGATAGTGTATCATGTGAAGCTGTGGATCTCACTTTCAAAGTGCTCAAGAACAACATGTCATTTGACCTTGCCGAGTTGATGTTGAACTAGTTCAAAAAAAATATGGAAAACATGAGGACATCAAAGAATAACCCTTGTAAGTTTGGTTCACTCTTAACCTACTTATTTTTCTTTGTGCAAAAGTTTTTCCTATCAAAAGGTACAATTGTATGGAGAATAGATGTAGTTATTCTTTATCAAATCAATGAGTATATAGTAGAAAAGGGAGAAAACTATGTCAGTATCATGGGCAACTATTTTGATGAATTTAAAGACAAGATGAATAATAGATTCAGGATACCAAAGAAACTTGTAGAAGACTACAAGGATGATATTTGTTTTATGGCGAATTGTGACAAAGTGTATAAACAAGCAGTCAAACCAAGAATTGTATGGGTCAAGCCTCTAGGTTATGAGGTTAATATAGATGACACCAGGGATAATATTGAAGCATTGATAAATGATTTTGTTGAAATTAAGGCTGCATATTTTGGAACATATGAGGAAGCCAAAGCCATAATTGAATTAGAAATAAAACTTTCTCAAGATATCAACAAAGGTAAGAAGAGGATAGCAAAATTGAAACAAACCATCTCTACTCTTCTATTGACAGTGTAGTGTCTACCCCTAGTTCACATTTTTGTTATTGTTGCCAAACTCTTTTAGGTCAGTTTTATGCTTGATGTTTAGTAGCATTATCTTGAGATTATTAGATATTGTTTTACATTCAGTTGATTAAATGATGAGATTAGTTAGTACTCTATATTTCATGTATGCATGATGATTATTTAGTAATTTCAGTTATTGATGATGATTAGTTAGATGGTTTATTATCCTATGTGTTTTCTTATGAATACTTACCCCATACTTGCATGTGTATGGTGTGCATGTTTTTTTCCTTTATGTATGGCATTTCTGATGTCTTTAAGGAAGGGAGTCATAGTCACCTGCTAGTCGGGATCCACACGATGCACCACTTCTTGCCATTGCCTTTTGAGCTTAGAATATTGTGTTTGTACATGCATAGATTTTATGCAGGTTGCAAGTACCGAGTATCAACTTCCCTAAATTGTCAGGATGAGCGTACCCTATTGCATTATCTCAATGGTAAGAGAGGGGAGATAAACTTTCAAGTCCAAATTCTAAACCCTTAAGCCATTTGTCCTAATTGATAATTAGGACAAGTATCCGAGTTGAGTACCCTCTAAATGCGTTGAATGACGTTAATTCCAATATTTTGATTTTGTATTTGTTCTTCTATGATGGGTTTTCGTATGTTGTTTTAAGAGTCCTTGATGATTTTCTATTAATTAAGTCTAATTAAGAGATTAAATTAATGATTTAATTTAATGGAAAATTATTATGATATTTTAATATTTAATTATATTTAATTAATTAATTAATTAATTATTTAAAAAGAATTAAATTGGAAGATAAAAGTTATAGTATAAATTTTAGAACGTGATAATATTTATTTAATTTAATAATAATATATTTAGAGTTCATTTTAAAATAAATGCTAAATATTATTATTATTTAAGTTAATAAATATTTTATCAATTAATTTTCGAAAATGAATTTAAAAAGTGAAAAACATATTAATTTAATTAAAAGTTTTAAGATCACATGATTTATGCATGAGATTAAAATATAAGAAATTAATTAAAAAGATAAAACCAGTGAACTTAATAAAGATATTTTAATTTGCATAAAGTGTGCATGAGATTAAATTTAATAAATTAATTAAAAGTGGAGTCAAGTAGAAATTAAATAAAGTAATTTATTAATTCATTTAACTTGCATGAGAAAAGATTAAGAAAAGTTAATTATGAGTTAAAGGTTGTGAGCAAGGAGTTCTCCCGGGTGAACGCACAATTAGTGCCTCGATTTAAAGAGAGAACTCTTTATCACAATTAGGGGGTTCATTTTTTAGAGGGAGCAATTTTGGGGAGCAAAGTTGGAGAGCAAAATTTTGGAAGAGGAAGGAATTTTCGAAAAAAGGGAAAGTTCTATGAGGAGGGATTTCTCTTCAATTTTTGGGTGGTTGCGTATTAACATTAGGTTCAGGTGGGGTCTTGTGTTTTGATCACTAATTATTACGCAAATTTTCCTTCCTTGTCTTCTTCGTGCCTGTGGAATGTGAATTTGAATTTCTCTGTAATGAATACTTAAACATTTCAATATTGTAAATTGTTAAATGTGAAAGGTTGAAAATAAAAAGAAAATTTTATATTAGAAATTTGTGTGGTTGAACTTATTTTTCCTATTAGACTAATATTGTAATATATATATATATATATATATATATATATATATATATATATATATATATATATATATATATATATATATTTATTTATTTATTTATTTATTTTTTTTTTTTTTTTTTTTTAATTTTTTTTTTGTGGGGGCGCGGGCCTTTAAATAAACATTGTAAGTTTTTTTTTTTTTTTAAGTTTTGTTATAATTTTTATTTTTTATTAATATTTTAATAAAAGTTTTAAGTTATATTAAATTTATTTATTAATATATATTAATTAATGTTAATTGTATTATATGTTATTTAATGTATATTAAATGCCATTTAATATATATTAAATATTAAAAAAAAATTAATTTATGAAATTTCAATAAATAGTTTTAGAAATTATATTAAACTAATAAGTTGTTTAGTAATAATTTAAATTATATATTTAAATAAAAAATTATTATTAATGATTTAATTGACGTAAATTTCAATAATGTTTAATTAAGTTATAATTAATTTATTATTAAAATGATTTGGGAACTTAGATTGCGAATTATATATCTTATTAATTAATTTAATTTAATTTGATTTAATTAAGATTAATTAATAAGGGAAGTTATTTAATTAAGTTTAAAACTTATTAAATTATTATAATACTAATTTTAATAAAAATGTAGATTATTATATTTAGAGATCAACAAGTATTATTAATAATTTAATTATTACCCTTGGATCGTTTAGGACTTTGACTTGAAATCAATTAGGAGTAATTGTGTGTTTCATTTAGACATAGGAACGAGATAATTTGTATGGGTAAACTATGGGTTTTATCTGTTTAAATCATATGTTCAACTGGAAATGGAAACCTCACGTTAACTCAATAAACCTTGTTGTTTAACTCAAAACTTTGTGTTTTCAAAATCAAACGAAACTGTGAGACTATTATGTTTTTCTATATGTTGTCTATGCTTTGGGGGTTTGGGGTTTGTCCTAGAGGGTTGACTAGTTTGGGTTGTTACCAGAGGCTCAAGGGTTGTGAGATTGTGATGTTATGTTGTTTGATCTCGATCTTTTTAAAACCCAACCATGGTAATGTGATGGTATGCTCTATGATATGGTTGTATTTATTGTTGTTATTGCTTTCTAGTCTTCTTGTGTGAAGCTGGGGTGTATGTTTATGGGATACTTGACTTAACCATTTTTAAGTCATCGATCAGTTATATTTGATTTGCTTTTCAGTCGCTTTGAGAGGGCTCAGATGTTTTGGATGATTTGTTCTTGATGATGTCATATTGTGACATGTTTGACTTGACCATTTTGGAGTCTTCGATCAGTATTATTTTGGGATGCTTTCTGGTTGCTTGTTGAGAACCAATGGACATTGTGGGATACTTTCTAGTTGCTCATTGGAGAACTGATGGATATTGTGATTTATCATTTGATGCTATTCAATTTCTCGTGAAGAATTGATGTGATTATTATGATTATCTTTATGATGCTTTCCAGTCGCTTGTATAGGACTGAGGTGATTTTTATATGATTATGGATTTGTGATTTTATGAGCCTAGGGTAGGTTATCTACTTGTACTGTCGAGAAGTGGCTTGCAATGGGGGTCGGGGCCCTAAGTGGTTGCCAGGTAACTCATTGTAAGTTGTTTTAATAAGTGAAAACATTACACTAAATGAGAGTAAAATGAACCTAATAAGATAATTGTATGTTCTCGTCCATGCCTTGAGTGCTAGTACAGACTAGGATGGGAGTAGAGAGAATGCTTGGCTGCAACCTTGCATTCCATAGTATGCCTTGTTAGTATGAGAGGATACTAGTGGCCACGTAAAAATTAGTAGGGACCCTGGAGTCCTAAGCTAACTGCCAAGGTAACTTCTACATGATTCATGCGATGACACTTGCCTGCTTAAAGAGTAGGTTTTCTACATGTCTTGTGTGCCTCTGGGAATTAGATAGCATTCTTTATTAGGACCTTTGAGTTAGATTACTTGTAGGATTTCCTAGACTTAGAGAGTATTTGTGATATGTGATTTGATATCTTATTTGGGACTTGAGACTATCTCCTCAGCGTGGTGGGAGTGGACCATTTAGGTTCCACATAGTCGGGTGGTAGTGCTTTTTACTCTTACCATTGAGATCTGTCCATAGTCACCGTGGCTAGAGCTTATTGGGATGCTTGTTTATCATGACTAGGTGATGTTATTTACCAATGCATTTCCTCATATTGATGATTAGCATGTGATAGGTGATGTTATCTGCTTGTAGGATCATCTTATGTTGTATTCTTGTATGTTAGATTTCCTTATGCTTATGTTGTAGTATGTTTAGGAGTGACGTCTCTATTACTATAATACCAATATCTTATCGATGACTTGGGATGTTACGCATGGGGGATAGCTAGGGCCCATGATGGTCTAATGATGCTATTGATGGTTGGGAGGAATTGCCCACTTAGTTAGTTATGTTGTATGATGGATAGTTGTATTTCATGTTGGATGCTTACATCTGTTATGATGGATGGATGTATCATGTGCGGTGGATGGTTTCATTTATTTTACTATAGTTTGTATCATGGATTCATGGAGGATTATGTATCTTTATTTCCATTTCTACATGTGTATCTTCTTTTAGCCTTTCATACCTTGTGACATTTACAGTGGATGATTGAGCATTTCGAATTAATTTGCCAAGAGACATTAAGAACAAATGTATAATATGGACTTTGGACTTTTCATTATTCTTTCATATGGTTGTGGTAGTTCTTAGACTTAGTATTAGATTAGATTTAAATGTAATTCAATGTCATGGTATCCTTAAGGAATGTAACCCGTTATCTATGTTTTTAATTGATTGTATGTTATTGCTTCTACTACTATGTGTTTGTTATCTTTCTTACTTCAAAAAAAAATGTTGACAAACTTAGTAAAACTTTAGGTCATTTCTTTTGGGTCACTTGGTGGGGCATTATAGACAAAAGGTAAAGGAGATGACATAGAAGAGGATGAAGTAGAAGATGAAGAAAAATTAGAAGAAGAAGAGCCAGTCAAGAAGAAAGGTAAGGTTATTATAACTAAACCTGCCAAGTCATCTACTACAGTGTTTACAAAGAGAGCATCTAGAAAGAAACTTGGTAAAGAAGGAGGAGATGTTATTTTCGAACGACCTCCACCCACATTCCAAGAGAAATTGAAAGAAATTGATTGTGGAGCCAGCATGGATAACTTTAAATCATCGATATACAAAACCAGAACAACAAAAGAAAAGAAACAAGTTGAAGACATGGTTATGTCTAAAATAGGAAAATGGAAATATTCACCAGATCAACTTGTACAATAGATTCCCAATGAATTGATGGAGAAAATCAAGCCAAGATGGGAACTGTAGAACCAGAATCAATGTGCAAAGAACATTAACAAATAAAGTAAACATTCACAAACCAAAAACTAAATTCACATATATGCTTAGACAAAGAAAGAGAACAAGAAGTGCAAACCTCACAAGAGAAAACACTCCATGCTTTCTTGATTCTGTAGATGTGTCCTTTTGCTGTGGATGTATGCTCAAGATGCTCAAAAGCTGCTTCAATGGAGATGGGTAATGGCAAATTGGTAGCTTTGTGAGCTCTCAATTTGGCATTATAAGGGTAATATTGATGGCTTTGGTTCTCAAAATAGCATGGTAACTTTAGCTCAAAGATTGTTGATGAAATGGCTTGGGATGGGATTCAATTTATAGGCTAAGGGGTAGAGGGATGGAGGGCTTAGATGCAAGGATGGATGAAGGCTTAAGGAGGGCTAAGATGCACTCAAAGGGGAGCACATGGATTGTGCTTGTTTAGCACCAATGGGAAGGTGACACTTGTCACAAGGAGGATGAGTGTGAGAGGGTAGGGTAAAGGGTTGGTTAAAGTCATGATGAGTGGGGTTGAGTATGTAAGAGGGATGTAAGAGGAATGAGTGTGGAAGAGGGAAGAGTGTGGAAGATGGGTGTAAGAGTCATGAGTGGGCTTGTAAGAGTCTTTATGTTTTGTAAGAGCACTCATGACTTAGTGGTTGGGTTTTTTTGAGGGGAGACTTTGGTTTGGATTAGGAAAGTCTTAAACTTGTTTTAAGGAATGTGACAACATTAGGGGGTGGATTAGGCTTGGGTTTAGGATTAGATTAGGGATGTTAGAGATGTGCAAGTGGATGGCATTAATGAGGGTGGGTGAGTTAGTGGCTAAGCTTGGTTAGTATGGGTGGATGGGGTGGATTAGGCTAAATGGAGGATTAGAGATAGGTTAGGGGTTTTTGAATTTGAGGATTTCATTTATCAAATAGATTTATTTAATAAATGGGGATTTTTGGAATTAGATAGAAGAATAGGATTTAATTGATAAATAATAGATTATTTGATTTATCAATTAGGACTATAGATGATTAATTAAATTAATCAACTAGGGGATGACAAAGGATTAATTAAATAGAAATTTAATTAATAATGCCTTTTTAGATAACTAAATAGGATTACTAAAATAGTGTAATCAAATTTAGGTGTCTACAGGAACATGCAAAGAAAACAGCATCAAACATATATGAGAAGACCCTAAGGCAACTCATGTCGAGCTTGAGTGACAAAGAAGTGAAAGAATCCATCAAGCAAAATGAAGAGAAACTCACCTTGAAGTTTAACACTTGCCTAATATTGATCAATGACATTGAATATGTGGTAAGGAATGCCACTAACACATGCAAGAATATTTTCAATCTTCATAAGTAGAGTAATTTTTTAGTTCATGTCAATGACAAGGATGATGATGAAGAAGAGGACAAGGAAGAGGACAAAGATGATGATGAAGAAACCAATGATGAGAATAAAGATGATGAGGAACAAGAACAAGAAGCTACCAAGGAGAATCTCCCTGAGATTTTGAGCATTGAGGAGACCAAACCTAAGAAGATTGCAACAACAATTATAGCCTCACTTCATCACTTTTTGAGCAAAGCTTCAAAGCCATCTAGCTTAGAGAAAGCTACTATCGAGTTGGTTGTATCACACATTGCAAATGCAAGCACTCGACCAATCTTTGCACCTATTCAGCTTAGTACTTCATTAACTGAAGTGACCAGTACTTCATCTACCGAGCAATCAGTGATTCCTCCCTCATTAATTTTGGTCACTCAAAATCAAGGTATTCCTTCAATAAGTGTTATATCTACTTTTACTGCCAGTCCTTCTATTTCCACCATTTTTTCTATTCCAAGCATGCAAATAATAAGTACTAGGGTAGTTAAGACCAAGCCTCAACTAAGTACAAAAGTTTCAAGCAAAGGCAAAGACAAGGAAGAAGACATTGATCTTGATGAGGATATAGTTATCCTAAATTGGGATATCTCTAATATAAATCTTGATCAAATGCATATAATAAGAGAACTTCTACAAAAGAAAGCTAAGTAACAAAGGCTTAAAGAAGAAAGGAATAGAGAATTTTAAGTGCTTGAAGATACAAAGAATATTCTTGCAGAAGCACTCAGCACTGAGGTTGACACTTCTCAACCTATTTTGGCATAGCTAGTAGAAGTGGTCCAAAAATTCAATGAAGATTTGAATGGACAAGAGAAATTGTTGCAAAGAGCAGAGAAGAAATTTGAAAATAAGTATTAGAGATTATTGCACAAAAGAATGCCATATACCAAGTAGACTTGTCTACTATTCTAAGCTCACTAGAAACCTTTGCCAACAATGTAACTTTTCTATTCGATAAACTCTATGATACATCCATCTTCACTCAGGAAATAAAAGATAAAATCTCCATGATTGACAAAGATCTAAAGACAAGTGCACATTAGTTGTCACTTGACCCGAGTTACATCTCTGCTCACTATACAAAGATCAGATTTCTAACTGATATGCAAAAAGAATTGCTAAGAGAAGAAGCTAAGATAAGAGCTACACTTGTAGATTTACAAGGTATGATTCTCCCAAACAAAGATGCATTACAGAAACATATTGCACATGCTAAAATGCTCATCCATGATAACAACTTCTCCATTGCTGATCGCATGATAGAATTATTAGTAGAAGTGCATATTGCATTGCATACAAGTAAGGTGTTGCAAGAAAACTAGGACAAGATAATGTCATTGATTCTAAAGGCACATTCTAATTTCTTGTCACAGTTTGAAATAACCATTTAAAATACACCTTTGACATTTATGTCAAATGGGGGGAGAAGTGTTGGAAATGATTGAAAAGCTCATGAATGAAGAGTAATGGAATTGGTAAAGAATGTTTTCAATCATTGTTTTGTCATTGATGCCAAACTTGCTACTTGCAGTAATGACAATTGCTTTAGTGATCCAAATAGTATAAGTTGGTTGATTGACAAGGAGGTGGCAATCAATAAGATATAACTAGAGTACCTAGACAAAGGTTGAAGTTATGATGTTGTAATGAAGTGTAAGGATTAGCTAAGCCATTGATGAAATAGTGTATTGATGACATACTCTAAGACACAGAGGATAGACACACCAAGACATATCAAAGATGTAAGGTTTAGCTAAGTCATTTGTATAGCCTAACTAAGTTCATAAGAGAGTGTCGAGCAAGCTAGTTAGTGTTGAACAGATTCTTAGTTGAAGCTGAGAAAGTTCACCTTTAGAGTGTGCCAAGTGATCTTCAAGTGCCGAGTAAATATCAAGTGCGAGCGAAGATCATATGCCGAGCAGAATACAGGAGCTGAGTAATACAGAGGGTGTCAAGCATCAGTAAACCAATAGATGTTGAGCAGAATACAAGAGCTGAGTAATACAGAGGGTGTCGAGCATTAGTAAACCAATAGTGCCAAGGTGTTGCATTATTTTGAAAATCAAAGATTTGCCAGATCTAAGCTGACATGGTAGTTATCTAGAATTATGTGAACCAAATAGAAGATAAGAATGATGAACTGGTGGCACAGAACACTATGTAAACTATTTTTGGCAAATACAATTGGATTCTAAACAAAGTTTCTAGATAAGAGCAAAATATGGGATAGATACATTGTATATTACCTAATCTATTGGAACCCTAAAGTTGGAAAGGGAGAATTGAGCGGGAAAGGTATTCCAGATTTCTATTTAAGGAATCATAAGGTCACGAAGCAAAGTGTGGTGTGGTGGTCAAGCATGAAATTATGAAATGTTGAAGAAAGTGATAAGGTGGAAAAGAGCACAGATACTCTACTTTGATAGGTGACCATAGATATGATTGCATTGGTGTTATGAGTAAGAAGACTCAAGATGACAAAGCTTGAGATGACAAGCTTTTAGAGCTACAACGATTAAAGCCAAGCAAAGGATTGAACTGAAGTGTGATCTGTAATCTGCAAGATATGTTATAAGTTGTATAAGATCAAAAGTCATTATTGTTACTCTCTAGCAATTGTAATAGTTAAGATAAACCCTATGGACTTAGGTTGGTTTAATAGCCATGTTGTAAATCCTTTAGTAGGGTGACATTCCAAGTGAATGTTCCAAAGTCCTTTAACCAAGACCATTCCTAACAATATGGAGAAATCCTCTAACAAGGTCACATTTTACAATGTGTTGTAGCCTTTAACGGGGCAGGCCTTTAATAGGGCAGACCATCAGAAGTGGTTGAAATCAATTGCGCAGTTATTTTGTGGGTATCATCCCCACCCTAGTTTTACCTTCTTATTCTTGGAGGGTTTCAGGGTTATCAAATTCTTAGTGTTATGGTGTGATGCATGTCTACTTTTCATAGTTGTTTAAATGTTCAAATTACATGCATGATAGTTTTAGTTATGTGCTATTGAGGATTGAGAGAAAAAGTGGCATTGGACCTTGAATAAATGATTCACCCCCCCTCTCAATTATTCTAAAGAATTATAACAAGAAGATGTAATATATAATGATACAATAAAAGGGGAGAAGATGAGAAGATGTATATAATGTCTATTGAATATATATGTATGGGGGAGCATTATTTAGATAATTATCTCTTACAAAAGAAATTTTGAAAAATCTCAAAAATAGAGTATGTTACCAAGTTACAGACACAAGATAAAGACTAAAGATTTTTTTTTAATCTTTTTGAGAATTCAATTTTGATTGATAATAATTTTTGTCACTAATGCCAAAGGGGGAGATTTTTGACATTTTAGTCAAGTTTGTTTATTAGTGACACACACAGTTAATCAGATAGCCAATAGTTACCGAGCTTATTGTATAGTTAACCATGTTAACCAAGTAATTTAGGCTCTACTTAGTTCTACAGTTGCTACTGAGTACCAAGAATAATATTCAATTTGCGCTGGGAAAATACTACCAAGTTGGTGATTATCAGTGAAAACTGAGTTTCTTAGTGCAAACTGAGTTATTTAGTGTTTACCGAGTTCATAGTTTCAGTGATGTGAATCGAGTGTTGACCAAGCTACATAGTGTCAACTAGGTGATTCAGTTTATACCGAGCTCATAGTGATAGTGTTGACCGAGCTATGCAGTATGAACCAAGTGATTTAGTTTTTATGTCAAGTTTCATAGTGTTCACTAAGTCACTAGTGCAGACCAATTTCAGACTACTTGGAAGTGATTAGTAAGAGCTAAGATTCTATGTCTACTAAGTGCATGATGATGTCGAGTGCTGACAATGGTTGTCGAGTATTAGAACCTCATCGAGTTTGTCTTCAGAACCTGAGTTCCTACAATTGGGTTGACTTTGTATATTTTGGTAAAACTTGTATTATAGCCGACTCTACTAATTTTTAAATTGGATTGTTATATATGTAATACATCCAAAAGAGGAATCAATCATTGAAGTATAAAAGTATAGTAGTGCAAAGTAAAAGGCTACAACAATATAAGGAGCATCAAAGATTTATCTATCACAACAAGGTGATCATTACACTTAAAAGGAATTTTATTCAACAAATTAAGTTACAGATAAGAGATCAACCAGTGGTTCATCCTAATAGATGGAACAATTAAATCCTTTCAGAAGGTAGACTTAACAGTCTTTTGTAAATCTATTTACCGAGTGCATACTTCATTGTATGTTTGTAAATCCTTTTGCAAGGTGGACCCAGTAGTCCTTATTGCTCCTAACAGGGCAAATCATCAGAAGTGATCATTGTAAGCCTTAACAAGCCAACTTTATACTACAGTACTAAAGCTTGTGGGTATCATCCCCACCCCAATTTTACTTTCTATTTGGAAGGTTTTTGGGTCATTGTGTGTCAAAGTGTTATGAATGTTTTAATACTTTCAGTTTTTTCATGCATGCAATTAGATTAGAGCATTCATAAAGGATTAATTAGTGAATTAAGATTAAGTTTTAAAAGTTACTAATTCACTCCTCCCGTCTTAGTAACTTAGCCTATCATATATTTCCAACAATGACAACACAAATTAGGTCGAAAATGTGAATGATATGAAAAGTACAAGTGGGTATGCATTTTTTCTTAGACCCTAGTTAGTTTCTTGGTCATATAAGAAACACAATCAAGATTAAATATAATTTTCTACTAGTATATTTTTGTACTATTGAAGCTAAATATATTATTTCTTTTGATTAAGTAAAATGAGTTTTGAAGGGCCCCTAAAACCCTATACAAAAGAACTAAAGATTTACTACATTACAATCCATATATTAAAGCCTAACAAAGAAGAATAGGGCTAGCCAACAAACAAAAGACCAACCATGAAAGGACAACAAAAAATAGATAGAACCGCAAGACTCAAAACCAACAAACAAACACAAAGGAAAATAGGACCAGAGAGTGACCCTATCCCATATTCTTGAGGAGCTCCACAATCTACAACTCCAGTTGATCCATCTTCTTAGTTGCCTTCTTCATTTGCTTTATCTTGTGGATGCTAAAGTGGCCAAAGTTTTGGTGCTAGCCTTGGTTCTTTTTCCAAGCCCATATTGACTATCCACAAGACCCCCTTGATCATCTGAAACTTTGATAATGGCCTTGTCCCTCGTTGAGCTCTCAGGCTTTCTAATGAGAATGTTTAGGTATTCTTTTGACATCTTAAGAATATTAAAACTCTGAAACTCTGATAAGATATACCTCTCAAAGTATTCTCAATCTTAGCAACCTTGTTGTCCATCTCCAACACCTTGGCTTCAATCTTGTAAAATGTTTCCATATCAAATAAGGACCCCGCCACCATACCTTGCTTATCAACATTCACCGAGTCCTTTTGATTGCCATTTTTTCCTTGAAAGGCAGTCATCCTTCCATTAATGTCATTAATTTCATGGTAAAGCCATTTGATGGACCTAAAATTGTCCAAAATGTTATTCTTGGCATTTTTCAAAACATCTATCTTAGGATCTTTGTTGGAGTCGCTAAGAATCAACATGGAAGGATCAATCAACTCCCTAAGATCAATCTTGCCCATCTCCTCACCACCAACCATCAAGTCAATTTTCTTCCAAACAATACCCAACTACAATGTGTTCATATCTAGATTTTTCCACATAGTCTTTCTCATCCTAGGCGGAGTACCTTTTGCAGGGGAATAAACAAGGATATCACCTAAGGCTATATGAGATTTCTTCATAGGAGAGTCATTGATATCCAAATTATCCTTTCCCACTAGGGAATCATCCCTGTATTGGTCTTGAATGAGCTTTAGGGAAGAGTCATAAGCCCTCTTTTTGCCTTCACTACCTATAATCCTCTTTTTGTTTTTTCTTGAAAAATTTACTATGTTTCTTCTTGTTGGTTCCTCCCTCCTCATTATTAGTATCCATATCCTCCTCCTCCTTGTTATACTCTTTATAAGAGGAAATAACCACCTTAGCATGTCTTTTGGTCGAGAAACTCTTGGAATCTTTCCTAACATATCTCACAAGGGCTTTGGAAGAAGAACCCTTCCCCTTACCTATAGTATTGATGATATATAGGTCCTCTAGGTGTATTCAATCACTATCTTTAGTTTCCTAAAAGTCTTGTAATGATTCAAACTCCTCATCATCTTCCTCTGAAACACCCTCCTCCTCAATAAATTTTCCAATAAAATGATCCTTAATATACTCATAAATAAGTAGCATAAGGTCATTATGCAGGGGCAATTTAGTAAGCACCTTTATACCATTAATACTGGAATTAAAAGAAGTATACAGGCAGTAAGGAATAGAAATTTTAATTCCACACTTGAAGTGGTTTAGAAGAACAAAGTGGTAGGAACAAACATGAGTGAACCTGTCATCCAGGGTAATGTAATACACAATAGCACACAAGACAAATCTCTAGAGCTTTTTAATACACTTAGAATGGTAATAAGTTTTGCCATCTTTAATTAGGGATTCCCTTTTTCCTAGCACCTTCGAGAATTCCTCAATGGTGGTGTCCATAAGTTTCCTATCCATGTAGAATTTCATCCCCACAATGGAATAATTATCACCTTGGAAATGAGGTCCTCCATGATAATAACACTTCAACCACCCACATTTAAGGTTCCTTTAAACTAGCTTCTCAAAAACATATTCATAACTTTAGGATGATGCCCATGTAATCTCTCAATGAATGGAGTCAAGCTGCCCTTTTGGAAAATCTTCCACGCCTTAGTATGCCTTCTCCATTTATCACAATTTGGGGGCTCCCTTTTCCTATGTTGCCCACCTGTATTTCTTCTTTGTAACTCACTCACCAAGGGTCTCGCACAAAAAAGGAAAAGTTTAACACATACAACCAAGTGATGGTGAGTAGTAATAAAAACCAAGGTGCTCGAAAACACCCACAAAATGTGTAGCTAAAAGGTGAAATTATAACTACACCCTTCCTTACATTCTCGTAGGTACCTTGTAAGCATAAAACCATCCCATCTAATTACCAAATCATCGTAATCATTTATAAAGACCTCCTTGTCATTTATTAAATCACAATTAGTGCTCAACATGACCTCCCCAAGGAGAGCCACATCACCCTGCCAAATCATCTTTTGGTTGATCTTTGCTGCCACGTTAGCCACTAAGTCAACAGTCATATTAGACCCCTAATACACATGCAAAATGTGATATTTGTCCATAGTTCTTAGCAAATATAAGGTCTCTTTGATAATATTTTCAATTTTCCATGAGGGTTAAGATATCCCCTTCAAACAAATAATAATGTTATTTGAGTCTCCCTCCAACCAAAGTTTAGTGATGCCCATGTCTCTAGCTAACTTAGTAACTTGAAGGGAAGCCACCACCTCTACATAGTGGTTGTTCTACTTTTCCAAGGGAAGTACCACTGCAACTAGGCATTAGCCAAAGCTAAATATATTATTGTTGCATCATGTATGTACAAATATTATGGATGAAACCAACTTTGAAAGATATTGGGATACTATTTGATGATCTCATTACTACCTTATGTGTTAATACTAGCGCAATAAATATTTCAAACAATATGGTACTACATTTAAGGAAAAAAATACATATCAATTTGAAGTCACTTCTTGAGAGAAATTTTTCTGGGGAATGAGAAAACTTGAATAAGTACCTAAAAAGAACATATTTTTTATATCTTTACCAAGGAAATTTCCAAGGATACCTATCGAGTATTTGCAAGTTAAATCGGGGGTTATTGCTTGGCCTAAATTGGAGCTATATGTATATGGAGGTGTATTAATCTAGTTAGCCTTATAAATTTTCTTGAATTTGGACTAATGAAGGTGTCTTTCTTTTTAGGAGGAGTTGAGAGCAATTGTGAGTTGATATGTATGTCTCAAGGGGAGCTGAGAAAATTGGTTTTTGTATTTGGCCATTATTATTGATGCCAAAGGGGGAAAGTTAGTGATATTTGGAGGAGAATTTTGGAACGAGAGAGTGTTTCCATTGATGAAAAAGGAGAATATTTTTGCAGGTTTCAACATAATGAGCTGATGGTTGAGTTAGAATGGTTTTCATTGATGTCAACATGTTGTTGTTTTCATTTCTGAATATTTCTTGTGCATTAATGTTGAGATTTTTTATCCATAGAATCTTTGTATTTCAAATATTCTAATGACGTTTTGGTATATTGGTGTATAATATATGAAAAATTTAATTGATTTTTTTGTTCTTTAGATATCAAGTAAATGGAATCAGTGTTCATCTAAGGGTGGAGATAATTCATAGTGTTTCTTGCATAAAATGCACTTTCCATAGTTCTTTGCATGATGGATTTTTATGTTTTTGTTTTGGAATTGAGTTTCTAATGCCATTAGCTTCATTTAGTTCACTTGATTTTGAGTTTCAAACACATTGTTTTAAATTTTGGTTCTGTTCTTGCTATAGGTTTGGCCAACCTTGAGTACTTCCACTTTAATTAATTATCTTGGTGAATGTAAGATGGGATGTACCATGTCTGATGACATTTATTGTCCTGGTTAAGGAGTGTTATAGTCTCACTCCTTTCCACTGTAGGAATGGTTAATGTTAATCTAATTCAAATTGTGCTCAATTGAGATGCTTAGCTAATAGGGGAAGATTTTGTAAATGAAAGAATGGTGTAATTAAAGGATGGATATTGAAGAAAATGTGTGGCATGTATTTATAATTGTGTGAGTTCTATGCAAGTTTGTTTGTGTATGAGATGATGATGTGTGAAAGAGGATCCATCTCCTTATATGGATGAAGTGGTGTAAAGTGTTGTGTTGAGCATTGTGAACTTTCATGTGTTAGCTATCAAATGCAACGAGTCTTGTTTATCTACAGATCATTCAAATAATTTGTAGAAGTGCATTACTAATGGATCTATTCTCTTTTAGCCTTCTTCACTTAGGGAGTTAGCCTCTAAAAATGAGCCTTATATCTTTAGGAAGTGATTGTTTGGTAGCTAGTCTTTCTTTGTAAAAATCACCTTAATCAATGTCACCATAATAGGTACTCATATATATTTAATAATTAATGTTCTCTATTATTTTTATCTTAAGAGGTTTTTCTATGAAAATTTGTTGTTCTAAGTATATGGTGGTTTATATATTCTTTTATGTTTATATCTTTCTATTGTTAAAGAACTAAGGATAAGTTTTTGTGGATTTATTTTAAGAAAAGGTTTTGAAGGTTTTATTAACAATTGATTCACCTCTTCCACTTAGTTGTCATGTGCATTTAACAAATCATACATTGTGGGTATGTGAGTTATCCCATTTTGGTCAGCATGAGCCTAAAGTTCCATTGATTGGTTTTATCTCACATGTTCCTAGAGAGGATAGGATATCTAAGGAGAGGTTTAGTCACTTGAATCTATCCATGCTTAATTCATTCACCATGTTTCTTAAGACATATGGTGTTCTTCCTCCTCCATCCCCTACTTCTTTTAGATATTAATTCACTTCAACAAGTTGTTTGTTCCCTCCCACTTTCAATAGTGTTCCAAGATGAATATTTGTCCGATGTTGCAACAATTTTTAATACATCAAAAACTCTAGACATTTAAACATGAATGAGAATAATCTATAATGTTTGATGACAACTTCAACATTTCAACCATCCCTTACTTATTTCCTTTATAGGTTTTTCATTGAGTATCTTCACAATTGTTTGCATTTGCTTCATTTTAATATTTTGCATCTTGTGATTTAGACATATGAATAGTTGTGTAGTATTTCATGTCATACATCATGAGACTATTTCTTTTGACCCCTTTCATGAACCTTTGTTTCTTCCCAATGGAAGGAACATAGTTTTTTGCTCTAGGATCTCCATTAATGATCATCTCCAACCTTAAAACTTTAGCATTTAAGCTTCTCACTTATAGGGGGAATACATTGTCTCTTCATTTTCTCTCATTTAGGGGATCTTGACTATACTTATGTGACTAATTAAAAAGTTGGGCAGACATATTCAGTCCTTCGTTGTGGTCATGTGCACTCTTTTGTATTTCTTTGTCTCTCTTTTAGATAGAGGCTTTCTCCCACTAGGTTTTTCCTCTTTTCTTTGTTTATGATAATTGCATTAGTTTGTTCATGGGTACCTAATCAAACCTTGTTGTAGAGACTTATTTATGCTTGCATTTTGCAGTCATCATTAACTTTTTAGTTACTCCATAAGTTAATCTTAGAGGGGGGTGTTGGAGTAACTAGGAAAGTATTTAAGTTTTAGATAATTAGACCTTGGAATTAGTTTATTGACTTAAGCTGTGATTTAGAGTTTTTTTTTTAGTCTTTTATTAAATTAGGCTAATAATAGCTTAAATCATCTAATTCGTTATGACAGTGATACTTGATGTATGATATTCTAATATTGCATTAATGTTTATATCTAGGTTTCCATTTATCTTATCAGAAGAACTCATTTTATAATTTCTAATATATCTTTTTGTGCAATCAATACATAATTCTTAGGTTAAGTTAGGCAAATCACTTGATTTCTCTATGTGACAAGTTATTTTCTTACAAAGATCTCTTGGCTTGGGAGATTGAAATCACCAACTTCTATACTAGAAACTCTACAAGATACTTTAGATGGAGCCTTAATAGAGAGGGATTCTTTTAAAAAGTATATATAAGGATTATAAGTTGTGTGAATGACATTAGAGAAAAGAGGGATTTGCCATTCCAAAGTGAAGCTATGTTAGGGTTGAGAGGGATGATCTACAAACATCATAAGATGCACATATATAGAGAGGTCCAAACATACAATTTAAGAGACATTGAGATATGAGAGGGATTCAACATACAAGTTTGAGAGGAATGGAGTAGAAGTAGAGATGAAGGAATTTGTGTAACTAATATCAAGGAGTGGGTTGTTAATGTAGAACAATTATTGGTTAATAAGGACTAGGGAATTCATCTATGTTACAAGGATAGCAACTGGGATATATTGGGGTCAATAGGAGTATGTTAGTGAGCAGATTGTCCTGTGAAGAAATGCGTGCAAATATGACCCTGAATACCCAAGTGAGAGGACAAAATAACACCAACAGTTGGATAGGTTATCATGGATTGATAACCTTCCTCTAAATTTTTTATCGGGTACAACTCCCCGTATAAGATATTTAATGAATCAAATGTGGATGCTTTTACCAGAAAGCATAAAAGGACATCAAATATCTACTTGTAAATACAGCATAGATGCGGGAAAAATTAAAAAACTACAAGAAATTAAATGGTAAATGACACAAAGTCCATTCACCTTGACATGCTACAAAAGACGGAATCAAGAAACACATTATCCATCTTCTTGAGAAAGTGCAGAAATGAAGATATGAAGATATAACAACATATTTTAGAGAAAACCAAAGCGACACAAAGATCACACTTAGTGGAAAGTAGATTGCTTAAACTCAAAGTTTTGACAAACAATTAACTCTCAAGTCTCCCTCCTCTGAAAGCATAAAGATGCATTTGCTATTACAATCACTATTAAAGAAAGCTGTAACATATCAAAATTTTCCTATTGCTAACACACAGTTCAGAACAGGAAAATGAAAACTTATTCTACCCCCCCACGAATTCACCAGAAAATGAAATAAATTTGGGAAAACCTCTCCTCCCTGTTGTAGCACAAAGTCTCAGAGAAAAATGCCCTCATTTTACTATATTCACAGTTACCCAATCTTACTATCGCTCAAAGTCTCCTAGCAAAACTCAGAAAACTAAAACCCTTTTTTCATCTGCCCCCAACCCTTTTAATCTGTTCTTTTCTTGTAACTTTTCAACTTCATAACTGATTCTTGATATCCTTTTCTGCTTCTCGAGAAATCTTTTATCTTTTCTCCCTTGGTTTTCCTTGATAAAGTTTATTTTCATCAATAGTAATCTTTTTAAAGATTATTTTGATGACCCTTAAGTTTTGTAATATCTCCCTATAATCTTTTTCTCCTCATATTTTTATGTAAATTTGTGGCCCCTATGGTATACTCATGCTGACAAGTGGCATTTGCTGGTGATGAGGTTCTGTCATGATTTTGTAACTATTGTTGACAGTTTTGATAGTGCTCTACTTAGTCGGTTGTAACTCATGAACAATAAACAATTTCAAAGATCGCTCTTGTTAGATCGTGCATAGCTTGCCTCTTAAGAACATATCCAAAATTGAGCCAAATCTAACAGTGCAATTGGAAGTTATGGTCCCTGCATCGAGACCCAATTTTGTGATCTACATTCTATAGTTTTTATTGCTGAGCTAATAGAGGTGCAAACAGTGATGCATATCTCATGATTCTGGACACATTTTGGAAATCGCTCTAGTCAGAAGTTAGAAAACTAGGATTGCAAACACATATCCAAAATTGAGCTCGATCTAATGGTTAAATTGTGAGATATGACCCCTGAAATATGACTATTTTATGCCATCAGAGAATCCGAGATTTCTTCTGCTTGTATATGTTTATTCCATTTTAAGAATTCTATGAAATAAACAATGCTTCAAAGATCTAATGCAATTTCATCATGTGCCACTTGAGATTGATTAGGCCTTCCAAATGCTCTGGTCTCTTGGGTTCTGAACACCAATTCAATTCTCAGAATCCATTCTTTGAATGACCTCTGCAAATACTAGGATCAAGATTTGAAAAGTAAAATCACAACCAACTGCTTAATGTACATTTACCTTATGTTTGGACAAATGGGCCATGTATGGTTTTGAACACACATGTTTTTCTTAGCAATTCTAGCAGTGTCATGAGATAAATGCACATAAAAAATATGATCGATCATCAATGAGCTTCTCAATCCAATCTAAAGATAGCTTCTGCATGCCCCATAATGTATTGAGCCTGTCAACTTATCTTGAGCTAATATAGCATTATTCTTTCACAATGATAGATGTGAATAGCATTTACATATCCCTGAGTCCATATTTAAAAACATGTCTTGGGCTTGTTTTGGAAAACGGGAGCAAGGTAGTCTCAGAACCAAAGTGTGGATCATTGAACTAGAGGTTCATACCATAATCTTGCACATTCTAGGCATCGTCTTCTAGACATACCTATGATGTTACATAGAACCATTGACTTTACTTGAAATGCATAATGAACCCTTGAAAATGTTGAACTAACAAAATTTTAACTTGGATTATGAATCTGCAAGTTGAACCAATGAACCACCTTGTGCCTCTGAACCATTCTGAGTTAACAATTCTACATTTTCAAACCCATTTGAACAGTCGAACCACTTTGAACTATTTCAAACTTCAATTCGAAGTGGTTCAAACTCTACACTTGAAGTTTTAAAATTGTGTCCATATCAGGTGCTAACAGGGGCTCTAGTTGCAGGACTGATTTTGATACAAAATCAGAGAACTCCAGCAATCTCTGGGAGAAAACAATGCTTTGATCATTGGGCAAATAGAGTCAGCAAGAGAAGAAGATCAGGAGCTACTTGCAGAGAGGGCGGAGGGGAGTAGGGCAAAACCAACAAACCAAAACTCCTAAACTACCAGCAAGTACAAACCTTGCGCATTATTCCAACTACCACTACACACAACAAAAACTTATTTACAATATTTACAAAGGTAGGTAAAGAACCTACCATAAGAACTAGTAGAAAGAAGAAGTTATGCGAATCCATTTACTGGTTGAGAGAAATAGGAGCCTTTCTGAATCAGCAAATTGTACCTCAATAGAACAGCTCCAAACCATTGTTTGATGACGACCCTTTTAATGCCAAACTTTAGACTGACAGTGTGCATGCATACGCTGATCCAACATTCTTTTCCAAACAACCATAACTCATTAAAGTATTCACCTTCACTTGAGAATTGATCTCTCACATTGATAGAATTTGATTTCACCTCAATCTGAAAGACATGAAATGAAAAAGCCTCACTAAAAGATGATGTGCAATCCTCAGAAATATTTTCATGTAGATTCAATTATTGTGCATGGTTATGATCAATTTGCAACCATAATGATGCCTCCTTTAACATAGGATCAACTCTTGGATATATGTCTTCTTCATTTCTTTCAAGGAACCAACTATCATCAATCATGCCACAAATTCCATCCCTTTCCCTTCTCAGAGTGCCATCACATATCTCAGCATTACCCAAATCAGCAACATCATGCATATATGGATGGAAAGAAAAATTGCCAATAAATGCTTCATTTTGAAACTAATTTGAAAAAGTACCTGAAGTATCATCCAAGAAATAATCTAGCTTGAGTGATGACAAAAATGTACCTATGATTTCTTCTTCTTCATTGAGAATTGCATTCTTTAACACATCCGTCGAATCACTACTAGATTGAAGGTCAACTTCATATTTTTCTATCTCAACAAGAAATTCAAAAAAGGTGTCTTCATCTAGAGGTATCTTTGTCTCATCTCTATGAAAGAATGAATCACCATCAAAAGGACTATTTTGAGAGAGATCTTCTGCCTAAAGATATAACAAGAATTTGGCAATGATTTCTTCTTGTTGATCAAGTGATATTCCTCTCCATGCTTCAACTGGACAGTTTTAAAACTAAATACTAATTTCAGCATCTTCATAATGAGAAAGGAGCTCTTTTTCATGCACTTTTACCTTGTCATAGTTGCAAATTTCATCATCAGACTCAACCAATCTTTGCACGTGCTGATTATTAGTTTTCAAACATGAGGGACCAACTTCATTTTTCATGAAAATAGGAAATTCTTTCTCAAGCTGTATGTTATTTTGAATCCTTTCGTCAAGAAGATTTTTAAAAGAAAGATGATTAACATCAAAGGTGAAAGATTGAAAATCTGGAGGCAAGTTGTTTACTTTCTCACCAATAAGGATTTCTGAAATAAGAAGACTATCAATATTCCTGAAACTAAAACTTTCAAGAAGTGGGAAAAAGGACTTGAATGCACCTCCATTAAAATCAGCATTATGTATAAGATTTACTGCTACAACATTTTTAGAATGAAAAGATTCAAGAAAAGAATCTTTTTTCTACATTCTCATTCAAAGAACCAATACCCTCACAATCTTTTGTGACATTTAAAGGTTCATTTTCAGACAAGGCACCTAGAGAAAGTATCTCAAAAAAATCTTTAGGAAAAGAACAATCACCATGACCTTCTACTATACAAATTTCAGCATGAGATGAAGAAAGACCTTGAGACAAGATTTCACCATTATTGCTTACCTTTACTCCAGTATTGTTACGGTTATTCTCTTTTTGTAAAAATGGATCAGCATGATGCTAGAGTAACTCTGGCTAGATTTCTTCTTCACTAAAGATTGAATAGTTGCATGATATAAAATGAGATGAAATCATCGGGGCTTCCTCATTGCCAACATCCAATTCTTCTTCAAGCTGCTGGACTGTTCTCTTGTATATTTCCAAATATTTCAGTTTATGATACCTAGCACAGAGGTTTTTCCATAATAGCCAAGGTAGGTCATCATCTTCGATTGGTATATTGTTCAGGACACCTCAAGAAATGCTTTCTTTGAAGTTGTCGACAAACTCACGCAATACTTTATCATCTATTTGATAAAGTTTTGGGAGAGAAGGGTTTGGCCTTAATCTCCTCATAACTTTAATGGTTGGCATGGTCTTTGCAATAGAATCACCAATCTCCTACACATGAAGATAATCAAAAAAAATTGAGGAAACAAATGTTAATACCGATCTTCGTTTTCGAATCCCCAGTGGAGTTGCCAAAAATTTGTTAGTGAACAGATTGTCCTTTGAAGAAATGTGTGCAAATTTGACCCTGAATGCCCAAGCGAGAGGACAAACTAACACCAATAGTTGGATAGGTTATCATGGATTGATAACCTTCCTCTGAATTTTTTATCGGGTACAACTCCCCGTATAAGATATTCAGTGAATCAAATGTGGATGCTTTTACCAGAAAGCATAAAAGGACATCAAACATCTACTCATAAATACAACATAGATGCGGGAAAAACTAAACAACTACAAGAAATTAAATGGTAAATGACACAAAGTCCATTCACCTTGACATGCTAGAAAAGACGAAATCAAGAAACACATTATCCATCTTCTTGAGAAAGTGCAGAAATGAAGATATGAAGATATAACAACATATTTTAGAGAAAACCAAAGCGACACAAAGATCACACTTAGTGGAAAGTAGATTGCTTAAACTCAAAGTTTTGGCAAACAATTAACTCTCAAGTCTCCCTCCTCTGAAAGCATAAAGATGCATTTGCTATTACAATCACCATTAAAGAAAGCTGTAACATATCAAAATTCTCCTATTGCTAACACACAGTTTAGAACAGGAAAATGAAAACTTATTCTGCCCCCCCACAACTTCACAAGAAAATGAAATAAATTTGGGAAAACCTCTCCTCTCTGTTGTAGCACAAAGTCTCAGAGAAAATTGCCCTCCTTTTATTGTATTCACAGTTCCCCAGTCTTACTATCGCTCAAAGTCTCCTAGCAAAACTCAGAAAACTGGAAACCCTTTTTTCATCTGCCCTCGGCCCTTTTAATCTGTTCTTTTCTTGTAACTTTTCAACTTCATAACTGATTCTTGATATCTTTTTCTGCTTCCCGAGAAATCTTTTATCTTTTCTCCCTTGGTTTTACTTGATAAAGTTTATTTTCATCAATAGTAATCTTTTTCAAGATTATTTCGATGACCCTTAAGTTTTGCAATATCTCCCTATAATCTTTGTCTCCTCATATTTTTATGCAAATTCGTGGCCCCTATGGTATACTCATGCTGATAAGTGGCATTTGTTGGTGATGAGGTTCTGTCATGATTTTGTAACTGTTGTTGACAGTTTTGACAATGCTCTACTTAGTCGGCTATAACTCATGAACCATAAACAATTTCAAAGATCACTCTGGTCAGATCGTGCATAGCTTGCCTCTTAAGAACATATCCAAAATTGAGCCAAATCCAATGGTGCAATTGGAAGTTATGGCCCCCACATCGAGACCCAATTTTGTGATCTACATTCTGTAATTTTTATTGCTAAGCTGATAGAGGTGCAAACAGTAATGCATATCTCATGATTCTGGACACATTTTGGAAATTGCTTCAGTTAGAAGTTAGAAAACTAGGATTGAAAACACAAATCCAAAATTGAGCTCGATCGAACGGTTAAATTGTGAGATATGACCCCTAAAATATGACTATTTTTATGCCATCAAAGAATCCGAGATTTCTTCTGCTTGTATATGTTTATTCCATTTTAAGAATTTTATGAAATAAACAATGCTTCAAAGATCTAATGTAATCTCATCGTGTGCCACTTGAGATTGATCAGGCCTTCCAAATGCTCTGGTCTCTTGGGTTCTAAACACTAATTTAGTTCTCATAATCCATTCTTTGAATGACCTCTGCAAATACTAGGGTCAAGATTTGAAAAGTAAAATCACAACCAACTGCCTGATGCACTGTTACCTTGTGTTTGGACAAATGGGCCATGTGTGGTTTCAAACACATACATGTTTTTCTTAGCAATTCTAGTAGTGTCATGAGATAAATGCACATCAAAAATATGATCGATCACCAATGAGCTTCTCAATCCAATCTAAAGATAGCTTCTACATGCCCCATAATGTATTGAGCCTATCAACTTATCTTGAGTTGATACAACATTATTCTTTCATAATGATAGATGTGAATAGCATTTACATATCCCTGAGTCCATATTTAAAAACATGTCTCGGGCTTGTATTGGAAAACAGGAGCAAGGTAGTCTCAGAACCAAAGTGTGGATCATTGAACTCGAGGTTCATACCATAATCTTGCACATTCTAGGCATCATCTTCTAGACATACCTGTGATGTTACATAGAACCATTGACTTTACTTGAAATGTAGAATGAACCCTTGAAATTGCTGAACTAACAAAATTTTAACTTGGGTTATGAATCTGCAAGTTGAACTAGTGAACCACCTTATGCCTTTGAACCATTCTGAATTAACAATTCTGCATTTTCAAACCCATTTGAACAGTCAAACCACTTTGAACTACTTCAAACTTCAGTTCGAAGTGGTTCAAACTCTACAATTGAAGTTTTAAAATTGTGTCCATATCAAGTGCTAACAGAGTATAAGTGGATACTACAATAGTCAACATCAGGTGAACAAAGACAAAACACCTATATATAGGAGATACCATCCTATTCAAAGGAGAGCTTAAGAGGTAGCTTAAGGTGATCTAGAATGTGTTCAAGGAAATGTGCTTCCAAAACAAACTTAAATAACGATAAAGCAACCCCCAAAAATAAATCAAAGCAACAATTAACATAGGGAAAAGGAGGTTAGACCAATCCAATGTACCGCAAAATAAAGTATATCAACCTCTTTTTGTGCAAATTTTCCTTATATGTTTAATTTGGATGTGTGCTTATGATGTTGGCAACATAATGATGTTTACATGCAAAATGTGTGAGAGACATAAAATGGCCAAGGGTTTGATATATAGGTTAGATGATAAAAGAGGTGGTCAATTGAGATTTAATGATAGGTGTAAATTTTGGATGATGATTTGGGAATAAAAAGAATTACAAATTCATTTTCGGTTCTTGAAGAAGCAAACCCATATGCTTGATGTGATAGTAAGAGTTGAATACACTTTATTAAAGATTAAGTGTGTGCACATGCTTATTGGTGGATTCTTTGAAGATTAAAAAGGGGTTTAGAGTACATGTGGGACAATATGATAATGCGATATGTGAGGGTATACATTATAATAATTGAATTATTTATTTATTTAATTATTTTGATGAAGGGGGCTAAGAATAGGTAATTAACTAAAGGTAACTATTTACCTTGAGTTTGAACGTAAGAAAGAAATTAGATAGATATTGATTAAATAAAAAAATATTATTTAATTAATATTAGATAGGAAATTAAATGAAATAAGGCAAAATTGATGCATAATTGAACTTTGTGATGATGATTAATGGTGGAGAATGATATGGGAGTAAAAGAAAATAAAAATCAGGTACTTGAAGAAGCACAATCCATGTGTTTCATGTGATGGAATGAGTTGACCATATTTTAATTAAAGACTAAAAGTATAGACATACTTAGTGGAGGATTATGTGAAGATTAAAAAAATAATTAGTATACAAGTGAAAGTATAGAAAGAAGCCTAAAAAATTAAATTAAATAAATAAAATTATTTATGAATAGTTTATTTTATTTTTCAAATAAATAATTTAATAGAAATAATTATTAATCTTAAATTGAGACTTAGAAGATTAAGGAAAAAGGATTAATATTAATATTAATATGAAAACTAGATTCAGGAAAAGCTTAAAAAACAAAAGCGTATTTCTTCTTCGTAGAGATGCTTTTCCTTCGGGCAATTATATTCAATTAAACTACGACCATTCCTTACCTTTGGATGGACGAGAGAAAACGAAACGAAAAAACAACGACCCTTGCTTGTGGTTTTCTTGGGAAATTTCTGAAATCGGGAGGGTACAAGCTACACAAGACTTGGTTTGCCTTCAATTTTCATGTAAGCTCGCAGGAATTGATAGGCCAAGTTATTAATTTGATGGACGAAATAGGAGGACGTCGTAAGCAGGAAGGGATTCCAGACTGGGTAGAGGCAGTTGACAGGATACTGAATGTGTCTCCTCGCTATTTTAAAGCGCTCAAATCGGCATTAGTTCGCTTTCAATCCGATCGTGATGGAGATATCCCCTCTGCACGCTTGCTGCCTGCTTTACAATTCCTTGTAGAGGCAGGTGCTTCAACCACCGTATTTTCAGTCTCAATTACTTTAAATGATTTAATCAGTGCTTTTATTAAAAAAAGTATTTTCTCTTGTAAATTTATTCATTTCCTGTCATGTTTTTTCAAGTGGTCTTGTCCTTCTAACATGTTGTGTAAGGCAGTGGTCCCACTTGGGCTCTATTTTTGTGGAGCGGGTGGCTTCATGATAAATTTTTAGGGGTTGGAATCTTTTCCTACAAAATAGGAGCCCTGAATTTTTAGGGGTGAAAAAGGGGTGGGGCTGGATTTAGCCCCACCAGCTTAGGGAAGAATTCTGCCATTTGTCAACAACTTAAGCTTCATTTTTCCACTGAAATGAAATTCCCACCAAACAAATTTATGAATAAATTTAACTTTAATTTTAAAAATTCATGAGACAAACAACTTCCTTGAATTTAGGAGCTTTTTTTTTTTTGAAGCAGACTCACATATAAATCCATAGAACCGCTTCCCTTTTTAAATATCCCTAAAAAATCTCAGCTCCACCCGCTCTATTTTTAAGGAAGCGGGTGCCCATGAGATCCCAACCTAATTGGGCTTGTCTTTGAATTATGCTGTGCTGGTAGGTTGCCCTTTAAAAATTATCATTTTTAACAAGTTGGTGCTAGTTTAAATTGTATTTTTCAAGTGGTTTTGCCATAAATTTATGCTCGTATCAGTGTATAAGGTGTTTATCACAATAATTCTTGATAAGTAGGAGATATTTTTTTTTACAAGCAAGTCAAACTGTGATATTGTTATCAAGATTCAACTTTGTAGTTTTTTAGTCAAATTATTAACCTATATTTCATGAGTTGTGGTTTCAAGGGTCATGGTTCACACGAACCCATCTCTCATGATAATGAATGGAACATTTAACACTCATTGCATCTAGGTCATGCTTATATAGGTTCCAAGGAAGTCACCCATCCCAGTACTACTCCAGCTTGAGTGCACTTAACTATTATAATTCTTATTTACAAAAAGATTGAATGGATAAATGAATTTGAATGCTATTCAGTTCTTTAGATGATATGAATCCTAATTTTTCTGGAATATGTAAATGTTTTGTCGATGTAACACTCTGTAATGCTATTTTAATTCATTTTTAATTTTAAGCGAACCCTCTTGGGTAGTATGTTCGTTTATGTTTTGGAAAAAGTGGAAGCTGCAGCTTAAAATCACAAGAAATGGTCGCAATAACTAGATAGATAGGGCTCCTAATATTGAATTTGTTCAGGGGGATTCTGATTTTGAATGATAATAGCGGAAGTTGTTGACGGAGAAGCATAGAGCCAAAAGACATAATCAGCTGCAAATATCAAAGTTATCATTTTCTTATTTTCTATTGCGGAAGAAAGATATTGTGATAGCTTTTGAAATTTGCATAAACAGTATAGTTTGAAGTCATTGAGGACCCATTACAGAGTACAAGTTCTTGTCAAAGGCTTACGAGTAAGCTTATAATTATCTATTCTTAAAGACCACTTATTTACTAACAAGTATTTTGATTCTCAAGAGGAATATAATTGTGCTTTTCTCCCAGAACTCCATTCTTATTGATTGTCAATGGTCATACGAGTATGGTCTCTTCTTGATTCAATCTCTGAATGTTACATCATGCATACTTATAGAGAAGGCAATCGTTTAGCTGATTGTTTGGCTAATTTGGGTACCGACGCGGTTTATATTAGCTCTTTTCTTTCCCCACTTAACCTCCTTGATCTCCCCAACTTGGTTAATATTATGACAAAAGAATATGTTTAGAATAAGGCTGAGTCTTTATTTTTTATGTGATAGTAAACCATGACTTCTTTGTGATTTTGTATGTTTTTACTTTTATGGATCTCACTTGTTCTTTTGAGATATTATATGCAGGTCAGGGTCTTGGATTACACTTGCATCAAATGACTTTCTAATATCATGGTCTTAATTGAAGTTTTGGCTGTAGCTTAGGGATTGTAATCTCTGTGACATTTTTTGCTGGGCTCTGAGTCTTGTTTCTAGCACCAATCAATGAATTGTATTCATATGAGTTTTGGGCTCTTTGTAATTACTATATTCTCGATCTGAGAATCTCTAAGACAAGATTTATTAGTGTTGATAGATACTCTCTCTTGATGCAGTATTTCTTCTTCTTCATTCCTTTTTTGTATTAGGCAATATCCGGAGTTTTTCTTTTTTGGTTCTTTTCTTCGGGAGCTCTTTTGAACCAGTTATTATTAATATAAATATAATGTTTCGCCAAAAAAAAATGGTCATACAAGTCTTCAGAAAAATAATTGCTTTTCTTTTTTACTCGTTGGCATGCATCCAAGTATTTGAGTTGGGCTTGCAACAATGTGAAGATACTGAAAATTGTTGAGAGTGAAACTCAAAATTTCATATTTGAACTTAGACCTAGATGAACATCTGCTAGTCACATTCTTGTAGAAACAACAAGTTAGCTTCTCCTCAAGATCCTCATTGTGGTCCCATGCGATTTCAATTTGCTTGTTTGAGTGGATAACTTTGTAGGGTAGGGTGACACTCTATTCAGTCATAGCTTGTACGTCATAGCTAAATAAAAGTTGTGTTTCCCATGGATTTTTTTTATTTCAGCCTATTTGTCAACTCTCTTTACTGGTTCTACTTGGCCAAGCCTCGATATTGCTGGAATATTCAAAGGAAGGAGCTGAGATTAGATGGTAATTTTTCCCAATACTAAATTTTTTTACAGTATTTTTGTAGAGTGGTGCACTAGATCCATTGCTTGATTGGGCTAGGGTGTTGTTTTCTATGGTTGTCCAGTGTTGTCTTTTATGATAATCATGCAAGGTTTTATTAAACAATTTTTTCTTTCTCAAATTATACATATCAAATTTAATCAATGAATCATTGTACTGGCCTTCATTTAAATGTCAGTGAGACACTGCTACTATGTATATATGGTCCTAATGTGGACTGATATATAGCTGACGGGCAATAAAATTCTTCAAAATCAGATATATCCAATGTGTCATAGCAAAGGAAATATCCAACACCATAAGTAGTCATCATTGTCACAAAATTGGAGATACTTCATTATAGCTAGGGTCATTCTCTTTCTACATTTAGTGTACCAAGCTATATTTCAAGATAGTGGGAGAAATGCCAACTGGCTGAGTCCATTTCATATAATTTTTCATGAAAAGATCAATGAAATCTCTCATTTTCTCTACCTTCATCTTGAACAGGATAATCTTCCACCAAGCTTATGGGATGGGTCAATGTTCTTGAGACTATTCGATACCTGTTCTTATTATGGAAATTAAAAAATAATTAATAATGAAATATAGATGCTATGGATGTGGCTTTGAGTAATTTAGAAAGCCAATTCTCAAGATATTTAGATTGAGAGATGCCTTCGTGTTAGTCCTTTTCCTTGTAATTTCTCCCACACAGTCCCTTCAAGTAGTCCCTGTTGCCACAAATGGATTCCCTTTGTTCCCTCATGTGATATATTCTTGGAGTCCCAATTCTCCTTTTTGATCTGTGGGCTTTCCTCTTTTAATCCTAGATCATTATAGCAATCTGTGCCACTTGATGTTTGAGCTCTAGGTTTCATGGTGTCAATGAAGCCTTTCTTTTTGGCTTTTGATGCCTTGGTGTTACTCATTGCCCTTGTTTGTGATTTTGGCGAAGTCCCTAGCTCTATTCTCTAGAATATTTTAGTGTGAGTCCAACAAGTTGGGAATTGCTTTTCTTGTGATCATCTTGCTTGCATGGGCCTTGCTTCTCTCTTTTGATTGATCTTGCAACATCCAATATCCTTTTGTTGACTTCGGAACACGATGTCTTTTTGGATTATCCACTGTCCATCCAGCACTGCAAATCACCTCATTTGAAAGGCTATATTCACAGTGAACTTATCTTGCTTTGTCTCTTCTCTTTTTGGAGGTTTTTCTGACCTTCAACACATTGGCGTCCTTGGGGATTTCCAGCCTTTGATCTGTGGCAACCTTTGACATCCTTTCGGTTACTTGAAAACAAGGTGTTTTTGTTGATGGTCCATTGTTCATCCAATACTGCAAATAACCTCCCATGAAGGGCTATATTTATAAAGAGCATAACATGCTTTCTGTCTTCTCTTTTTGAAGACTTTTGTAATCTTCACCATGATGGTGTCCTTGGGGATGAGCTAGCCATTGATATATGGCAGCATCCAACGATATGGGTGTTGTCACGAAGGATTTCACCTAATGCTTAAGTGCGATACTCAGGAATGATCTTCAAGCCTGTAGGTATGCCTATGGTGAAGAACAATCTCTAGAGAAGGCTGACCTCCTTTCGGTATTCACCTAAACTATCTTTTGAATAGAAAAAAGATAGAAGGATGTACTTGCATGAAACTTATCTTTAAATGCCAATGCACCAAACTAAAACTGAGATCTGCAACCTACCAAAATCACAAAAATCTTTAGCAATACCATGAAACACTCACAACACAACTAGACAGGTGATGCATAAATATTTTCTATAAAGGGTTGAACCTAATGCTTGCATGGAGAAAAAAGTGGATTCCTTGACTACAAACTATCAAAATCAATTGCACAATTTTGGACCTACATCAACCATGTATATCCTTATAGAATTCTGATTGAACAAAACAAATTAAAGTAGATAAATCACAAAAACTCAACAAATCATCCAACCAAACATAATGCAAAAAGTATTGAGAAGGGAAGCCACTGCTATTTTTTTGAAAATCAAGAAGCCCCGCTGCTACAAAACCCTCCTCTTCTTGTTTTGCGCAAGAAGCCAAGAGGGAAAGAAATCTTAATGCAAACATGTGTAATTTTCTGATATAATACATTTGTATATTGTTTTGCACAAGAAGCCAAGAAGGAAAGAAATCTTAATGCAAACACGTGTAATTTTCTAATATAATACATTTGTATAAAATGATGTAATGTTCTTTTATCGTATTTTTTTCTTTTCAGTCAAAACACTTAATCTAAAACCTATCACGCTAAGTAATTGGTAAAAAAATGAAGTATTAATAAATGATCGAAGAGATCATTATAAAGAATATTACAAATGTTCAAGATAGAAAATTTCTAAGAAAAACTAAACAAAATCGTATAAATGATCTTATCTAACTAAATTACATTATATACAAAAGATGGCCATTAAAGTAATAAGATAACACTATTTTAATACCCTCCCTTAATGGTCAATCTGTCCACAACACCAAGTTGTCCCTTGAATTCAACAAACTCATCTAGACCAAGAGGATTGGTGAGAATGTCTGTAGTTTGATCCGCTGTTGGACCATATTGCAAGTGAACTGTCTTGTCTTTAACCAAATATCAAATGTAATGACAATGAACAACCATTTGTTTGGTTCTTTCATGGAAGACTTGGTTCTTGGCAAGTTTGAGAATTCCTTGATTATCAGAGAGCAAGGGAGTCGGACTTACTTGAGATAAATGCATATCCACAAGCATCTAACAAAGCCAAACTGCCTCACAAACTCCCCTAACAGCTCCTCGATACTCCGCTTTTGTGAAGGATAGTGAGACTGCATGTTGCTTCCTACCAGTTGAAGTGACTGCACTAGATCCCAAACTGAATACATATCCAGAAGTTGATGTCTTATCATCAATTGAACCTACACAATCTAAATCTGTGAATCCACTAAGCTTGAGATCATGACTCCTAGTGTAAAGAAGTCTACAATCAGAGGTGACCTTCACATAATGTAGTGCACGCTTCGCTGCTACCCAATGATCAACCTTGGGGGCTGTCATGAAGTGTGAAATGTAGCTCGCTGCAAAAATGTGATCTGGTGTTGTGGCAGTGGGATAGATGAGACTGCCCACTAGTTGCCTATAAGTGGTTTCATCTGTAAAGTTTTAGATCGTTTATTGGTGTAGACTTACAATCCTTATAATCTGAATTATAAGTATCTTGGAGTATCTTCAGTTTAGGTTCCAATGACTGTAACTCAGATCTGATTAATTTGTCTTTATATATATGAGTATAATATCCTTTGATTTTACTGATGCTGTTTATATATGTGCAGGTCTAAATAAACTGATATACGATTTCTTTTTTTATTGATTCATATCCAATTCAGAATTGCAAGCAATATATAAGTATGTATTGAGGCATGTGTACGTAGGGTTGTGACCCTATGTATCCATGCCCCAACACATACCTTTTGGAGGCACCGATCAATAATGATAACTGCAGTCTTTAATAATATTGGAGACGATTCATTAATCGGTTGTTCTCATCGACCGATATCACATCTATTCGATGCTCATACTCTTCATCGATATGAAGTCTCATTTGATTATATTAAGTTGAACGGTTAACAAAGCAATGTTATTATATATATATATATATATATATATATATATATGAGAGAACATGAATAGTTAAGGGATATATATACATATGCATATACATATACATATACATATATTTCCAAATATAAATCAAATATATTGCTTCAATTTCCATGAAGCTAATATACTTAACACTCCTCTTTAGCAAGAAGGGAATTGAAGGAACTATAAGACAAGGTTATACACCACTTAAGATGTCGTCAAATTATGGTGTTCGGAAAAATTCGGCCCGAATAACAAGGATAACACTTCAACACTTTTGGTGTTAGAAGATAGATCAACTAAAAATAAATTTGTCACCTTATAATAGTGATCTCACACAAGAAAGGTCGTCACCTTTCAAACAATCTAATCTATTCATAAATATATTAATTTACAAATGTAATTACAAATTTGTCATACCAAGTTTACCTTTGAAGTACACTATTTTCAACTTTGCAAGAGGTTTGGTGAACATATCACCAGTTTGCTCATTTGTATTGATATAAATCAGCTTGATGACTTTTCTGTCAACTATGTCTCTGATGTAATGATAAGGAGTCTCGATGTGCTTCGACTGATTGTGGAAAACTGGATTTGCAGAAAGCTTGATGCAGCTTTGGTTATTACAATGAATCACTATGGGACTTAGTTGGTTTCCAAAGAGTCCAAATAGTAACTTTCTCAGCCATAATGCTTTACGTGCTCCCATGGATGCTACTAGGTACTCAACTTTAGTGGAACTCAAGGTAACTGTTGGTTGTTTTCTACTAAACCAGGATATTGTTGCTGATCCAAGACTGAAGCAACATCCCGTAGTACTCTTGTGGTTTATAGAACAGTCAGCCCAATCAAAATCAATATAGCCTTCAAGTTTGATCTCTACATTTTTGTACTTAAAACCAAGACCAATATTGCCACATAGATATCTCGGAATATGTTTGACAGCCATCAAGTGAATCTTCTTTGGTTCACACATGAAATGACTTAAAACATTTGTAGCATAGAAGATATTAGGTCTAGAATTTACAAGATACGTAAGTGATCCAATGATTTGTCTGTAAAGAGTGGGATCAATAGCCTCAGAATTTGCAGCTTCTTCTTTTAGTTTGAGTAGATTTGTTTCTATTGGAGTTGTTACAGGTTTATTGTCCATCATTCCAAATCTAGTCAGAATGTCCTGAGTGTACTTCCGTTGATTTAGGAAAATATGATCTTTCTTTTGTCAGACTTCTAGGCCCAAGAAATAGTGTAGTAGGCCTAGATCCTTCAGTTCAAATTCAGCTATAAGGTCTTGTTTATATTTTTCAATCAAGTGATCATTTCCTGTTATCAAAAGATCATCAACATATAAAACAAGTGTTAACATTTCATCATTAGAAATTTTAAAGTAGATGTTAGGATCTGCTTCATTCTTTGAGTATCCTAGTTTGGTAAGATAGCTGTCTATCCTTTCATACCAAGCTCAAGGTGCTTGTTTGAGTCCATAAAGAGCTTTCTTTAGTTTACATACATATTTATTATTATCTTTTATAGCAAAACCTTCAGGTTGTTTGATATATACTACTTCATTTATGACACCATTCAAAAATGCGGTCTTAACATCCATATGATGTATCTTCCATCCTTTGGATGCTGCAATTGCAATAATAGTTCTTACGGAAGTGTAGCAAGCAACAAGAGCAAAAGTTTCTTCATAATCAATGCCTGCCTTCTGAGGAAAACCTTGAACAACAAACCTTGCTTTATGTTTTCAATATGGCCATTAGAAGCATATTTGATTTTATATAACCATTTTAACGAAATAGCTGATTTGTCTTTTGGTCTAGGTACTATATCCCAAACATCATTTTGTAATATGGACTGATATTCCTCAACCATAGCATCTTTCCAGGCTTGACATGTTAGGGCTTCTTCACCAGTTGATGGTTCAGATTTTGTAAGCTTAGTTACTAAAGTAGTATAACAAGATTTGTTCTTGGTTTTCTTGCTTTCCCTGGAAAATTCATTTGGCTCAACATTATTTTCTTCAATCATTTTCCTTGCCCACAATGGCCTTTTCTTGACTTTAGTGCTGGCTCTATTTCAGTATTGAGTAATGATTCATTCTTTTCTAATACGTTCTCCCTCTGAATTTTAGTTTGTAGATTTTCATCTAAGTCTGTGATGGGCTCATCTTAATACTTGTAGGTAGTTTTAAAGCAGTATTTTCTTCAAATGTGACATCTCTACTCACTTCAATTGATCTTTGTCCAGGTATATAGACTTTGTACCCTTTGGAGTTCTCACTGTACCCAACAAATATTCCTTTCTTCTTGGATGGTTCTAATTTGGTTCTTTTTTCTTTAGGTATGTGAATGTAAATAGGACAGCCAAATATTCTAAAATGACTTAAGTCAGGTTTAGTTCCTGAGAACACTTCTTCAGGAGTTATGTTTTCTAGTATTGAGTGTGGACATCTGTTTTGAATGTATACGGCTGTATTGGTGGTCCCTGACCAGAATGAGTAATGTAAATGTTGATCATGAAGCATGGCATTAATTGCTTCAACAATGGTTTTTTTTTTTTCTTTCTGATACTCTATTCTGTTGAGGATTATAAGGTATTGTATACTCCCTCTTAATCCCAACAGAGGTACAAAAAGCTTTGAAATTTTCAGAGGTATATTCTCCTCCATTGTCTGATCTTAGTGTTTTAATTCTTTTTGATGTTTGATTTTCTACTATTTCTTCGAATTCTTTAAATTTTGATAGAAACTCATTTGATTCTTTCACTTTTAAGAAGTAGATCCAAGTTTTCCTAGAGAAGTCATCAATGAATATTTTGTAGTAAGAGAAACCTCCTAGAGAAATTGTTGGCATAGGTCCACATAAGTCAGAGTGCACTAGTTCCAAAATTGATTTAGATTTGTGTTCACTCTAAGGAAAAGATTTTTTTATATTCTTTCCTAGAGCACATCCTTTAAAGTGCTTATATGTTTTGAGTTTAGGTTAGGTGGTAGTGGTGATTTTTTCTATATTAGGAAGTGAATTGATTCCAATATGTCCGAGCCTTCTATGCTGCACTTCATTAGAATTTGTCACTTCATGACTTAGAGCTTGCTTTTGAATGTTGTAAAGTTTATATAAGGTCTTGTCTTTTGATCCTATGGTGATAGCATTCTTGAGATTAGTGTTTTTAGGCCAGTACAATACTTTGTCTTCATTGAAAGTGACTTGAAACCCTTCATCAACAAGTTCAGAGATAGATACTAGATTTCTTTTTATGCCTAGTACGAAGAGAACATCTTTTAATTTTAGTGTGACCCCAGTTCTTAGTTGTATAGAACAGGTGCCTATTCCTCTTACTGGATATGTGGAGTTGTCTCCAATGATGACTCCTTCAGTGAGATAATTACCAAAAGTTTCAAACTTATCTTTGAATCGTATTATATGACGGGAAGCACCACTATCTATTATCCATACATTTTTGTTTGATTTCATCTCACTTGATAGAGCAAAATAAAATAACAATTTTTCATCCTTTTTAGTTACGGCTAAGGCAGCTAGGATTTTTTCCCTTTCTGGACAATTTCTGAAGGTATGTTTGAGTTTTTCACACTCATAACTTTTAACTTTGGAGAAATCATTTCTTTTGTAATTATTATTTCCTTTCCTCTTATCATTTCTCTTCCCTTTGAATTTCCTCTTCTTTCCTTGGTTGTGGGAGACTAAGAAAAGGGCTTGATTTTTTCCCTCTTGATTTGAAATGATCCCTCTCAAAATTAGTTTTGGTTCTTTTGATGTTCAATCATTTTTTTAGTTGATCAAAGGCTGGTATTGAGGGTCCGCTGACAACCTGAATGAATGCTTCCTTGTAATGTCCCCATTTTTTTCAGCATCAAAGTTTCATGGATTAGCCTATTATTGTGAACCTCGTACGCTAACTATTGTGGATAGAGGATCTTCTGAGGCAGCAGCTTGGCTTAAGAGGGTCTTATCTTTTCCAAAATTCAGTAAGCTACAGGTTGGTCTTCGTTTGGCTCAGAGTGGACTTCATTTGGGCTTAGTTTTGTGTACTTACTATTTGTGGTAAGCTGGGTGTTGATTGAGATGGACCCTTTCTATTTTTGGAAAGTGCATTTGGTCACATGGAGAAATAATAGGTATGACTCCTATTTCAGACGACATTTATTGATGAGTATTTTGGGAGTTATTATATTTTTAGTAGCCAAATTATTATTAAATAATTAAATGGTGTATTATAAAGTTATAATTTAACTTTATAATTTCACTAAGTTGAAGATTGAGTTATCATTGGAAAGAGCCATTTATTAATTAGTTAAAGCCAAGTGAGAGAATCTAATAGAAGCTTCTAATTAATGTTGTGTGGTGAAGCTTCTTAAGTGAAGTTACATTTTGGCACCAAAAGGGAATCTGGAGGTTATAAATACAAGTCCATTTGTTGAGAAAAGCATGCTTGGATATTTATTTGCTTTTGTTGCCTTTGTGGCTTTTTCTGATTTCTGTTATCGTGGCCCTTGCTGAAGTATAAGGGTTGAGTTTGAAATTCTCAGATTTTCTTGGCAATTGTGCTGAAGAATGCAATTGGCCAACATCTCCTACTGTAAACTTTGTGGCTAAGGAGAATAATCTTGAATATTATATTTCTTATTGATTATCTAGCTGAGGGTTTCTGTGAAGATTTGCTGAGAATTGCTCTGGATAGTATTCTAATCTGTTGCTGAGGTATAGCAGATTTCGAATATCTCCTACTGTATTTACTGTGTTTTGGAGTTTGGTTTGAAGTGTTGTCTGCATTCGAAGGGAATAGAATTGGCCCTTCATTTTTAAAGACTGCGAACTGGGGGAGCACGGAATTGATATTAAGGGACTGCCGAATTGCATTTGGAGGCAACATTCTGTGCATTTTAATTGTGTTGACTGAATTCTGAGCCGAATTCATCCATCAAGGAGATAGACAGCTTTATCATTGGATCTGCAATTTCATTGCCAGCCTTGTGGACACCTACCTCCAGTCACGTGAGCTCATTGAGGATTTGTGTTTTGTTTGCTGTTGCTGGGTGGCTGTACGTTGCGATTAAGGAGGCCGGCTTGCATATTTATTAGTTGTAATTCAAATTTGATGAGCAAGCAATCAGCATAGGGGCCGACAAGTGTATCCTTGAAGACTTGCGTTGATGTTTATATGCCTTGCAATTTGAGTTTGGGACCAGCAGCCAATCTCCATAGCTCATATCTGATGCTAGGTGGGCTGCATTGCCTAGTAGAAGGCTGGGTGTTGTGGAGGCCTCTCGTATACATTTCAGATCAGTATTTCAACAGTGGTTCAGTCTAAAAGCTTAGGGTGCCAGCATTGTGACTTATAGTGAAGGAATTCTATGCACACTGATCTGCCCAATTGCTCCATTACATATCAGGTTCTAATTATTTGTATGTTGATTTCCTTTGCATATGCACTCGAAAGAAATAAAGTGTTTTGGCTATTTAAATCGGTTGTGTTCAGTATTTCATTGAAGCAATCTATTATTATAAAATATTGTTCCAAAACTTTGAAAATTAAAAATACAAATACAAAGTTCCAAATGGTGCATCATCATTTCAGTCGGAAGTTAGCTGGGTTACTACATTCCCAAGATATAGGTAATCCTCTAAGTGCTATTATAGATAGTTCTTGATCTTCTACTTTGCTGCCAATGGAAGAAATATGATTCTTTATCTTGGAAATTTTTCCAAAGTAGGATGAAATTGACTCACCTTTATTCATTTTTGTATTCATTAGTGGATTTTTTAATGTAATTAATTTGCTAGAGTTGTTGATTTCAAATGTATCCTTAATTGTTTTGAATACTTCAAATGCCTTTTTGAGATTTGAAATGGATGGAAGAATATGATATTTTATCGAGTCAACAATGATTTCCTAGCTTTATTATTTTGTCTTTTCCAAGTGGCCTTTTCTGCCTCATCTTCAGGTATTGAAATGTCTGGTTCGATAAATGATTCTAGTTCTAATTCTTTTAGAATTGTTATAATTCGAATTTTTATGAGAAGTAAGTTTGCTGCTTCTTCCAGCCTGTCCTCTACTGTGACATTATTTGACATGTTTGTCAATGTTGTTTTGTAAGAATTTAATTTAGAAGTCTCTCTGCCAATTAGGGTCCGATACCATGTAAAGTTTTAGATCGTTTATTGGTGTAGACTTACAATCCTTATAATCTGAATTATAAGTATCTTGGACAATCTTCAGTTTAGGTTCTTATGACTGTAATTCAGATCCGATTAATTTGTCTTTATATATATGAGTACAATATCCTTTGATTTTACTGATGCTGTTTATATATGTGCAGGTCTGAATAAACTGATATACAATGTCCTTTTTTATTGATTGATATCCAATTCAGAATTGCAAGCAATATATAAGTATGTATTGAGGCATGTGTACGCAGGGTTGTGACCCTATGTATCCATTCCCCAACACATACCTTTTGGAGGCACCAATCAATAATGATAACCACAGTCTTTAATGCCAATAGGCATTCTACAATGGCAGAATGGGGGAGTGGGATGGTGTGAGCATGTTAATGTTAACTTTTATTCTTTCAGGTTAAATTTGACAACCATCTACATGTCGGAAGTTTAAATCTTATTATAAATAGAATATACTTTTAAAAACAATTTAATAAATACCACATAAAATATCCATTTAAATTATAATATTTGGAGATATAAATCATCCATTTTTTAAGAAATTAAAATAAAAAGATTAAGTTAGTAAAAAACTATATGAATAGATAAAAGAAATATAAATAATTTTAGCTGTAGTAAATTAAATTATAATTATTTTGTAGTGGATATCTATTGGCATTTCTTTACATAGATTTATTTAAGATATCTAAACTAGTTAATAATAGTGGAGACAATTCATTAATCGGCTGTTCTCATCGACCAATATCACATCTATTCTCTTTATCGATATAAAGTCTCATTTGATTATATTAAGTTGAACGGTTAACAAAGCAAGGTTATATATATATATATATGAATAATCAGATTTAATATAAATCAAATATATTGCTTTAATTTCCTTGAAGCTAATATACTTAACATCATCAATAGGAGAAGTAGACTTGGTCGACAACTTCAATCCTTTCTCCATAGGTGTGGAAGCAAGTTTACAATCCTACATAACAAACTTGTCAAGCAAGTTCTTGACATACTTCGACTGAGAAGTAAAGATGCTACCATTAGTTTGCCAAAACTCAACACCTAAAGTTTAAACAATAATGGAGAAGCCATAAATCGATCATACCAAAATCCTTGCACACATCTTGTTTATTGCAATTAAATGTGTTGAATTGCCAGTTATGATCAAGACATCCACATAGACAACAAGGAAGAGAATATCATGAGCAGAGCGTTTGATATGCAAATTATTGTCAAAAGGGCAATGCTGAAAACCATGAGAAACCAAGTACTGATCAATCTTGATTTACCACACTCAAGGGGCATGTTTGAGTCCATAGAGTGCTTACTTGAGTCAACATACATAGCGGTCTTTGCCGGTAACCTTGAAACTATGAAGCTGCATCTTGTAGACCTCTTCCTGCAACTCACCGTTGAGGAAGTCACTTTTAGGTACGTTCCATCCAAATTGAGTTGCAATGGTGAGAAGAAAACAAATTGTACTCATCTTGGTAATAGGAGCAAAAGTCTCCTCATTATCAATACCCTCCCACTGTGTGAACCCTCGAGCAATTAATCTGGCCTTGTATTCATTTAAGGTACACTGTGTGAACCCTCGAGCAACTAATTTGGCCTTGTATTCATTTAAGGTACCTTATGCATGATGCTTTACTTCATACACCCATTTGCAATTAATGTGCTTCTTTCCTAGAGGAAGATTAGAGAGAACCTAGGTGTTGTTCTTCATAAGACTGGTATTCCGCATCCATAGCCTATTCACATTTTGGTATTCCTTTTGCCTCTTTGAATGTCTGAGGCTCATAAATACTATGGAGGTTGACCATAAGAGCAAAGTTAGTTGTATTTGGTTGCTTGCCCTTATTTCTAGAAGATCTACCGTCAATGAGTTCATCTGTTCATGGTTTTAGCCCATCATTTTGGCTGGAGAGTAGATGTACAAATTATTGTACAAGGAAGAGAATATCATCAATAGAGCGTTTCACAAACAAATTATTGTCAAAAGGGCAATGCTGAAAACCATGAGAAACCAAGTGCTGATCAATCTTCATTTATCACACTCAAGGGGCATGTTTGAGTCCATAGAGTGCTTACTTGAGTCGACATACATGGATGTCTTTGCTGGTAACCTTGAAACTATGAAGTTGCATCTTGTAGGCCTCTCCCTGCAACTCATCATTGAGGAAGGCACTCTTGGGTACTTTCCATCCAAATTGAGTTGGAATGGTGAGAAGAAAACAAATTGTACTCATCTTGGTAGTAGGAGCAAAAGTCTCCTCATTATCAATACCCTCCTATTGTGTGAACCCTCGAGCAACTAATCTGGCCTTGAATTCATTTAAGGTACCTTATGCATGATGCTTGACCTTATACACCCATTTGCAATTAATGTTTCTTCCCTAGAGGAAGATTAGAGAGAACCCAGGTGTTCTTCATAAGATTGGTATTCCGCATCCATAGCCTGTTCCCATTTTGGAATCCCTTTTGCCTGTTTGAATGTCTAAGGCTCATAAATGCTATGAAGGTTGGCCACAAGAGCAAAGTTAATTGTATTTGGTTGCTTGCACTAAATCCAGGGTCCCTCAAGAGCATTTCCCTTAACATGTGTGGGACACCAATTAAGGAAATAGTCCACAATAAACACTACTTTTGCCCAATATTTCTTAGGAACATTTCTATGCTCCTGGGTAAAAGCACAAACCTGTGTCACCTTTTATAAAAAAACAGGATATCAAAATGCGACAGGTCAACAATAATGACAAAAAAAGTGGTATTTGTGTTTAGAATTTGAAGATGATGTAAACTGATGACATGTGTAGAATTGGATGAATTTTATGCCTATAATTTTATTTTATTTTTTGATCAGTAAGAGGCCAAAGCCAAAATTAATTATTTGTTGTAATTAATTATTATTATTATTTATTAAGTGCGATCACGAGTAGATTTGAACCCAAGACCTCTTCGATAAGAGGATCACAATTTACCATTGTGTTGTAGGCTTTTGCCTTTATGCCTATAATTTTTAATTTGAGTAATAATTTATTCATTTTATTTTATATTGAAGTCCCTTTTTTAACTGTAAAAAATATAGGGTGTAGTTCCTGTCAAACAAGTATATGCAAATCATCTTTTTTTGTTTTGATTTGAAAACATCTTATAGATGACATGTATAGCTAGGGAATAAAAAAAGAAATAATTATTTTTGATGTATAATTTCTTTGTTATAATTACTCAAGCTCGACCTTAATAGAATGCAATAGTTTTTTCCTCCCGTCAAAACTTCCCTATCAAATCGACACCTTGAAAAAAAAGTACGTATTCATGAAGAGGACTCTCTCCTCTAGAGATAAATATAATTTTAAATTTTTTTTGATATGTTTTACTATTTGTTTTCCTTTTTTGAGAGAGCATTTTCTGAAATGTTGAAATATCTTATAATATTTTGAAATTATAACATATTATAACTAATCAAAACACTATAAAATTTATATAATGATGATATTGAATCCAAGATCTACAAAAGGGTATTTTTAGTTTTTGAAAAAAATTGAGTTCTGATAGATAAATAAGATTTGACCAAAACAACTTTTGGTATCCTAAACTGTGATAGATTTGTGCTTTTACCCTCCTACATAGACCTAGCCAGTTTTGTAAAGATGCGGTTGCGATGCTCTACGACGTTGTTTTGTTGAGGGGTGTATGGTGTGGTTAACTAAGATTTTATTCCATGTGTATTACAGAAAGTGGAGAAAGCAATCTAACAAAACTCCCCCCTCCCCCATTATCAGACCTAAGAGATATAATAGAACAACCAAACCCTTTCTACTAAGGTTTTAAATTTCTGAAATACAGTAAACACGTCTAATTTTTGTTTAAGAAAGTACACCCACATTTTGCTAAGGAAAGCATCAAGAAAAAGTAATAAATATCTTGCACCCAGTAACAAGAGTATTCATTGGACCACATACATCAACATGGACCAATTGTAGTACCTTAGAGGCTCGCCATGAGTCACCACCCTTGAACAACGTCCTTTTATGCTTTCCAACCTAACGAGCTCTAAAAACTTGCTGATTCTAAGTTTAAATTTCAGGTAGGCCAAGTAGTAAATCATCTTGAACAAGCTAAGCAAGATAGTGAATGTTCGAGTGACCATATCATTGATGCCAAAGATAGTTGATAGAAGATGACCCTTTTGCAATGGCACGCTCAAGAGAATCACTAGTATCCATAAGTTTGTATAGACCATGATCCTCAATGCTAACATCTACAGTAGTGCATGTTGCATGATCAATAATCAAACACTTGTTTGTATTGAATACCACATCAAGCTTTGGAGAATATTACATGATCTAACTCACACAGAGTAGGATTAGTTCCATGCCAGGAACATAGTATACATTGAGGAAAATTAGATTCCTCCCACCAGACTATATTTGAACGTTGCCCTTGCCGACAACAATATACTCTTCACCTCCTCCAAATATAACTAAATTAGTAAATGGAGGAAAATTTGTAAACCAATCATGCCTTTGATTAAAATGTCGAGAAGCACCAAAATCTATGTACCAAGTAGAGAATTTCACATGGTCTGTGAGTCTTTTAGCCATGAAGGTGTAAAAGGCAGACTTTTTTTTGCTCTGTGTGCTCAGCAACATTGACTTTAGGCTGAGACCCTCCCTTCTTTCATTGTTTAGAAGCAAACCGATTGGGAGAATCCTTTAGCAAATGGCCATATTTGTGACAGTAGTTGCACTGCACCTTTTTCTTCCTTTTGAACCATCTTGAGACTGGTTGGAGCCCTTCTATTGGGATGATTGAGGATGTTGAGATTAACCTTTATCCTTGTGAAAGGATTTGGTTGAAGGAGGATGAGGTGGCATTGCTAGCAAACTGTTGTTTCAAACAATCCTGCTACAGAAGTTTGGTGCACAACTTTGAAAATTTCAAATCAACACTAGTGGAAGTAATGATGAGAGTCTCTATAAAGTGCTCATAAGATTTAGGTAGACTCTTTAAGGTGATGACTACCATATCTTCTTCCTCCATTTTCCAACCAAAAGCTCCAAGTTGATCTCTAATGTCCTTAATCTTTGTGAGATGCTCTTGTAAGGAGATGTGTTCATCCATCATGACGGAGAACAAATGGTTCTTTAGAAAAAACCTTGGACTCTTGTTGGATGTCTCATGCAACTCTTTTAGATGCTTCTACATGTTTGTTGTAGACTTGCCAGAAGGAATCTTAGGCAACTGATCATCTATAATAGAGAGCTTGAGTGGCATGACAACTTCTCAATTTTGGTCATCAAACTTATCCTAATCTGCTTGGACTGTGGTGGGACGAGTCTCTATGCTCAAAACAATTGTATGAACTATGAAGGCAATGATATTTAAAGATTACCAGCATGCTCTACTTCTAGGTGCTATAATTTTTGTTGTTGAATCTTTGACTGCCTTCCAACATTAAGTTGGTCAATGACTCCATCTTGCACATTTCCCAATGCATGGAAAATAAGCATTAGCACGAACTTTGAAACATGAATCGCAATAAAAAAATAGAAGCAAATGCAGGTACTATCTCCAAAGAATAATGAAGCATGACCGACATGGATTTTGAGAAAACTTTCTGGGTGACCCAAGAAATTCCAATGGAGATGTAGAAGAGATCTTGAAAAGCCCAGAAAGAATATGAAATCAAAATGAAATTCCAGTTGATATGGAAATTGAGGCACAAAAATGAAGGCACCCACAAAATTTTGATGTCAACCCAATTGAGATCTCGAAAAACCCATCATGAATCTAGTATAAGATTTTCAATCTGGCACAGAAAAAGATAGTTTTGAATAAAACCTAGCTGGCTGAAAAAAAAACTTCAAAAAATTGTAGACTAGCTATAAAAAATGGCGGATAATTCCAAAAAGGTCAAAGAGCTTTTGAACACAACTCGTAGCTGTTGTTTTTACTAGCGAATCTTGTTAGTATGTGCAAGGATGACCAAAAAATGGTCAAATGTTGTAGGATCTCGTCCCATTGTTTGCAGAAAAAACCCACTCTTTAGAATTTATAGTGAGTTGCAGACTAGAAACAATGCCCAACAATAAAGAAAGGAATGAAGCTTAGTTGCAGAGAAACATAGCGGCCAACAACAAGATAATGCCTAGAAAAAATGATGATTTAGAGGTGCAGCTAGTAGAGAAAGACTTAGAAGTTGCAGATTCAAGCAAAAAATGTTTGAGAGTGAGGATCTCTAGAAACACCTAGTAAAACCAACATCCAAAAAGCGACACATTTTCAGCCACAAAAACCCTAGTTGAGTTTCAAAGATTTCCTGCAAACAAATCCCAAAAAAGATTTTCAAAAAAATTTAGACAAAATTTCATTTAAGAATTATAATTTTTTCGAAAAAAGATTTTCCTCTAATACCATAATTAACAAATGATTGAAGAGATCATTATAAAGAATTTTACACATGTACAAAATAGAAAGTTTCTAATAAGAAACTGAAGATTGTAGAAACAATCTTATCTAACTAAATTTCAATATATACAAACGATAACCATTAAAGTAATAAAATAATAATATTCTAATAAAACCAAATGTGCACCTTAGATATTAGTTGCAAATACATAACCAGCTCTACTTGATTGAGTTGATAATGAAAATTAGGTAACTATGGGTTGTTATAATATTGCCTTAGTTGCTTGTTACTAGGACCAACTCCACAACAAGCTTTGCTTTATTTTGTCCTTTCTCCTTTTTGGGAATTTTCGCACTTCATTGTATGATTATATCCTTCCAGTTTTGCTTGTATTTGATGTTCAAATTAATTTGACGATTTGGAACTATTTGGTCTTACCTTTGCTAAATAAAGCTGGATCTCTTTTTGAAGATCTTTACATGGGAATCTGCCTTCCCACCTAGTGACATCAGCATATATCTTCTCTTGCCAAGCTTAATTGATCCCTTGATCTGGTGAGATTAGTTTGATGTGGCTCTTTCCACTCCATGTTTGGCACGTCACTCTAATAGACATTAATTGTAACCACCATCAAAAATCTAATCTATACAAATAAGATTTTTCATCATTCTTGGATATTGCAAGCTATATTAGCTTGAGTCTTATAGATGGCATATGGCCGTTATGGGTTTCTAGCTAAGTAGCCAAATCGGGTACGGGTACGTGGGTACGAAACACTGATACGGCAGATTTCTTTTAGGTGTTGGGTACAGGTACGGGTATGTCCACATATATATACAAAAAATTTAAAAATCTATATATATATATATAATATGTATGTGTGCTGCTAGAAAACATACCAATATCAGAAACAAATTAAATTAGAATTCAAATACCAACACATGCTAGCAGCTAGACAAAACCATTATAAATTTCAGATTTTGAAACAGAAGTATTTAATTTGAAATTCAGTTTTCAATATCAAAAAATATCGAGCTAGTGTCATGAAATATAGTTATTGTTTGCAATAGAAATAATCAGCTCACTAATCAGAACCATATGGGTCATCATCAATAGCAAGATTGTCACCAACATTGACATTAGATGATTGAATCCCACTAGTACATGCATGAAAAATATGCTGGCTACTTAAATCCTCCATTGTTAAAGTTGGTGCACCAATAGGAAGATCCAAGTCAGTAGACTCCGGTTCTACATCCCATAATTTTGCTGCCCCTTCCTTGTACTCATCATATTTGTGAGTAAGAAGGCGCAAGATTGAATGCACGTAGACTAAATCCTCAGCTTTGCTTGATGCCAACCAATTGCGTTTCACTAAATGGATGAAGGAGTATGTACTCCAATTTTGTTCAGCTGAAGATGAACTAGCAACCTAATGAAGCAAAGGAAGATCTCATTGGAGTCTCTAAAAGTGAAGTAAATCAAATGAGTTTGTTAATTTCAAAATGACAACCAGAATTAGAGTTTATACAAATTCATAAACTTACCTGTGATAGAACTTTGACTGCCAGAATTTGGAGGTTTGGTGATTTGTGGCCATTGAGGAACCACCAAGAGTGAGCATCCTTCCTATACTTGTCACGAACAACAACAAGACTATGACTAGTGGATGCTACAAAATCAGCAAATTCACTTGTAACTAGATCCTCCATTTCAATATCAGGGAAGAGTTTAGCAATAGCTTTCCTAAACCCTTCACCTACTTTTGCATCAAAATATGGTGGCACCCTTGTTGGCAAAGCAAGAATCTCTTCACTATAATATTTGGGACTCAATGAGAAGGCAAGAAGATGGAGTGGGGTGGTCATTATGTTCCATCGCTCAATACATATTAATCGCACCTACTTGAAGAAGGTTTCTTTAGGGTCTTGCTCTTTTGCATTTATGATAGATCTCATATTCTCAATCATTGAGTCTATTCCATCATAAACCTCCCCCAAGCATGGCTAATCCGTGTCAGTAAACCGTATCATACTTAGGATGGGCTCTGTGAAACTAAGAAGGTATTCTGCACAACTCCACCAAGTTTCATCCAAAATCCTTCTCCTGATATCAGTTGCCTTCTCACTATTGGACTGCCTCCATGTGTTCCATTGGTGTCTAATCACCATACTAGAAAGTGCCTCTCGAACTTTCACAAGCCGTCTCAAGACAATTTTATTTGATGAGTCTCAAGACAATTGTATTTGATGAGACTCTAGTCTCAGCAACCTATTTGAAAATTAAAAAAAAGCAAGTAATTAAAAATAAAGAATATGTACATATATAAATTTGCTGAAATAAATAAGATAATAAGTTATAACTAATGTAAAACATAAAAATGTAGTATTCGAATTTTGGATTACCTTCAATAGCTCCAGCTGCGAGAATGATCTAAAAATAGCTTGGGAGAAGTGGTGGTTCATTATGAACATTTGGATATCTTGAGCTTCATCATAAACTTGTTTGATCCAAGCTATTTTAGTTCCCAACTTTTGTAGCATGAGGTTGAGCGAATGCACAGCACAAAGTGTCCAAAATATACGTGGGAATTGTGTGTCAACTAACATACCAGCTGCTCTACAGTTCTTTGCATTGTCTGTTACAACTTGGACAACATTTTGAGGGCCTACTTCATTAATGCATTTTATGAGAATGTTAGCAATGAATTGTGCATCCTTTACTTGGCTCTCACAATCAACAACTTTTAGAAACATTGCCCCTTTAGGGGATGTTGCAATCATATTAATTAGGGGTCTATTTTTTGCATCCTTCCACCCATCAGAAATAATGGACAGCCCGATTTCTTTCCATGAGGCTTTAAGAGGAGCCAATGAGGTTTTTATATGCTTGACCTCCTTTGTCAATAAAGTGGTACGAACCTTCTCATAACTTGGGCCTGTGTACCCCTTTGGAGCTTCATTTATTTTTCTTATCATGTCTTGCCAATAGGGTGATCTAACAACATTGAATGATAAATCTTTTGCATAGAGGCACTTAGCAATTGCTTCATTGGCAATATCTCTAACATCATTATTAAATGCCATCTCCAATGGTCCTCTTGCTCTCTTCAGATTACTAATCTCATCTTCATTTCCCCTCATAAATGTATGGCTTTCTACAACAATATCAAGAGCAACACTAGGTGTATGGCTTTGACATGATGAAGCATGTGACTTTCGTGAGCCCCTTCCTTTGGTCTTAAGTAATGGATGCCCAGACCTACTTTCAATCATTGTATCTGCTTCCTCTTGTTCCTTAATATATGCTGCTATTTTAGAAACCGGTATAGGTACCTTATCTTTTTCTGGACAAGCTTTGATTCCTGTTCCAAGAATCTCACACAAATGCCCTTTCACTTGGCTATACGAGCTTGTATATTGCACATCACATCCGGGACATATCCAAATACATGTCCCTCCACCAGGAACATGCTCTAATACGTTCACATGCCTCCATAATGGTGAAGCCGGGTCAATAGTAAATGCAAGAGTAGTGCCTGCCATGTTAAATTTGAATAGCTGCTAACACCCTGCAATTCAAACAAAAACAACTTTTACAATAGATAATTTAATTTCAATAGTAAAATAATAAAACTTGAAAGAAAAAATATTTAATAAACTTATGTAGTATTTACTAATACTAAAATAGTTAAATAAATAAAATCTAAACTTTACATTAAAAACAAGAGACGCAATGCGTCATGGTTCCTGCCTAACGCATAATGGTTGTAGAGGTGTAGATGAGTGAGAATCTAAATTAACATTATGAATGCATTAATTTTTGCCTAGAAATGCACTTGTGATCTGATAGGATTGCTCATATTTTGTTGTTAAATTCTCATCCTGAAAATGCACTTGTGATATGATAGGATGGCTCATATTTTGTTGTTAAGTTCTCGTGCTATATTATTATATCTTTGGGCATTTAAGCCCAAGAATAAGATGCCAAAGTTCCCAATATGGCACTAAGTACTTAATATCATACTATGATCAATACATATGCTTTAGACAAATTTGCACCTTTTAAGTTGACAACTTAAATTATGTGCAATGAGGAAAGATATCCATACCAATATTTGAATTATAGAACTTGAAGAAGTGATGAAGCATTTGAAGTATCACATTATATGTCTAAGCATACTATGCATGCTACTAGACAACCATAAATACTTGGAATAACTCCTCCAACTATGTATTGTTCTCATCTTGATTATCAAATGGAACTCACACTATTTTTAATCATTAGCACTGGACAAAAACTAGGATAGAGATATAGATAGAGATAAATAATAGTATACAACAATAACAACATAAACATATATGCAGAGGAAAAAATGATAGATAATATAGAGGAGGAAGAGGAAGAGAGAAAATAGTAAGAGTGATACCAACATAAGTTGTGTGTGTGAGAGAGAGAATTAAATATAATTATTTTTCTTAATAAAAAAAAAAGTCAAAATAAAATCATGGTTATAATAAAGAATTAAAATATATTATATTTTGATTAATAAAACTAAGAATTTAATTTTTATATTAAAACTCACATTTCTATAAGAAAAAATGAAATATATTGAAATATAAAAATATTTTATAAGTAAAACTAATTGTTTAATTTTACACAATTAGAGAAGGTTTACTATTTAATGTTTTGTATTTCCAAATTTTTAATTAACTTAAGTAATTTTTAATTGTGAAATAATATCTATATAATTTAATATGTACATTTATAAATAATAAATAGATGTAATACACATAAATTTGATGTTGATGAATAAATATGATGTAATAAATAAGAAATAAAATATAACTATTTAATTTTAATACATAGTTTATAAAAACCTAATAATAATTTAAATATCTTTTAGAATTGAATTATTTCTATTTTGTGGTTATTTCTTTAGTTTTTTTTTTGATATAAAATATAATTATTAATTTAATATTAAAATATATATTTAAGTTTTAAATGTATTTAAACTAAATGATAAATTGTTTAAATAAAAAATACTATAATTTAAAAATTGTAACACTTATCAATTATACATATTACAAACACTATTATAAAATATAATTAAAAAATAATATTGATTAATTTATTTTTATAGAAGTAAAATAATAGTAATAATTTAACCACTTTTATTAAAAAAGCAAAGTTTTAAAAAAATTAGAAATTCAAATACAAAGATATAACATATTGAAATTATGTTAAAAAGACATATTTATTAGTTATATATATATATAGAAGCATAATTTAAACTTATGCATTACATGAAGTTTTAGGAACAAGTTATATCAAATCGTCAAAAATAAACATCAATGTAAAATTAATAATAAATATATTTAAAATAAGAAATTAAAAATATTTAATAGATTGTGATGATTAATATTGATTAGACATGTTGTGTGAGGTGGAAGATAAAATGATTTGAAAAAATAAAATTTTATCAACTTGTCACAAATGTGAAAAAGATAAAGTTATAATTAATACATTCATTAATGCAAGATGAAGTTGTTAGAAAATATTTGTATTTTTTGTTGAAGAAAATTAATTTTCTCCCCCGCCAAAAAAAATATGGACCAATAGAATGGATGAAAAATATGATTTATAAAATACTGAAAAATTAGAAAAAGATATAAACATTTGAAATCTCATATAATCTTTTAAATTCTTGGATTTGATTGGTTAGTGTTAATGTCATATTTGGAATGACATGAATGCATAAGTATTCCTACCTTGGCTGGAACTAATAAATATAAAATCTAATTATCTAAGTAATTTGTATATATAAAAAATTAATATGAATATCCAAAACATAACCATATTAATATCTTATAATATGAATAAGTTATATATATATATATATATATATATATATATATATATATGATTATTTCAATGTGTTTATAAACTTGTATATAATTATATACACATATTTTATAAATACACTAACCTTATCATATTTATAATATGATAAATATATAATTTTATAAACATATATTATATATACAACTATATATATTAATATAAACATAACTAATTAAAATAACCTCTAAAAATGAAATAATAATATTCATATCTACATTGAAACTTTGGTAGTAAAAAAACCCAAAAACAATATTGAATGGTCGACAATGAAGTTGGAAAAACCTTAGTCGTAGCTGTGTAGATGGTGGTCACGTGGATAGATGGTGGTCGTGTGGATAATGGAGGCCGTTTGCTACAAACACAGGTTGCAAATGCAAGAGAGCTGCAAACACTGGAGGCCGTCTGTTGCAAACACGCTCGGCAAACACAAACAAACGCAGGAGAAAGCAATGAAAATGCGGCCACGTGAAGTGAAGATAAGAAAGAAAAACCCACACCACATCAAGTTCAAACAAGATATTTTAGGCAAAGTTGCATGGATACGGATACAGATTACAGCCATTTTTAAGACCCCCAATATGGATACGGCTGGACACAATATTAATAAATAACACATATACATATATTTAACATAGTTCTCTAAGTTATTATAGGAAATTTTCATTACTTCAAAAGTAATATTGACAGATAAATGCTACATAAATATTTAGAAGTTAATTTAACGCTTTACAATATGTTAACATAGTAGAGTTGCATTAGAAGATAACCCAAAAACGGGTTGCTGAAATAGAAAAACATTTCATTTGTCTTTCTCATTCGGTGGAGGTTTTGTTTATAATATTTTAAAAAAAAAAATTGCTTTAATATAGTTTTTTTTACATTAAAGGGAAGATCTACGTCAAATCTTAAAAACAGAAAACAAATCCCACAGTATTTGGTACGGTTCGAAAATCAAGTTTATTAGGCAGACATGGGTACAATATTCAACGTGTATCTGGGCAATATTGGATACATTTCCAAGTTGGATACGGGGATACGTGCGCCCGAGGAGGGACAAAGGAGTTTCCGGCAACTCTGATTTTAGGGTTGTATCCACGGTCAAAGTCAAGGGGGTGATAGGAGTCGACTTGGAGTTGATGTGGAATCACCACGTCAACACACGAATCGCACAGAAACGAAACGAAAATGGTTGAACCGTTGCAACTTTGAAAAATCAATTCCTATGCGTGCCCACAATCGATTCCCCTTGGTTTTTGATTCTGATTCGACTCGTACTTGGAAACGATGGGTTGGAGGGAGTGATTTGGCTACCTAGGGTTCTAGTGATTGTAGCCAAGTTCTCGACTGCCTCCAAGAGCCTTTCCTTTGCCCTTGATTTGGTATCAATTAAAGATCATCTGACAAATGGTGTACATCTTCCAATATTGTCAATTCTTTTCCTCTAATCCTCCTTTGTTGGTAAATCATCACAAGCTTATTTGGTTGCAAATGCCAAAGGAATCCTTTAGTTGTATAACTATGGGTTTAGTTTTAATGTAAATATCTTTTGACTCTTGTAAGAGATAGTTGATTGATCTTGGATCTTTCAGCTTTTGAGTAATAGAATTGCACTTTTTGACTTTTGCTTCTCATAACTCATCTCAAAGGTTGCTGCTTGGTTTGAGTTCATGAATGTGTTTGTGTTTGTTTGCCTGTACCCCCTGAATGAAAGTGAATTATATATGTATTTGAAAATTTGGGTGCCCGCTGGTCATATATGCAAATTAATGTCATTTTGTGTGCATGTTGGTTTGCATAAAGTAAGTTGAGTTAGCTCAACCACAAGCATTCACATTTATGGATGGGAATTGGTTGAGTGTGTAAGAGAGCTGATTTGTTGCCTCATTTCAGCACATTCACTGACTGTTTTATTCTATTTCTATTACACGCACCATCCTATCTTTTTCCCTTTGCCATTCGTTAGCAAATGTTGGATTAGTTTATTTCTGAATCTCTTAAGAGTAGTTTTTTAGCTATGGTCAAACAGCAGAATATAAAACTGAAGCTGGCCTTTTCCAAAAGTCCTTGTACAAATTTGTGAATAACAATAGATGTGCAAGTCCCCATGTTGTTGGAGCTTCTTATATTAATACCTAAAAATCCACAAGTGCATCTTTGCTGGATTTGGTTATTGATGGTCATAGATTACAAGGTTTTCATGAGAGAATTAAGGATTCATGCTTGTCTACAAGCATTTAGGACATTGGTCTCTCTCCTTTTCAAGATAGCTTTTCCCCAACATTCATTATAGAAGTTCCATTGCCAGTAGTTCTTCTAGCATGCTTAGTGGGACTTGACTCAATCTTCCCATCAGTTCTAACGTTTGAAGTTATCTGTGCAATCTTACATATATGTACTTTAATTGACTGCTCTTTTTGGTTTTGGTGAAAATCCAAAGGGCCTTTTCTTTTATAAGATACTTGTATTCACCCGGTGACTCGATCTCTGGATTTTGGTTTTCTTGCAGACCATTTGCACATGTATGAGACATATTCTTACCAGGGCTAAGGTGTGGGAAAATTTCCCAGTGGCTTCTCACTCGATCAATTTCCTCCCCCACTCCAGAAGAGAATCATCAAACAGTTGCCTTCTCTAAATCATTGTGCCATTGTTCCTTTGTTGCTAGCAATGGCTATGTTGAGGAATGAACTGTTATGTCCTCTTCAAAAAAGTCAAGTAGCAGATCAAAGTCCATTCCATTTCTCTTGAGTACTCATATCTAATAATTTCTACCTCCTTTAAGCAGGGGTTTTTTTTCTTTGAATCTTTGTATGTGACTTTTTTGTTGGGGTCTTGAACTTGGCCCTCTTGACATACCTTTCTGCCAAATTCAAATCCTCTCTTTTCCCTTATCAGAGTTTTGAGATTTTCCCCATTGACATGCTTCTTTGTATCTCCCCAAAATTCTAGGTCTCCTGTTTTTTGTTTTTTTCAATGGCTCATTTTGTAAGTCATGGCTCTTTGAAGGTTGGTTTTTCAGCTTAACACTTTCAACATTTTATAAGGTTGATTTGACTACACTATGTTTCATTCAATGCATCAGTTGGAGTCAATGACCCTTGGATCATAATGGATTCTCAGTCATTGTTCTGGGGGAGAACTTTGTTTTCACTGCAGATCCTCTTCTTATCTTTGGTTGGATGTGTGGCAGTATTCTTTTGATTATTTACTTCCAAAAACCCTACCAGACATCACCCAGAGTCCTATCCTATGTAGAGTGATGGACTAAGGATGAAAACCTTCAGTCGTGTAACAAACTGGAGGATAGAAACCCTTTGGTTCATTCATTTAGAGGACAGAAGTCCTTTGATGACTTAGCATTGACAACTTCTGCAAAACATGAGGGAGGATTCCATAGCTTTAGATTCAATCTGTAGAGTGGAAGAAGTATCAAAAGGCTGTTGTAAGAATTTTCAGTTCTTTGTTTATGTTATCGTTGTTATTGCAGCCTCAACTCTTGCAGCAGCATGATTGTTTCCATGGCTATTGTTGTTTATTGGAATGCTATTGCAAACTCCATTATTGAGACAAATACTCTGCAAATGTTTTCTCTTTAACTTGTGAATCTGGCTTAATAATATCTCTATAAACCTGTCAAGAATTGGGATTTTTGTCATACTGGGTTCGATGTTAAAAGCTTAGGGCAAACCGTTAAGGCTTATCAGGGTTAAATAGAAATTTCTGGTTCTTCTGAGCCTGATAAAACAATCATAGCCCTAAATATTATTAACCTAAAATGACCCTAAGACTATTGCAGTTTATCAGAACAAAAGATTCTACTAGCCTGTACATTACTCCACGATTTATGATTCTTCACAATAGAAAGGTCACATACTTAAGATGGGAACAGAGAAATCAGAGGCTGAAGGTCACAACATCGAGAGTTTGAATATAGAAGAAAATGCTATAGCTGAAAAGGGTAAGGGGAAAATGAAAATGATCGATGAAGAAAAGGTGTAGTTCTTATATAATACTTTTTGAAGTCTAAATCAAGGCCAATGGGATTCAAATGAACTAATTAGCAAACTGGTTGAATATTAAAGCATAGGAAAATCCCGAAGGGAGGGAAAATTCCACTGCAAATTGTAGAACAAAAGGTGACACCCTCTGGAAGTAATTAAACCTCATATTTTTATAGGAAGAATAAGCTGAAACTTCCCCTCATCCCTTAGGAAGAACCTATTGAGGAAGGAGTGGACAGATTAAGGAACAAATCTTTGAATCAATTTGAAGTTGTGAGAGTAGCCTTATCTTTTGACAAATATGCCAATATGGTAAGGAGAAGTTCCCTCTACAAGAAGGGATTGGAGAATAACAGAGAGTAGAACAGAAGTTGAAAAATAAATTGAACTTTGTTTCTGTATCTAACTCTGATGGTAGTGACAAGTGTTTTCTCAAGTTTGATTGAATAAATTAAAAATTTTCTTCACCATTAACCCCATGAAGGAAAATGATGAAATCTAGTTTGCCTCTATCATTAAGGTGTGGCGTATGGTTGGTGGTACTTTGGCCACATCACTCAAGGGCTTGATCAATTATCAATGTTCGAGGAGTTCCAATAAGAATACTTGATGGATTCAAGATTAAAAATGAAGAGGAATAGTTTAGAGATCTCTCCAAGATTAAACAATTGATCCCAACTAATGCCTATGTGGCCAAGTTCCAGCCAATTGTTGTGACAGTGACAGATATTTCAGAAAAAGAAATCATATTTCCGTTGGACTGTTTAAAACTCTCAAAGATCTTGTTAGATCTTTTGCACTAGTTACTTTGTATTAGGCCATCAAGGGAGTGCTGATTCTAGAGCCATTTGTGATGAAAAGTAATTTTTCTTATCATTCCAAGAGGCCCACAACTGGGCAGCATAAAGGAAACCTCTGCTAAAAGGAATTGCATACACACGTTCCTGCTCCTCCAGTTAACCCAAAGAAACTAGATTAGATAAGATAAATTTATTAATGTCCAACAGATGACCACAATGGGTCAAAGGGATTGCAGTGAGAACCCTTGGTTTCAGGTCCCCAAAGAAGAAAACAAGAAACAATAACAAAAACAAAAATAAAAGAGAAACCGAGGCAACAATCAAAAGGGAGAGGAGGAGGACCCAACAAGGGAACCCCAAAGCATCTCAGAGAACATCCTGAATGCCCTGGTCACTCTGATCAACTGTGAAGAATGCTGAAATAGAAGGGTAAGCCATGGCGGCTTTGGACAGCTTCCTACAAGTCTGAAGGACACTAGAAATAAACTGAGGACAACAAAGCTATGTTATTCTTGAAAGAGCCTTGGGACCCTAGTCCTAGGTGTCTTGGAAATGGTGAAGTACACTACATTGAGGTAGTATCAAACAAGGAATCTAATTCAGATGAGCTCAAGGAATATATGAGCTTAGAAGACCATGATATTGAGGGAGAAGGAAATGAAGAAGGGAATGAGAGTACATTTGCTGCTCTTTTAGGAGCACCCAAATGCCACCCCTTTAGAGTATGGGTTTTGGTTGGACAACAAATTTCAGTAATTATAGACAACAGAACAACTTACATTTCCATTGAGGAAGAATTGATGGCCAAAAAAAGACTGAAGGTTGAAGATTTTAAGGGCTTCAATGTGATTTTGGCAGATAAATTCACTTTTCCTTGTACCAAGGTAATTCATCAACTCCACCTATCCCTAGGAGAACATAAGGTCTGATATTTTTTAATGTTGTTGGCATGGGAGAAATATACATGGTATTTGGTGTGCAATGGTTGCGTCATTAGGTGAATTTGCTCAAATTATTTATTCATGGAACTCAAGTTAAGATCAAATGTGAAATATATTCTTTAAGAGATATGTAATGGCACCTCCAGGTCAGTCACAACAAAACAACTTGAGAGAGCTTTTCGTAGAGGCCAAGTGGTCGGGGAAGGAATGGTTTCATCATTGATGATATTCAAAGTTTTTGAACAAGCACAGTATCATATTTAATGAGTTTCTATTACACAAGTAATTGTTAAAATAATGAATGATCAAATGATCATTTATAGAGATTCAAAAGACAATGTTTCTATAAACAATTGTAAAATAGAAAGTATCTAATATTTACACAACTTACAATATTGACCATTAAATAAGAAAGAATAAAGATATTATGAAGTTATTATTCTAATAGCTTCCATTAATGGTCAATCTATCAACTACACCAAGTTGCCCCCTAAATTTTACAAACTTGTCTGGGCTCAAAGACTTGGTGAGAATATTTGTTGTTTGATTTGCAGTGGGAACATACAGCAACTAAATTGATCTGTCTTCAATCGGCTGCCAAGTGAAATGACAATGAAGATCAACATGCTTGGTTCTCTCATGGAAGACTAGATTCTTAACTAGTTTGAGCACCTCTCAATTGTTACAATAAACGGAATAGGATCTGTTTGAGACATCTTGATGTATAAAACCATCCTATGAAGCGAAACTGCCTCACAAGCTGCCTTAAGTGTTCCCTGATACTCAACTTCTGTCAGCTAAAGAGCCACTACCTATTGCTTCTTGGTAGTCCATGTGACACCACAAGATCCTAAACTGGAAAAATACCTAGATGCCGATTTTCTGTCATCAATGGAACCTCCTCAATCTAAGTCTATAAAACCAATAATTCTAGGATCGTGACTTCTACCATACAAAAGACCAAAATCAAAAGTGCCCTTTACATAATGCAACACATGCCTCATTGACACCTAATAATCAGCCTTGGGAGTTGCCATGAAGCTTGAAATGTAGCTCACTGCAAAACAAAGATCAAACCTAATGGCAATAAGGTAGATGAGACCGCTTGCCAATGCTTGAATTCTAATTCATTTACCACAAGTGAAAATGATTTGGCTATTATCTTTATCCCTTTCTCCATAAGGGTGGATGCAGATTTACAATCTTTCATCAAAATCTTGTCTAGCAGATGGAAGAAATACTTAGATAAGAAGGTACTACCTTCAATTTGCCAAACTTCAACACCTAAACAATAATGCAGAAGTCCCAAGTTTGTCATGTCAAAGGATAGACGCAAACTGTGTTTGATCGGATTGATTAAAAGTTGTGAAGTTTTCACACCATCGCCCCAAAACTTTGGGGACCCCCTTTTTTTCGATCGCCTTGGCAATAAATAATTTTTTGAAGTTGTCCAAAAAATTTTTGATTTTAGAAAATTTTATGTCTTGGACACTTTCAAGCCAGGAGGGAGGAGGTTAAATTTATTTTTCACTCGGTTTTAAGCTTGATTTTTCAGAATGACTAGTTTTATCCTTAGGCCGAACAAGTTTCAAAGAACAACACTTGGCAAGATAAAATTGTGAATTTTGTACGTAGATGATTTTTTTTTTAAAAATTTGGATATAATTGTATAAACTTGAGTAATTTTCAAAAAATCAAATTTTTGTTAGATTTGTTTTTTTTTGGAAAATCTTTATTTTTTTTTCGGTGAAGAAAATTAATTTTGTGATGGTGAAATCAAATTGCAAAATCGATTTTAGATTCTAGTGAAATGATTTATTTCTATTTAAAAATTAAAATTGCATAGCAAAATCGATTTAGATTAAATTGCAAAAATTGGCATTAAATGGATTAAATCTGCCTTGAAGATTTTAAAATATTTAAAGAAATTAGTAATTTAAAATTGAAAAAATCAATTTCGGCTTGCTAAATCTGATTTTTAATGATATATTAATTACTAAATCGTCATTAAATGAAAATATTTAGCATCTCCAAGGCTTTATTTATTTTGTTTTTGCAATTTTGGTTTAACCGGCAATTTAAAAATACAACTTTAATTGTGGCAAAATTAATTTTTAGCTTATCATTTAATCCAGGCCAGAATTGTGCATTAATTAATGTTTTTTTTTTTCCCTCCTAAGTGCAAGTCGGCCAGCTAGAGAAGGCAAGTGAATTGGGTATAAGAGGGATCTCCTTCCCCTTACCTCCTCATTCATTCCATCCTCCTCTTCCATGCTTGGGCGAATCTTGAGGAAGGCAGCGATTTTTCGTAAGGAAGGTGATTTTTTCTAGATTTTGGCATTCTTGCAAAGGTGGATTTCCATTGTTGGCAATCTGATTTTTTTCCATGAAGACTGCATTTCTGCCCTAGGCAACTTCTTGTGGCAAATCAGAATTTCTTGCCCTAAGGCAATTTTTGTGGAGCCAAAATTTGTGGAAGACAAAATTCTGATTTTCTAGAGGGGCTGCAATTTTCTCCTAGAGATTGGACGATTTTGATGGTGAAGAAAACAAGTGATAAAGCCTATTTTTTTGGCACATACATGGGCAATTCAAGTGGACAAAATTCTAATTTTTTCAGCTAGGGCATCAATATTTGCAAGGGGCTTGAAATTCTTAGGTCTGATCCGAAATTCAAAAGAAGATCTGGCCATTGGTAAAGGTAAATTCAATTCATTTAGAGTTGAAAGTGGTCCTTAAGCGGATTTTGCTCTTTTGTTCTTGTCTAGTTTTGTTTCTCTCAGTTCTTCTTGCATTCATCATCCACCACTCCATCATCTCATCCTACATTGAAGATTGGAGATTGATAGGGGTAGAATCCATGATAGGACATTTGAAGAGGCAGAAATAAGCTAGACCACCCTAGGAATGAAGTTGGGAGATATAAGTGTAGTCCATCCTAAGGCACGAAGAGGTAGAAATAAGTGTGTTAGTCCCATCCTAGGTTGAAGATTGGAGATTGATAAGTGTAGTGATAGGACTTGGCAAAGCAGAAATAAGTGTAGAATCCATCGATAGAAAGAAGGTTGGAGATCGATAAGGGTAGTCCATATCACTTAGAATGAAGGGGTAGAAATAAGTGTTTAGGATGGTAAATGTTAGTGCAAGCAAGAACCCTAAGGGAACAAATACTAAGAAAGACAAATAGAATATGATGCCCAAAACAACTTTCTTCTCGAAAATGAGGCGAATAACCGATACCAATGTTGGTATAGTAAATATGATACAGGTAAAGGACAGTGTAAAGGAAGGACAATCCCCCATGGCAAAGAAGATATACAGAAGTGGGATTGTACATGCCACAACTTTTCCTCCTACCTTGCCTTGTCCAGAATTGGTTATGGAGTGCGCATCCAAGTTTGATCTGATAAGTAAATCCATCATTTTTGATGAAGGGCAGAGGGTGTTGGCCAACATTGGCGGATAGGCAATCGAAGAAGCATTTAACATTCCCCAATACAAGAGCGTGACAGTGGTGATGCAGGTAGCCAAGAAATTTCAGGATAACCAAGAAGCTTATTTCATGCATCTAAAATAGGATTGGCTACACGAGGGAAAGAAAGGAGTAACCAGATGATCGAGGCTCACAGTGGCAAATTTCAAATCAGAATATGGAGATCTCATTGTGCTTCTCAGCCAAATCATGGGCCTAGCTCAAGGTATGCAATTTGAAAACTAGATGTACTTCTTTACGATGAAATTGAAAGAGGAAAAAGAAGATTTGATTGGGCTAGGATTATAAGCGAGAATCTAGAGTTGCAACTTAGAACTGTACAACACCAAAAACAATTCTACATGAGATCTTATCTGTTCTATCTAATTGCGAGATTGTATGAAAATCTAGGACTTAAGGCCTTAGGAGTAATTGGCAATGGGTTGGGGCAATGTTTGGTGCATGAATGCTATCCACAACTTCATTTGCACAACAACAAAGACTATAAGATGTTTTGTGATGTCTTTGCCATGAAGACGGTAAGGATATTGCAAGGGACACCTGCTAAGAGAATCTCAATGGAAGTAGAAGTAAAAGTCAAGAAGTATGGGAGTTGGTTCATCCAATTTCCACAATTCACTTATATTAGAGTAGCAGGAAGCACAATATGTCCCAAGAGATTTCCAAGGTACCCACCCGACAAGGTAGTTTTGATGGAATTGGCTAGGCAACTTGAGCATTATGACAAAATGATGAAACTCAGAGGTGAGAGAAGCATTACCTTGTCATTTGGAATTGGCAATGATAGTTGTCCCAATCCTGTGGCCTTTGTAGTTGCAGAGAAAGAATTAGAATGGTATCATCTGGCATGGTATAGAGCAAGGCAAGGATTTGATCCTAATGATCTTATCAAGGCATCTCACAGAGATACATTTAAACAGGTTCCTACCATAGAGGATTTCTGGGCCAATGCATGGGATGACTTTCACATGAGAAAGCTAGCTTTCTCAAGATTGTCAGTGAACATGATGAGGGCAATCAGATGGAGAGGCCTTGATATTCCCGATCAACTAGAGGATGATGAAAATGTGTTGAGAGAAGATTATAATACAGTAGAGGGAATAGAGTTGAATCCAGTGGATTGGAATGATCATCAGGATCCTTCCTTGGAGGTAGTTACAAGGGCAGTGGATTTGCACACCGAGTCCTGGTACAATGGGAAGTTGAGGAAATTACAAAGTCAAGGGTAAACCTTACTTATGAGAAGGTGAAGCCAAAAGAAGGTCCAATGGAATCGATTGGACAGGGGTGAAGGAGGTAGCCAACAAAAAGGAATAGTTAGAAGTAAGAAGAGAGGTTTGGAGATTAAAAAGGGTAAAGAACATTAGGAACCTCCAGCAAAGAGGCAGAATGCAGTGCCATCAAGGGAAAGTATAATTGAGGCTAGAGGTCAAGAGGATAACACAAGTGAACAAGGGACTGCGGTAGAGGTGAGCTCTGATTCAGAATCAAGTGGTTACATTGATAGCATTGAGTACTCTCCTCTCTTAGAGAATCAACATGGAGACGACATGGTAGTTACTAGTGGAGAAGATGGGCCAATTGATATTGAGGAAGTAAGCCAGGCGCCTGTGACCGTTGGTGATGATGGGCTAATTGAACCAAATCCAGATTTGGGAAGATGCACGACACCACTATGGTTAAGACAAATGCTTATGCCAAGAGGTGAGGTAGTGACGGTCCAAACAGTTGAGGACATCCAAGGATTAGTAGAAAAGGGTGATAGCGAGAACCAGAGACAAATTGCAAAAACAATGACAAAGGTGATTACTAGCGACAGTGATGGGCACTGAAAGGTTCAGATTGCTATACCAATGGTTAACAAGGCAGTGGATGGAATTGTAGCTCAGGAATACGAGATAGTAGAGCATAACTTGGGAAGAAACACGAATGACATGGAATGTGAAGAGATCCAGGAGGGCATAGTTTCAATTAGAGAAAGGTTGAGGAAGGCAAATGAAAAGATCATAAAGTTGGAGGCTGAGAACAAGTATTGGAGAGATTGCCAACCTATCCAATAGTTGCACTAGACAGCCCTTCCTCAAGACAGCGGGAGCAACATGGAAGAGATATTGGCTTAGCTGCGTGAAGTCAAGGATTGGATCCATGATACGATCCAAGATGGGCGAAATTCCTTGCCTTCCTTTATCTCGACATTCAAGTCATTGTTGGCTATTAGAGATAAATTCAAAATATTTGAAGGTGAATGGAAGGATTTCCTTCCAAAAGGATTTAGCTATTCCCAGACTACACACATTCATTGAGCTCCCAGAGAAATATTTGGAAAGGGCCAAGTTGATTGATGAAGGAGGATTGAGTACAGTGGAGTCTTGGTTTGTTGCCTTGACTATCAGATTGAGAATACTTGAAGAGGTATAGAGTGAGATTGCACAACACAGCCCAGGTGTTTACACTTCCATTTCAACCATGATGAGCGACGTTGTGGCTATGCTTGATTTTGAAGATATCAAAAAGGAGAACATCAACAAGACAGATTTCGGATCGAGATTGGATGAGTTGGGGAAGGTTGCCATCAAGAAGAAACTTTTGGGCATCCTTGTCTCTCTGAATGCCTTTATCGGATATGTAGAAGAGTATGAGAAGGACCATGAGAAGACACTGCAAGCAACAAGCAACATGATGAATTCAGCTGAGCTCAAGATGAAACACACACCTTGTCCTCCCATGAAGGAAGTCAACGACAAGCTAGCCAAGTTCATTACTTTGGCTAAAAAGATGAAAGAAAAGGGTAGAACTATATTAGAAGATCATTTGATTTAAGCCTAAGTGGCAATTTGTCTTATTGGATAGGACAAGTATCTAATTCTGATTGGCCACCATTTTGGTGCCTTCTCATTGGTTGCTCATTTTTCACTTTTTTCATTGGTCCATTGATGAGGTGGCATCTTCTCATTGGTCGATGGGGTGGCAACCCTAATTAGGGTTTGTAGGATTCAATTTGGATCGTTAGTTTTGCCTCTATCTCTATCGTCGATTGTACATTTTGGCCTCTATATAAGGCCATTTTCTCTCATTTGTAAAGGGTCGGAGAAAATTGTTACATAAGATAATGCCAAAATTGCTCCTTTTTATCATTGTTGTGACTTGCATGGTGATTAAGAACATTTGGTATTGTTACATGGTTTCTACTTCCACTAGTTAGAATAAGATTTTCATTTTAAAGTTGCTAAAATAGATTTCATTTCAAGTTGCTAAGTAAGATTAACAGTAGATGGATAGTTGCATGGTAGCATTAGTGGATGTTTGATAGGGATCAATACCTAGGCCACTAGCATCCTAGCGGCTTGTTCGAAGCCTTGTGTGGTAAACTAGTTTATTTTCCTTTGAATCATTGCATCTATGGAGGTGGAGCCGTTAGTTAACTTTCATTAGATTCGATTCCCTTCCATTTGCTAATCTTTCCATTCATAGGAGGAGTAGTATAGCAAGTAGTTAGGAGTCAGAGTTTTGAAAAAGAAAGTTAGAAAGGCGTAAGTCGTAAGAACATTCACCCTCCATCACCATCACCTTCTCCATCAACATCATTTGACATTCACACCGAATCACCATCACCATCATTCCACCAAAGACCAAGTTATCTTCGAATGAATAACGTAAGCCTGCCTACGTGATTACCAACAAATCACATTGATTTACTGAGGTAGTATCCACAGGTGTAAGGAACATTGGAGTTATTGCTTATGTCTTCATAAGTATTAACTTTTCAAGAGAGGAATTGTGTGTTTGATACTTCATATCAAGTATTCAATTGCTAATATGTTATGTAGTGGTACAAAAACTAACATCAACAAAAGTCTTATACTACTAGTGATAATTAGGTCATCAACATAGACAACAAGAAGAGAATATCATCACCGGTGTTGTTGACATACAGATTAGAATTAAATGGACTTCTATGAAAACCATTATTTGAAAGGTACTTATCAATTTTGATATGCGAAGCCTGAGGAGCTTGTTTAAAGCCACAAAGCAGCGTTACCCAATTATGCATCTCCAGCCTAAAACCCTCCATCCCTATACCATAAACATTCTAGGGACTTTGGGAATTTATTGGGGAGATGCCCGTATGTCTTGGGACAGTTGGCGATGCCTAGAAAGTCCTTGGGACGGATGGGCATCCCCAATTAGATAGACAACATCAACACTTAAAAAAATATTTTTCTTCTATAAAACTCTCTTTTTTAATTTTAAAGTGGGCCACTCTTTCCAAGATCATCCTAACATGCTTATTACTGTTTTTTAGTTAATTCCTACTATTTGGGGTCATCTGATTATTTTTTGACAACATTCCATTAAGAACCATGAGATTAAGAATGTTGTTACAGTCATGTTACACACTCAAAATCATATAGCAGACTGTTTGCAAGGGGTTGGGAAAGTCTGAAAAGTGCATTGCAGACCTAGCTTGTGCATTTTGATGTCATTTACTGGCAATACAACAATGTTGGGTTGGGTTTTGGGTTGATTTGAGCCTATTCTGCAAGATATGGTGAATATTGGAGGTTGCATCAAGGTACCATTACTATAATAATCGTATATCATGATCGGGAACTGTATAGCAGACCTTTTTGTGTTAATATCAGTCCACTCATAATGAGTTGGAGGTGTAGTTATAGATGTAGTGTCAGAATTAAATGATAGTAGTGTGTTTAATTTGGAAAGTGAGTTGTTGTTCTAGTTGCTATTGACAATGAAATTAAAATGAATATTGAATTATGGCTTATTTCAAATTTTTATGTTATTAACATTACATGCACATTGGCGATTATTCTGAATTATGAATGCATATTGAGCATTGAATTTGACTATTGAAATATTGTATGTTAAGGTCCTATGATGTTTAAATGGCATTCTTTATCCATGTTTTCATATGAATGTAATGTATGCATGCAAAATTCGCTATATATTTTTATATTTTCTCTATATTTATATAGTCATCCCCTTGTCACCCCCAAACTTGGCAAAAACAATTGTTGTCTTGGAAACTCGTCCCTCTCGTGTAATGTCCCCACTGTCAGGGTTAGCTCGGGACAAGTAATACCTGCAAAATAAATGTCGGAACAAAATGATAACTAGTCTAACTATAATTTTTTGCTCTCTATTCTAACCCCAAAACTTTTCTTTTTGGAAGGGACATTCCCTATCAAGGCCTTATCACATATATATATGTCAACTCATTAGAATATTTTGGCACTCATGTAGCCATTCATATGAGGTTATACTAATCTCTCACATTGGCACTATTAGCCATTCATACAAGGATTGTACTAACCTCCCGCACTAGCATTATGAGATTCCATGTATCCCATCTTAGACATTCTTGTAGAGACGAACCCAAACTCTACACTGGCACATAGCCATCCATATAGAGATGAGTGCAGTCCCTACATTGGCACTATGGGAATTTGATAATTATTTCTTTAAATTCAGTTAATGAGTTAATGAGAAAATATCAATTTAAAATAATTATTAAATTGCACTACTTAAGTTAATACATATTTTCAATCTAAAGAAAACTTTATATAGCATACCTTATACACATACCTTTATGATGCCTTACCATCTTTTAGAGTTGTCTTGCTTCTCAAGTTAAAAATATGCCAAAGATATGGAATTTCATTTCTTTTGTTGTATTATTCTATTTTCTCCTTTTTTTTCTTATTCAATGGTGATCTATAAATCTTGTTTTATTTTTCATCTATTTCCTTATGAAAACTCAGAACCCTTCACAATCGTAATTCTTTAAAAAATTCACAATACTTCATAAATGCACCCTTTTGAAGAGTCACAATCAACCCATTAATAATTTCACAGTACAAAATTATTGTTGGCAGTGGGTCAACGTCTCTCGCAGGATTTGTGACATGGCTTAACCGCCTCTCATGGTTCTATAAGACTATTGGTTGTATCAGGCATTGATAGGTCGACCTTTTGGTGCAATGGCAACCCTGGCCTTTCTAACAATTGGTATTAGAGTTTGGTCACATATTTGAATCTCGTAGGCCACAACGAGTGATGCTGGGAGGGGGATTGTTGGCAGTGGGCCGTCGTCTCTTGCAGGATTCGCAACATGGCTTAACTGCCTCCTATGGTTGTATAAGACTATTGGTTGTATCGGACATTGATAGGTCGATCTTTTGGTGCAACGACGACCTTAGCCTTTCTAACAATTGTTAGAATATATAGTCCACCAATATAGCTGGGGGGGGGGGGGGGGGGTGAATTAGTTATCCAACTATTATCACAATTATCAACCTTATTAAACCTTAACCATATGAGTAATATAATCAGCAACCATAACAAGATACTCATATGCAATAACACTAGATATGTTAACTAAGGAAATCCTTGATCAGAGGGAAAACCTCAATGGGGATGATACCCACAAGATGATGTACTAATATAAATATTCCTTGTTAGAGGATGGACTCTGTTAGGAGTCTATGAAATATATCAGTACCTGTTAGGAGTTGTAGAAGGCAGATGGACCCATTGTCCAAACAGCTTCAGGGGCAAGACCAATGAACCCACTGTCCAAATGATCTTTGTATAATTCCTTGCAAAGTAATAGAATTGAACTGTACTTGTACTTCCTCTTCCTCTGCCCTGTCAACTGGACTTCTGCTCCCCCTGATCTCGATACCAGATCACCAACTTCACATCCAATAATCCCTTGGATCGCTTACTCGCATTTACCAAGCACTTTGCTCTTGTTCGCACACTTCACACTTGATTCACATCGAAATCACACTTTACAACCAAGGAAAATACTTTCCTTTATACCAAGTCCTCAAAACAATGCCTTGAGTCGGCTTTGAGGCTTTCCCAATTAATTATAATAGGACCGTTTAAGATAATCAAGTATTTCACAATTACACAACATTGTCAGCTCACAGTCTTTACAACTTCTCACATGTGGGACTCTAGACCTTGTGCACTCGCTGATGTCATCATCAAACTATCCTCTATCACTGTCTAACTTTGCATATCCTGATTCTATCTCTGTTAGGAGATACAATCCAAACAGTGACTGTTTTTTAGGTACTCTATCTATGTACTGCTTTCTGTAAATCATGTATATCTTCCGCATTTATTCAACTTATTCGATGCGCTCTTAATATTGACATAAGGACACAATGTAGAACATGTCCATAACCGTGCGTCACCAAAACATTGAACCTTTGTCCGTACAACCACGATCTTTGTCTACTACTCTAATAGTCTTCACATAATCCATACTATATTGTCATCAATGATAAACACAGTCATGAATGCAGCATGTCAACTGTGCTAAATGCTCTCCAATGCTTAGTGTACTCCCCAAAGGAATACCATCAGCATTCGTGCTAACACTTTTAGAGCTGTCTTGCTTCTCAAGTTAAAAATATGCCAAAGATATGAAGTTTTATTTATTTTGTTATATTATTATATTTTCTCCTTCTGATACGATTCTCCGTTTTTTCTTATTCAATAGTGATTTATAAATCTTGTTTTATTTTTCATCTATGTCCTTCCAAAAACTCAGAACCCTTCATAATCGCAATTCTTTCAAAAATTCACAATACTTCATAAATGCACCCTTTTTGAAGTGACAACCAAACCATTAGTATTTTTACTGTAAAAAATGATGGAACTATTTTATCGTTGGAGTAGATTATAAATACTATAGTTGAGTTTGTTATAGCTGATGTGAACAAGGTCTCTTAAGCCAATCAAATCCTGGGGTGTGATAAGAGCCCTGTATGTCAAAGAAGCAATATCAGATATATTTAAGATTATATAATTTTTGAAAATGGCGAGGATGAAAGCTATTGAGAAGAGTAAGAAGTTGGCATAGTTTCATAAAGCACGGGAATGACACCACTAGGATGTTATATAGAACTGGTTTTCCTGGTGCATGCTTTTTAGTGACAGAAGAAGTGAATCGGAACAACTATCGATGCACTGGATATAACAGAATCCAAAGATACAGAGATCAAGTGATAAATGCTGAACACGTAATTTAAAAGGTTGTGTCAAAGCTTTTTAAAGGGAAAAATGATATCTACAGACAAAATTAAAATTCCTTGACTTATCATTCTTTCCAGTGTTTTTGTAATAACTAATACTCTGATGCTATGGGATAGAATGTGGGCGTTTTAAGCAATACAGTAAGTATCATTCCATATAGTGGTCAAGACTGCAAATAATGATAAGAAGATAATTTCATGTCTTTTGTAGATGATACTTATTATCAGTCACGAGAAACCCCATTATAGATGAGACGTGGGTGCTACATAATAATTTAAGGGGTTAATCTGTCAAGGGCTCATAACAACTGTTGACTTGTGAGCAGATGATTAAGTGCAATTTTTCACATTTGGAAACATAGAGCCCGTTATCAGTAGAGTGTTCTCGGGAACTTAAAATATTATATTAGGCATTTACAAGAATTAGTTCAAGATACAGCTTATTTTCTAGTAACAAATCAAGCATCTTTACATTCTTCATTTTTATATTTGCAATCACTGTAAGTTCCTTGAATAGAGGCGATTTGCCTTATTTAAGGAACTTTCAGGGATTGCAAATATAAAAACAAAGAATAGAGGATGCTTAATTTATTCCTGAAAAATTAGCAGTATCTTGAATTAATTCCTGTCGAAACCTGAATTCTGTAATGGATACTTTTCTTCTCTCTTCTACAACGTGAATGACAAATAATTACCATATTAAGGGTACACAGTTATGTCAAATACCATGATACTCCTCTACCAGCTTGAAGTCGAGTTCTCCAAAAGCTAGAAAGCACTTGGATGCAATTTGTTTACCACTTTTGCTTTATAAGAAAATACTCTTTAATAAAAGAGTGTGAACATTTCAATTTTTGGGCCATAGATTACAATTCTTCTCAAATTGATCTTAAAGATAATTTGACTTGAATATTTCTTGTGTTGGGCTTTGCTCATCAATGGGAGATGATACATGACATTTCAGCTTGTGTGCTAATGATTTTGTTTTCCAAGGTTTCTATTATATTTATTCAAGTAGTTAACTTCCAGACACATCAAACTTCAAAGCGTGCAACATGCAATTTACTGCCTGTGTCAATGCTTTTGCAAAATGAAATGGTCGATGAACTCATTAAGGTATGATTCCTGGGGCATTGTTGGTGTTCCTTCCGAGTCAACATGCTTACAAGGTCCCAAAATGCACAAGTGGAAAGGAAACATGGGTTCTTTTCCATCAGGAATACAGGTATACCATATTGCACTTTTAACTCTTACAAACTGGACAAGGGACAGGCTGGGCTAGATCTTCAACTGGTCTTTTACAATAGCTGTAATTTGTTGAATCAACTTGCTTAATCGATGTACAATTTAGGGTTTAGTTGATTCTTGTTTAGGAGATCTTTGAAATTTCATTTTTCGCTGCTTTCAACTTTGTACATTATTGTGTTGATTAAGAAGTTGGAATTATTTTATTGTATCCCAGAAAAGATGGATTTTTTTGTTGAAGTAGTTTTTATGTGCATGCAGAGATGCTGCCACAGTTTAAATGAAGTGTTTTGCAGAATTTTGAGCAGTGGTCATTCTTTAATCACATATAATATTCTTGTTATGGTTTGTATTTGCAGAGAATAGCAAATGAGCTGGATACAAAGACAGGGAAATTGTGCCTTAGGCCTGTTTCTCAGGATGATATTGATGCACTGTTTCGAAGTGATCCGACACTGAACATTGAACAGCCTATTGATATACAGCAGTTTGATGAGATAGCTAGAAAACTCTTGAAACGTATAGCAATAGATAGGAGTAAGAGGCTGGGTCTTTTCATGCTGGGAGGGATTATGGCTGTCCACTTTGTCAAAGGTACTGTACATAAGATCCCTTTTATAGGGCCTCCTGTTGGCATCATTATAAATATGTTCATGCCAACAATTGTTGTAGGTCCTGCTGTTGGTATTGCAGGAGCTATGCATTTGTAATCTTGTCAATAATGACTATACATGGCTAACAAAATCAAAATATTATGTTTATATGAAGCTTTTGAATTCTATATTTATGTTTTTTATCGCCTATATCAGAAGAAGACCCATGCCTGAGTTGAATTGATGGTGAGCTTCATTTTTTCCCTCAGTTCGACTTATTAGTCATTTAGCAACTCAAGAAAGAATATTTGGTTCCCTATCTCTGTCGAGGTTGTGTTGCATACCTAGACTTCATTGGTACATGCTTTTTAAGTAGTGGACTATTTGTATGTGTCTGTCTGTCAGGAATGTACGCAGTGCATATTTTTGAAAGAATGCTTCTCGACATGTTCATGTAACGAGCAAGCTCAGCAACAATTAGCCACAGAAAAATGAAATATATGAGAAAGAATGGAAAAGGAGCATCTGGAGCTGCACAAGTGTGCATTCTAAAAGGATTATTTCTAAGCAGAATGTGAAATATAATCTATTTTACAAGAGCTCTATAGCTAGCATTTTTATTGGGTTAGTAATGTTTTCAAAAATCAGGGAAGATGAAAAGATGTGGCATTACCTTTACCTTCAAATTTCATTTTGAGTTCTTAAAAAGGTTGAGGTGAGTGATTTTGATTTAAAATCTTATAAATTCTATATGAAAAGAATACAAAATGAAAAGCTAACCTTTCTAGCAAAACAATAAATAAAAAATTCAAACCACTATTGTGTAGAATGCCCAAGAAACACTACGTTGATTCTCTAGACAAATGTATACTGGCAGAGGATCACGAGAGCAACAGAAGCAGAAATGCAAGATGGTAGAAACAAAACATAGAAGGTAGGAAGAATGGCTTCAAAGGAAAATTATTTGTGAGTTAGCCTGCAATATTCAGATCTCTAGGAATAGCTTAACAAATATGCTACTTCAAGCTTTCACTCGTCCCAGTGATGAGTAATGGAAAATAGATAGCTTCAGAAGATTGTCAAATGTGGACAGAAAGTTAGTAGAGAGTGAGAGATACTGCAAGCATAGATACCAAAATGAGTGCAATACATACGGTAAGTTTTTACTAAAAAATTTGCAATCAATTTAGCGGCCTTATGTGGAAGGATGATATAATACCTTAAATTTAACAACATAATGCAATATTAAAAATAAAAGAAATTAACTGGAATTGCTTGAATAATGGAAGTTTCGACATATATATATTCTTGCCTCTTGTTATTTATTTGTTTCGATTTCCCATATGCACTGCCTATTTGTAAGTCAATGCCCATGTTCGCTATGAAAAATATAATTAGAAATAATTGATGTGTATTATTTATAAACTAAATTAATTGTGAACTTGGTTGGTTGAAAGAAATATAAAAGAAGCTAGGCATGTTTTGGAGTAGATTGGAAAGGGAAAAAAAATTGTTTGGTTTAGAAATAAAAATATAGAAGGGAAAAAACAAGGAGGCTAGAGCAGGCCAAATATAAACGTGGTTACCTTGGTACATGGACTAGAATTGATTGGTGTAGGGAGCAAAAGTAAACAATATTGATATATAATATGTATACAATAAAAGTTTTGCTTAGGATAAGATAAGATAAATTTATTAATGTCCAACAGAAGACCAACGAGGGTCTAAGGGATTGGAAATAGTACAAAAAAAAAACGTCAGTAGGGGGAAGCACCAAACGGTGTCTGCAGAAAGAACGTGAAAGCAAAACAACAAAAGAACTAAGAAAATGAATAACAACTAAGAACTCTTCGAAGGCGAGAAGTAGTCTAGAATGGAAAGGTGGACATTAGAGCAATCAGGTACTTTGGAAGGTTGCCTCTGAGATCTACTAGAGGGACGCTGCTGAGTGTGATCTCTGCAGGGTCTCACAAATTTGGTGTGAACCGAGATAGTGTAGAGATGTCGCTTCAATCCTTAGGCAAGAATTGTAGGATTGGAGAAAGAGGTGATGAGCTGCGTAGGGGTCGATGTCAAGCAAAGATGGAGTTGTATAGTGTGCTCGCAAAGCTGCATGGTCTCCAAAAGGTAGAGTGCAAGGTAGTGCTGGTCAACATATCTAAAAAATGAGGGAAGAGATTGACATTCTTTGAACAAACAATAGAATCTCCCTCGAATCTCATAGTAAATGGGACAATGAAAAATAAAGTAAGATTCGGTCTCAACCTCCTCGAGGTGACAAAGCCTACAAATCTTGTACTCCCTGTTGATCTAGTGATCAATTTGAATATGTAGCCAGTGAGTTCCCACTCTAAAAGATCCCAAGGAGATACAAAGAGCGTGAGTCCAATGACGAGTGAGGTACCAGGGGCGTAAGATGATCCTGTCATGGATATCAAAGAAGTGCTCAGTATAGAAGGCCATACACAGATGGAGCCCACCTGGGGGATTCCTCCAGGTCATGATAACATATTGTCTATAGATGTCAAGTCTAACATGCTCATTCAACTCCCACTGAGGTGGAAGAAGATGGGCTAGAGTGTCCAGAGAAAACTGAAAGGGGGGGAAGAAGATCCAAACTAATACCAATCGAGCCCAAGAGGGTAGAGACCTGTGTGTACCAGCAATAAGACTTGTGACCAGAGTCCAAATCCACAACATCCATAGAGGAATAGTAAGCCAAGTAGGAATATCTGTGACGACCATAGGAGGAATCAACAAAGCTTTGGAGCCAGTGAAGAAGCCAAACTAAATCAAAGATGGTCCCAATCTGAAAGGGTGAGCACCAAACTCTGCCAGAACGATGTTGTGCAGTGTGGACCGGTGACATTTGATAATGTGGCGAAGGAAAAGAGTTTGGACTCTCTTAACAGAGGCCTAGTCAGACTCCAAGAGGGAGGGGATCCAAATAGTAGAGCCATAGAGGATAGTCGGCTTGACGAGGGAGTCAAGAAGTCATGGTGTTCTAGAAGTGGTGTCAAAAGCACTGTCGCTCAAGAATAGTAAGGGAGTCGAGCCCCTTGTTGACTCTGGGCTACATGGCTGGTCTTAGGCTGAATTGAGGTCCAGAAAACTTAACCCCCAAGTAAGTATATGAAGATGCAATCTCAATCTCAGTACCTTGGAAGTAAAAATGGAGGTGTGATGTCCTCAAACAATTGAATACCATAACCTGAGTCTTGCCCAAATTTACAACTAGCTCACGTGAGTCACAGAAAGAGGCCAAGCCATCAACGACCTGTTGAAGACCATCGGGGGGAGATGGTAGGAGAATCACATCATCAACAAATAGGAGAATAGAGATCAACACCTGATGTAAATAACAACCATTGCTAGGGAGTGAGCAATCACAGAGAAATGCCTCAAGCTTGTCGATGTAGATGCCAAAGAGAGTGGGGGAGAGAGGGCAGCCCTATTTCACCCCAATAGTGCTCTAAATAGGGTCAGAGAAGCCCTATGGAGTCCTAAATCTGCCCACAATGCACTCGTATAACCTCATAATAGTTGTAAGGAGAATCTTTGAGATATCGGTGTCCCTAAGACGCTAAAAGAGAGCCGTCTGAGGAATAGAGTTGAAGGCTTTGCAAAAGTCAACAAAACAACATTAAACTTTCGCCAAGTGGTGGCGAGCCTCCTCAATGATGGCGCATAAGGTCAAAATGTGATCAGTGGTTTGAAAATTTGTACGAAACCCAACCTGACCTCTAACCTGACAATGTCGTTGATCGAGCTCTCTGGACAGGATACCGTTCAACACAGTCACATAGAGTTTGGCAAAGGTATGCCCGACCATGATGGTCCTGTAGTTCCCAAGGTCGGAAGCTAGCCCAAATTTATGGATCAGATAGATAATATGCCATGACCAAGAGTCAAGAAAGCTGACACAAACCACTCAATTAAAGGGCACTGTATGAAAGGGACCCAGGACAGAGATATCCAACTTGAAGAAGTCAACTTGGAATCCTTCCTCTTCTGGAGTTCTGCTACTATTCATAACTCTAACTGCCTCACTAATGTGGGAAAAGGAGAAGAGGTGACAACGGGTGGGGGAGAGAATGAGATGGAGGGGGCTGGCCAGGAATATCATAGAGGGTGGAGGTGTGGGAGGCAAGGGAGTAAAGGTCCAAAGTGGGGGGGGGGGGGTGGTGTGAACATGGTGCGCCAAAAGAGCTTTGGAGATTGGAAGAATGTGGCACAAAGAGATCTACACTGTAGCAAAGTGAATTTCAGTTTCTTATGGTGAAGAAAGTGGTGGTAGTTGAGCCTCAACTGAGAGGAGGAAGAAGTGGGTGGAGTAGAGTGAAGCATGTGGTGAAAGGATTTGTAGTCCTCATCGAACCACTGGTTTGTGGGGCAAGATCTGTGAGTGGGACGAGGGGTGAGCAAGGAGGTGCAATGGGGAATGGAGAGAAGGGAAGAGCCCCACAAGGCAGAGACAAGTGAGTGGAACATGGAGGTGACGTCCCCAAAGTTGAAGAAGGGATCCTGGGGGAGAAGTCGTTTGAGGTGATGGATGAAGAGGTTTGCATCACCATCGGTGAAGTGAAAAGAAGTTCAAGCGTGGGGGGGAGGGGGGGGGGAGAGGGGGGAGGCCACTAGAAGATGAGGGGCAAGAAGAAGCAGATAAGCAAAGGAGAGGAGGTTTTAGGGCTCCTCGACAGGTGATGCTAAGGAGGGCATGATCAGCCAGAGGAAGGCGATAGATGGTAAAGCGAAAAATGAGAGGGATGAAGGAGGCAGTGGAGAGAATATAGTCCACAATGCTAGCACCACCACCATGTGGCCAACAAGTGAGGAGTTCGGAGCTAGGAAAGTAGAGAGCCCATTCAAGATCACTAAGTCTGATGACTCACAAAGCTGTAGCAAATTTTGGCCCATACCTAGTGAAGGGCCCTTGACAATCCTTGGAGAGGCAATGTAGACCCACATAACCGAGGTCATAAGCAGTCAGTCGTACACATGGGATTAGATCTACGATCATGGAGAGGAGGCTGTAGGTCTCTGGTCCACGCGTTAAAGTCTCCCAAAATGATGATGTTCCCCATGGAAGAGAATCTGGAAATGTGATCAAGAAGGTCTTCATAGGGGTCCCCACCCTCAGTGTTGTGAACTGCATAGTACGAAGATGTTGGCGAGAAGTAACAAACAATGATATAGGTATCTCTATAGAGCGAGGTCCCTCGATCAATGCAAATTCACATGAACTTGGCATAGCTGTCAAAGTGAACTAGGAAAATAATACTAAAAAGGTGGTCCTAAATAAGACAGGGGACCCTACCAGAACCTTTGACCCCACCAAAGCACCCAATGTCATCTCTAAAAGAGGAGAGCCACTGATAACCATAAATATTGGGAAGAGGATGCATGGGTCTCTCATGTGTCTCTATAATAAAAATAAGGTTGACAGAACCAATAACATTATTAAGTAAGTTGGGCATAGACCAGAGGATACCATTATCGTTCCAGCAATTGAGGTTCAAAGAGCCTGTGCTCAACTGTCACTAAGCATGTCATTTGGCCTTAGAGGCTGCCCTCAAACCCCAGCCTGTAGGAAAGCTGTCGCAAATTGCTGCTTTAAGATTTCTGATGATTGCATATTTACCCTCTTGTCTGGCTACCACAACGAGGACACGAGCTTGCTTGAGTTCCACCACCTGTGATCGGGTGAGGTCCTCATCCAGGTAGATCTTAGGGGAAAGAGAGAATAAATTTCTTTTTTCCCTAAGAGCCTGCAACCTGTCAGAGAGGGAGAGGAATCAAATGAAGAAAATGCCATCTGGGCCTAACCAACACTTGTCAAGAGTGATGTCTGAAATGTCCAATTGATCCTTGAGGAAAGAGTATCTAACAGTCGAGGGATCATCAATGGAGGAGAGGCCACGAACTTGTAGGTTTAGTTCATGGGTTTGACTAACCTGCTCATTGTCCATCTTCCCTTGTACTAACTTCTCAACATTTGAAAGGGGAGCCTTAGCCATAGAGCTGCATAAAGAAGCCCAAGACATCACCTTCAATTCAATCTCCATTAACAGTGAAGAATTCCTACCCACAATCTCTGATTATTTCTCTTTGATAGTGTCTAACTCTCTGAGCTGCATGGTAGCAGATTCCAGATTAGCCTTGAGATCTGTAGTTTCAGGGACTAGAGATTGCACAGTATCTCATAGAGTGTGGTTCTCGGATTCCAACAAAGCCAATTGTTCTGTGAGTTTAATGTAGAGTGAAGTTGACTAAGCAATAACACCTTGTAGGACAACATTAGCGGACTCCACTATAGTTGAGCGATCAATGAGCTGTTGGAGTGTAATTGGATCAGATAAGTGTGTCGTGGCTCACAAAGAAGAAAGGTACACCCACAAAAGGAACGTGCCCCTTGGAAACTCACAACATTACCACAGACCAGCCATTTTGTCAAACAATTTATAGACATCTAATCATTCCAAGAGTTTAGCATATCATGTGCCATGATTCCACAATAGATGTGTTGAATTCCACCAAATACCTCCACACAACAGTGAGGTCAAGTCAAGAGAATGACAACAAGCAAAAACTTTGAAACCAAATGTGATGCACAATCTGTCAAACAGTTGGCACCCAATAACTTGTTTGAAGATGTTGGCACCAAACCAGAAGTTGGTGATTTTATTGTGGTAGAGTCTCTTCACAAAAGATGTGGAAGGAGTGAGGAGTGGTGCAAAGCAACAACGATGGCTCCCGAGCAAATCACGACTAGGGCAAGCAGAGCACAACAGACAACAATGATTCCCGAGTGGCAGAAGTCACGATGGAAGAAGATAGCGGTGGCAAAGGGTAGCGGTCCACAGGCAGATGGCTCGTGAGTGGCAGCAGGAGGCTGCGGCAGCAGAACGCAACGGCGATAGAGGGCAGCTACTTGGTTCACAGGCTCACGAGCTCATCAACTCATTCTAAGTTCTACACCCAAACAAAGCCTAAGAAAGCTGCACCTTCACAATTTTGATTGTATTTGCAGCAATTAATACTCAACTCCTAAGCACAAAACCACCTCAAATCATAGATGGACTCTTGAAGATTCTATATTCATCACCACTACAGCTAGGAAGCATTAAATGCTAACATCTTTCTAAAGGGAGCAATATATCCTTGGGTTCCAAATGTTCAAACTTTCAATGTTTTTCCATAGTTGTGTAGAGAGCTAAGTGTGGACTTGTGTTTGAGCTCAGGATAGGAAAAGCTAAACATTTTTGTGTTTGTTCATTTCAATCGTTGTATTATTACCATTACGGTATTCTCTTGAGAATTGCTGGAGAGTCAATCATTGCTTTGTGCTATAAATTCATTTAACCATTTGCTACTTCATTACTGTTGTTCATGCCTAGATGAATGTTTATTGCAAAAAGACTTTGCACAATAGTAATTATAAGCCTACCAAAAGCTTTGTCAATTCTTATCGATGCATACAATTGCTCTTCTTTACTAATACCACTTCTATTAATAGCCTTCTTTGTTCGTTGTAAACAAGAACTGTATCATAGGATAGTTGAAACATAATCTACTGTTGCTTTTGATAACCAAAACATTGTCCTTAATTATGTCATTTCTCTTTGCTTATTAACCAAAACTTCACTTTAGCAACTATATTCTTGGTTACTCTTTGGTGGCTTGTATAATGCTGATCATTGCCTTGCTATAGTGTTTAGAAGGACATGGATGTTAATTACTCTAATGCAGGTCAGTGGACTTGCTAAACAATGATTGCTCTGTCATTGGTCTATGAAGTTATGCTTATGCTGAAAAATGTTCATTTACTACATACAATACCTCTGAAAAATAATCACTACTTAATGGGTTGTCTAATAGTGCATTAGTTTACACTCCAAGTGCTCAGTCTTTTTAGTGAAATTAGCCTTGTCCTCTTTCAAGTTTCTAACATCATAAATGGAGGCCTTGTTTCTTGCCAAAAAATAGGATTCCATTAGGGCCTTCCAACAAAATCACATCACCTTTTGGCCATTTTATGTTGCAAACATTTGAGCCGCTTCTTTTGGAAAATCGAGCAGAAAGATAACAAATTAACCTCTAAATTCTAGGATCCATGATTTACCAAACCGAACCTTTCTCTGCCATTTGTAATTATTCCTAAAGCTTCCATGGAAGTTGTATCAGGATGACAGGCAAGAAGCAGTTATATGCTTTAGCTGAAGACTGTTAGGTGTTCTCAGGGTTGTCGTTTCACGGGATGCCAATCCAAAGGATATAAGCTAGGTAGGACCCTGTTGGGGTATTTGTTAGTTTGTGGTGACTGATCAAGGAAGCGATGTACATACTTCATAAATTACATACTTAATAAATTCTTTGGGGTTTGAGGCAGTGCCCCAAATTTTTTTTTTGGGCCGTGGCCAACATATGGCTGACATGTTGTAACCCTAAAGTGACATAAAAATACCTGTATAAAAGGGCTTAGGGTTAGAGATTATTTTATTGTAGTGATGCGAAATTGGTTCTTGTGGTGGTATTGAGTTGTAAGGAATTACGGATTGTAATCAAGTTGTAATCATTGGATCATAATAATATTGGACTTGCTGTTTGGTGGGCGTAGCCCAGGGATTGAGTGAACCATGTTAAATCTTGGTGTCTTGTGTTCTTTTCTGTGTGCTCTATTATTTTTTGATATTGGTTATAATTGCATGTAATTGTTATTACTATTTGTGGTTTAATCCTAACAAGTGGTATCATAGCGAGGTTGTTTTTCAGTTATTCTCTATAGGAAAGTCTCACGGTTGAGTGGGAGCGATGGTAGACAAGAGTAAGTTGAGAGTTGATAGGTTTAATGGGTAGAACTCTCAATTATGGAAGATGCAAATGGAAGACTATCTTTATTAAAAGGATTTATGGAAGCCGTTGGAAGGCAAAACCAAGAATCAGGGATCTATGTCAAATGATGAATGGGATCTTTTAAATAGAAAGGCACTTGGAAGCATTCAATTATGTCTAGCACCATTAGTGGCATTCAATATGACAAAGGCAAAGACAACAAAAGAGTTGATGAAAACCCTAGTGACACTGTATGAAAAGCTCTCTGCTTCAAACAAGGTATTTCTCATGAAGTGTTTATCTAATATGAAAATGGCAGAAGGTGGATCTGTTGTAGATCCTTTAAATGAGTTTAATACTATTACTAGTCAGTTATTTTTGTGGGTATCAATTTTGAAGAAGAAATTAGGGCTCTCTTGATTTTGTGTTCTTTTCCTAAAAGCTGGAATGGTTTGGTAATGGCTGTAAGTATTATGTTCCTGGGTCTAGTACCCTAAAATATGATGATGTGATCGGTGTTGTTTTGAGTGAGGAAAATCATAGGAAATCCTTAGGTGGATCTACATCAAGAAGTGCTTTGAATGACCAAAGGATAGGTAGAACGATTAAAAGAGGAAGTAATTCTGGAAATCGTAGAAAATTAAGAGGAAAGTCAAAGGGGAGGAGGTCTCAATCGAGAGGACTAAACGACTGCTGGTACTGTGGGAAACTAGGTCATAAAAAGAAAGATTGTTGGAATCGAAATAAAAATGAAGGAGATAAACCATATGGAGACAAGGAGGCAAATGTGGTAAGTAACAAATTTGAAGAGGATGTTCTGCTTCTATCTCTAGAAAGTGTTGATGATTCATGGGTTTTAGATTTTGATGCTTCATTTCATGCTACACCTCATACATGTTATTTCATTGATTATGTCCAAGGGGATTTTGGACTTGTTTATTTGGGGGATGATGAACCCTGTCAAATTGTTGGAAAGGGAAAAATAAGCATTAAGTTGCAGAATGAGAATCATTGGCTACTACATGAGGTAAGACATGTTCCAAGGTTGACTAGGAATTTAATTTCAGCAGGGCAACTCGGTGATGAGGGTTTTTGTAATTGCTTTTAATGATAAAAATTGGAAGGTTTCAAAAGGTCCCTTGTAGTAGTAAAAGGTGTGAAAGTAGGCACCTTATATCGTTGTACAAGTCATATTGTTCCTTCTACTTAATTGTTTTTATAGAAAAAAGAATGTTAAAAAACAATTGCTGCAATTGACCAGGGAGAAATAATAGTTGTTGAAGATTCTGATACAACATTGTGGCACAACAGACTTGGGCACATGAGTGAGAAAGTTATGAAAGTACTTCATTCAAAGAAAGTTTTACCGGGTTTGAAATGTGTTAATATGGATTTTTGTGAAAGTTGTGTGTATGAAAAACAAAAGATAGTGAGTTTCATGAAGAATGGGAAGGAAAACAAAAAGGAGAAATTAGAGCTTGTGCATACCAATGTATGGGGATTGGCTCAGGTATCTTCCCTTGGAGGCTCTCATTATTATGTTACATTTATTAATGATGCAATGAGAAAGGTATGGGTTTATTTCCTTAGACAGAAATCTGATGTATTTCAAACTTTTAAAGAATGAAAATGCTTGGTTGAAAATGAGACTGGTAAGAAATTAAAATGTCTCAAATCTAATAATGGTGGTGAGTATTGCAATCATGAATTTGAAGATTATTGCTCCACTAAAGGTATTCATAGACAAAAAATTGTTCCAAGAACTCCACAGGAAAATGGAGTGGTTGAATGCATGAACAAGACTATAATGGAGCATGCAAGGAGCATGAGGTTGCATGCTGAGTTGCCCTTACAAATGTGGGTGGAGGCTATCAATCATGTTGTATATTTGATTAATAGAAGTCTCTCTACTCCTTTGGGCTATGGTATTCTAGAGGAAGCATGGACTGGTAAGAAGGTGAGTTATTCTTTTCTCAAAACCTTCGACTATGAAACATTTGCTCACATAGATTTTGAAAATAGAACTAAGTTGGAATCTAAGTCAAAGAAATGTTTATTTGTTGGATATGACATTAATAAATTTGGTTATAGGCTTTGGGATTTTGAAAATCATAAAATTGTAAGAATTAGGGATGTCATATTTAATGAGAAAGTGTTGTACAAAGATCTGTTGTAGCAACATGAGAAGAAAGAAGATGATTATGTAGTGCTAGATGATATTCCACAAGATGATGTTCCAACCATTCTTCATGATGTGCAACAACCGCAACAAAAAATACCACACACACCGATGAATATTAGATGGTCAACAAGGCAAATTAGATCTCCAGAAAAATTTTCTCCCTCTTTGTATTCAATTTTACTTACTAATGTTGGTGAACCCGAATGTTATGATGAAGTAGTGCAGGTGGATACTAAGATTTAGTGAGAGTCTACAATGAAAGATGAAATAGACTCTTTGCTAAAGAACAAGACATGAGTTTTATGCAAGTTGCCTACAGATAAAATATCTTTACAGAATAAGTGGGTTCATAGGTTGAAACAAAAGAAAGGTGGTAAGAAAAGATTTAAAGCCAGGTTAGTTGTAAAAGGATTTGCACAGAAAAATAGAATTGATTTTGATGAGATATTTTTTCCTGTTGTTAAAATGACTTCTATCCGTACTGTTTTAAGTCTTGTGGCTACTGAAGATTTGCATTTAGAGTAGCTTGATGTTAAAACAACCTTCTTTTATGGTGATTTGGATGAAAAAATATATAAGGCTCAGCCATAGGGATTTGTGGTCAAAGGTAAGGAGAACTTAGTGTGCAAATTGAAGAAAAGTTTATATGGCTTGAAGCAAGCACCTCGACAGTGGTATGTGAAATTTTGCAGTTTTATGCATGAGCATGGTTACAGTAGGTGTCATTTAGATCATTGTGTCTACTTTAAGAGGTTGGATGATGATAGCTACATTATTTTATGTTTACATGTTGATGATATGCTTGTAACTAAGTCTAACATGGATCACATTAAGGGGCAGGAATGCCAATTAGCACATGCATTTGCTATGAAGGATTTGGGGGCAATAAAACAAATCCTTGGTATGAAAATTTGTAGAGATAGGAAGAATAAGACATTGACGCTATCTTAGGTTGATAATGTTGAGAAGGTGTTGCAACATTTCTCTATGGAGAATGCTAAAGCTGTCAGCACACCTTTACCTAGTCATTTAAAGTTGACTAAGTAGATGTGTCCCAAGACACAAGAAGAAGAGGCTATGATGTCCAAGGTATCCTATGCTTCAGCAGTAGGAAGCTTGATGTATGCTATGGTATGTACAAGGCCATATATTGCACATGCAATGGGAGTCGTTAGCAGGTATATGAGTTATCCAGGAATTGAGCATTGAAATGTAGTCAAATGGATTCTCAGATGTTTGAGAGGAACATCCAATAAGTGTTTACACTCTAGGGGCTCTACTACTAATTTATAAGGCTATGTTGACTTAGATTTGGCTGAGGATATTGATACCAGGCGAAGTACTACATTTTATGTCTTTACTGTTGATGGGGCAGCCGTGAGCTAGGTTTCTAGGTTACAAAAGGCTAATGTTTTATCCACTACAAAGGCAGAGTATGTTGTTGCTACAGAGGTATTCAAGGAGATGATATGGCTTCAGTTCTTGGAAGAATTGGGACACCCTCAGAGGGATAATTATTTGTTTATAGATAGTCCGAGTGCCAATCATCTTGCAAAGAATTTCGCTCTGCATTCAAAGACCAAACACATATAGGGTCGGTACCATTTCATTCGATCAATTTTGGAGGATGGACACTTAAAGTTGGACAAAATACATACATATGACAATCCAACAGATATTTTGACAAAGGTAGTCACAAGGGAGAAGCTGAATTCCTCTTCAGCTTTGGTTGGTCTTCTAGGATGAACATGAATACAAGAACAACAGAGTCCAAGGGGGTTTGGTGCAATGGGAGACTCCTGGTGTAGCGGCATAGCTACAGGATCAGTCTCCAAGTAGGAGATTGTTGTATAGTTTGGAGTCTGATCAGTCTCCAAGTGGGAGATTGTTAGTTTGTGGTGACTGATAAGGGAAGTACTGTACATCATAAATTCTTTGGGGTTCGGAGCAATGGCCCGATTTTTTTTTTGGGTTGTGGCTGACGTTGTGGCCGACATATGGCCAACATGTTGTAACCCTAAATCGAGATAAAAATACCTGTATAAAAGGGCTTAGGGTTAGGGATTATTTTTATTGTAGTGATGCGAAATTGGTTCTTGTGGCGGTATTGAGCTGTAAGGGATTACGGATTATAATCAGGTTGTAATCACTGGATCATAATAATATTGGACTTTTTGTTTGGTGGAAGTAGCCCAAGGATTGGGTGAACCATGTTAAATCTTGGTGTCTTGTGTTTTTGTCTATGTGATCTATTATTTTATGATATTGGTTATATTTGCATGTAATTGTTATTTCTGTCCATGGTTTAATCCTAACAGTATTCCGTTGTAAATTGTAAAGGGTCTACTAAGATTCATCAAAATCAACATTTTTTACACACCCACTTCTCCCAAATATCCAAACTTTGAAATTGTAACTACAATGTACTTAAACATCAAAAATCCTCCATCTGTCATCTCTCATTATGCATAAAATTTCCCCGTCCATGTCCAAACTCTAGCCCTATATTTGTAGTACACAATTTTACAATCTATTTGATGCCCATTTGGGTCATGCAAGCCCATATTGACATCAGCCCCATTTTGATAGTTGAGGATAACATGATCTGAGATTAACAATCCTCCCTGCTTGTTTGCCCTATCAATCTCCAGTAGTATTGCTTACAAACTTCCATAAGCAATCAACAATCAACAATCAAAAAACTAATAAGTCCAATTTAGCGTTTGGGGAGTATTTTATCGTGCTTGCATAGCCAATAGGGTTCTCGGCTGCTTCTACATTTTTATATGCGTTCTTTCTCAAGTGAGAGATCAAAAAAAGCTTTGCCCAGGACTTGTACTCAAGAAATAAGAGTATAGAATTCAAAAAAATCCTTCCTTAGTTTCTCTCAAAGAAGCTTGCAAAGAGTGGGGATCTTCCCCTATCACAAACCATGTAATTCCTGGTAATTTGCTTCAACAAGTATACCATTTATATATGCCACAACTGAATAAACCAAGATGATAACAAATGGGTTGTGAAGAGAGTGGAAGTTGTATAAACACAGATAAGCCACGTTTAAAAGAGAGTGCAACGTGTGAAAGCACATGTAAGCCAAGTGCACAGGAAAAGGGGTTGGCTAATCTCTAAACAAAATGCACCAAAGACAAAAACAAGTCAAACATGATTGATTCTTTTTCAGATTCACTAAAACACAATGAAATTTTCTTAAAATTTTTGTTGCTTTCAATCACAAAATATACAGATCATGGAGATCAAATGATGATTTTTTTTAAAAAAATCATTCTGTTTTCATTTTTTTGAATTGTTATTTATGTCCATGGTTTAATCCTAACAGTATTCCTCTGTAAATTGTAAAGGGTCTACTAAGATTCATCAAAATCAACGTTTTTTACACACCCACTTCTCCCAAATATCCAAACTTTGAAATTGTACCTACAATATATTTAAATATAAAAAATCCTCCATCTATCATCTCTCATTATGCATAAAATTCCCCCGTCCATGTCCAAACTCTAGCCCTGTATTTGTAGTACGCAATTTTACAATTCAATTGATGCCCATTTGGGTCATGCAAGCCCATATTGGCATCAACCCCATTTTGACAGTTGAGGATAACATGATCTGAGATTAACAATCCTCCCCGCTTGTTTGCCCTATCAATCTCCAATAGTACTGCATACAAACCTCCATAAGCAATCAACAATCAACAATCAAAAAACTGATAAGTCCAATTTAAAATTTGGGGAGTATTCTATCGTGCTTCCATAGCCAATAGCGTTCTTGGTTGCTTCTACATTTTTATACACATTCTTCCTCAAGTGAGATCAAAAAAAGCTTTGCCTAGGGCTTGTACTCAAGAAATAAGAGTATAGGATTCAAAAAAATCCTTCCTTAGTTTTGCTTAAAGAAGCTTGCAAACAGTGGGGATCTTCCCCTATCACAAACCATGTAATTCTTGGTAATCTGCTTTAACAAGTATGCCATTTATATACGCCACAACTGAATAAACTGGATGATAACAAATGGGTTGTGAAGAGAGTGGAAGTTGTATAAACACAGATAAGCCAAGTTTAAAAGAGAGTGCAACGTGTGAAAGCACATGTAAGCCAAGTGCACAGGAAAAGGGGTTGGCTAATCTCTAAACAAAATGCACCAAAGACAAAAACAAGTCAAACATGATTGATTCTTTTTTAGATTCACTAAAACACATCGGAATTTTCTTAAAATTTTTGTTGCTTTCAATCACAAAATATACAGATCATGAAGATCAAATGATGAAATTTTTTTAAAAATTCATTCTGTTTTCATTTTTTTGAAATTTAGTCAATGGTGCAATTTGTAAGGATAGCCGCGTCCGTGAACACATGCCACTAGTCTAGCTGATAGGCTATTAATAGGGTGAAGCATAATAGAATCATCACGTCGTCCCTCATCCCCATAATGTTTAGCCTTCTGAAAGTTGAGGCTGGAATTTTATTTTTAGTGGACGGTAAATCAAAGTCAGAAAAAGGTGCATGTCAATGATGTTCAAGTCGAGAAATGGAGTCATGGCGTCAAAAATAAATTAGAAAGTGAAGAGTGTGGATAAAGATGGGGAGGCTTCCACAACGCTTGTACGATACATGTGAAATGGGGTGGACCAACATGTAGTGATGAGTGGCACATGCCATTTCACATTGGAGATGTGGTACTCTTTTATTCATATAAATGGTTGGAATTACAAATTATACAGAGGTGTACTTCAATTTTTTAGCCACAATGAACAATTGACTATAAAAATAAAATTAGTACATTGTATAGATATTTCACTCCATAGGAGGAATGAACACGAAAAAATCCCTCTATTGAGTAGGTATTGGTTAGAACAGAATTAGACTCTTAGTAATAGAATGCATCACATAGCTATAGTTTGGTTTTTTATTCTTATGGTTTACGAAATTAATTGTATTAAATTTTAGTCTTGTTTTCTTATTTTTTCATTTAGTTTTAATTTACAGGTTGTTAATAATATATCAAATTTGAACTTTCTATTATATAAGTTATTTTGTTTTGCGTAAAATTTATGGATAATTTTATTCCATTATTTGTAATATCTAAGAATAGAGTTATATTATCATTTTGCTTATGTGAATCTAAATTTACAATTAAAAAAAAATTATTTGTGGAATATAATTTGTATTAAATTACAAATTTAAATTTATGTGCATTTGAAAAATTACATATATCTATTTTCTATTCTACAATTAAAATATATATTGGCTTTCAAATTTGTTATTTTTAATAATATATATCATTTATTTTTAATTGTAGACTATTATATTACACATTTAGAATTGGATTATCACCAAAAATAGATATTATAAAAAATATTGTGGTACTTTAAAGAATTATTTGTAAGTATAAAGTAACTAGGTTATACATAAAAAAATTATCAAATAAGTTTGATATTTTGTATCCATGTATCATCCCAATGAAAAAAATGTGTTCAAAAAGAAGGGGAAGCATAGAAAGGAGAGGACGAGAAGGAAATGAGGAAGAGGAGAAGAATAAGACATAGTGAAACCTAAAGAAGAATGAGGACAATGAAGTCGAGAAGATAGAGAAGGAAAAGTAGATAAAGATGAAGAAAAGAAGCAAGAGGAGAAGAGGGGGAAGAAGAAGAAAATGAATTAGGAGGAGGAGAAAGAGAAGGAAAAGGAGGTGAGGGAGGGGGTCATAAGAAGAAGAAGAAAAGGAAACAGAGAAAACATGATAGAAAAAGAAAAAGAAGAGGACTAGAAGCAATAGGGAAAGAAGGTGAAACTGAAGAAGGAAGGAACTACAAAGAGGAAGAAGGGAAGAGGAGGAGGAGGAGAATAAAAATAAGTGTAACTAAAAGGAGGAGGAGAAAAAGAAATCAAGAAGATAGAGATGAAAAAGACCAAGAAGAAGAGGAAGAGGGAGAGGAGGAGAAGAAAAATATATATAATTGGAGGCACTTTTGGCAGCTTTGCATGATATATATAATTGGGTTGTCTTTTGTGTTTTTGATAATCTCTTGACTGCATGGTGCTGTGATAGAGATTAGGAGATGTGTGTGTGTGTGTGTGTGTGTGTGTGTGTGTGTGTGAGAGAGAGAGAGAGAGAGAGAGAGAGAGAGAGAGAGAGAGAGAGAGAGAGAGAGTTCATATGATTCGGTCAATATAAGTATTAGAGTTTAATTGATCAGTACATAGAAACTCATAATCAAAATCACCTAAAACCTTGCACTATTTGTTGCAAGTGTTAGTTCTATTAACTCAGCTAGAGCGACAAACATCTCTCTAGATAATTATGCTTGTTCATTTTTATATTATGAACATTTTGTGAATTTCTTAATAAGCTCCAAAAAGCTAATATTCCAAATTGTGTTGTTTACAATATCACTGAATTGGTCAGAAGAATGGCAAATATGAGGCAAAAATACTACTAGTTAAGGAAGAAGATATGTTGCTTTATTTCTTCTAAATATTGGCAATCAAACTGTTATTTTTTATTAAGGAAAATAGGATTTGAAAGGGCCCCAAAACCCCATTACAGAGTAACAACAGACCAAAGGAGAGAGGTCACCAACCAAAAAGGTGACCGAGGTGGCTACAAAGATAACACAGTACAGCTCAGCCACTACACCAGGTTTTGACCGAGCACCTGGAGCCCCATGGTTAAAAAAGATTAGCATTAAGTCCCTAACCATGAACCACAACAACAGAAAGCAGGGCAAGGACTCAAGATTTCCCTTTCGGTCCCACCTTTTGAGAATGTAAAGCCATGTCAAAAGCTGAGTTGGAGAACTTGACCTTTTTCTTTTTGATAGTAGTCCATCTGTTCTCCACCAAACTGGTAGCCTTCTGCCAAGCAAAGTCATCATCTACGTAGCCATCCCCCACAACCCTTGCAGCCCGAGGACACTGGAATGAGGCAAGAACATCCACAACAGAAGGAACCACAAGAGAGGAGCCCACAACCAAAGCGGGAACCAAAGGAGGGGACTCCACTGTTGGAGGATGGGGAATAAAAGATGGCACCACCAAAGGGGCATCAGCAATACCAGACGAGAATGCAACTGGGGCAACTACGTCACCAGTTGAATCAACCACCAAAGAAACCGAAGGCGAGCTAATATCCCCAACAGGTGAGGCCTTTTCAATCGTGTAGTGATCGTCTAAAACCCATTTCCACCAAGAGGGAGACTTCTTCGGTTTGGAAATATCAAAACAATAGTAAGCAGCAAGGTGTCCAATTTTGTGGCATTTCCAGCATCGAAAGGGGATGCCCTCATAGTCAAGCATTTGAATCCAAGATCCAAAAGAGGAAACCAGCTTAATCTTTTCGGGGAGTCCCTTGGAGATGTCAATCTCCACAAGAATGCGAGCATATGTCATCTGAAACACATTAGATGATGTTGTATCAACTAGTAAGAATTCCCCAAGGGCCATCCCCATAGCCTCAAGGACAGAATCCAACCAAAGGTGAAGGGGGAGATTCGGTAGCCTAACCCACAGTGGGATTTTATTGAAGGATTCAGTCAATGGGTCGAAATCCTGAAATTAGGGTTTGGCCATCAAGGGGAACTTCTCCCCCCATGAGAAACCTTAGCGCAAAATGACATTTCTGTCATCAGTAGAGGCAAACTTCATAGTGAAAAAACACCGAGCCACAGGGAAGATCTGGGGCTCATCCATAATGAGGGGTTCCCATTCACGGGAGATCCAGGCATGCAGGGCCAAAAAAGAGGGCCAAAAGCCCTTAAACCGGAAGATAGCAGCCATGGATGAGTAATCATCCATGAACGAGGCTATCTCATTAGAAATTTCATCCTCAAGATCCAAGCAAATAGGGATGCCAACAACAACAAGAACAACCTCCCGCACCCCCAAAGGTTTGACTGGGGCAATGTCGACCTCATACACTACAACATCAACTTATGAAATAGCCAACCTACCCCCTTCACAACGCGATAGAGAGGCCAACCCCATAGGATCAAAGCCACCAAAACTAGGCCCAATGGCAGCAGATGGGGAATGAACCCGAGCTAGGGCATCACAAAAATTCGTTGTAGGAGTCAACGCAGCAACAGGGGCCAACCCATCAGCCTACACACCCACAGGAGTGCCAAACCCAAGCATCGACTTGGACGTAGCAAGGACAGATATAGGCGCAACAGGAGAAGTGACGTGCAGAGGCACAGAGACGGGCATAGCAGAGGGCTCAAGAATCGCTGAAGAGGCGTCACACAGAATCAAACTGTTATGTTACAAATGATACTAGAGATGGTTTTATCAAACCTGATAGAAAATATATCATATAACAAAGCTATTTCAATTTCATGCTTTTAATTTTATTTATGATAATAAATGATATTGAATATTTTTAATTAGTTTACTTTTATTATAATTTTTTAAATTTTGTTCTTATTTTCATATTCATCATCTTGTACAAATTTAGCATTAGGAAGCTTAAAAATTTAATTAGATGTGTTCAATTCGTATTGTCTAAATATTAATTAAGTTTATTTTAGAAAGTATATATTGTATTTAAATTGGGGAAGTCATAATTATAAGATCTAATGTGATTCTTGAAAATAAAATAATATATAACATTTTAAATGTTTAAAATATGGAAATCTATTGAATAATCAAATGGAGAGAAGTTGAGATCATGATCATGATTTGGCATATTTTCTTCATTTCCATCATTCTCTTCTAAACCAAAAGTACCCTTCTCCATGACGAAATCCTCACCTCGTAATTCAAGTTACGTCTTCATTTATCAAAGAACTTGTGAGTTCCTCCCTAGCTTAATGTTCTCATCTATTTTTCATTGCTCACGACACCATCTTTGATTTCAAACTAACCTTGATACAACCAAAAAGGAACCTCCTCTCGTACCTTACCCACTATCCATTTCCCACTCTTTTATTGTATCATTTTTCCACGACCCTTTTGACCACAAGATTATTGGAAACTCGACTACTACACTGCACAACATAGAAAGAAGCCTTCATAGAATTCTAATTCAAAAAGTAACAAGCCTCCCGAATTTGAATGCCATATTTATACCACCACCATACTTATATACATTAATAACTTATTTTTAAATATAAATGCTTTTAGTTTTGGAAATTTTTTGAATTTTTTTAATATCTTTGACTTTTTAAAAAATATCATTCATATAAATGTTTAAATTTTAATTATAAATTTTAATAAAAATATAATTGTATAATGTAGTCTAAACTATTTCAACTACTATATTAATTCTACAGTACAATAACAATTATATAGATGAATATAAAATTATGTTTAATTTTTATATTTTATAATTATCACTAAAAATAAAGAAATATAAATATTCATCAATTTTTATAATTATTAGCATTTTTAATACAATACCTCTCTCTCCAATAGTTAAATTAAATATTATTTTTAAAAAAATCAAAAGATAAAAAAATAAGTTATATTTTTGTATATTTTGAAATTCTCTTTTAATAATTTGAGTTTTTTGAACCTTTGTTTGTTAAAAGAAATTATCAAATCTTTTTTGGAAAAGAATATGAAATTATGACTATTAGAACAATAAAAAAAAAAACATGACTTTTTCAATGATAGTTCTAGAAATTTCTTTTAGCAATTCCTCGAAGTTCCCAAGATCAAGCTGGTTGAACTCCCTATAATTTGCTAGCTTCTCTTCAGTTCACCTATTTAAATGGTTGTTATTCATTTTCATGCAATGCCAAATTTGAGGCATTTAAAATCATATAAGTGATAGTTCCATTCAACAATCATTTGTAGATTTTAAGTTCAATCGATCATGGGAACCCAGTTTTGATTTTGTATGGGGTTTTTAATTAGCCCCCTTTTCTCAAATCCTACTTTTCCTTAGATCAATAATCTAATAGTTCTATCTTGTTTTCTGTTCCACAAGTGGTCTTCCTGCAATTAGAAACCATCTGCAAAATGGACCATTGTAAGGTATAATATTCTTTAAAAAATTAATAAATAAATCATATTGTATTGAAAAAAATATAACATTTGAATCAAACCCACCTTTATTATATCTTTATGACTACTTTGCTATGTTCTAGAGCTTCTAAATATGTATAAACAAATAAAATACTCCAAAAGTGAACTCTTGCATCTATTCTTATCTATAAAAGCATTACGCTATTATTGTGTAAAGATTTCTTCATTGTTTTTAGATTATATTTCTTGTTTGATTGGCTTCAATTTTAAATGTGATGTGATTTTTCCATTGAACTAAAATTTATATACAAAACCCACTACATTAAAGGTAGGAACTTTGGCGCTTGCGCCCCTTGTTTTTTAAAAAGATATGTGAAGATTAAAGAAATAAAATGTGGTACAATAGAAGATAGCCATACAAAAAATGGAAACCCTTAAAAAATTACTAGATTTGAAATGCCTTCATATTGAAGTAGTGGAGTAGGAGAAGAAATCACTAAAATAGAGTGAATTTGTAGAGGTGTAGAGCATAACAAGATAAAATGTAATTTGACATATAACCAAATAGTATAAAGTGGTGGAAATGGTAAAATGAAGCATATACATGGGGTCAATATCAATTGGAATAATACATTGTAAATTGCATGAACTATTATGACTCTCATTTACATGAATTGTTCTCATTCTCCATGAAATTAACAACAAATACAAAGGAATAAATAGGATTGGAGAATAGAGACACAACAAATAAGACAACTAGAAATGGTTGTTATGAACATTAAAATATTACATAAAACTAGGATATATTGCATTTTATCCAAATAACCAAGAGGAGGGAAACACAAAAAGAGTAGGTACAATATATAGATTAATTACAAGAAAAACTATGAAAGACATTTAGAAGCAAAACAAATAAATATTAGGGAATAGTTTATGTACATGGAGAAAGAAAAAGAAACGTAATGCTTGACATCATCCACAAATTGTTGTAGGAATAACAAAAGGGAGGATTGTGGAAAACATATAGAAGTAGTATTTGTGTGTTAAAAAGTGTGACCACTTCTATAAACCATTCTATCCAAACTATCCGATGGAAATGGAGCCTTGAGTGGTGGCATTTAGCTCTCTATCTATAATGTGCAAGAGATCAAAAGATATGGATGGTGGTTTTCAAATAAACCTAAGGTAGGAGACCCTTACAAAGCACATCATACAATGAGAAATTCAAAGATAGCAAGCAATAAGGATGCAAGTATCCATGATCTTCAAAGATGAATATGCAATGTAAAGTAAACTAAATGATGCACAAGCAGGCAAGTAAAGAAAATCTAAACTAACAAGATGAAAGATTACTATCCATCCTAATTAGACCAGGTGAGCTAAGCTGATGAGTGGACAGTCAAGATTAAGACGCAAAAGCATGATCAATGATAGAGATAAAATATTGGTTGATCCATTTGCTCATGTCTTAAGAGGCAAAACAATGAGTGGTTGATAAAGAGGCAAAAGCTCTCTTGAAAAGTTAAAAGATTCCACTCGCCTTGAAAATTGCATATTTAAGTTGTAGACAATTTCTTTTTCTTTTTATTTTTAAATTAGAAAATGTTTTTTCATGTGCACTTAGAATAAATGGGTCTTTTATTTCATTAAAATGGAACAAGCTTTTTCAAGTAAGTAAACTTAGGATAAAGTGGTCAAACCATAGGATGAAAGTGAATAAATAATATTTTGATGATTTGATCAATGATTATTGATTAATTAATTATGAAAAATTAATTTAATGCATAGCAATGGTCTAGAACAGTTTAAAAATATTCAGAAAAAGGGGCTTATAGTTTACTAGACCAAAATTGGGTGATTACATTTGTTCCTCTTAAAGTTAGTGTGCTTGATAAGAGATTTGACTTCAAACCTAATCGAACAAAGTGTGGTGAGATAACGAACTCCAAACTTGATTGAACAACAATTCCCAAGGTTAATTTTGAACCCAACTAAATAAGAATCAAAGAGATAATCCTAAATACATAATTTGATGTGAAGTAATGAAACTAAACATTAGGACAAGGTTGATAAGACAATACTAGAATTGATGTGATGTGATAAGAACTGATATGTCCAAGAGTGTTTGTCCCAAGTGCATAAAAGTTTAAAGAATCCCAACTTGATGTGAAATGATGAAATTAATATTCCCCTAGTGATGATAGCATGTCATAATCAATTTGTAGCTTTGAAATCAAAATATATAGAGGAGATGAAAAATGAGATGAATCAAGATAAGGTATGGTTCAAGATGACTGATAAGTGTTTCAAAAAGCATAGAACCAAGTTTGACCACCAAGTAATGAGAATGAGCCCCAGTTTGACTAAGTTTGACCAAAAAGGAATGAAATTACAATTAGATTAAAGCAAGAAATGATAGATAGATGCACATCGATTTGATGATATTTGATTAGGTTTTTCCTCATTGGATGGAAAGAGTAAGCCTCAAGAAGTGGTCAATTGTGATGAAGAGAGAATTTAAATCATGATTTTGACTAGCAAGATCCCAGATTTCAATTGTTATCCTGAAAATGGATCCAATATGTTGAAATCAGGTTAGGGTGCAAATTTTGCAAAAGTTCAAGATAGTTGAAAATAATTTGAAAGTTTAGCATTTGGATAGATTAGATATGGTGGTAAGATGAACCCCTTTGATTGCAAGATAGGAGAAAAAGTGATGATGATTAGAAGACTAAGGGAAGATGAAAGAATGATCATGGGATGAATAAATATAGAGATGGAATGTAGTTGACTGCAAGAAGATGTGATGACCCAAGTTGTTTGATAAGAAGACTTGAGCTCACTCAATGCAAGATTCAGAGTCTAGCATGTAGTCCTAAAATGAAAAAATGCAAGTGTATGGTGCAAGGGTCTTTAGATAGGTCCTTGCTTTTATCATCAATCCTTATTAAGGGACAACACAAGATCATACAATCATCACTAGTGCAAGCACATCTATGAAGATATGAATATGATCTATATCAAATAGAATGTTAGAAACTAATGCATGCATCAAAAACATAAACATCAAGATGAACTAGGTTAAATTTCCAATTAATGTTGCAATATCATACTAGCATTGAGGCATAAATATTGAGATGACCATAAGCACGGTCTTGTAGGAACAAACATGATTTAATAGTCAAGGATGTAATTCCAACTCGCCCAAGTGCCTAAATGTATCAGGTACAGGTATATGTGGCATTCCAATCAAGAGGAGGCACTTATTATAGACACCATGTGTACTAGAATACATAGGGTCATCGAAATCACACCCACAGGCAAAAGACAAAGAAGATACATCCCATGCCAATAGTACTCTAGTCAAGTGACATCCTAGAGAGACTAAGGGTGAAACACAGTGAAAGTCATTAGTAATAGACAATATACAAAGAAAAAATCCTTAAGCATAGGTCAATCATATATGTTAATATTGGTTTATGTTTAGGGATAACTTTAGTGGCGAATATTTGCCAACAACGAATTTCACTTACTGAGGAATTTAAATTTGGCAAAAAATATTGTACTTTTAGGGTGGCCATGTCGCCTAGACTTTATGAAAATTGGGTCCCATGCTTAGGCCAATCGCCAATAATGATACATAATTATTTTTATTTTGGTGATGACTTCACCAATGTAATCTAATCTTTCCACATGATAAATTAAGTATTTTCACCTACAATTTTTGAGCAATGTCTTATTCGATGGTCACATTCACCAATCTATGGTAAAGATTTAAGTCAAGTTATATATGTAAAGTATGTAAACTTGACAAGTGTCTCTATTCAAGAGACTTTCGAAGGAAATTTTTATCCTTCTAATTTTTGGCCCAAAATATAATTTATTATGGACAAGTGTCATTATTCCAAAAAAATCTCTTAAACTTATTTTTCTTTTCCATATTAGCTTGAAATAAGATTTATACTGTTGATTTAGGATTATCTAACAATTATTGAAAAGGGTTATTGTATTTGGATGATATAAAATTATGGTTTCTAGGAATTTGTACTTTTGCTCACAATTTTTTGAAATAATTAAAGATTCTTAAGGCTTTTACAAAGTTTTCATACGATGGAAAAAAATTGCCAATAAAATATTAAAAAATCCTATTTTGAAAAAAAAACTATCAATACAAATTATTCTTTTCCCCTAAAACAATGTTGGATTCACCATATTTGTATACATTTCTCCAGGGGGGGTTTCTTAAAGTTATCCCTATTTAAGTTAGACTATTTGACAAGTGTTGAGAAATACTCGATGTCCAAACAGAGTAGTGTTGAGAAACATTGGCTAGGGTGCTCTTTTGAAATATCAGCGTGTCCTAGAGACCAAAGTTGTCACGACACATGCCCCCTAGACCTAGTCAAGGATCGGTTCTAGACCAAGGAGCAATGTATGTGGTGAAGGTTGACTAGTTCATAGCCAAAGCCAAGATTTGAAAGATGGGAGTGCAAAGATCACAAGTAGCACTTGTTTCAAGGTTTTCATCACTTAGGAAGATTTTTATTGTAAGGATTTTTTATAATTTTTATAATTTTTTAGGATCATATACTATGTACAAGAACTTTGGATGTACAGAATGTCAAGCGTAGAACTTCTTCAAGTGGAGAGTGTTGATAGGCTCAAGGAATTGTTCTTCCTCTAGTGTTGAGAGTTGATAAGCACCAGATTCAGAGGTAGTTGTGATGATATAAGGACCCAACCAATTAGATTCAAACTTTCTAATTTTTTCTTGATTATGTTGATTTTTAGGATTCTCTTCAAAACTAGATCACCAACCTTAAAAGCTCTATGATGTACCTTCTTATTGTAGCTCTATGAAATTATCTTCTGATAAACTCTCATATGATTGAACGTAGCTTGTCTTTGTTCATCTAGTAGCTCAAGTTATTAGAGGCATTATATTTTGTAGTTTTCATCTAGTACAAGACCTTATAGGAAGACTCTAAGTGAAGGTATTTCTACCTCAATAGGTAAGATGACTTCAGCCTCGTAGACAAGGGAAAATGGAGTAGCTCCCTTTAGTATGCAGATACTTGTTCTATAAGCCCATAAAACGAGATTAATCTAAATATGTCAATCTCTACCAAACTTATTGTTGGAAATCTAATAGGGAAAGTGAGATGCTGAGAGGGGGGTGAAACAAGATCTATAACTTCTATAACTTCTACTACTTCAAACATGAATCACATTCATACTTTATTCACCACACACCTCTGGCATAATCTTAACCATGCAACATCATATAAAAACATATAATAGCATATCTAGCATCTAATAACATAAATAACACATATAAGCAATAAATTAACACGTGACACTAGCTATGGTAATGTAGAAACCCTCAAAGGTGAAGGTAAAACTATGTTGGGGATGACACCCACATAATCTTCACTAGCGGCAATAAAGTGTGCATGTTAGGGCTACACAGTTTGATCACTTCTTATGATCTACCCTGTGAGGGCTCTATCTTGCTAAGAGCTTACAAGATTGTTAATTCTACCTTAATTAAATGATTTTACATCACGATAAAGTGAGTACTATGTTATGAGATTTACAAAAGTTCTGTTAGAACCACTCTGTTAAGAGAGTCACTTGATACATTGGTTAGAATGTAATTAGTACCATGATCCTTTGGTTTGCACTTTGATTGCCGATGATAGATCTTCTCTTTCCAATATACGATCACCTCAATGTGAGAGATACACTTTATCTCCTATCTACACTGCTCAGTCACCTTAGTCCTTTAACCTGTAATTCACCTTCAACTGTACAATCCTATCTCTTACAACTTCAACAACACAAAATTAGGTCTTAAACACTTCTCTTATAACTATCTGATGAAGCTTCTAGATCTTGATCAACAATTAGGATTCGTTCTTTTTTTTACTTGACCTTTTCCATTTTTCTAATCGGCTAATCCCATAACATAGGGATTGATGATCCACAAATACAGGCATAATTATCTCCATGATTGCCTTCTTGATCATATAAACACACTTCCAACTTGACAAAATGGTTTACATATGATTTTCTATCATTCCAAACTCAAATACAAAAAAATTGTGTTTCTCGGCTCATATAGCTTATGGCACCCAACTCTACTTGTTCTATCATGTTGTCCCTCGCTATGAAATAACTCAACTATAACTAAATCTTCCTTCTAGATTGCTCAGCATATGCTACCTTCTGAAAGTTGTTGTTGGACTTTTTCCCTTTGAAGACGGATACCTAATCTTTTATGTGTTGTCTCATGCTTTCTTCTTCTTTTATTGTGCTTGTTCTTTTGTGGACAATGTTTGGTGCTCTATTTATCCGCTAACTTCTTGGTTGTATGCTTCTAGTCCTATAGACCCAAGTTGTGGTCTTTTGTTGGACATTAATAAATTTATCTTATCTTATCTTTATCTTATGAATCACTCAGAAGCTGTTGAAATGCTTCACGATGCTTGTGCACTCGACAACTATATTTTCCTTGGCACCAAGTGAACTCACTTCTCTACTTATTACCCCAGCCTATATGATGACTTAGTCACAGTGATGACCAACCAAAATTTCCTGGTAAATAACTAAGTGTTTTGTACTAATAGACAAGTTTTCCTTTAGGGTCAACAATCTCCCCTTTGGCATTAGTGGGAAAAACACTTATCATTTTTAAAAAATCATACATAACAAAACTTCAAAATGGGAACTCTCCCTTTGGGTGTACTCCATACCTTAGCTTAGTAACTATATAAATGACTCTATTCCTTGGTATACAAAACTTTCTATTCTTGTGATCTCTAATCTTTGTACATTTCCCCCTTTTTTTTTATGGTTTCCTTCTCATAGCATGATGGGGACCATGAATTAGACTGTACTTAGTAAAAAATGGTTTATTTCATTGCAAGATGAGGTCCATTGTAGCATCCCAATTAGTCTTAAGTGTCTCAAGAATATTGTGTTCAATTTCTAATCTTGCATCTAGGTCAACCATATTGTCTGCAATGGATAAATTTTAATTATTTTGAATCAAATCCTTGGTAATTTGTACACGTCTTTGCATGACCTCCAAATGAGGTATCAACAAAGCTTGACTTGTGATGATTTGTGCCCTTATTTTTCTTACTTCCTGTATCAACTTGAATTTCTTGCCTTGTAAAAATCTCAATTTTGAAAAATTTATTGAGCTTGAACTTGCATCCAAGATCTGTGTGTCTTCACTCTACTACAAATCAACATCAATATTGTCCATTTGATCTCTTATTCTTTTGAAAATGATGGGATATAACATAACTTCATAAATAATGTATTTAAATTTTGGACTATCTTCTTAAAATCATTTGCAAGGGTAGAAAGTTTAACCTGTTTAATTGCAGTTTATGTTGCAACTTTCTCCATTACCTTATTCTCAAATTTTCTAGTTAACCTATACATAAGCTTTTCTCTTGTGTCTATATCAGTGTCATTTAAGTTTTCCACTATTTCAACTAACTATTCAATGGTTGGGGCCTATTCATTCTAGTTCTCAACATCAATGGTTTCCTTTCTTTTCTTTATCCTCTTACCCTTTGAGTCCAAGGTGTTGGAGCTCATCATTGTCATCTGTAGACCTTTTGTTTGTACACTTACACTTGTTCTATGTGTCTCCTCAGTCTATGTATGCTCCAAACTGTTGTTTGAACCTCATTAATAGTCACCTGTTGTTCAAGTGCATGCTCCTTTTCCTTCTCAACATTGGTAGTGAGGTCACTTGTGGAGCTCGGTTGTCTAGCTTCCTTTGCTACCTCAATCTGAGGTCCTGAGGAACTAGGTATTTCACTTGTAGTGGACTGATCCACTTGATCATTTTGGCTCTTTACATTCTTCTCCTCTTCAATATCCTCATTTGCATTTCCCTTATAGGCATCATTATACTGATATGTCACTTGGACAATTTTCTCTTCATTAGCTAGCACCATGTTGCTCGGCATGACTGTTACTTATATCTCCTTTTCTTTGTTCTTGATTGATTGTAATGACTCCAATAGTAGGAGTAATAGGTGTAGTTTCTACCTAGTTGTGTGGACTCATGTGCATCGATCTTTGGATAGTCATTTACTTGCACAATCATAGGATCGAGGTCCATTGACTTTTCATGAGTTGGCATCTGTACTGACTCATCCTGTACAGGATCTTCACTTTGTTCTCTCGACTTAGCTACAACATTTTCTTCACTCAACACATTTCTTTCCAGGCTCATTTCTAGTTCTTCATGAATTAACACTATTTATATTTTCCCTTCACTCAGTTGCACCAAATTGTGAAATATATCAACAAGGTTATATGGGTCATCATTAATATCTTCAATACTATCTAGTTCCACATGATCTTGTTCATCTTTTTTGCTTCTTCCTTTTGTTCATCCTTTAGAATTAGTCCATATATTTTCTTCCATGTCATTTTGCTTTCCTCTACTACATTTTCAAATTTTTTTTTCAATATTAGGAAAGCCCTCCTCTTAGTTACAAATCTATTGTCAAACTCTTTAATGGATTTTGAATTTTTTTTCTTATTTAACTTTGGCATGACTAGGGAAAGTGTGCCCTCTCTATCTTTCCTTTTAGTTGTCAATGTGTACTTCCATTTTCCATCTACTCTACCATAGAGATCATTGGCTATCATGTTCCCTAACTCTAATGGTGTATATTTGAAGTTTGTCATCATATCTAACAATGTTTCTTCCACTTTTTTCTTGTCCTCGTTACTCAATTTATAAAATGTAATAAATGAAATCTAAATAATCCTACAGTTCCCCTAGTATTTTGACATACCTCATCAATTTTTTGGGGATTTTTGTGTACATCAACTCTAAACTAGCTCGTATCCTTAGATTTTGTTCTTTTTTCATCATCATCCTTAGCAACCACAAGCCTTCTCCTTGATTTCTTCATTGGTTTCTCTTTCCTTGAGTTGGTCTTGTGACTTTCACTACTCCTTTCTTCTATGGCTCAGAAGCTATAGTAGTAGCTTCTTTATTTCTCTATTTGGTTATTCTTTGAGTTTCAAGGGTAGGCTTTGAATCCATTTTCTTGCCTTTACTAGTATGTGGCTCAGATAGAACTATATCTTTACCTTTGCCTTAGATCTCTTCTTCTTCATAACCTTCTTCTTCATCATTTCTTTCTTCTTTATGTCAGAGGTGTGTTGTGAATTAAGTATGAATGTGATTCATGTTTGAAGAAGTAGAAGTTCTATAGATCTCGATTCACCCCCCTCTCAACATATTAGTTTCCCTATTAGATTTCCAATTATTATTAAGTATAGAGGATGACACACCATAACAATAGATTTTGTAGTTCAGGATAAACATGGGCACCTATTTTCCAATAGAAAAAAAAAGTGTTATAATATCAACCTATTTCATGAAATATTCAGTAGCTATGATGATGAATTTGTGTCCTAAAAAATTGGGATGTATCTGACCTACTAGATCAAAGGCTTAGTACAAAAAATTCCAATTTGTGCTAGAGGGGTTGAGCTCCCTTCTTGGAGCATGTATCAAGTTGTCATGTATTTGACATTTATTATAGCATTGATCATGTATGAGAACATAAATTTTCATAGTAGGCTAGTAGGAACCAACTCTAAGTAGTTTTCAAGCTAGTGCAAGACCATTAGAGTGAGACCCACACACACCCTCGTAGACTTCAGCTAACACACGGTTGGATTCATCTCTCTCTAAGAATCTAAGAAGCATGTTGTCTAGACCCCTCCTAAATTGATGGTATGATGAGAGGCATTATAGATGAGTTGGCATTTTTTTGTTATAGGTTAGGTTATCAAACATAATTTAGTCATGCAAGTAGGAATAGGTCTTAGCACAGTAATAGGAATCATGACTAATAATGGTACAACTAACATGCTTATCAAGGGAGTTATAGGCAAGGAATCATAGCTCTTTCAACAAGAATTCATATCTAGATTCATGTTCCCACAACTACAAGATGGAAGCAAGTGTAGCCATAGCATCAACAACCTTTTCCTCAGCTCCAAGGATATGTTGAAATGCCACAAAGACAAAGTAGCTTTTGAGATCATCAACCATTTTTTTAGGGAAATCACTTTCTATCCTTAGTTTGATAGTCATCATTTTTTTGATTGTTGATAAGCTCAGAATTGCAAAAGATATGTAATTAAGTTATAATCCATTTAATGGCCAGTTTTATACCATTTGTCAAAGTCTCATATTCAAAAATGTTATTTGTACAAGAGATCAACAACTTGTATGCTTTAGGAATGGTATATCCTTGAGGTGTGACAAAAAAAACTCTAGCACCTAAAACATGTTGTCTATAGGATCTATCAAAGAATATCTTCCAGTTCTACTCAATTGTATGCATGATAGATGAATAAGGAAAGTCAATCTACATAGGCGCATTAACTTGTATAGAGAAATTTCCTAATTGATTAGCAATCACTTCTCCTTTTAATCGACATACTCAATGTTAAATTTGTAGAGAATCATCATCCATTTAGCTAATTAACCAGTGAGTGTAGATTATCTTAGTAGATACTTCAATGAATCAATCTTAGCCACTAGTTGTGTAGTATGTGCTAGCATGTGCTAGCATGTAATGTCTAATTTTTTGGGATGCAACCACTATCACAAGGCAAGTTTTTTCAATCTTGTTGTAATTGAACTCATAAGCTACTAGTGTTCAACCGATGTATTAGATAGCCCTTTCTTTTCCATTTTCATCTTGTTGTGCCAATAATGCCCCTAGAGATGTTGTAGCTGAAATGTAGAGTATAAAAGGCTTTCATGGAATAGGAGGCATCAAGATTGGTAGATTAGACAAGTACTCCTTAATATGATTCAAGATTTTCTCACATTCTTTATTCCACACACATTTAGCTCATTTATGTAATTTGTTATTGAATGGTTGTTCTCTATCACCAAGTTGAAAGATAAACCTCCTAATATAATGTAGATGTCCTTGAAGACTTCTCATTTGATTGATGTTTTGAGGAGGTCACATATCCATGATGGCTTGAACTTTTTCATGATCAACATTAATTTTGTTGGCATGTATGATGTATCCAAGTAACTTTCATGAGGTAATCCCAAATTCACACTTCTTAGGATTAATCCTAAGCTTAAATTGTTCCATGCAATCTAGATTTAACCCCAAGTCATCAAGATGTCTATTTTTTTTCTTAGACTTAGCCAAGGTATCATCTACATAATCTTCCATAGTTTTGTCATTATATCATGAACTATTGTGGTCATAGCTTGTTGATATGTAGCTCCAAAAATTTTAAGTCCAAATGGCATGAAACTCCAATAAAAGGTTCCTCATGCACATGTGAATTTTGAAGGTTGATTTATCTTGATCTTCAAGTGTTATATTGATTTGGTTATATCTCAAGAATTCATACATGAGATAGTACACTTCATAGCCCATAGTCATATTCACTATCATGTTGTTAGGAAGTAGAAAATCATCCTTAGGGCATGCTTTGTTTAGATCTTAGAAGTCAATGTAGATGCAAATGGATTTTTCATTTTAGGAACAAGTTCGATATTATAAATCCATTCAACATATTCAATAGCTTGTATAAATCCTGTATTAAGGAGCTTTTATAGTTCTTCTTTGACAAGGAGAGCTATGTGTGGATGTATTTTTCTTAGTTTCTACTTAACAGGTTTGACACAGGAGCTATGGATAGACGATGCATGATGAGATTAGTGTTAAGCCCTGATATGTTTGAATAAGTCCAAGTAAACTTTATCTTTTTTCTCCAAAAGTATTTCTTTGAATTATTTCTTCTCTTCCTCTAACAAAGAATAAGGGGTGATCCCACAATAATGGGTTCCACTTTTTGACCCATTTTGACACTAAAATGAATATTTTTGAAACAAACCTCACATTCGAGTGACTATATCTCTAAAACTATGAATAATTTCAAGATGACGTAAACTAGTGATTTCTAGTACTCTGTTCTTACTTTTTTACCATATTTTTGAATTTCAAAAAGTCAAATTTTTCTTCTCCTCCGAAAAGTGGTACATATGAAAAATCAATATTTTTAAAGAGTGACAGTCTGTTTGACACGCATAACTTTTTTTATAGAAATGATAATGAGGTAATTCTTTCAGTGTTGGATTTGTAACATCAATATCCAAAGGATGCATTTGGTTTGATTCAACTTGGTTAATTATTGTATAGTTTATGAATTTTTGAAGTGACATCAATCATAATTCAGACATATGTTCATTTTGACACAGATAACTTGAACTCAATTTATCATAAATCTAATTTTTTTAATAGAAAGCTATGTCAACAACCTATTTCCTAGATATTTTTGAAAAAAAAAATTGACCTAATTTACAAATTTTCTCGAAGTGTCGAAGTCAGTTGATGTTCAACCGTTAACAAACCTATAATGAGTTAAACTCATATTTGAAAGTCTTAATGAATATAATATGTATTATAATTATAGTCATTGGAAAGCTTGCTCCAAGCAACACAAATTAGCATTTTTTATTTTACAGTAGGAGATTATTCAATCTCAATTTTGGGGGTCAAAAGAGCCAATTTCATTTTTTTCTTCAGAAAATAGAACCAAAAATTTGTAAATTGGCATGTTCACATGAACACTATGTTCACGTGAACATATTAGACATGTTCAAATGAACATATGTTCGTGTGGACATACAAGAAAAATAATCCAGTGATCAAAAATTTAAGTTAATGTGTTCATGCGAACATGTAAAATAATTTGTGTTCGTACAAACATACAAAAAAAAGCAAATTTATCAAGATCTCAAATGGAAAAATGGAATTTTAATCAAAAAATTGCCATTAAAATACGTTCACATGAACATATTAATAAGGTATGTTCGTGCAAACATACCTTATTTAAACTCAATATGTTCGTGTGAACATATAATTGTTTATGTTCACACAAACATAGTTAGCACGTTTGTGCGAACATACATAAAATTCAATATGGGAATTTTTCATCATTTTGCAATTTCCTTCGTCCCCCAAAAGTGGTACCTAGTATTGTGGGTTCACCCTAAGATAAGTGGATAATGTGTAATACTTAATATGTCTCAATAATGATTGGTTGAGTAGGTTCTATCAAAACTAGTAAGCTTTCTTGAAAGTTGTTGGGAAAACTACCGAGTATTTCATCCATAGGTGTCTTAGAGAGGTTTTCACCCTTGGATACATTCTTTCTTTTTATATTTTTGGCTTTCACACCACCACAAAGTGGCTTTCACCATCAGATCCCCTATTCTTTTTATTTTATGACTAAGATACTTGATATCTAATTCTTGTCATTCTTGTAGTTGGTTCACTAGTGGAAGAGACTATGGGTTCAATACCATTCAGGTAGCAAGTGATCTCATAATCATTTTGAAAGGTTAATAGCTCAAGTTGTTGATTTTGTCAAGTCCATTCAATAAGGTCAAGGTGCATGAGTGAGATGGGTGTGGAAAGTATTGATATGATGGAAACCATCTCTAGTAACAAATAATTTAGAGCCTAAAAGGTTTTCTTCAAAGACACTCAAATTGATCAAACTCCTAGTGTGGTCAACATGGTCTATATATATATATATATATATATATATATATATATATATATGTATGTATGTATGTATGTATGTATGTATGTATGTATGTATGTATGTATGTATGTATGTATGTATGTATGTATGTAAATTTGACTCGTCAAGCATAGCAAGTGACCCATCATCTACTTTGAGTTGGGCAGTATAACTACGAATAACATCAACTCCCAACTTTGTAGGTTCAATTGAAAGAGAATCCCAGTCGTACCCATGTGAATCAGTACTATCTTTTCTTTCTATCAATTATGTATTGTTTCTCCTGATACGTGCCTTGCTAGGATCTTCAATGTTTGAATCATCATGCTAGCAAGAGGGAGACGCCTCCGCTTGATTGTTATGAATTTTTTGATCTTCTCCTCAAAGAAATGATATAGATGGGAAAAAAGCATCATCCTCTTGAGAGATGGTGTTAATGGGTTCAATTTTCCCTTTAGACTCTTCAATGTCATCAAGCTCTTTATCAAAAGTAGGTCCTTTATCAATGGCTGAAAATACCAAACCAAATTTATCTCTATACTTACACCCTTTCATGTAACTTGGTGGTTCAGAAAGAGAATATTTTCATTTAATCAAAGGTCTATGCTCATGATAAGCCATTTTAGCCAAGAATTCATAGCCATTCCCATATTTCTTAGGAGGGATTTCAGTGGTAAACATAATTTTTTTAGTATGTTCTTCTCGATATATCTCATCCTTAACCACTCTCTCTTCAGTCTCTTATTTCTTAGGTACTAAGGACTAGATAAATGTGTGATAGACAATTGCAGGTGATGAAGAGGGTTTCATTTCCATATAAGGTTGACCATAAGAGCATGGTGAAATAAGAAGTGATGTAATAAATTCCTACCAATATTCTTCCATCCTTGTATTTGTATATGAGAAAATATGATAGCAAGTAATACTAATCTATTCAACAACAAAAGCATTAACTAGCATAAAAATCATAACATATGAGATAGACAAAGTGAAACCCTCAAATGAGAATATGAGCCATGGAATGGCTTTCCCAATGAGGATGGTCACTTGATTTAGGGATGAGTCTATTATGTAGATTTGGGATATATGCTCAAGTTTCAAAATAGCTTCAATGGATTTGGGATTTTTGGTGTGGATAATGGCTTTGATATGGATTTGGCTTCTCAAAATGGCATTATGAGTTTACTTGATGGATTGTGATTTCAAAAGGGCATGGTAACTTTAGCTTAAGGATTTGTGATAAAATGGCTTGGGAGGGGATCTAATTTATAGGCCAAGGGCTTGAGGGATGGAGGGTTAAGATGCAAGGAGAGATGAAAGCTTTAGGGAGGGCTAGGATGTATTCAAAGGGGAGCACATGGATTGTGCTTGTTTAGCACCAATCAGGGAGTGACACATGTCACAGGGTCATTGGGTGGAGGAAAGGGAAAGGATGAGTCAACAAGGGAGGCTCAAGGCCTTAAATGGCCCTCATAATGGCTTGTAAGAGCTTTTAAGAGCATGTAAGAGCATTGAAGGCTTTGTGGTTGGGATATTTTGAGGGAGGAGACTTTGGTTTGGCTTAGGAAAGTCTTAAGCTTACTTAGGGAATGTGACAAGGTTAGCGGGTGGATTAGGCTTGGTTTAGGATTAGATTAAGGATGTTAGAGATGTGCAAGTGGATGACATTCATGAGGGTGGGTGAGTTAGTGGCTAAGCTAGGTTAGTATGGGTGGATGGGGTGGATTAGGCTAAATGGAGGATTTAGGATAGGTTAGGGGCTATTAGATTTGAGGGTTTTATTTATTAAAGTGATTTTAATAAATTTGGTATTTGGAATTAGATAGGAGAATAGGATTTAATTGATAAATGATGGGTTATTTGATTTATCAATTAGGACTATATATGATTAATTAAATTAATCAGCTAGGGGATGGCAAAGGATTAATTAAATAGGAATTTAATTAATGATGCCTTTAGAGATAGCTAAATAGAATTACCAAAGTGGTGTAATCAGATTTACGTGTCTACAATATTCAATCATTTCATATTCATTTCACATTTATTCTTCCATCCTTGTATTCAACAATTTCATCTTCATTTCACATTTAACAGGCATGTTTCTAGTCTCTTCAATTGCTCTATTATGTGGTACAAATTTCTCAATAGTAAGAGTATTGATTGACATAGTACTATCCCTAAGAATAGATACCTTGATGCCATTATGAGGAAAATTAATGCATTGATGATAGGTAGAGGGAACAACTAACAATACTTTATATGCAAGGGGTATCTAGAACTTGGAAGACAACATCTTTCTCAATAGGACCCACTAAAATAGGAAGAAAAACAAGACCTTTAGAATAGCTTTCCTCATCACATGCTTTGATAGTGATAATTCTCCTTAGATTAATAGTGAATTCTAAAAAGCCCAACTATTTGACTAGATTGCATGTGTATATGGTCAACTCTACACCTCCATCTATCAACAAGAGCTTGGCACAAGTTTTATGGATTTTGACCTTGGTATGTAAAGCTATATTTTGTGGATTCTTAAGAAATTTTTCATCTTCCTCAAAGAAGGTAATGTAATGGGGTGCAACAAGATGATTAACCATGGTCTAGAATTGATCAACATCAATATCTTTATGAACATTCTCTATGAGTAGTGCTTTATCTGATATCTCCTTATGAGTAGGGGAGAGTTTTGAAAACTCAAATATGGATATCTAAGAAGGGGTAGATTTCATTTGGTTCATTAATTTGTAGCTTGAATTGGTAGACGAGGACATTTTATTAGAACTTGAGGTCCCTGAGTGTTTAGATGTAGACTATTTAAAGATTGTCTATTTGGAGGAGTTAGGACCATTGAGTATAATATTTAGTTGAATATCAGTGACAATATTCAAGTACTCAATATGTTATTGGAAGTCAAATCCTTTGAGGATAATCATAGGTTATTATTTTTTATTATTCTTAGATTCAAATTCATAAGATCATGATCATGCATAAGGAAAATTAATGCCTCTAAGGATAATCTTAGGTGGTTCATCAATGTCTGAATCATAGTCTTCATTCCTCCCCTTAGACCTAATCATGTTTATGCTCTCATTAGGTGGCTTGAGAATGTGTTTGATATTGTTAATATCTATGTAGATGTAGTTGATCTTAGCATCTCCATTCTTCTTCTTAGAAATTTCCCCTTGTTCATACTTGGGTAGGGGTTCATTGAAATCCTCATGATCAACATTAGTCATGTGTCAATACATCCCAACTTTCTTATTGTGAATGAGATCTTGAATTATGTGTTTAAGTTTCATATAGCTTTCAATCTTATGACCCTTGTTCCTATGGTAATTTCAATAGTGATCATAATTCCACCACATATGTTTAACCTTAGCTTCATAAGGTTTTGACTTATCTGGAAATGTAATGATCTTGTTTGATGCCAAAGTCTTTAACACCACTTCAGGTGAGTCTATTAAAGGTGTAAAAGTGCATTTAGGTTTGGACATCCATGATTCTTTACCTTTGATAGATTCAATGGACTTGTTTGAGTTATTGTTTCTAGAAACCTCTTATTGTTTTATAGATAGAATACCACTAGTCAAATTGAAGATAGGCTCCTTAGATTTAGGTATGTCTAGTACACCATCATTTACAACATCTATGTTCTTGTTCCATGGTTGTGACTTACCTTTATCCTTTTCATTGTATTTTTTTTATAATTATTTTTATTAGACTTGTCCTTTTTCAAATGGAGTTCACCCTTCTCGACTAAAATGTCCTCAATGTGTGGGACACTTTCTATCATCATGTCAAATGTGGCAAAGAGTTACTACCTAAGATCATAGTACAAGTTGGTCACAAGGTTGTTGATAAAGATCAATATTTTCACTTTTGGGAATTCTCCTAGGATATCATGAATAAAGCTTCCTCTATCATTGAAGAAATGCAACAAAATATTCTCATTGGAATTTTTTGATGTTGCCTAATATTAGCACAGTGATTCTATGTTGAATGTTGTAGGAATAATCTTAGATTTAAATTATTGTGCTATTTTATCAAATGACTTGATTGGAGGGGAGATTTTGGTGAACTATTCCATAGCTTGTTACCAAATACTCCTTGGAAAAATCCTCATGAGATAAGTTGGTTCATGCAATAATTTTATACTTAGTTCAAAAAACTCCCTAATATGGTCACGAGGATCTCCAGTAAAATCATATTAGTTATACTTAGGAAATTTGACTTAACGAGAAAAAGAAGGCATATATAAGTCTTTGTCAAAAGGAAATGAGCATATAGAATCAAGTGAAAAAGATGGCTTAGGTTTATCTTGCTCCTTTTCCATGTGTAACATATCCTTTCTTATTTTTTCCTTTTGTTTCATTACAACCTCTAGGGTGATGGTTCCTCCTTTTGAATCAAGTTGTCAAAATTGAAATTGTGTAGAAATTCTACTTCTTGAGAGGCCATGTGCATGAAGTATTTGTATTTGTCTTGATCTAAGGTCAATTTCATCAGTTTTGTAAAAAATATCTTGTTGGAATTGTAGGATTTTCGCTTTAGTTATCTCTACATCTAAATCATTATCTTGTGAACCATGTGAAGCATGTTTAGTATGTTGTGAGCTTTGAGGTGAAAGTGAACCATTTCTAGAAGCTCCTTTAGTAAAGACTTGAGCCAAATTTTGTGCTTCTTCTTCCAAATAGGCTTGTTTCTCTCATTCTATATGACATAATCGTTCATCTACCATTCTAGCTAGGATTTTATGTATCCTTTTGTTACGATCTTCCTTAGGTAGTGTCAAAGAGACAATGTTTTTAGACCTAGGTGAAGAAGGGGATGGCTCACTAAAAGTAGTTGCGAATGGATTAAACCCCCAAAAATTTGACTCTTACCTAATTTACTTGCCAAAGTTTTTCTCAACTTTCTTTCCTTGGAAGATCTGATATCTAGTTGTAACCACCATGAAGGATAATCCAAGAATCCAATAGGGTGACTAGAATGGACTTGATTTTCAAACAAGGTAAAAAAATTTCCACTTGTCCAAAGTGATGATGTAAAAGTAAAGATAAATTTTCACAAGATGCCCAAGCTAAGGGTAGATGCCCAAGGTACGACACTTGTGAGCAAGCAAAGATAAGACAAAAGTATCTGAAAGAGATCATAAGAAAATATGGACTAGTGAAAAATCCACTAACCAAGTGTGTATTCAAGAAATTCAATGATATTATCATCTAAAAATAACCTCTATCTTGTTGGTATAGACCAAAAATTAGAAATACCAAGTATAGGTTGCAGTAGCCAACTAAGAACAAGTTTCAAGTGCAAGAGACTCAAAACATCAATCGTATGATAAACTTGGTGAACCAAGTGATAGAAGGACAAAAAAATAATAAATCTCTATAAGATAGGTGACTAGATTCTTGAAAATGATAATACTGGTTAACTAGTATGAGAAAGCACTAGAAGCCAAGCGATAATCTAGAAAGCTAGCAGGGAACATAGCTCAGTATCGTACGATAGATCTTAGTACAGTAGATCATTGAAGAATTTGAAAGTGTAAGATGCCCTAAATTTTGACCTAAAAGACTTAGTTTGACCCATTATTTTGATTATTTTAGTAATGTTTGATAGTTTGACAATTTTTAAGCTCAATAGCAATAGTAAGTTATTCAAAAAGCACTCATTCAAAGCAAGATTGTTACACAAGAAATATTCTTCAAAAAATATCACAAGGGACAAAGCAACCTTGCAAGACACAATTATATGTGAGGTCTCAAAAGGTTTAAGCCCTATATTCTCATCATGTGTATGTTCAATAGATTTTCTCGAGTCTAGCATAATTTAAAGACATCCCAAGCCATATCTACCTAACTGTCACAACTTGCATCAAAACCTTTTCCCACGACCTAGTACTCATTTACCTCACATGAACTAATATTAGTTTTTTTGTGGAATTTTTTTAACACATCCAAGGGAATGCATATGGTGACTAAAATATTGGGGCAATTTAGGTAGTGTACTTGGATCAATCCTTGCACAAAGATAATGATGTAGCTAAGATAGGGTGGCCTCTAACCTAAAGTTCTTAGCAAGGGCTCCATTCGTAGCATCCCCCTTGGTCTCAATATAGTATTAAGGCCTTGTGATCTCAAGAGTACTTAGATATGATGATCTTGCAAGCAAGATTAAAGCCTCAAGGACCCTAAGCAAAAATAAGCATACCCAACTAGTAATCCCACAAGGTGATGTAATGCTAGGGTAGTTTACTTATTTAGTCCTTAATTTCTCAAGGAATTTCTCAGGCTTTCTCTTAGCCTATTAGGGTTCCTTTTAAGTCCTAATCTCTAGAGTATCTCTAACCTATTCTCTAAATACTCACTACTTAGTTATACTAATGGCTTTAGTTCCTTCCTTCTCCAAATGTCTCTTCAAGCTAACTTGATGACTTCCTTCCTTAGTCTTTCTTGATCATTTTTATCAACCTTGTAGAGAGAGGGACTCTTTTTAATTAATGTCATGCTTCTCCTAGCCTCTTGAACAAAAATTTCACAAGTTTCCTTCAAATTCCTTACTCCTACTCCAAAACTGTCAAAAATAGGGCTACTAGAATTAGTCCTCCAACTTGAGTTTTTGGACTTCAATCCTAATTTTCTCTAAATAAAGTGACATAAAAACTATGGTTTTGAGTACCCTTTTTCAAAACGTAAAGGATTTAGTGGGTCTTGAGTTTTCAAGCTATCTATACACCTAAAAGAAACTTTTTTATGCCTATATTTAAGGGTTTCATAACATGTATGGTAGGGCTGACTAGGTTTTGATTATTCCCTCAACAAAAATTGTCATGAAGTCTTCTTCTTTGCAATACAGTGACATGACTCACCCATCCTCCTTCGAAAACACTTGGTTTTAAGTATTCCTCAAATTCAAACCTCAAATCATTCTTTTCTTTGATGTGATCACCTAACCAAGTATCAAAGACTTGCCTAGGGCATCACATTTAAATTTCTTAACACACTTTCTAGGGCCTCAAAAGCTATGTACACTATGTACATAGGCTCCACTCCCATTTTTGCTAAAACCATGAAGAAGTCATGGTAGGAACTCATGGGGAAGCCATTACTGCACAAAAAGTCAAAACCAGACCATCACACGGGGAGTTTACAAATGAATTTGACAACCTACTTAAATTAACACCTAAAAAATTACAACATGAATGAAAAAATACTATAATAATGTGAACAAAAAAGATCCAACACCAAGAAAAATGCTTCAATCCATTATTTTGTACAAGAAATCAAAAACTCTAAAAATTGTTAAAATTGAACTGGAAATCATGGATCCAATCTCAGAAAATTTCTTATTACGACTCCCACCCTTGGGATGTTTTTATTACATGGTTTTATAAGATCCCAATTAGGTTTTAGGAAGTTGGATTAACCATCAACCTTTTCTTGTAATTTACAACTTTTCATAAAATTGCACAACTTTGATAACTTTTTGCATCTTTGAGAAATTTTTCTTTCCTTTTCTTTGGAACTTCCAAACCTATCTACTTTGATCTATTAATGATTTCTAGGCATGATTTAGCCTTCATGACATCAATTTGCATGTTTTTCTTCCATTTTTTCTTTATTGACAACTTTTGCACAATTGTAGCACAATTGACATCTTTTTGACATATTTTCCTTTTCTTGCTCCAAATGACATGTTAGGAGCTCCAATCCATGAAATAGGATATAAAAAAATCATGGAGGATAAGATGGTTTACAAACTATACCTTCCTCATTCTTTCATGGTCCTAGACCCATGACCCCTAACACAAGCTACACTCACAAACACACCAAAACCACCTAGGAGGGAAACTTCACCTAGGAACAACTCAAACAAAGAGATGACCTTGAAGAGTTCAAAAATCACTCACACTCTTGACTTGGATAGATTTAGTACAAGCCAAAAATCCAAGTAGAAATCAAACTAAGAATGAGAGGGTTTGACTAGGTGCTCCTACACCACAATGTGGTCTCACTAGATGGACAAAATTATTATTTCCTCTAAGAGTTTGGTATCTACTAAAGGCTTCTTTATTATAGTGGGTCAGAATAGTTGAGTTCACTTGCTCCCAGTTGGTTCATTCCCACAAGATGCTTCCCTCAATGGAAATCCCTCTAAAGGATCTAAACACAAGTGGTTAATAAGTGAAGGTCTAGATTTATGGTTTTCCTCAAAGAGGGAAAGAGAATACTCTCCTACTCCAAAATATTCTCCCAAACACACCAAGAAATTTTCATTAAGGTCACTAAAGAACAACCTTCTCTTAACTCACTTTCTATGATCCAAACCAAAGGGTCTAGGTTTTTTATCATCTTAAAAAGACAAGTGCATACTTCCCTACCAATGGAAAGAACCTTGACTCATGAAGTTTTAAAGTGTTTAATAAAATGGGATCTACTAAAAAAAAACACAAAATTTATTTTTTCTTTTTCTTTTCATATGTAAGTTAAAGCATATAATATCAAAATAAAAGTACAATAAACTTGTAAAACCACTTAATTAGACCCAAAATGATGAACTAGGTCAACAAAACCCAAAATATACAAGTTATTGAAATTGTGCAATAAAATAGACTTCACTAGAACATTGTACAATGCACTTACAGAAGCCAAGAGATAAAACCCACACAAGCAACAGAATCTCCAAACTAAAATGATAAAATTATTTCAAGTGATAAAATTGCAAACATAGGGCAACAGACTATGGATTATAGTCAGGTGCTTGTAGACTAGAGATATATCATATGCAAAATAGAACTATGCCGTATGATGTTTTGAACAGAAGGAAAAAAATAGTATACTCACAACAAGGAAGTTCAAAAATGCAAGAAAATGGAGCTAGAAACTTGGTTCTCACACCACAGTGGGTGGCAAAAATGCATTTCAAAAATTTTGACCACTTCTATAAACCCTTCTATCCAAAGTATCCAATGAAAATGGAGTTTTAAATGGTGGATTATAGATCTCTATCTATGGTGTGAAAGAGATCAAAAGATATGGAGGATGGCTCTCAAATGAACCTAAGGTAGCAAACCCTTGAAAGGTGCAACATAGAAAGCAATGAGGATACAAGTATCCATGATCCTCAAAGATGAATATGTGATGTAAGGCTTTAGGTATCTTAAGGAGAAAACCCCAAGCTATCCTTGCTTAAGAGTTACACACAGAAGCTTACTCAAATAAGGAACAAGAGGCTATATGCAACAATTGGATAGGTGTAATTATTTAACTTCATATTTAAAGACAACAACATGCTTGGTTGTGAGGCCTTCTAGGTTATGACCTTATACAATATACAAAATACAAATCAAATTTAAAGGTCAAATCTAGATCTCCCATTCTCCAATCTCTCATCTCTTCCATATTTTTTTCCAACATCTAACCGAGCTTCTTATATAGCCATCTAATTCACAAGTTAGCTAGTTAGGAATTTAATTACATTATAGGTCCAGTCTTGGAAGAGTAAATAAAAACACAAGAAAAGGAAAATATAAGATCACACACTCTTAAGGATAGGTCCACACAAGAGTTAGGATTCATCCCCCAACTATGCAAGATGCCATGTTACCAAACAAAATTGTGCAAACCAAAATAGCATGCCTCGATGGGTGAAAACTGCAAGAAATTGAGACTGCAAATAATGACATAGAATTTAAGTAATATGAAATCTTAGAGTATGTTCACTTAGGAAAAGGATTTAGAATAGGTCCTCAACATGATATCAATTGTGCACAAGTAGAAACCAACAGTAGTATGACTACTTTGCAAATAGAAAACTAATATAAAAAACAAAGAATATTTTTGGTTGATGCAAGATCCGTCATTGATCCAAGATGCTCCTGTATCAAACACCTAGGGTAAAAATAGAATTAATGTCCACATGAGGACTCAAGAGTGTTCTGACCTAAATCATAAAGATCCAATTCAACCTATGATATACATGAACTGTCTTCAAGGGGTTTTCCTTTCCACTGAACAAGGTATTCCATGTAATCATTTCCTCTTGTACTTCATGTTCTGGTATTCAAGATTTTTTCAATGCCTTCCTCTTTCTTCCTTGGATAATCTGGATTACCAATCAACTCACTTTCAAGCTCATGGTACTCAAAGATATTAGAAATGTTGAATATGGGTGAAATATCCATATCTTCTGGAAATTGGAATTCAAAAGCATTTCCACTGTCATACTTTCTTAAAATTTTGCAAGGTCCAAACTTCTTCATCTTCGATTTTTTGTATGTTCCAACAAAAAATTTGTTTTTCTTTGAATGAACCATTACCTAATCACCTTCATTGAAATAAGGTATTTTTCTCTAATCAACTCAATGTTTATATACTTTATTGTTGTTTTTCTAGGTATCTCTTACACCATCATGCATATTCCTTTATGAAAATCACAAAATATTTAGCATCGATATTAATATTCTCTTCCTTGCTCTAGTCTCTCACTTTAGTAGTTCCTCTAGGGTGCAATCCTTTTATGATCTCAAAAGGTGTTTTCTTATCACTTATATTCATAGAGTTGTTGTATGCAAATTCAAGTTGTGTCAAGACCAATTTCTAATTTTTTGACTTACTTCCAACCAAGCATCTCAACAAGTTACCCAAGCTTCTATTTACAAATTCATTTTGTCCATCAGTTTGAGGGTGAAATATAGAACTAAACTTAAGCTTAGTATTCAACTTCTTCCAAAGTGTCTAGTGAACTTAGTATCTCTATTTGAAACAATTATCTTTGGAAATCCATGCAACCTCAATACCTCTTTGAGAAATAGTTATGTGAAATGTAATGCATCGAGTATTTTCTTGCAAGGTATAAAATGTGTCATTTTAGAAAAAATTTAGGCAATCTCAATACAAAATCCATGCTTATATCTTGCCATGGTCTGCTAGGAATAGGCAAAGGTGAATACAATCCCAATTCTAACTAGTTCCTTTATCTACTTGATAAACTACACAACTTCTCACAAATTTTTGAACATCCTTATGAATCTAAGGCCAATAGTATCTTCCAAAAATTGATGTCAATATCTTATCAATTCCAAAATGTCCAACAAGATGACCACTATGCTTCTTTTTTATGATGTTACTTTGCATAGATCCTTTAGGTATGCAAAGTTGAATTCCTTTGAACAACATGTCATCCTGAATGAAATAGTCAATCCCTTTATCTTGTTCAACTAACAAATGATACTTATAAGCTTTCCAAGATTCTGGAAAATTAGGGTCAATTTCATACAATGTCTTCAAATTACCAAAACCAAGCACTTCAAACTTTATTTATGTTAGAAAACTCCTTATTTTTCTCAAAGCATCGACAATTTTGTTTGATTGTCCACTTCTACGTTTCAACACAAAGGTTAAAATATACAAAAATTCCACCCACTTTATATGTCTCTGATTCAATTTGTTTTGACTTTCAATGAATCGTAAGGCTTTATGTTCTATATACAAGAAAAATTCCTTGGGCATCACATAATGTCTCTACTTCCTCAAAGCTTGAATAATAGCATAGAATTTATTATCATCAACTGAGTATTTCCTTCTAGCATCATTCAATTTCTTGCTAAAGAAAGCTACACTTGACTCAAAATAGCTCCTATTACATTCCCACTGGCATCGCAGTCTACTTGAAAAACCTTAGTGAGATCAAGAAAAGAAAGTGTAGGCAACTCTACAACCTTTTGTATTAATGCTTCAAAAATCTTATTTAATTGTCTCCTTGTGTCCACTTGAAATCCTTTTTATCTCCTCTCATAGTCTCTATCATAGCATTACATATCAAATTGAAATTTTTGATAAACTTTTTCTAAAAACTTACGAACCATGAAATGATCTAACTTCCCTAACTATCTTAGGTGTAGGCCATTCCAATATAGCTTTTACCTCTCATGATCCATCTTCAAACCTTCATCTAAAATCACAAAACCAAGCTATACTAGTTTCTCCTTCATAAAAGAACATTTCTTCAACTTAATCAATAACTTTTCCTCTTTCAACCTTCGTAACACTTGTCTGACATGCTCAAGAGGATCCTCTTTAGTCTTAATAAAAATTAATATTTCATCAAGGTATGCTATCACAAATTTTGCCAAAATTTTCCTCAAAACTTCATTTGTCAATCTCATGAAAGTGTTAGGTGCATTAGTCAAACCAAAAGGCATTACCAACCATCCATACAAGCCTTCATTAGTCTTAAAAGAAGTTTCCCATTCATCTCCTTCTCTGATTTTGATCTGATGATATCCAATTTTCAACTCAATTTTAGTAAAGTATATAGCTCCACCCAAACGTCAATCCATGATATCATCAATCCTAAGAAAAGGAAACCTATACTTTACTATGATCTTGTTTATAGCTCTAGAATCAATGCATATTCTCCATTCTCCATTCATCTTAGGTTCTAATATAGTAAGTATTGCACAAGGAATCAAACTTTCTCTTATAAACCTTTCACAAGCAATTCTTGCACTTGTCTATTTAATTCAACATTCTCTACAAGGGTTAGTCTACATCTTCGTAGGCTAGCTCTAGGTATCAAATCCATATAGTGACTAATACTTCTCACAAGAGGTAATCCATTAGGTACATCTTTAAAATAACATCTTGAAATTCATCAACAAAGCATTAATCTCAGGTGCATGCTCAAGTTTGTCTTTTTTTTCACTCTTCCTAGGAATCAAGGCAAGGCATATCATTTGTTCCTTCATATCTTTAACATATTGATTTCCATATACCAAACAAGCTCCTACTATAGTACAATGGTTCTCATCAAGTTTCTCAATCAAAGGTAACAATTTTTTTTCTTCCCATTTTCCCAAATAGTATATTGATTCAATCTACCATCATGCAATACTTGTCTATCATATTGCCAAGGTCTACCGAACAAATTGTAACAACAATCCATGGGCATAATATCACACAAGAATTTGTCATAGTAATTCCCAATTTTAAATTTTACAAGGCATTATTCACTTACTAGAAATTCATGCTCATCCTGAATTCAAAAAAAATTGTAAAGGTTCAGATGTTTCAACCTCTACAACTTCAACTTATTTACCAATTCCTCAAAAGGCGGATTGTCTAGACTACCACTGTCAATTATCTATTTGCAATAGTTTCCATCAATTTTATATTTGGTCTTCAATGGACTTATCCTCAAAATAGGTTCTTCATCTAATTTCTCATTCCATACAACCCTTCTTATCATTAGATTCTCACCATTCTTAGGTTCATTAGGTGTTTCAGTAACTTCTTTACAAGACAAAACATTTATGCCACTTCCTCCAATATTTTTACTAGAATTAGTATATTCAAAATATCTATGTCCTTCTTTACCACATTTTTAACAAGTACTTTAAAACTAAGATCTTTCATCCCTCTTACCATTATTACTATTCCTAAAGTAACTAGTATAGCTACCTCTCATGTAATTACCTCTTTTACCAGTATTACCATCTTTCCAATCAGACTTTCTTTTCTCTTGCACTTCATCTACTAATTTCTCCATAGGTTCTACCTCTGTTTCTTTGAAATCCACCACCTCTTCCTCTTTTTCTTTATTCATGTTTCTTCATCAATATTACTTCAGCTTTCAAAGCATACTAGTATGCTTCTTCCACATTGTCCATCTTAACATAGTTGATCTCATCTTGAATTGATGTCTGCAAACCATTCAAGTATCTAGCCACTTTCTCAGCTTCATCATCCACATGTCTAGATCTAATATCCAACTTGCATAATTCCTCAGCATATTCTTTCACACTCATGCCTTTTTGCCTCAAATTCTACATTTTCCTCAATAAGCTAATGTGGTAATGTGCAGGGAGAAACTTCTTCTTGATTCTTCCAATCATTTTTGCTCATTGTTGGTAAATAGATTTATTCTTTCAGATTATTAGTCTTTAATGCCCAATTTGAAACAATATTTGATCACAAATAGTTGGAAAGCTCCTTATGGATGTTTTAGCTCTCATCTGAATTGGTAGGTACAACTCCCTGAACTAGATTTGCAATGAATTCTATTTTCTTCCCAAACTACTTTGGGGTATGTTCTTAACTCGAGAATAGTAGAGGGATAATAGAGCTAGACCTAAATAAAATCCAACTCAGGAAAATAAAAACTTTTTAATACTGAAACAGATTTATGCATCCACACATCTTATGAATCCATAAATTCCATCCACATAATTGACTGATGCTGAACTAAGCTAATTCAAATATGAACTAAGACTAATAAATTGGGGATGTTAGAAATATTTCCTCTTCGAATGAACTATAATAATATTTATCACATTCAGTTGTTGCATCAAAATTGGGGAGGGAAAGCTCTATTTTCCCTTGTTTCAATTCAAATACAAGAGAAAATATGAACTAAATGCAATACGAACTGGAACATAAAATGATTGACATAAAATACCATTCAATTGTCTTTGCAACAAAAAGTACTTCACACCAAAAAAATTTATGACCTTTTATTAATCTTTTCAGTTCATACATATAGAGTTTTTGAGATGACCATTACAATGGAAGTTTAATCAGTTCATCTTCTGAGGGTGACAAATGGCAAGGTGCCAGTTTGTCATATTACAAAATTACAAAAGAAAACAAAAAGAGGGCATAACATGAATCATTTAGACTTCTTCCCCTTTTCTATTTTTTCTCTATGTGACTTGGCAGAAACCATTATTGGGATCAACTCCTCATGATTAGGTGTGTGTATATTGGTGAATCTCAAAAGCCATTTTGCATGTTCCTTTGCCAACTTTTTTACAACATTCACCTAATCTAGAAACTCCTTCATGGCCACATGTATCCATCCACTAAGCACCTGGAGTTCTATAGTTCTGTTATGGCTATTGGAATCCACTACAGACAAATTATCCAAAAAAGTAGAGAAGTTACTTTTCATCACTTCCACTCTAATGAGGTCTTTTCCTTGACCATTGGTTTGGGAGTCAGTGTGTAGTCCTCTCATCAGCTCAAATCCTCTATCTTGAGTCTTATTTATTTTACCCTCTATCTCCTTGAGCCCCTTCTCAACTTCTTGGATCATTTCTAGCTTGAATTGCATACTTTGGAACCATTCAAATAAAGGTTCATTCCCTTTCTTTAGAATCTTGGCTTTGACTCCTTCTTTTGCTTTCATCTGGATGATCATTTATAAAAGGGAGATGCATTCATCACACCTAACTCTTTCTTTGACCAGAGTATTAGTGTTAGATAATATGTTATCCTTTTCTGTCCAATTTGATCTATGAGAGAAACTCCTCCTTATTTGAGTCTCTCAATCCACTCTATACTGATCTGGCCATAGTGCCTATCTTCTTGGAGTTGGGAAATGAGAGCTTGCACTTCAGCTGCACTAGGAGTCTGAGTCATAGACATACCAGAAATAGTTGCTAGTGGAGTGACTAGCTGCCTAATAAACTTATTCAATTCTTCTATTTATGCTTTCATCTTGATCTTTGACAATCTGAGACTCACTAATTGTCCTTCTATCACTTCATTACTCAATCTCCACAAGCCAACCTTTGTATCATGTCTAGCTTCCCCGAGGTCAATAGAATGCAAAGTAAAATCATTAGGAGTCATATCCTCAATTATCCCTCCTTTGTTGGGCTTTGGTATCTCCATTGTCAAGTGTCTTATTTCTGGATCTTGCCTAAGTATGGACAGAGTCTTTTGCTTCTTGACCTTTACCAATGTAGTCTAAGAATGAACCACGAGGGATATAGTGTCTTTTGCAGAAACACTCTCATCCTTTCTTTTTCTTTTCCCTTCCAAAGTATCTTCTAGCCAAGAATTAGTTCCTATCACCTTGGAAGTTGTTCCAAGTGATTCAATGCTAAACATTTTCTTCTTCACTGGGGTTTTGGTTACAATAGTTGAAGAGAAAGGATTCTTTGAATCTTTAGAGATGAGTTTGGAAGAAGCCTAGCCCTTCTGCATTGTTGAAGTCTTTCTAGTCTCTTCATCTGATTTAGTGGACTCACTACTGCTACTTTTTCCATCTCCTAGCTCTACTATCTGTATGGGGGAATCACCTAGCCTCAAAAGTGAAGCACTTGCTGATGGCATGGGGCTATGATGAGGAGATGGGATTGGAGTGGTATGCAGAGAAGGAATGGGGTTAGTGTGTGGAGATGGAATGGGAGTAGCATGTGGGGAAGGTACTAGAGTAGGAGCACTATCCTTTGGTTCTTCCACTTTCTTCTCTTCAGTACCAATTTGGGTTCCTATAACTGGCAAGGAATCATCATGACATGTCTGGGCTATAGGGATATTCTTTTCTGGGGGTTGATTACCTCTACCTGCAGGTTGATTTGGTCCTTGCATGTAAGCTATGGTCACACCCAGTGTAGCACTCTGAGATGAAGTGGGAATTGCAGCTACTAGAGAAGCTTGAGTGGTTTTTCCCTTACTCTAGCTCTTCCTAGTTGTCCACTCAACCCATTTCCTAGTTCTCTTGATTATCCTAGCCATCATGATATCGAGATTCTCTTCCACATCCACATATGGCTCAGAACTGATAGGAATTCCCCTTAATTTAGTCAAATATGTAATGCTATACATATTTTTACCATCATCCTCCAATCCTTCTACATTGAGATCAATGCCATATGTCTTTATTTGTTCCACTATGAGCCTAGCAAAAACACAATCTCGACTCTCCAGCTCATCTCTGCAATCTATCCAATAATCCTCCAGAGTGGTGGCATGTTTGATCACACTCCTGATTTGAAGTAGCTCTCTTGCATATCCATTTGGGTCAAACATGGGCCTTAAAACCTCATATTCCTCCATTTTTTACTTTTTCTTGATGCCTTGAGCATGTTTTTGGTGTCAGATCGAGAGTCACAACTGTAAGCCCCAACCTTCATGGGGAATTCATATCCTTTCTTCCTTAAACTGGCACTCAGCACATTCACTTGGATAACTTGTCTCATGATCTCTATGAGCGTGATCATGTCACTTGGGTATCTAAGCAACTTTAGAGGGAATCTATTGAAGGCTACAAGATGCAAATACAAGAAGGATGAGAATTGAATAAAGTAGCTACCAAATTGACAAATGGCTGCCATTGCTTCTGGGCTAAACCTCCTCTCAAAGCATCCTTTTAGTTCCCTACAAATCCTCATTGTAAAGGGTTCATTAACTCTGACATACTTTGCATAACTATTCTGTAACTGCAAGCATGGATAAAATTCATAACTTTTTACATCATTAGGAAAATCCTCTATTCTAGGAAGGCCTGACCACAATTGTAGAGAAGCCAACATATAAATCAAGAAACAAGACATGTAGAAGGTATTATAGAACTTTGACACTGAGAGCTTTGGACAGATGTTCACTTACCTCATACACCCAGTCAACATAATGCGTGTCTGAACAGATGACTTGCACCAAAAAGAAATATTGTTCTACGAAATTAAATGCTTCTACCTCACCTTTCAACCGATGCAAAAGAAGTAGGATCTACATTATTTTGGGCTTGAGATCAGTGCCAAAAAGGGTCTTAGGAACCTTACTCTTAGGTCCTCATGGCTTTTGGAACCAAGACCTCATGATTTCCTTCCGCCACACCATCTTCTTCAAGGAGAACTCAGACATGGCTCCTCCCATGGTCAATTCAAAAAATTCTTCCCACTCTAGAATCCAGAGGCAATTAACTATAGTTTGTCAGTCAATTGAGATCAAAACTGTATGATCTGGCAACATAATTTGTTTAGTATCTAGATTGTAATGGTTATTGCATTCAATGATCAGCTTGGGGGCTTGCATTGCTACTGGAAACTAGGCTACTTCTACTAGCCCGCTTCCTTGGAGTTTCTCTGTTATTGGGTGGATTGGCTCTATCTTCAACCTTCTTTGGAAATCTTGCATGTTGAAGAAGTGGAGTAAAGTATCTATAACATTCTGCAATGTCGACGTAATCCCATTCAATCCATTGAAACCAGCGAATATTGTGGCCATCTTAATTGAGATAGAGATGAACTGTAAATCTTAAAATTGAAAATAGTACAGAGAGTGGACCTTTGCAACTGTAAGGATTCTGAAATCACTATTCAATTCAACAACATAATAGTTCAAATAAGAAAGTGGTAGTTTGAAAATCTATTATGTTCATCTCTATATAGAAATCCCAATCCACCTGTTAATCTTCAAGATCCATGCCACACGAGTGAATTAAAGGATAAATCTGTTAGATTAGTAAATGCGAGGGTTTCTAATAGATTTTTACATGTCATTTCACTATTCCCATTGGCCCAACGGTTACTTTCCTTTATTACAAACTTACTTTCCCATTTTCCACCAAGTTGCGAAGAATTAAGAACGGAGTATGTGGGGAAAAATCTACCTAGTCAGATTTTTCTCAAGATACCTTCCCAAATGTGATCAACTAGCATCCATTATCCTTTTTAAGCATTCTACAATTGATCAGTAGTGATTTTTTAATAGATGCAAAAAATCACTTTCTAGGGTTGAAAACCTGCTGAGGAGAAGGCAACTTCCGTTTCTCTGCCTTTGCTTTTATTTTCACTTAACCCTTTAATTCAATGTGTCTCTAAGCTTTGAAAAATCTAAAAATGGCTGCAAAAATGAAAAAGTAACCAACTTACTTTCTTTTCTCCATTAAAAATGCCTTTGTTAGAAAACTGATTTCACAAGTCAAAAACTTGTCATAGAGAAGCTACTTTAGATTTTTTCGCTAGCCACTATTCTAATCATTATGATGGATTCTGAGTGACTCCCAAGGTGGAATACTACAATGTAAGGAATATATATCCACAAAAAAACTCGTTTCTTCTTTATTTTAGCTTTTATACCTCATTTGTTGACCTCTACAAAAAATCACCTTCACAGTTCAAATTTCTGCCAAGGAGAAGCCAACGCTAGGTTTTTCGTAGACTTCATTTTTTAATGTGCAAACTATAATAAGTTGCAAGAAAGTTCATCCTTGGAAATGACTTTGTGAAGATCATTATATGACCCAAGAATCTCATCAGAATGATCCTATACTACCCACAAAACTCACAACAAGGGAAACCCACCCAGTTATGTAATGTGGGAGAAGAAGGAAGATGAAAACCCAATGGAGAGACTTTGCACTTGGAAAAAAGAAACAAAATTAGACATACCTAAAACCTAATTAAGATGCAAGACCATCTTGTACTTTTCATAATGGGTATAGGATGAAAAGTGGGGCAATAGTTGGCTCTGATTGGGGACTTGGATTGAGTAAACCCAAGCAAGGAACTCAAAATCTCTGGTTTCACAAAAGAAGGTAAAAAGGTGGCAATATAACAAAACACAACGAGACAAAGAACAGGAAAACAAAAGCAAAGGAAAAAGACTAACTAGGAAACACAAAAGGATATTAAACCTAACTATAATACAAATGTAGGGGTTACCTATTTTTAGTTAGCAATTTGATAAAGCTTCAAATCCTGACCATTATAGGTCAAGGGTAGTACTTTTCCATCTTCATATGCCAATTTGAAAGAACTATTTTCAAATGCCTGATGAATTTTGAATGGTCCTTTCCATAAAGTATCAAAATTCTTGTGCATTCCTTTTGGAGCGCTTTGCTTATTCCAGAGCAGTACACTATCTCCCACCATGAATTTTTGTTGTCTTGTTCTCTTATCAAATAGGTCCTTCACTCACATCTGGTGTTGTGTGATGTGATCAATGATTTCCTTCCTTTCTTCTTCAAGTTTTCTCAAGTACAAGATCCTCTTTTCTAAACCATCTTTAAAAGCATCATCGTCGATCATCATTCTTAGTTTATTTGTGACTAATTCAAAAGGTAAGGGAAGATTAGCTTCAGTTCTGTAAACCAATTTGAACAGAGATATGTCGATTACCCTTTTACGTGTCACTCTATCTACTAATAGTGCCTCATGAATCTTTTTATGCCAAGTCTTTTGATTATATGAAACCAATTTCTTAACGATATTCATCAAATTCTTATTACTTGACTCAGCTTGACCATTTCCTTGAGGAAAATAATTAGATGAATGACCCACGGTGATCCCATACTCAAAGAAAAAATCAATAATCTCAATTGAAGAAAAATAAGATGCATTATCCATCACTAGTTTAATGGGGACACCAAATCTGACCAATATGTTCTCCTTTATAAATTCGCACACCACTTTAGAAGTAGTTTTCTTACTAGCTTTAGCTTCTACCCATTTGGTGAAGTAGTCAGTTGCAATGATCACATATTGGTGACCAACACTGGATGTAGGACTAATTGGACCAATGAAGTCGAGACCCCATTGTTGAAAAGGTCCTTCGATGATAATAGGCCTGAGTGGCAGAGTAGCTAGTTGAGGGTGTCCAGAGAACATCTTGCACTTCTCACATTTTGCTACCCATGCATAGGCATCCTTAAACATCCCAGATCAATAATAACATTGCCTTAATATTTTAAAGGCTATGACTGAAGATGAGAAATGTTCTCTGCAAGCTTCATCATGAAATGTTCTTAACATTTTTTCCTATTGTTGTTTGTCTACACAGCTAAGGAAAGTGTCATCAATGGCTTACCATCCCAAATCACATACTTAGCTACTTTCAATTTAAGATCTCTTCTTTTTCTTGCATTTAGGCCTTTTGAACATTCACCATATGTCAATAGATAAGAAATATTTTCAAACCATGAATCATAGAGGTCTACAACTAACACCAACTGCTTCTCTCCTGATTCTTCTAATCCTTCAGTTACCTTGTTTTCTGAAATCGCCTTGCATAGAGCATTTCCCCTTACCAGCTTGGTAGGTTTTATTTCTATATCATACTCATGTATCTTTGCTACCCATGCTCCTCTAACATTACATCCCACATCTTGTTGTGTCAATGCACTCTTTACTGAGAAGTCTAGGACAAAGACCACAGAATGTGAATGCAAGATATAAAACCAAAAAAATTTGAGGGCCTTAACCACTAAAAAAGCATGCTTTTCAATCTAAAAATATTTTAGTTCATGATTATTCAAAGGTATTTTCATGAAGGTTATTGGGGATTGTACCCCTTCATCATTTTCTTGCATAAGTATTGCTGATAGAGTATGTTCAGAAGTGTAACAATAAATGATAAAATCTTGCTTATAATTGGGATGGCATAAAATTGGAACATTAGCAATGGTGGTCTTTATATCCTAAAAGGATCACTTTCCCACCTCATTCATTTGAAATTTGAATGCCCTTTCATCATATCCATTGTATGTTTAGTGGTTTCTGCAAAATCAAGCACAAAACTTCTGAGGAAATTCACTTGCCCAAAGAAATATTTGACTCCCATTTTATTTGAAGGCAAGCTTAGTCTTTGAATGGCTTCTACCCATTTGGGGTCAATTCTAATACCTTCCTTGGACACTATATGACTTAGGAGTTTCCCTTTTATTACATAGAAAACTGACTTCTTGGGATAGAGAAAAATCCCATGCTCTCTGCATCTTTGCAAAACTTTCCTTAAATCTTCCATACGATCTTTCATTTTTCTCGAGAACACAGTGAGGTAATCTAGGTATATGATTATGATTCAGTCTTTTAGATTAGTGAATGTCTTACTCATGCATCTTTGGAATGTAGCACCAGCATTGATAAGTCCAAAGGGTATTCTGCGATATGAAAATGTACCCCAAGGAGTGGTGAATGTCATCTTATGTTGATCTTTCTCCTCTACTTCGACCTAATTGTAACCTAAGAAATCATCGAGCATAGACATCATTTCAAATCTTGCCACTGTTTGTAATAGGTAATCCATGTTAGGAAGAGAAAAGTTATCTTTAAGAGATGCTTGGTTCAGATTGCAAAAATTGACACAAATCTTGATCTCCCCATTCTTCTTTCTGATGGGTAATATATTGGCTATCTAGGTGGAATGATGAATGGGATAGATGATCCTTGCTTTCAACATTTTATCTACCTCCTGGAATATGGCATTTGTTACCTTAGGATTGTAATTCTTCTATTTCTGCCAAAAAGGAGTTGCATCAGGCTTCAGTGGAATTTGATGTTTTACCTTCCCATCTCCATAAATTTTCAAATCTTCATAGCTCCATGCAAAAACATCTCTATATTCAATGAATAGATTTCTTGCAGCTTCTTTCTCTTCATGTGAACAACACATCCCAATGTTAATCATTCTAGGATTATAAATATCCCCAATATTTACTCCCTCATATTCACCCATAGTAGGCCCCTTTTCTGCTCTTTTTTGCTTTATGTATGCATTGTGTCTATTAAAGAGTTTTTCTAAAGCCACAAAATATGGGGGGATAATGTTACCTTTTAGCTGAACTTCTCCATTTTGATTTCATTTCTCATTTGCACCAGAGCTTTCATGATCACTTCCACTAGATTCATGCTCAAAACTAGACTTGTCATTTTCAAGGAACATCTGTAAACTCTTATCATCATTGAAGACTTGCCATGATTCTGTGTTATCTAGAATAACAGATCAATACACAATTTTGATTTGATACTTTTTGTCTTTGAAATATGGATGAGGAAGTAATAGGGAGGCGGAGACTGCAAGGGAATCATCCTTGGTATTCATCTCTCTTGGAACCGCTTCAATAGAGAAAGCATCTAGGCCTTCTATCTCATCCCAGACTCTGTTTCTGTAATTCTTCAGCTTGTGATTTTTTACAAAATATTGCCCTTTTACCTACTTTACAATAAGCTCTACATCACCTTGAGCTCTTAGAATCTTTATCCCTTTTTCTTTTGTTGTTATTATCCCTAGCAATAAGGCTTCATATTCTGTAGTGTTATTTGTATTCCCAAATTCTAATTTAGAAGCCATTGGTTTCAGTTCTCCTTCCAGTGATATCAATACTACACCTACTCTAGATCCTAGGGTAGCACAACTCCCATCAAATTCAAGTGTCCATATACTTGATGCATCCTTATTTCCATTAGAAACTTTCCTGCTTTGATTCTCATCCATTTTCTCGTCCAAACTTTCTTTAGTAAACAATATATAGTTGCCAAATTCTAGTTCTTGGTAGAGAATATGAGCTTTAGGGTCATCTAATTTCAAGACTATGAACTTTGCCTTTTCTTCAGGTTCTAACTTGACTTTCTTATTCCCAACAGGTATCACTACTTGAGACTAGTCTAGCTTTATTTCTCCTCCTAATTCTCGACAAAAACTTCTACTTAAAAGAAGTCCATAGCTTGTTGGAATATCAACTACTAGAATAGTTAATAGGAGCTTCTTTTCTGGGTGAGAATCTAAGGCTAACTAAGCATCTTTAATCTACCCAAGTAATGGCACTTGTTTGGCATCCATTGAGTAGGATCTTCCATGCACTTTAGTGAGATTGAGACCCAAGGCTTTGGCTATGGAATATGGCATAACGTTATCTGATGCACCTGAATCTATCATACAATTACTAAGTTTACATCCATTTTATACAATGAAATATAAAAAGGCTCAGGCTTTTGGCCAGTGGATGTTGCTAAGACTGTAAAATCTTCTTGGTTAAACAAGCTAGATGTCAAGGTTTCATCCTCTTTCTCAACCATTACATTACAATTCACATTCGACATGTTTCCTTTACATTGGTCTACTAGTCCTTTTAACTTGGAAGGATGTGACTTTAAATAATCAATAGTGGAAATTTTGATTTTTTATTCTTCACAAAATTGAATGAAATTAAAGGGTGTCTTGTCCTTATCCATTTGTGAAGTAGTTGTTCCTTGATCAGCATGTGTATTATTTGTCAAAGGATCGGAGTCATTCCTATGAATGTGACTAGGGGATTGATTCTTCAACCTCTGCCCTTGGGTAAGCACTATGTATGATATTCTATCAATGGTTGCATAACACTCACCTTTTGATTCAAAATCTGATTCGTATTCTAAAAATAAATTTCTAGAGTCACCATTTGGATAGGAATCGAGCTCTAAACAAGGAGTCACAATGTTTAATTTATTAGTAGATAACAACTGCATCATGCAGGCAGTCTCTAAACAACTCTCACTATCATGATCTATGGTCAAATGAAAGACACACATATTTCCTTTTTTGGCACCCTCTCAATTTGCAACCTGGGTTATGAACTTGTAAGCTGTGAAAATCTACTTTTGTTGTTTCTTCCCAGTGAATTTTGATAATTCCACTGATAAGGATTATTGAATCTGGGTAACTACTTCATTGCTACTAGCTCATTTGACAATTTCTGAATCACCTCCTCAAACGATGCGGTATTACTGGAACTTCCCTTAGTTTGAAGTTCTCATTTCCACTTTCTTGCAAAAATCAAATCATCCTCACTCTCAATCGCTTTCTTTTGTGCGTCAGCTAGATTTGTGGGATGTGCTCTCCTTAAATCATAATTGACATCTAGAGGCATGGCACTAATAAAGAAGGTTTTTAAATAACCCGATGTAGGTCTATCAGCAACTGGAATTCTGCTGATAATTTTATTGAATTTGGTAATGAAATCAATCATGCTCATAGATGGCTTCTTCTTAATTGAAGTCAACTATGTTAGCAGGGCATGTTCATCATTCGTGATCTTAAATCTTGTCTCAAAGGCTTTCCTAATTGTATCCCAATCAGTTATTGAGCCGTTAGCTAGATGATAAAACTAGTCTATTGCATCATCTGTGAGGGTCTCTATGAATAATCTCACAGAAACGTCTTCATGCCCCAATCCTAAGATATGAGTAGCTGCAAAGAAGGCTTTAATGTGTTCAACTATAGTGAATTTCCCATCACCTAAGAATTTAGGAAAATTCTTCCTTGAACCAGCCGAGAGTGGATGATAAATGTTTAACACTAATGGTCATGTTGCCACAGCCCATGGAGTAGCCATGATTGTCCTGGTGGTGTATGGAGGGAAATTAACAACTAGAAGGGGAGCAACTCCATGAAGTGCCAATACTTGACAAGTGGAATGTGAAGTACTGGTGTCTTGGTTTCTAACAGGGGAAGGGGCTCTAGCATTTACCTTCACTTTTTTGCTTTGGAATGTCTAAAATAGGAAAGTCGAGGTCTGCAAGCTTATCAAAGATAGGGTCTTGCCCACCCTATTCCTTGGTACTTCTAAGGAACCTAAATTGTTCCAGGATGTTGGGTCTAGTTTATCTCTAAGCTTCCTATCTCAATTTTCTTTCTACTCTTTGGATATCTCTCCTTTGAACAGCTCTCTCCAAGGCTTCAGATCTTATTTCTTCTTCCTCTAATACCTAGCTAGCGTTCCTATAATGTTCAATATCCCTTCTATGTCTCCAAAAAAACATGTTAAGGGATGAAATTATGTCCTCTTCATTGTCTTGAAAACCAAGGTTAGGTTGGAGCACTAGAATTATATTTTCATGAGGTAGTACCATTTTCCCTCATGACATAGGCTTTTAGGTCAAGTGACTGTTTGTATCCCCAATAGAGTCACCAAAAATTTGTTGGTAAACAGATTTGTTCTTTCAAATTATTACTCTTTAATGCCCAATTTGGAACAATATCTAATCACAAATAGTTGGAAAGCTCCTTATGGATGTTTTAGCTTTCCTTTGAAGTGGTAGGTACAACTCCTTGAACTAGATTTGCAATGAATTATGTTTTCTTCCTAAACTACTTTGGGATATGTTCTTAACCCGAGAATAGTAGAGGGATAACTGACTTAGACCTAAATAAAATCCAACTCAAGCAGATGAAAATTCTTAATACTGAAATAGATTTATGCATCCACACATCTTATGAATCCATAAATTCCATCCACATAATTGACTGATGTTGAACTAAGCTAATTCAAATCTAAACTAAGACTAATAAATTAGGGATATTAGAAAGATTTCCTCTTCGAATGAACTATAATAATACTTATCACATTCATTCATTGCCTCAAAAAAAGGGAGGTAAAGCTCTGTTTTTCCCTTGTTTCAATTCAAATACAAGAGAAAATATGAACTAAATACAATACTAACTGGAATAGAAAATGATTGACATAAAATACCATTCGATTGTCTCTGCAACAAAAAGTACTTCACACCAAAAAAATTTCCAACCTTTCATTAATCTTTTCAGTTCATACATATAGAGTTTTTAAGATGACCATTACAATGGAAGTTTAATCGGTTCATCTTCTGAGGGTGACAAATGGCAAGGTTCCAGTTTGTCACATTACAAAATTAAAAAAGAAAACAAAAGGAGGGCATAACATTAATCATTTAGACTTCTTCCCCTTTTCTATTTTTGCTCTATGTGACTTGCCAGCAACCATTATTGGGATCAACTCCTCATGATTGGGCACGTGTATATTGGTGAATCTCAAAAGCCATTTTGCATGTTCCCTTGCCAACTCTTTTATGACATTCAATTGATTCGACAACTCCTCCATGGCCACATGTATCCATCCACTGAGCACCTGGAGTTCTACACATCTGTTCTGTCTACAGGAATCCACTGCAAAAAAATTATCCAAAAAAGTAGAGAAGTTACTTTTCATCACTTCCACTCTAATGAGGTCCTTTCCTTGACCATTGGTTTGGGAATCAGTGTGTAGTGCTCTCATCAGCTCAAATCCTCTATCTTGAGTCTTCTTTATTTTACCTTCTATCTCCTTGAGCCCCTTCTCAACTTCTTAGATCATTTCTAGCTTGAACTGCATACTTTGGAACCATTCAAACAAAGGTTCATTCCCTTTCTTTAGAATCTTGGCTTCGATTGCTTCTTTTTCTTTCATCTGGATGATCATCTTTAAAAGAGAGATGCATTCATCACACCTGACTCTTTCTCCGGCCAAAGTATTACTATTAGATAGTATGTTATCCTTTTTTGTGTCTATTCTAAGGATAAAATTTCCAATTTTACCTCTGAGAGAAACTTCTTCTAATTTGAGTCTCTCAATCCACTCTCTACCGATCTGGCCATAGTGCTTATCTTCCTGGAGCTGGGAAATGAGAGCTTGCATTTCAGCTACACTAGAAGTCTGAGTTATAGACATACCAGAAATAGTTGCTAGTGGAGTGACTAGCTACCTAATAAACTTATTCAATTCTTCTATTTCTGATTTCATCTTGATCTTTGATAATCTAAGACTCTCTAATTTTCCTTCTATCACTTTATTACTCAATCTCCACAAGCCAACCTTTGTATCATGTTTGGCTTCCCTGAGGTCGATTGAATGCAAAGTAAAATCATCAAGAGTCATATCCTCAATTCTCCCTCCTTTGTTTGGCTCTTTTATCTCCATTATCAAGTGTCTTATTACTGGATCTTGCCCAAGTATGGACAAAGTCTTCTGCTTCTTGACCTTTTCCAATGCAGTCTCAAAATGAACCACAAGGGATACAATGTCTTTTGTAGAAACACTCTCATCCTTTCTTTTTCTTTTCCTTTCCAAAGTATCTTCTAGCCAAGAATCAATTCCTATCACCTTGGAATCTATTCCAAGTGATTCAATGTTGAACATTTTCTTCTTCACTAGGGTCATGGTTACAACATTTCAAGAGAAAGGATTCTTTGAATCTTTAGAGATGAGTCTAGAAGAAGCCTGGCCCTTCTCCATTGCTGAAGTCTTCCTAGTCTCTTCATTTGATTTAGTGTACTCGTTGTTGCTACTTTTTCCATCTCCTAGGTCTACTATCTATATGGGGGAACCACCTAGCCTCAAAAGTGAAGCACTTGCTGATGGCATAGGCCTATGATGAGGAGATGGGATTAGAGTGGTATGTGGAGAAGGAATGCGAGTAGTGTGTGGAGAGGGAATAGGAGTAGCATGTGGGGAAGGTACTGGAGTAGGAGCACTATCCTTTGGTTCTTTCACTTTCTTCTCTTTAGTACCAGTTTGGGTTCCTATAACTGGCAAGGAACCATCATGACATGTCTCGGCTATAGGGATATTCTTGTTTGGGGGTTGATCACCTCTACTTATAGGTTGAGCTCGTCCTTGGGTGGAAGCTATGGTCACACCCACTATAGCACTCTAAGATGAAGTGGGCATTGCAACTGCTGGAGAAGCTTGAGTGGTTGTGCCCTTACTCTGGCTCTTCCTAGTTTTCCACTCAACCAATTTCCCAGTTCTCTTTTTTATCCTAGCCATCATGATATCAATATTCTCTTCCACATCCACATATGGCTCAAAACTAATAGGAATTTCCCTTAATTTAGTGAAATATGCATTGCTATACATTATTTGACCATCATCATCCAATCCTTCTACATTGAGATCAATGTCATATGTCTTTATTTATTCCACTGTGAGCCTGGTGAAAGCACAATCTCAGCTCTCCAACTCATATCTGCAATTTGCCCAATAATTCTCCATAGTGGTGACATGTTTGATCACACTCCCAATTTGAATCACCTCTCTTGCATATCCATTTGGGTCAAACATGGGCCTTACAACCTCATATTCCTCCAATTTGTACTTGTTCTTGAATGCCTTGAGCATGTTTTTGGTGTCAAACCAAAAATCACAATTGTAAGCCCTGATCTTCATGGGGAATTCATACCCTTTCTTCCTTAAACTGGCGCTCAGCACATTCACTTGGATAGCTTGTCTCATGATCTCTATGAGCACAATCATGTCACTTGGGTATCTGGGAACCTTTAGAGGGAATTCGTTGAAGGCTGCAAGATGCAAATATGAGAAGGATGAGAATTGAATAAATTAGCTACCAAATTGAGTTATGGTTGCCATCGCTTCTGGGCTAAACCTCCTCTCTGGGCATCCTTGTAGTTCCCTACAAATCCTCATTGTAAAGGAGTCATTAACTCTGACATACTCTACATAACTATTCTGTAACTGCAAGCATGGATAAAATTCATAATTTTTTACATCATTAGGAAAATCCTCTATTCTGGGAAGGCTTGGTCACAATTGTAGAGAAGCCAACATATAAATTAGGAAAGAAGACATATAGAAGGTATTGTAGAACTTTATAGCACTGAGAGCTCTAGATAGATGTTCACTTACATCATATGCCCAATCAACATAATGTGTGTCTGAATAGATGACTTGCACCAAAAATAAATATTGTTCTATGAAATTACATGCAACCAATGCAAAAGAACCAGGATGTCCATGATTTCAGGCTTGAGATCAATGTTGAAAAGGGTCTTAGGAACCTTACTCTTAGGTCCTTGTGGCTTTTGGAACCAAGACCTCATGATTTCCTTTTGCCACACCATCTTCTTCAAGGAGAACTTGGACATGGCTCCTCCCATGGTCAATTCAAAAAATTCTTCCTGCTCTGGAATTCGAAGGCAATTGACTACAGTTTGTCAGTCAATTGAGATCAAAACTATATGATCCAGAAACATAATTTTTTATATCCGAATTGTAGTGGTTAATGCATTCAATGATCAGCTCGAGGGCTTGAATTGCTACTGGAAACCAAACTACTTCTACTAGCCCACTTCCTCAAAGTTTCTGTATTATTGGGTGGATTGGCTCTATCTTCAACCTTCTTTTGAAATCTTGCATGTCGAAGAAGTGGTGTGAAGTATCTATAACATTCTGTAATGTCAACTTAATCCCATTTAGTCCATCGAAACCAGCGAATCTTGTGGCCATCTTAACTAAGATAGGGATGAACTAAAAATTTTGAAATTGAAAATATTACAAAGAGTAGAGCTTTGAAGCTGTGAGGATTTTGAAATCACTATTTAATTCAACAACATAACAGTTCAAATAAGAAAGCAGTAGTTTGAAAATCTGTTATGTTCATCCCTATATAGAAATCCCAATCCATCCATTAATCTTCAAGATCCATGCCACACAAGTGAATTAAATGATAAATCCATTAGATTAGTAAATGCAGGGATTTCTAATGGATTTTTACATGTTATTTCACTGTTCCCATTGGCCCAACGATTACTTTCCTTTATTATAGACTTACTTTCCCATTTTTCACCAAGTTGCGGAGAATTAAGAATGGAGTACTCCATGGGGAAAAATCTGCCCAATCATATTTTTCTCAAGATACCTTCCCAAATGTAATTAGCTGGCTTCCATTATCCTTTTTAAGCATTTTGTGATTGATCAGTAGTGATTTTTCAATAGATGCATAAAATCGCTTTCTAGGGTTGAAAACCCGTTGAGGAGAAGGCAAATTTTGTTTCTCTGCCTTTTCTTTTGTTTTCACTTAACCCTTTAAGTCAATGTGTCTCTAAGCTTTGAAAAATCTAAAGAGGGCTATGAAAATGAAAAAATAACCCACTTACTTGCTTTTCTCCTTTACAAATGCCTTTGTCGAAAAATTGATTTCGTAGGTCAAAAACTTGTCGTGGAGAAGCTACTTCAGAGTTTTTTGCAAGTTTCTATTCTGATCATTATGATGGATTCTAAGTGACTCCCAAGGTGGAATACTACAATGTAAGGAAGATCTATCCACAAAAAACTCGTTTCTTCTTTGTTTTAGCTTGTATACTTCATTTGTTGACCTCTACAAAAAATCACCTTCACAGTTCGAATTTCCGCCAAGGAGAAGTCGAGGCTAGGTTTTTCGCAAACTTTTTTTTTTTATGCACAAACTATAATAAGTCACAGAAAGTTCATCCTTGGAAATGACTTTGTGAAGATCATGATATGACCCAAGAATCTCCATTGGAAGGATCCTATACTACTCACAAAACTCACAACAACAAGGGAAACCCACCCGGTTATGTAATGTTGGAGAAGAAGGAAGTTTAAAACCCGATGGAGAGACTTTGCACTTGGGAAAAAGAAACAAACTTAGACATACCTAAACCTAATTAAGACACAAGACCATCTTCCACTTTGCATAATGGGTACAAGATGAAAAGTGGGGCAACACTCATGTCTTGATCTTTTTTTCCCCTCTCTTTTGTCTTTTAGTTTGCAAATGATCCCACCAAAGTGAAGCATGACCCTTTGACTTTGTGAATTCTATCTTCACCTTATTATTATTAGGAATACCTTCATACTCAAAGTATTTATCCATCTCATAGATCCAATCGAATACTCCATTAGTCTCTAGTCTTCCATCATAGCAAGAAACTTCAACAATAGATCTAGCATTAGCTCTAGACAAAACTCTCAGAATCCTTTCTTCATCTTTTTCAACCTTAGGTTTAGGATTAGGATTCAATGCTACTTCTTCATCATCACTAACATCTTCTAGATGTACACCTCTTCTCTGATTTGTCTCAATAGCTTCAAGTCTCACTACAATTTGCCTCAACATGTCCATAATAGCATTATCTACATTTCCTCTACCATGAACTATTTTGACAATAGTTCCCACAAGATTGTAACCTTCTGCAAGTTATAGGTTAGATTTCAAATATGGCACCCTACAACCAATCCACTAAGGTTTTCCATGATCCAAGCCACAATAAATAACTTTGCTCTAATACCACCTAGCACAAGGTTGGAGGTATCTCAAAGAGAAAAATCCAAGCTACCCTTGCTTAAGAGTTACACATATAAGCTTAATCAAACAAGGAAAAAGAGGTTATACAAAAAAAATTAGTAGGTGTGATTATTTAACTTCATATATAAAGACAAAAAAATGCCTGACTATGAGGCTTTATAGGTTGCAACCTTGTACTAAATAAGAATTACAAATCAAAGTCCAATCTTGCATCTAGATCTCCCAATCTCCAATCTCTTGTCTCTTCCACCTTTTTTCCCTACACTTAACTAATCTTCTTATATAGCCAACTAAGCTACAAGTCATCTAGTTAGGTATTTAATTACATTATAGGTCTAGTCCTGGAAGAGTATTTCAAAACCCAAGAAAAGGACAACATAAGATCATGCACTCTTAAGGATAGGTACACACGAGAGTCATGAGTTGATCCCCAACTACATAAGATGCCATGTTACTGAACAAAACTATGCAAATCAAAACAACATGTCTTGATGGGTGAAAAATGTAGGAAACAAAAACTACAAAGAATGACATGAAACTCAAGGGATATGAAACTTTGGAGTATGCACACTTAGGAAAAGGATATAGGATAGTTCCTTGACATAATATCAAATATGCACAACTACAAACCAGCAGTAGCAATGACTACTTCACAAACAACAAACTCATATAGAAAACAAAGAATATTTTTGGTTGATGCAAGATTTCTCATTGACCCAAGATGCTCCTACATCAATATGCAATGCAAAGTAAACTAAATAATGTGAAAGAATGCAAGTATATAAAATCTAAAATAACAAGATGGAAGATTACTATCCATTGTAATAAGATTAGGTGAGCTATGTTAATTTCAATAAAAATAAATGCTAAGGTAGAATGTAATTATGCAAATAGTCAAGAATCAAAATGATGACATAATAAATCTAAAGATTGATGAAGAGTGGGGAGAGAGTCTACTTTTAAAGAAATTGAGAAATGAGTAGAAGATCAAGATTAAGAGGCAAAAACATGATCAATTTTCTCATGTCTCAAGATGCAAAAGGAATCACTATGATTAAGAGAAAAAATAATGAGGGGTTGAAAAAAGATGCTCATATATCCGCTCATTCACACATTCGCACTCTTATGCATCCACACTCTTACATCTAATGAATTCACAACTTGACCTTTCATATAAACCTTTTAGATTGTCAAGTTGGCTCAATTACAAGTTACAACAACTGAAAAACATTAAATCAGTCGGCTCCACAAGACAATTAAACTTAATTCTTTATAACAATAAAAAAAAATTCTGCCCGACCCAGCTTGGTGACCATTGCTCCAGAATGTTATCCCCAATGTTAACCAAGTGAAGCTTAGTAAATATTGCAAACCTTGCAACTTTCTTCGGAGACCAAGTTAACTCGGTAAACAGTGACCTTCCTTCATTTACCAAGTGAGCTAGGTAAAAGCTAACTTTCCTTCGCTTACCGAGTGAGCTCGGTAAAAGCTAACTTTCTCTTTGATGATTGAGTGAACTCGGTAGACATTGAACTTGGTAAACATTGACTTTCCCTTTGTTAACCTTGGGAGCTTGGTTAACATTAACTTTCTACTACAAGATCCTTTGATGCCCGAGTGAGCTCGGTAAGAGCTAACTTACTGTGTAATGAACAGGAACGTTCGATAGATATTGTAAATTGCTTTGCCGACCATCTGAGCTCGATAGACTCTGTTTGATGGCTAATATGACATTTGTGTAACATCAAAGACAATACACAATTAACAATTGTATCCAACAATCTCCCTCTTTGGCATTGATGGAAACACAAAATGTCATAGCAGAAATGAAATTTGAAAACAAGTCTTTCTCTTATATGGCAACACAACATGTCAACATAACAATTCTCCCTGTAAGATAGAAAACTCTCCTTCTTACAGTAATCTCCCTCTGTGAAGGAATTACATAACAAATTCTTTATATTTTGAACAAATTTCAGAGAGATATGAACAAATTTTAGAGAGATATGACAATAAAACTCTCCCTCTTTGACAACACATGCCAAAGACAACTCAACTCAAATGAATTTTAGTGTACCTTTATTACTGATTCATATGCAGTATTTTTTGGTTATGCTACATCAACTGATAGATCTTCAATCTGGTATGAGTTGATGCATCACTAAAACTTTATTTTAGTGAACTTCGGATAGGGGAGTGACCCCTAACTTACCTCTTAGATACAAGAATGCATCCTTAGGTAATGGTTTAGTGAATATGTCATCAATTTGTTCCTTTGTATGAACATATTCCAATCTGATCTCCTTATCTTGCACCAATTCTCTGACAAAATGATATTTTATTGCAATGTACTTGATTTTGGAATGCATCATTGGATTCTTAGATATGTTGATTGCACTTGTATTATCATAGAACATAACAACTAGTTCTTTGATTTCTATCTTCATGCCTTCCAACAACTATTTAAACCAAACAATATTAGAACAGTTTACTGCTGCAGCAACATACTCTGCCTCTGATGTAGATTGAGATGTAGAATTATGCTTTTTGCTTGTCCAAGAAACCAACCTCTTTCCAAGAAAGAATGCACCTCCACTTGTACTTTTTCTATCATCAAGGTTTCTTGCCCAATCAGCATCAGTAAATACTTTCAAATCCAAATTTCTTCCAAACTTACACCATAAACCATACTCTTCAGTTCCTTTCAAATATCTCATTATTCTTTTGATTGCCATCATGTGATTTTATTTTGGTTTTGCTAAAAATCTTGCTACAATACCAACTAAAAGGGCAATATCTGACCTAGTATGAACTACATACTGCAACTTTCCAATCATAGATCTATACACTGTTTGATCTACTTCTTTTGATTCATCTTCCTTGGTAAGTTTTAATCTGGTACACATAAGAGTCCCGATTGGTTTACAATCTTCCATTCCAAAAATTTTAAATATCTCCTTGATGTATTTTGATTGAGTAATGTAGATACCATTTATATTCTATTGAATTTGAAGACCAACAAAAAATTTGATCTCACCAAACATAGACATTTCAAATTCCTTGTTCATTTATTCTGAAAATTCTTTGCACAGATCATCATTCCCTATGAAAATAGTATCATCTACAAATATTTCTACCAAGAAAATCTTATTATCTGGTCCTTCCTTAATATACAAGCTACTGTTATCATTGGTTCTTTGAAAACCAATCTGAATAAGATAGTTATGCAATCTTTCATATCATGCTCTAGGGGCTTGTTTCAGACCGTACAATGCCTTGTGTAATTTGCAGACCATGTTCTCCTTACCTGGATCAACAAAACCTTCAGGTTGTTCAATGTAAACCTCTTCATCTAGTATACCATTGAGGAATGTTGACTTGACATCCATCTAATAAACTTTGAATCTTTTGTGAGCAACATATGCTAGTAAGGTTCTAACTCCTTCCAATCTTGCAATAGGAGCAAAAGTTTCTCCATAGTCTATTCCTTCTTCTTGAGCATATCCTTTGCATACTAGTCCAGCTTTGTTTCTTGATACCTTACCATCTTCATCCAACTTGTTTTTGAATACCCACTTAGTTCCAATCACATTTTTTTCTTTAGGTCTGGGTACAAGAGTCCATGTCTTATTTTTCTCTATCTACACTATCTCTTCATTCATAGCCTCAATCCAACTATCATTTTTCAATGCATCTTTGACATTTCTAGGTTCAAAATCAGCAAGTAAACAAGTACCTTTCAACTTATTTCTTGTCATGGTTCCTTCAAATTTATCTCCAATGATCTGATATGTTGAATGATGTCTCCTGATATACTTAGCTAATACAAGTTCCTTGCCTTTTGAATGGATTTCATTATTATCTTCTTGCATTTCAACTTTAGGTTCTGTCTATTCTGGCTCGGTAGATATTTTTTCGGGTGCTTCAGACTCGGTAAACACTTGCTCGATTTGTTGTGGCTCGGTTTGAACTTCCTGTAACTCAGTTACAGATGACTCAGAGTAGAAGAATCCTAATTCTCTGATGTAACTGGTATTGTATCAGGTTCATTGAAGACAAACCTTTTATAATCTTTTGGTTCCCTTTTTCTTTCTTTTTCAATCCTTTCTGTAAACTCATCAACTTTCACATGTGCACTTTCTATGACTTTGTGAGTAGACAAGTTCAAACACCTATATGCCTTACTTTTGCATGAGTATCCAAGGAACATACCTTCATGACCTTTCACATCAAATTTTCCTTTTCTAGATTCTTTCAAAATGTAACATTTACTTCCAAATACTTTAAGGTAACTTACATTAGGTTTATAGCCATACCATAACTCATAGTGGGTTTTGAATGAGTCTTTCTTCAGCTGTACTCGGATCAAGGTATAAACTGTAGTGCTAATAGCTTCCTTCCAGTATTTGATAGCAATGCTATTTTCAATTATTAAAGTTCTTGCACAATCCATGATGGATCTATTTCTTCTTTCAGCTATTCCATTTTGCTGGAGTGTTCCAGGGGCTGATACCTATCTTTTGATTCATCTTTCAATGCAAAAGTTATTAAACTCACGTGAAATGAATTCTCCACCTCTGTCTGACCTCAAGCATTTTAATCTTTTCCATGTTTCCTTTTCTACTCTAGCCAAATACCATTTGAACTTTTCAAATGCTTCTGATTTATTTCTTAAATACATGACTGTCATCATTCTTGAGTAATCATCAACAAAAAGAATGAAGAACTTTTCTCCAGTATAGCTTTCAATTCCAATGGGTCCACATAAATCAGTATGCACAATTTCTAATATATCTTCAGACTGATAGTTTTTACTTTTAAAACTAGTCTTTCCCATCTTTCCAATCTAACAATTTTTGCACAGACTGACCTCAGGTTTCTTTATGTTAGGAATGCCTCTTACTTTCTTGAATTTTCTTATCTTTACCAGATTATCAAAGTTTACATGACAAAACCTTTTATGCCATAACCAAATTTCTTCAACTTGAGAAATGAAACATGAGCATTCACCTATTTCAAGATAGAACAAGTTACCTTTAGTTTGAGTACCTGATCCAATCAGCTTTCCTTTGCCATCCAGCAGTCTTGCTTTACCATACATGAATTCTACTTTGAATCCATTATTAAGTAGTTGTGCCACACTTAAAAAATTATGCTTTAGTCCTTTTACCCAATAGGCATTATCACATATAAGTTCCTTGGTTAGAGAGATTCTTCCTCTCCCTTTTATACAACAAGGTTCATTGTTACCAAATCTTACACTGCCACCATCATAGTCTTCAAAGTATTCAAACTTAGTTTTGTCACCAGTCATGTGATGAGAACAACCACTATCAATGATCCATGTATCATTTTTGCTCGTATGAGAAATGAGTGTCATTTCCTCATCATTATCAAATTCATCTTTCACAGCAATGTAGACAATTTCATCTTCTTCTTCATCATTAGAATCATTAGAATCTTTAGCCATAAAACATGTTTTCTTACCTTTATCCTGGAATGATTTGAAATCTTTCTTGCCATTCCATTTGTGATCTTTCTCTTCATCTTTATTCTACTTGTTTGGACACCTAGTAGCAATATGACCAACTTCTTCACATGAAAAATAGATTAGGGGTACTTTACCTTTGTATTTTCCTCTGCCTCTAGAATATTTCCTTGCTAGAAGGGCTTCAATTACTTCAAGATCACTGTCTGAACTTTGGTTTGATTCATCTTCACTCTTTGACTGAGATTTCTTTTTGCCTTTCTCCTTGAGTGAAAGTTTGGCTTCAAATGCTGATTCAATGTTCTTGGAAGCTGGAACATAGTTATCAAAGTTGTCCAATTCAAATGCAGTCAATCTTCCAACTATAGCCTCTAGATTTATCTTGTGATTTGCTTCACATCTTCTTTCTTGAATTTCAGAGACTCTGATTGCATTAATGGGAAGTAGAGTTCTGAGAACTTTACTTCTAACTGTCTCTTCACTAATATCTCCTCCAGAAGCTTTGATTGCACTGACACATGCTTTAACTCTTTCAACATATTTTGTAATGTTTTCATCCTCTCTCATCCTCATTTGATCAAATTGTCCTCTCAGACTTTCTGCTTTGGCTCTTCTAGCATTATCATCTCCTCCATAGATCTCTTTTAGTTTTTACCACATTTCAAAGGCAAATTTGTAGTCCTTGATATCATCAAATTCTTCATAACTCAAAGCAGATGCTATATCTATCATCATAATGTTCTGAGTCTTCTTTTTAGCAATATCATTGACAGATAGTGTACCAGCTAGTTTTGCATATTTTTCATCAAGGTATTTTAGTCTTGTATCTCCAATAGAAGCTAGATGAAGTTTCATCAACCCTTTCCATGCTGAGAAGTTATTTCTGTTGAGCCTTGGAATTTCCCTCTTGTAAGACATCCTGATCTTTGGCTTAGATCTTTGAAATCTTTCCTGCAAGCACCAAAAGCTCTGATACCAATTGTTGGAAATAGAGATGGAGTAACTAAGAGGGGAGGGGTGAATCAATTACCACAAAATAAATTCACAAATCTTTGGATGTCTTAAAATAAAGTTGCTGCTGACACTCGATAACCACACAAATAAATGCTAAAACTTGATAGATGTTCTGTTAACTTATTAAGCATTTAAAGTGGTTAACATGCATGCATAAAGAAATAATCATGAACATAAGAAACACCAGATTTAATGTGGAAACCCAATTTGGGAAAAACCACCAAGTAACTAGTTACCAATTTTCACTCTTCTGAAGTGAGCCCTATTAGGAGCCAACCCTATTAAAGGTTACAAAACACACTGTTAGGTGTGACCCTGTTAGAGGATTTAATCACCCTGTTAGAGGTGGCCTTGTCAGAGGTCTTTAAAACAATTCAACTGAATTGTCACCTTGTTAGAGGATTTACAAAATGGCTGTCAAACCAACTCTGTTAAGAGGTTTTGAATCACTATTACAATGATTAGAAAGCAACAATGAAGTAATCTGAAATATATACAACTTATCTTTGCTGAATACAGATCTATGTTCTGCTTCACTAGATCCTTACTGATTGAACACAACTTTGCAGCTTCATAAGGATATCTAATCCTTCTTCAACATTCACTCATATATTCGCTCATTCATACATTCACACTCTTATGCATCCACACTCTTACATCTTATGAATTCACAACTTGACCTTTCATATATACCTTTCAGATTGTCAAGTTAGCTCAATTACAAGTTACAACAATTGAAAAATATTAAATCAGTCGGCTCCACAAGACAATTAACCTTAATTCTTTAGAACAATAAAATTCTTTGTTGCCTGACCTAGCTTGGTGACCATTGCTCTAGAATGGTATCCCCAGTGTTAACCAAGTGAAGCTCGGTAAATATTGCAAACCTTGCAACTTTCTTCAGAGATTGAGTTAACTCGGTAAACACTGACCTTCCTTCATTTACCGAGTGAGCTCGGTAAAAGCTAACCTTCCTTCGCCTACTGAGTGAGCTCGGTAAAAGCTAACTTTCTCTTTGATGACTAAGTGAACTTGGTAGACATTGAACTCGGTAAACATTGAATTTCCCTTTGTTAACCTTGGGAGCTCGGTTAACATTAACTTTCTGCTACAAGATCCTTTGATGCCCGAGTGAGCTCGGTAAGAGCTAACTTATTGTGTAATGAATAGGAACTTTTGGTAGACACTGTAAATTTTTGCTGACCATCTGAGCTCGGTAGACTCTGTTTGATGGCTGATATGACATTTGTGTAACATCAAAGACAATACACAATTAACAATTGTATCCAACAAGGTCATGGTTAGAGAAGAAAATAATAGTAGAGATAAGGATTAGGTTAAGATGAGGTTGGGTTTTAGAGTTGGGAGAAGGTTTGGATGATGGTAATTAGGATCATGTCTATGACAAGGTTGAACTATAAGGTTAGGTGTGTTGAAGTTGATGAAAGATCAACCCCATAGATCTCAAGAATCACTTGCATGCAAATACCTGTCATGGAATGAGAGAAGCAAAAGCTATGGAGGCTAGAATTCCAAGATCCATAGATGAGACATTCTTGATGAGAAAAAAATTAGATTTCTATTATCAGAAGTGAATGAATAAATTACAAAGAGATCAATCCTTATAAAAGGAGATCATAATCGTAATAGGTAACTAAACTAGGTTGCATGATAATTATTAATAAAAGAATTAATTATCATATGCCCAAAGTTTAGCTTAAGTAAACTAGAGATAATAAGTGACTTAATAATTAAATCAATATGATTTAATTAATAGTAAAATACTTTATTACTCTGAAACCCCCCTTAAGATAAACTTAGGAAGTAGCTAAAAACCTAGAAACTACTACTGAAAGTAAATTTGGGTCTCGACAATAATGCTTGAAGAAGTACCCGAGCACAACCAAATCTTTGAAAAGAGAAGAAATAGAGAAAACCACATGGAAAGAATGTTCTAGAAGATAGGAACAAAAGGATGATCATGAAGAACACCATTGAAGCATGAAGTTGCAAACACTACCAAACTATTGATCTGAAGAACCTCTACTGTATAGAACATGACTAGGTAGAGAAGATTAAGTCTAAAAAGTTGATCTATTGAAGATAGAAGGTATTTTAATGGCCTCCAAAAATAGGAATGAAAGAATGTCTATATGGAAAATGAGTCATCTCACTAAAATGCTTAGGTATCTAGACACTACAATATAATTTGCAAACAATGTCAGTTAAGAAAAATTACAAAGTCAAGTTTTAAGAGTAAGACACATACCTCGAAAGTAATATTAGAGATTGTTCATACTAACTTGTGTGGACCAATTGAAGTGCAAAGCTACAAAGGAGATAAGTACATTATGCTTCTTGTTGATGATTATTCTAGAACGATGATAGTTATGTTTCTGAAACAAAAGTCTAATGTTTTCCAAATGTTTAAGTGGTACTTGGCAAGAGTTGAGAAAGAAGTAGGTAAAATTATGAAATGTTTGAGATCTAATAGAGGGGGAGAATTTACATCAAATGATTTTGAGATCTTTTGGAATGATAGAGGAATCAAAAGACATACATCTACTCCTAGAACTCCTCCACAAAATGGAATTGTTGAAAGGAGGAACAAATATATAATGGACTATGCTAGGAGTACACTTATGATGAAGAAAAATGTTGCTTTAAAATATTGGAGAGAAGTTGTAAATACAGCTATCTATACCTTGAACCATGCACAAGTCAAGAAAGGTACTCATTCAACACCTTTTGAACTATGGTATGAATACTCACCAAATGTAAAATACTTTAAGGTATTTGGAAGCAAGTGTTATATTCTCAAAGATTTCAAGAATGGTAAACTAGATGCAAAAAGTGAAGAAGGTATATTTCTTGGTTATTCCACAAGAAGTAAAGCTTATAAGTGTTCAAATACTAAAACTAACAAAGTTGTGGAAAGTGCAAATGTGAAATTTGATGAATATATAGAAGTATATGGGGCTAAACCTATGAAGGAACCAGAAGAATACATATCATTTGTATGCTTTCATGAAAGTATGCCTATTGAAGAAGGTGTTGTAAATCATGTTCCAAACCAATAGCAAGTTTCAGTGACTACTGAATCACATACTATGAATGTCAATTTCCATTCAAGAACTGAGCTACATTTAGATGTCAAGTTACAGAATGAAGTTGAGGCACATTCTTATCGTGAAATTACTGAATGTGAAAGAGATGCTAAACTACCTAATAGAGAGGTACATAGTGATTCAAAAGTTGAGATACCAAATGTAGAAGCCAAAGTTGAACCAAGATTGTCCAAGTATGTTAAGAAACATCATCCTATTGTACAAGTTATTGGTGATAAAGATGCTAGACCAATGACAAGGAACAAGTTGAGAAATGAAACATGTTTGTTGAGTATGCAAGAACCTAAGTCAGTGAAAGATGCCTTAGAAGATATGGATTGGAGTAAAGCCATAGAAGAAGAGATTGAACAAATTGAAAAAAATAAGACATGGACTCTAGTTCCTAGACCAGAAGATAAAAATGTGATTGGTACCAAGTGGGTATATAGAAACAAGTTAGATGAAAATGGTGAAGTCACAAGGAACAAGGCAAGATTAGTTTGTAAAGGATATGCATAAGAAGAAGGGATAGACTATGGAGAAACATTCACTCCTATTGCAAGACTGGAGGGAGTAAGAACTTTGCTTGCTTACTCTACATACAAAGGTTTCAAAGTTTATCAAATGGATATTAACTCTGCATTCCTAAATGGTATATTGGAGGAAGAGGTTTACATAGAATAACTAGAAGGATTTGTTGATGCTAACAATAAAAACATGGTATGTAGACTACACAAAGCTCTTTATGGTTTGAAGCAAGCATCAAGAACATGGTATGAGAGACTTCATAATTATCTTGTAAAGATTGGGATTGAGAGAACTAATGATAACAATAATCTATACTTGAAGACAGAGAAAGGAAAAGCTATTTTGTTATCTAAATTTTTTGTTGATGATATCATATTTAGAGGTCAAGATACTTTATGTAATGCTTTTGCAAATGAAATGAAATAAGAATTTGAGATGTCTATGTTTGGAGAGATTGAGTTCTTTGTGGGTTTTCAAGTACATTAGATGAAATATGGTATATACATCACTTGGTCAAAATATATTAAGGAGATACTAAAAAAATTTGGATTGGAAGATTCCAAGCCAGTAAGCACACCTACGGTGATGTCACATAAATTGTCAAAGAATGATGATTCAGCTAAGATGAATCAAACATTATAAGGTCTATGTTGCAAGATTCTCTACTAATCCTAGGGAGAATCACTTGATGGCAGTAAAGAGAATAATGAGATATCTGAAAGGAACAAAGAAGTATGGTCTATACTACAAGAAAAATGAGAAATTTGAATTGAGAGCCTATACTGATGTTGATTGGGCTGCAAATATTGATGACAGAAAGAGCACTAGTAGAGGAGCATTTTTCTTAAGCAAAAGGTTGGTTACATGGACTAGCGAGAAACAAAATTGCATTTCTCAATCTACCACTAAAGTTGAATATGTTGCTACTGCAATAAATTGTACAAACATTGTATGGATCAAATAGCTACTCAAAGGTATAAAGGAGGAAATCATTGAACTTGTGATACTTGATTGTGATAATACAAGTACTATAAATATATCAAAAAATCATGTGATGCATACAAAGACCAAGTACATTACAATCAAGTATCATTACTTGAGAGAGCTAGTTCAAGACAAAGAGGTGAAGATGGAATATGTCAACACCAAAGAACAAATTGTTGATATCTTCACAAAAGAATTACCTAAGGATTCTCATGAGTATCTAAGAGGTAAACTAGGGGTGATACCCCTATCAAAAGCTATCTAAGAAGCATGTCGAGTGCCCTACATCAAACAAGTTGATTGACATATGTTACACATTGATGCAGTGGATCTTACTTTAAGAGCTACCTAAAGTAATCAAAGAGTTGGAACTCCAAATTAGTCACAAGCAAGGTGACAGAGGGAGAAACTAAAAATATTTACATCTACATATTAAGATGACAAATCTTTGGCATTGTTGTCAAAGAGGGAGAAAGTATACTAATTAGCACTGAGAGACTGTTGAGGGAGAAAGTGTACCTACTAATTACATCTACCTAGTATGTGGAAGATAATGTTGAGGAAGATATAAGAAGTGATCAAGAGGGAGTCATAAGGATGGTTTGATTACATTTTGATCAAAACAAAAAAATTGTAATGTATTCAAAAGATGAAAGTTGTGGATAGAGGGAGAGATTTTAATACAAGGAATTTTTATTTTTTTCGGTAATCTGATTAGTCATACTGATTAAGCTTGTTTAGTTTGGTTTACCATCAATGCCAAAGAGGGATATTGGTGAAAATAGATTGATACAAGTATGATAAATATGGTTCAATCATTGTTTTGTCACTAATGTCAAACCTACTACTTGTTGGTAAGACAATTGCTTATATGATTTAAGTACTATCATTTGTTTGATTGATGAAGAGGATTTAATCAAATGAGGTAATAGTAGCACCTAAAAGAAAGGTTGAGTTATGATATGAAAAAGAGTACAAGGATTAGTTAAGATAGTGATATTATAGTGCATTGATAATCTACTTAAGGTTGCAAAGGTCGATTACACTGAGTAAGTTTAGAAGAACAAATTAAATGAAGTTTTTCTGTCAAGTTTGACTGAGTGGATAGTAGGTGTTGAGAAAAGTTAGTGCAAGTCAAGTAGAAAATTAATTGGAGCCGAGCAACGTCAATTTTAGTGTAAGCTGAGTGAAATAGCGTAAGCCAAGTAAAGTTTAGTTGATGTCGAACACTAGTAAAATTTAGTTCATGCCAAGTGTTTTGATAGTGGATGTTGAGCAACATAGTTTGTGTCAAGCATCAGAACCCAGTTAATGTTGAGTGTCAAAATTATGAAAAAGATTAAGAATTCGATGAATCTAAGCCAACAAGTTTGATTTCTTGGATTCTGTGAACTATGTGGAAGATAAGATTGATGAGATGGTGGCACAGAGGGGTAGATTCATTGAATCCTATCTAATCTAACCTAACCCTAAAATGGATGATGGAGAAATATCTTAATTCTCTATTTATAGAGATGGCTGGTCAGAAGCAAGAGTTGATGTGCAAGAATCTAAGGAAGACAAGGAGTCTAGGGTATTTGCTTCATTCTGTGACCTAAGAGAAGAGACGACATTGGTAAACAAATCAAGAAGGCTTAAGGGTATGGATGCTTGAAGAGTGAACAAGCTATCAAAATTGAAGAGTATGAAAGCCAAGTAGAATCGAAGACTAGAATAGAGATGTGTAATCTGCAAATGAAGTTGTAAGTTGTTATCAAATCAAGCCTTACGGTTACTCTCTAATCATTGTATTAGTCTAGGGTAAATCCTTTAGATTAAGATTGACCTAAAAGTCATTTGTAAATCCTTTAACCGGGTGACATTCCAAGTGAATGATCTAAAATCCTCTAACAAGGCTCAATCCTAATAGGGTGATTGAAATCCTTTAACTAGGTCACATTTAATAGTGTGTATTGTAACCTTTAACAAGGTTAACCTTTCATAGGGCATCACTTCAGAAGAGTGAGAATGAGTACCATGTCACTAGTGATTTTTCCTAAATTGGGTTTCCACGTTAAATCATTGTGTCAAATGTGTTATTGAATCTATTATGTTTCATGTTTACATTTTTGCAAATTGATTTGACAGTAACCTACAAGTTTAAGTGATTGCATAATCTAATGGATGCATGCATGATGAAAATGTTTTATGGATATGGGTTCACTAAGTTGTGAAAAGTTTTAATTGTACATCTAGACATTGGATAACTGATTCACACACACACCCCCCCTCTTAGTTATTCTAAAAAATTCCAACACTAAAGGGTCGGAAGAAGTTTCTCCCACAAGTCGGGGAAGAAATTTGGAGGAAGAATTACCCTTCCATGTAAGACAAATTGTCCAAGAAATTCTATTTTGTAGAACATTTTTACAAGCTAGATCAAGATGAGAAATCCCCTTGTAGGGTTTATCACTAGGAGAAAATTGTTGACCATCAACCACCAAAGCATGTAATACAATACAAGCAACACAAGTGAAATTCATAGGCCAGACAAGGTCACACTAGTGGAAAGATGTGAATAAGGATCCACGAGGTAAGAGAACATACAAGAAGTAAGAGGCTCAACATCATCCTAGGATCCAAAGTCATCAACCTATGAAAAGTTGATAGAAGAATAATTAGAAGCTTAGACAATCAAATGATCATCATTAGTGTCCTTCCACCAAGGAACAATGTGTGTGTAACACAAGAGAGAACAATCAAAAGCTAAGTGATAAATCTAGAAGCATCTTCAATATCAAAAGGGGAGGCCCTCATAATCTAGCAACTAAGTGCTTAGCCTATCCCCAACATAAAATTGCATCGACAAGGAAAGGCATAGAGATGTCAATATTAATTAACTTTGAGAAAAAGTAGAATGACCCATGAAGGAAATAGTATTATCAACCTTGAAGAAGTGACCAATAGAGTTGTCAATATAATCATAACAAAAATTCTCCCAAAAACAAAGTAAATGAGTGGGAAGATAAACCCACCTAACAAATATTGAGTGGTTCAATAAGAGGGGTTGAAATAAGTTGTCTAGGGTTTGATTGAAAGAGTTAACTCCCCAAACCCCTAACTTGTTGAACACCAAGTCATAATCACTAAAAAATAAGTAATAAGAAACCCTTAGCATAAGGGAATACCTCAATGGTACTAGAAACCAAAGACTTCCAAGATTCCATCACAAGAGAGAAGGTTAGTGACTGGAAAATCTATACATCAACCCAAAATATTAGTAGTAGCCACATTTTAGACCACATCTTGGCCATAAATAGTAAAAATGGAGGTTTGGGAAAATAAAGAGGATGAAGTATCTCCTTAGGAGGATGCACAACGATAGATTTGGAAACATTAACAAAGCTCTGCCCACCCACAGTAGAAAAAGGCCTTGGAGAAGGGACTCCAAAACCACTAGTTTCCACTTTAGGAGGGGCACAAACACCCACTATCACCCACCATAAATAGAGAGAACATGTTTGGAAGCACCACTAGTTGCCACCAAATTTACCAAACAACCCACAAGTAAAAAGGCAACAAAAAAGGGCACATAATCCCTACATCCCACTAGTGTATGAGACAAGGCCCCTGATCCATAGTACACACATACACACAAATGATGATAGGTGTGACAACTATACCTATAAAAAAATTCAAAAAATGTTTAAAAAATTATAGGGGGAGTGAGAGTTGTTATAGTTGAATTGAGAGCCATCTTTCAATATATTATCTAAGAATATTTATGTGTAATGTTGTTTTTTCCCTAATATAGAAATTGACAACATTTTGCATATATTTGGATGAAAGTGTGCAAATAATGAACTTCCATGCATTGTTTATACATGTGTAATAATACCAACATTGTGGACACATTGTAGTTAATATTTTCTACAAATGTGTACATATTTGTAAACAAAATAGAGAGATACTAAAACAAGAATTTAGTAGGTAAAGGGTTAGCTAAAACACACAAAAATATATTTAAAAAATCATAATTTAGATGAAAATTTATTTTGATAAAAAACAATTTATTTGTTTAATAATTTATCAACTTGAATTATTTATATTTTGAAGTGTTCAATGAATACTAATCAATGATTGAATATTGAATTCCGGGAGTGGATTTGAAAATAAGTTACCATCCCTTGAATTTACTATCAATGAATCATGGACAATTAGTATGTTGACACCAAATCTTATTCATCCAATTTTGGATCTTCTCCTACCACAATGGCCTTATCATGGTGAGTATACTTTACGAAGTCAATGATTGAATAAATAACAGATTATCTAATTGGAAAGAATCAATTGTGGATATTTCATTCCATGAGATAAATGGAAAATGGACTTTTGCTAAAATAAGTCCTAAAATGAATTGTCACTTGTTTGATTTATTTATATGAAGTGTTATAGTTAGACATTATGAATTCAACACCAACTTCTTCCAATATTCAAAGTGTTTTCCATAACCATTTGCATGTAGTCTATTTGATTTTGTACAACACATGGGACATTTTTAAGATATTCTCAAGATAATTGTGACTTATAGATATGAACAATATTTCATGAAGGATTAAAATGCCATAGTGGAAATATTCTAGTCTAACAAATTATCATTAGTTTCTATACATTTGGAGAAAGGTTGTAAGACTGATACACATTGTTGAGATATTAAGATAATTTGTCGATGCATTCCCAATCATTAGCTATTTTAGATATATTCCTAACCATTGGCTCTCAACCAAGCTCAAGAAAAAATGAGAGCATACATGTTCTTTACAAAAAAGTTATTAAAATACCAAATCAAGTACATGTGTCCTTCAAATAACTAAAAATGACATCTTCGACACAAACTCTATAATTTTCTTGGTTTAAGGAATGTCTTGCATAGAGATAATTAAAGTTGATGCATTGTTAGGAGTAGATTAAATTTTCAACATCATAATTCATTTTAATTGATCAATAATTTGATAGTTATTGAAAGCTGGTATTAGAGAATTCTGTTCCATTGGCTCAAGTTTTTCCTATTCTCAAAAACATTTTTTACTATGTTTGGTAGAGACACCAAGCCTTATAGAAGTTGTATAAACACCTAGTTGAGGTATACTTTGACTTATCCCTAGGCTTAAAAGTAATGATTTGAAGTGGTAGGCCAAGGGAAAATAAAATTGTTAAGGGCTTCATCTTAAAATCATAAATGAAAAGAAAACAAGGAAGTGTCAATCACTCATTGAGTGATCATTTCCTTAGTAACTATAAATAAGAACCCTTTTCCTTTAGTTCTAGTCTATATTTTGATATCGTGGTGTTTTATTATTCAAATATCAAATTACAAGGTTTAATTTCAATAAGGATGATTTAAAGTCATAATTTGTGTGAGTTCAAACTTGACATTACACAATTTCCCATGCAAGTGTGTCCATGCCATATGGGAATCAAGTCTATAACGTGTTGTTCTCTAAAACTAGCACATTAGATATTCATGATCTTCTAGTCACATTTGCTAACTTTTATACTTTCTTATTAATCTACATACACACATGAAATCCTATACTCAATAGGAATGATTAATAATAAAGTAAAAGAGTTAGCAAATGTGACAAGAAGATCACGAATCTCAAATGTGTTATTTTTTAGAACAACATGCTATAGATTTTGTTTTCATATGGCATGGGTGCACACACACACACAGACATGAAAGTCTATTCTCAATGGAAAAGATTAAGAAGTTAGCAAATGTGGACTATAAAATCATGAATCTCTAATGTATTATTCTTGGAGAACATCGTGCTATAGACTTGTTTCCCATATGGCATGGGAACACACACACACACACACACGCACACACACACGCACATACACATGCACACACACACACATGCACATACACACATAAAAGTCTATTCTCAATAGGAGAGATTAATAAGAAAGCAAAAAGGTTAGTGAATGTGACTAGAAGATCATGAATCTCTAATGTGTTATTTTTGGAGAGAAAGGTTCTATAGACTTTCTTCCCATATGGAATAGGCACACAAATACATGCATGCACGTGCACACATACCTGTACACACACCACATGCATGTGTGTGTGAATGTACGTGAGTGTTTGCCTATGCTATATGGGAAGAAAGTCTAGAGAATGTTGTTCTTTGAAAATAGTACATTATAGATTCATGATCTTCTAGTCACATTTGAAAACTTTTTACACTCTTATTAATCTCTTCTATTGAGATTAGACTTTCATGTGTGTGTGTGTGAGTGGGCATGTGTATGTGCATGCACGCATGTGTCTAGGTGTGTGCCCATGTCATATGGAAATCAAGTCTATAGTATGATGTTCTTTAAAAATAGCACATTAGAGATTCATGATCTTATAGTCACATTTGCAAACTTTTTTAAACTCTCTCTCTCTCTCTCTCTCTCTCTTCTCTCTCTCTCTCTCTCTCTCTCTCTCTCTCCTCTCTCTCTCTCTCTCTCTCTCTCTCCTCTCACTCCCTCCCTCCCTCTCTCTCTCTCTCTCTCTCTCTCTCTCTCTCTCTCTCTCTCTCTCTCTCTCTCTCTCTCTCTCTCTCTCTCTCTCTCTATTTTTTTTTTTTGTGTGTGTGTGTGCGCACACCCATGCATATGAGAAGCAAGTCTATAGCAATGTTGTTCTCCAAAAATAGCACATTTGAGATTCATGATCTTCTAGTCACATTTTCCTAACTCTTTTACTTCTTATTAATCTCTCCTATTGAGACTAGACTTTCATATGTGTGTATATTAATAAGAAAGTAAAAAAGTTAGCAAATGTGACTAGAAGATCATTAATCTCTAATGTGCTATTTTTGGAGAATAGCATGCTATAGACTTGTTTCCCATATGGCATTGGGAACACCTTCATGGGAAAAGTACACAATGTCAAGTTTAAAAACCCACACAAATTATACAATGTGTGTGTGTGTGCGTGCACGTGTATGCATGTCATATGGGAAGCAAGTCTATAGTGTATTATTATCTAAAAATAGCACATTACAGATTCATGTTTTTTTTACTTTCTCATTAATATTTCCTTCCAAGAATAGAATTTCATGTGTCTATATGCATGTGTGGGGGTGTGCCCCTGCCATATGGACAGAAATTCTATTGCATGCTTTTCTCCAAAAATAGCACATTGGTGATTCATGATCTTCTATTCATATTTGCTAACTTTTTAAATCTCTCCTATTGAGAATCTCTCTCTCTCTCTCTTCTCTCTCTCTCTCTCTCTCTCTCTCTCTCTCTCTCTCTCTCTCATCTCTCTCTCTCTCTCTCTCTCTCTCTCTCTCTCTCCTCTTTGTGTGTGTGTGTGTTTGTGTTTGTGTGTGTCTTTGTGTCTGTGTTTGTGTGGATGTGTGGGTGTGCATGTGTTTGTGTGCATGCATGTGTACTTGTGTGTGTCTGTGTCTTGTATATGTGTGTGCAATTACACACACGTGGGTGGGTGCACACGTAATGTGGATTATAAACATGCTTTTTATGAATGTTTATAACTTAAGTTTGTTAATTGTTATTGAATATTCATGAGCTCAATATCATTATCTAATTTTAATCTTCTTCTTCTAGGGTTTCCTCTTTTATATGTGTGGGTTGATCTTATTATTCAGCATCATGGATCTCATCTTCATGACTGAGGTTTTGACCTCTTTTCAAAACTTACTTTATAAAATTTAATAAAATATTTATTTTTCTCACAATTTTTAGCATTTCTTCTATTTTTTGTAACATTGGCCTTAGCAATCATCCATCTTGGTGACATCCTAACTTGGATCTAGTGTAATTTTCTCTCATATGTAACTTATTTGATAAACACTTAAATGCTAACTCAATTCAATGATATTTTCACCTTTTGATATGCAATAATGCCCTTCAAATGGATTGAAATATTTTTGTGATATTATGTGATGTAGTCACAATTGGATATCCTAGAGGATGACCATATAATGTGTAGCTTAAAGTTCATACAAAAGAATAAACTCCAAGAAAAAGTAACTTTAATTAATTCAGTATCATAAAATGACTACAATTGGCTCATTGACTCATCACATGCAAATTATGAATACAAGTTTTCGTATAGACTACCCTCATCTTATTACAAGCTTGCATGCAAAGATATGATCATAACTACTACTTATCACTCTATTGTTATTTCAAAATGACTTGCTAATTGCTATCTTTCTAATGATTCTTTTCTCACTTCCTTTTTACTAATATACCACTTATGTAGTTGGTATAATTCTTCTTTTGATGGATTCCAAATATTTTTATCTATAAACTCTAAGCTTTGGGAGTATTCCATGTTGGTCACAAGATGTTTCAAATTAGTGCCTAGTATAATGTGTAGGTTGACCAAAATCCATTGGTGAAGCATTGGATATTGAAAATAACTAGTGTCGTTCTATGTGAAGATCCATGTGCTTATTTATTTCCTTTAAATATATTGGGTTTAACTCCACAAGGAAATTTTTTTTTAAAACCTTATTTCATGAATTGATTGTCATATGTCCTAATCCATGAACTTCTAGAAATGATAACTTTTTGTAATGCACTCCAATACTCCTAATATTTTTTACATGATGTTTATAAACTACTTTTGAACTTTGATTCTTTAACTATGAGATATAGAGATGGTGTGTGATGAAATTAATAAGATATAATAGGTTATTCCTTCTTCAAGCAACAACTATGTATTTTTGGAAGGATGTGAACATTGAAAGGAAGGATAAATATTTGAGACTATGATAGCTTAAAGAATGCCATGATAAATGTCAAGATAGGCTCATGCTTTATAAAGTAGTTTTGTATGAATATCAGGAAAGCCAAAAACCCTATCAAAGAGAAAAAATGATCATGATATATTTTTTTTCTCTACTAAATTATAAAGTTAAAACATTCTTAAAAAAATTAATAAACATGATCAAGTTAATCTCAAAAAAAATGTAAAGGTTTGTTGTTTAGTTGTCCAATGTCTAGCCTTTTCTTCTTGATTTACATATCTAGGTCTTGGCTATTAGGAAGCCCAATGTGTTTAGATTAATTGAGCTCTACTCCTATACAAGAGGTTTTTTCATTTCTTTTTTTTCCCCTCTTGCAAGGATAAAAACTTGGTTCTCAAGCAACATTGGTCTTGCAGAAAACATTTTCCTAACACCAAGACATATTGTCCTTCCTTTAAGCTCCTCTTACAAACACTACATGTGCAACTAGTGTGGATCAAACTCTCAAATATACCTCTCCAATTGGGAGGTACAACATCATAAATTTTACCCTTTTACTTATGGTCTCCAATTCCACAATCACCTAGCACTTACTTTAGGATTTACTGTTCCTTTATGTCTTACAGGACCTTTATTTATTTAAATTAATTTTATGAGTCATATTCCACATGAATACTTCAACACTTAATTATTTGGGCCCTTAATTCTATGTATACATTTTTACCTTTATCATTTATATTTATTATAAATCCTACCTCATTTAAAAGTGTTGGTTTAAATAAGTATTTTCTATTTACACTTTACTTAAGTGTACTTAGGTTAATGCATTATTTTATTATTTATTTAGGTGAGACACTTAGGAGTTTGTGTACCTTTTTGAGTTGTCATGTTGACTACATAGAAGTACGCAACTCTAATTTAGCACATGGTGTCTACAACACTAGAGTTTGCATCATTCACTGAGTTGTCATGTAGACAACACAGTTATTCGCACTCCCCTTTTAGCACATGTTGTTTACATCATAAATTTGTGTGCTACACCATTATAGGCTTATCCTCTCATCATCACACTTTCTTATGTGCTTAATGGAGGATAACCCATATCTAGTTGACATGTGCCTGGTTGTATAACTTATCATGTTGCTAACTTCTATGCATTCTAGAAGCTCTCCAGAGGCCTTTATATAGAGGCACTCCTAGTGTAGTTTCATATGGCATATTGAATGAATATATCATCATTCTTATCATACTCTCTCTTTGGTCTACTATTGTGCTTGTGTTTGAGTTCCTTGATCTTGGGTGAATTCTTTCCTAAGGAAAATTCTTACATGGTATCAAAGCTCGGGGAGATTCTCTACACATAGTCATTCGAGACCGTTCATGCTTCAGCATCTTGACCTGAATCTGGAGTATCTGCAAAAATTGGAAGCATCTAGAGTCAGATTTGACCTTGCCATTACATCTAGAATGTCAATTCAATGAAGATTGACTATAAATTTTCCTATGTTGGGCTAAAGTTGATCGTGAGGCAAAAAAAATTACAAACGAGCACCCGATGACATCGATTGCAAACCGAGTATGATCTAATTGATCTATTAATCTATTGTTCAGATCTGATTTTTAATTTAATTCTTTGCGTTATTATTTTGAATTTCTATTTTTAGATTTTTTTCAGCTAGTTGGCCAGTCAAAGAAATTTTTTTTTGCAAAACCAGATAGTCACACCCCAGCCCTACAAGGTGGAATATTCATTTTTTATTATAAAGAATATTCCTAATCAATCGACGACACAACATTTATTAATCGATGGGCACAATCTAGATAAGGACACATGCTATCACTTTCTAGCTGAGGTCAACACTAATTTTAATGAGTACAAACTTGCCACAACTGGACTGACAACTGCCTTTGAAATCTGGCAGCCTTTTCTTTGTTTGACATGCACGCAGATTTCCTTTTAAAATATATGATGCACTTCCTATGCATGCATATGGGACTAATGTCCCAAGCCAAAATTTGAATCTAGCCACCACAAAAGGAAACTCGACCCCCACAAAAGTGTGTAGCAGAAACCCTGCAACATGCGGCGTCTTCGTGGCCCACCCACACAACTTTCGCTCATTCACCCATGTGAACCAATTTGCAAGTGGACACATGAATCAATAACTACCTGACAACTACCTACAATCTTGTGTAGGAATTCCATGTCTGAGTTAGTGCCTGTGTCATCACAGATGTTAGCAGCTGCAGACTCGTTAGCAAGACAGATCATCAAACAAGTTGGCATCTAGTTAGCACCTACATGGACATTCACATCATCTACCTGCCTGTCAACTACCATATGCCATGTCACCATCACATGTCAAACATTTTCTATATAGTTGTACTTGTTTGTATCAAGCCATATGTGATGATACCATGCTGACATCATCACTATGCTGAGAATTGTTGATGTCATCAAGTTCAAGAGCCTAAATTTGACAATCATCTAACCATCATTCTAGGGAAAATTTGAACTACTATGATGGTCGTATGACCATCAAATTTGACCCTTTATTTTGCTGATGCAACCCTTCTTTAGATTGATTTTTTATTTTGCAGTCCGACTTTGGGAGGTCATATCTCAATCATCCAGACTCCAAAATGAAGTGCAATTTTTTTTTGAAATTGGGTAGAATTTCCTAAACTTTTTAGTGGTGCAGCTCTTTTCTAGTTTTGGTGCACAAATTTGTCAAAAATTGCATTTTTTGATGACTATACCTGTTCAATCCTACATTTTGCAATTTCAAACGCTCCGTATGGGCACATCTGGACTCAAAAATAGGTTTTTTTTTTTTTTTTTGAAAGTGCATTATTTTTTGTCTACTTTTTAGATCTGTAATTAGATTGTGGGTTGTGTGGACAAAAGTGTCACTTTAAGAAATAGGGCCTTTCTTTGCTTTGTATTACTTCAAATTGTTGTACATTGTAAAGTTCCAGATTTCTAATCTTTCCAGAGGTTGTAACAAGAAAAATCAAAAGTCCATGAAGGCCAAAATTGGCAAGTGGCCATTGTAATAACACTACTTATAAAGTGCCAAAAGCATCTCTTTTGGGGGGCGAGGTTTCTTCATTTAGTGAAAAGGGGAGGTGTTCTTGGTGTTGTGTTCCTTCTTTTCTGCAATTTTCTTTCATTTTCTACATTATGGGAAATTTTAAGTTTCCAAAATTAACTCCACATAACTATACTACATGGTCCATCAAAATGTGGTATTTAATGCATAATGGAGTTTCTCAATACGTAGATGGTACCCTTTCTAAACCAGCAGGTGATAATGTATCAGCAAGTGGTATTTCAGCTTGGGTGGCAATGGATAGGAAAGCCCTAGGTGATATATGTTTGGGGTTTGATGAAAAGATTATGTATCAAATTAAGAAGTCTTCTACATCCAAGGAAGCTTGGGATATCCTCAAAAACCTATATGGTAAAGTGTTTGAAGAGGATGTTTTCAAAATTGAAGATGAGCTTGTCTCCTTAGATCCTAAGTCATTTGATTCTATACAGGATTTCATCATTAAGGTGAATAAACTAAGGACAAAGCTTACTAATTGTGGGAATCCCATTAAAGATGACAAGTTAATCTATCTTATTCATAATAAGCTACCATCAGATTATTCCACATTTGTTTCTTCTTATAACACCTCAAAGACTACATTAGGGTCTGTCTATAAGAAAGTCTCTTTTGATGAATATGTTGATATGTTGGATACAAAAGAAAAGAAGTTGAAATCAATGGGGTTCTCAATTCACCTAAGTCTAAAGCATTGGTGGCCACTAATGAGGGTTCTCAAAATTCAGCTAGGCAATCTTCAACTAAAGGAAAGGGTAAGAATAAGAAGTGGAAGAAGAAAAAATCAAAGGATGCAAAAAAGACAACACCAAAATCCATTCAACAAGGCAAGTCCTCAAATTACAACAAGAAGGGGGACAACAATAATAAGGAGAGAAAAAAAGTGTGCCTATTGCAAGAAAATGGGTCATGAAGAACATGGGTGTTATCATAAAAAGATTGATGAGTTGACCAACATAATGTACCACTGCCTAATGCTTATAAGGATAAAGGGTCTTCTTCATATTCAGAGGGCAAAGGGCAAGCACTCATGGCAAATTCAAATTCTTCAAAGGAGGATTGTTCTTTAATGAAGTAGTCAAAGGTACAACACATCTTTGTGGGAGATGATACTAAAATGGAAGTTGAAGGAAACAGAAATGTGGAAATGGAAAATGGAGAGTTCAAAGATGTTCTTTATGTTCCAAACCTAAGTTCTAATCTCCTCTCAATCTACCAAATCACTCACTTCAAAGATGGACATAGAGTTGATTTCCTTCCTGACTCAATACAGGTCCACAATCTAAAAGATGACTCATTGGTTGTAGTGGGGAAATTTAATCATGACAAAAGGTTGTACTCTTTCTCCCATTTTGTGCCCAAGTCTCCTTCAAAGGCCTTGTTATCTCAATCAAATTCAAACATCAAATTATGGCATGAGCGATATGGTCATCTTGTCTTCCACTATCTTTAGCAACTTTGCACAAATAAAATGGTCAAAAGTCTACCAATAATCAATTTTTCCACAGGTAAATGTTCAACAAGTTTAGTGGATATGCATCTAGAGGAGAAGTTACATGAAGGGAAGTCTTCAAGAGCACCATTTGTTCTTCAAATAGTTCACATGGTATTAGCAAGACCTTTTGTAGTAATAGCAGTTAGCCAGGGTCACTGCATACTTGCCTTCATTGATGACTTTTCAAGGTACACTTGGGTCTACTTTCTTCATCATAAGAATGAAGTGTTGGACAAGTTTCTAGCCTTCAAGACTCATGTTGAACAAAAATTGAGGAAATCCATCAAAGTTCTTCGAATGGATAATGAAAGCAAATATGTCAATAGAAGACTTACAAACTTTTGTAGACTTGAGGGAATTGATCTTCAAAATCCACTAGCATTCAGTCCACATAAGACAAATGTCGCAACATTGAGGATCCAAACTCTTAAGTCTATGGCAAGTTGCATGATACAGGCCAAGTCTCTAGATCTATCATTAGAAGTTTAAGCAATTAGTAGTGCCACTCACATTCTTAACAGGTCTCCTCATCTAGCCTTAGATGGCAAGACTCCTTTTGACCCATGGTGTGGCAGAAAACCTATTTTGATACACTTCAGAGTCTTTGGTTGTCTTGCATGGTCAAAGATATTTTCCAACAAATGCAAGGCATAGTCACCTCAGCCTTGTACTTTCATTGGTTATGAAGATGGTGTGAAGGCATATAGACTATTAGATCTAGAGACCCATCAGACCTTTGTGGAGAAGGATATACACTTTGAGGAAAGTTCACCAAGCTTGTCCTCTAATCCTCTCCACACATCATATCATGTGGAAACTGATAGTGACACCAGTGATTTTGCTTCAAAAGATTCAGACACATGGGGTTCTATCGAAAGTTGCAGTGAGAGATCACCACATCAGTATAGTCCACATGCATATATCGCCACAGTGATAGGTCCTGCATAATAGGGTACATCTAGTCTTCCAGGTCCAGTATTAGTGATAGATTTGGGGGATAGTATTGATGATCTATCTCTCCTTCTTGATATAGAAGCACCTTCTTTAGTTGTCACAAGGGATCCATCCAACCCTCTTGTTCATTCTCTACATGATCGATCATTATAGGTTGAAGTGATTTTGAATACTTATGATTAGTAGTTATAGAGGGGTTCTTCATCAGCTATGGAGATAGACAGTTCTTTGAGATAGGTTCTTCAGTCAATTGAGCAAGTTTTAGAGACATCACTTATCCATGGGATTCTTTCCACACATATTGGAAGTGTCTTATTTGTACCCTTGGCCTTGTTTCTTCCTAAGGGGAGGAACACCATTCTACAATCTTAGATCAACTTCATCAGAGCAGTCACTAGCAGGCATTCTTCTTTGGGAAGGGGGAGAGCCTATTCTTTCTCTCTTCCTCTTCTCATTTTTCTCTTATGTATATATTGGATGTATATCATAATGAAGGGGGGTCTTGATTACTCCATCCATCCATACATCGTATGTGTTTTTCATCTCTCTTTTTGGGGGAGGGTTTTTCCCACAAGGTTTTCCCTCTTTCTTTGCTTTATGAGAGATTGCATTTATTATGTACATGGGTACCTAACATGGCCTAGTAGCTAGGACCCATCATGCACTTCATCCTAGATTTTGTAAGCTTAAGGGCATTACCCTAAGTTGCACTTAAGGAGGGGTGTTGGTGTAAATAAGTATTTACTATTTACGCTTTACTTAAGTTTACTTAGGTTAATGCATTATTTTATTATATTGAATTATTTTATTATTTATTTAGGTGAGACACTTAGGAGTTTGTGTACTTTTTTGAGTTGTCATGTTGACAACATAGAAGTACGCAACTCTAATTCAGCACATGGTGTCTACAACACTAGAGTTTGCATCATTCACTGAGTTTTCATGTTGACAACATAAAAGTACGCAACTCTAATTCAGCACATGTTGTCTACAATAGTAGATTTTGCATCATTCACTGAGTTGTCATGTTGACAACATAGAAGTATGCAACTCTAATTCAGCACATGGTGTCTACAACACTAGAGTTTGCATCATTCACTGAGTTGTCATGTAGACAACATAGTTATTTGCACTCCCCTTTTGGCACATGTTGTCTACAACATAAATTTGTGTGCTACACCATTATAGGCATATCCTCTCATCATCGCACTTACTTATGTGCTTAATGGAGGATAACCCATATCTGGTGGACATGTGCCTTGTTGTATGACTTATCATGTTGCTGACTTCTATGCATTCTAAAAGCTCTCTAGAGGCCTTTATATATAGGCACTCCTAGTGTACTTTCATATGGCATATTGAATGAATATATCATCATTCTGATCATACTCTCTCTTTAGTCTACTGTTATGCTTGTGTTTGAGTTCTTGGTCTTGGGTGAATTTTTCCCTAAGGAAAATTCTTACAAAAAGTTAAAGACACATTTCTCACATCTAAACGTCATTGCTTTCCAAAAAAATGCATTTTGGGAATGTAGACCCTATAATTTCATGTCCCTCTAAATTCAAGCTAATTTTAGTTGGATTAAATCATTGGTGGTGATGTAGACCTCTATTTTTGGCCAAATTTTGAAGAGCATATTATTTCGTTCTTGCCCTTTCCAAAACTATCCTTGATGTGAAAATATTATAATTCTAACTCACACAAAAGGATATTTTACTCTAAAATTCCTATATTTGATCTATTTATATGTCACATCATCTCATCTCATCAACCAAAGGCATCATTTTCATTCCAAATCAAAATCAATTACTCTTCAAGAGAAAATATAACTAAAGGAGAAATAAGCTACATCAAGACATCTTTAATTATTTTTCTATTATTTTATATCATATTATTACATCAATGCACGAAGGACTTATCCTAAGAGAATTGCATCATTAATTGGAGACATAATCATTTCAATTAAGCATTTACATTCAAGAATTTTATTTAGATTTATGTTTCTATTCATCATTGTTGTAGGGTTGAGTCCCAACCCAAAATTTCACTAGTGCAAATCATTATACAACCCCTACCACCACTTATCTCCTCTTGTGTACAAATCTAGGCCTAGTTACAAGCTTCCAACAATGGTCAAAGGTGAAGACTTGATCAAAAAATAGAGGCAAAGCTTTATTTAGAAATTCAATGCAAAAATCATATACAAGGATGCTTGGGGTGCCATAGACCTAGTCAATGTGGCTTGGAGTGTCATTGACCTAGGCTAAGGGTGCTTGGAATTATTGGCTTCCCAAAAGTTGTTGAAACTTGGCATGAGCTCAATGTAATGAATTAGGGCCCTAGATTTAGTTATAATGCTCAAAAATTCACCCCATAGATCAAATGCACCCAAGACAATATTGACCACCTTGTTTCAACTTAGATTTCTATGAAAAATCCCTCTTTACATCTACCTTTCTAGATATAGGTTGGTATTATGATTACTTGTTTTGCAACTATCTATTTATGCTTTCCATTGTCAATTATGTGCCTTCTAGCCCTTCTTCGCACATTTGTTCCATATAACTATAATGTCATTTTCAACTTAAACAAGGATTGATTGGCTTCACCTTGTGCCCCATCCTTTTCAAGAAAATTTGAGGTTAAGACAAGTAGATCCACTCATCAATGTAATCATGATGGAAATAGGCCTATTTGCAATTTGCAAGCATATACTCTCTAGAACACCTTATTTCCCCTATATTAGAGGAGGATAGTTATTTTGAGGCCATAGGATATGTACTTGGATGCTTCCTAAAGCTTGATGACTCTTGCTTGCATCTTCTGGATATTGATGACTTCATAACCTTTTATGGCAGTTTGGTCCTAATAGTTGGGGATTGACCTTGGTCATAACTATTGGATTATGCAACCTTCCCTTGAGATGTTATTATTTCTCTACTCACTACTTAGCTTCAAATCACAATCTTGCATATCAAAATGATCCTTCATCTTGGTGGAAGAACGCCAATAATAGTCACTTGTCAGAGGAAGTTGTTACCTCTCTCCATATGGTACATCATACCTAAACATTAGTGGCATGGAATTGGAGTGCCCTGATTATTTTGGTGTAGTTTCTCTTGCTTCATGCATGATTTCTATAATTATAGATGTTCCTAGTTAATGTGTGATTCATGGTGTCCTAGTGGATTCCTCTTTGGCCTATCCTTCCCTCATTATTGACATTATATTCTTGTTGGACCCCTTGACATCCCTTTCCTTCTATATTTCATGTTGATTATCCAATGGAGGAGTCGCTACATGTTTCTTATGATATTAGGGTCCAAGATGATAGTGCTTCTTAGATTACAGTTTGTCATAGGAGGAAATGTTCTTTTTTTCTCCTCTTCCTCTTTTGTGTACATTACAACAACAAAAAAACAAAAAATCTTGTTAGGGTCAAGACACTTGTTTCCCTATCTAATTTATGCTATGGTTGAAAGCCTTCTATCTTCAACCTAAATGTTTTTTTAATCTCGTGGCTTGTAACATTGACTCATTTTGCTTGGATGGTTGTATTGTAATATATCCAAACCCATCTAATCAAAATTTTCCAATATATACTTTTTACTCTAACTAATGATCATTTCTTTAATGAAACTTATTTTTAAACATCTTATATTTTAGTTATTTTGCCTAGTTTAATTTTACTAGTCATTTTTAAATGTTACAATCAATATGATGCTTGCATAGATGAATTAATTTTAAGGAATAAATGTACTTCACATTTCCTTAAAAGACAAAATTAATAGAGCCTCACAAGAAAAATAACTACTCACCATACTTGTTTAAGTGAAGTTAAATTTTGGTGAGACAATTTAGAAACTATTTGAATTGCAGAGAGGTCTCAATAGGGCACTCAACTACAAAGGAGAGGATCTGCCCAATTGTTAATTAATAATTTTTGGAGAGGGGGTGCAATTCACTCAACTCTTCTTATTAGAGAGGGTCTTGATGAGACAATTGTTCTAAGCAATTTAAGCTCATAATTAGTTCTTAGGCTTTTAATGTGGGATTTCCCTTGTACTTTTTTATCAAAAAAAATTTCTTACACCGTGAAAGTACTTTAAGAGCCACAAAACAACCTTTAGAAAATCGTAAAACCATTTTACGATAATCAAACGAATCATTCATGTTAAGAAAATGATGTTCAACAGTATATATTTCTAATTTTATTTAAAAAAACTCTTCTTGCCTATTTTTATTTAGTAAAATAATCATTACTAATTACCTTTTTTAATAATCAATTTGAAAATGGTATATGTTTTTGTATGGAGTGACTAAACGAACTAGATGGTGATGATGAAGTTTTGCATCCCAAGCTAGGGCGTTAGTGCCCCAGCTCCATATGCTCTTTGTTATTTTTTGGTGCTACGTTGTTGGGTATTTGGTGTTTGAGGTGCTGGTGTTGGGCGGCTTATTCTCCTATGCTTGTGTTTGGGCTGAGCTGTGGGAGGGTGAGATTTTGGAAGGTGCACGGGGTGTGGCCTGCGCTTAGGGCAATTTTTTGTTGCGTACAAGGGGAGGGGGGTCTCAGCTATTGGTGGCTTGTATGCCCACGGCTTCTTGTCTTCTATGATGCGTGGGAAGGAAGGAGTGTTGGTAAGGGTTCTGGTGGATTTTTTCTTAGGGTGAGGGGAAAATTATCTCTTCACCTTCTTGGTGTTGGCTTGTTGCCCTGGTATAATGGCAGATTCCAAGGATGAGATGTTGGTGAGGAGAACTCACTTGTATTTTCAAGCAGCGATAGGCTCAAAATCTTCGAATCAAGCAATGAAAACCTTTGACAATAATTTATTTGTGATGAATTCTAGGAATGTTGATTTAGGACTATCTAATGGCTCAAGGATTACAAAGACTAATGGATGTCTCAAGAGGTGCAAGGAGAGGCCAAAATTAGTTATCCCAGTTGCGATGATTGTTGAAGATGTTGAGTATTTTTTGCATCACTCATTATACTGTAAGTTTTTAGGGATGCGGGTGTCCTTGCAATTTTTGGAGGTCTAGGCCTAGAGGACTTGGGAGCCAGAGGGGGAAATGGAGATTACGTTACTGGCAAACAATTATTTCATGGTTACCTTTAATTGCAGTGCTGATCGCAATTGGGTATTTGAGGGGGGGCCTTATTTTCATAATAAGGTAGGGTTGTTTATCAAGCCATGGCATGCTGGTTTTAATCCTGTAGAGGAGCTTCCAAAATGTGTTCTGGTGTGGGTTTGTTTACCGTGTCTCCCAGTGGAATGTTGTCGAGAGGATGTGCTACATCTTTTGGGCTCTGTACTTGGTAACCCTATAGGAATGTCATCGCAAACTATGGGCAAAAAGGTAATGAATTTTGCATGCATTTGTGTTGAAATTGATCTAAGTAGGCCTACACCAAATACAATAGAAATGTGTGGGGGTTCTTATTCTTGAGTGCAGCAATTGGACTATGAAACCCTTCCTTTTCGATGTCGGCTCTACCAAGAATATGGCCATTTGCAATGAAGGTGACCAAGGTACAAGTCTAGGGAGACCCAACCTTCATAGCCCGTGAGTAATCTTCTTGTAACAAATAAGGGAAAGAGCATTTCTCTAAAAGAGGTTGGGGCTTCTAATGGTTTTGTACCGGTCAAGTCTCGAAACTGGAATAGGGGTCAAAAGAGGCCTTTTAATGAAAAGCATGATGATGGTACATTCAACAGGTTTGAGGTTTTGGATGAGCTCAGCCAATAGGAGGTGAACCCAAGTTTGATCAACTTGGATTAGGGGCTTGTGGACTTAGTCCAGGAGGATCCTATTCTTGAGGCTTCTATGGATCCATAGGGGGATGACTGTTGACACTTGGATACATATCAGCAAAGAGGAATTTTTGAGATGCAGAAACCCTTGGCCATTTTTACTACGGCAGGAGTGGATTCTTTGTCTATGGGGGTGGGGGGGAATGGCTCAGACTTGGTAGCAAGCCTAAGCCTCCACCTAAATTGGGTATTTTGCAGAAAGACATTAAGAAGGAAGGGGCAGAGCAATTTGTTAATCTTGGTAGAAAAAAAGGATATGGAAAAGATTAAACTGGCTTGTGAGAATTTGGTAGAGTCAAGGACAGTTAAGCCTTTGGATTCTATTTTTTCAAGCCCCCTAAAATGATTGTTCTATCATGGAATGTAAGGGGCTTGAACAGTGACCCTAGACAAAAAGCAGTTCATAGTTAATCAGAAGGAAAGGCCTGATGTCATTTTTTTGCAGGAAACTAAGTTATTTGTTAAGAGTTTGCAAGGTTTGATGCCTAAATTGTGGAGTAATGGGGAGAACCAGAGCATTAGAGCTCATGGAACTTCTAGGGGTCTAGTTTGTTTATGGAATCATAGAAGAGTCTAGCCTCTTTGGTGGATTTCCTCTAAGTCCTCGATGTCTATGATTGCTACTAGCCTTGAGACAGGGGATGTCATATTATTTTCCAATATTTATGCTCCTACTGATTTCTAGGGTAAACAAGGTTTGTGGTCTCATATTAGATTGGTTTGTGGTCTCACATTAGATGCCTTTCCATCCTTGGATTTTGGTTGGAGATTTCAATGCTATTTGTGAGTTGGCTGAGAAGCGTGGTGGTACTAGATGGTTGGAGCCCTCTGCATTGCTACTTAGAGACAATATCAATTCCTTGAATCTTGTCGATATTAAACCAAACAATGGTTGGTTTTCCTGGAACAACTATCAGGTTGGTGAGTCTTGGATTACAGAAAGGTTAGATCAATTTCTGGTTTCTTGTTATTGGGTTGGAGGGATGTGGTCATCTTGCTTTGAGATCTTGGACTAGAAAGGATCAGACCATTGGCCTATTAAGCTGACTATGGAATCAACTCGAGTGCTTTGTAAGCCTTCTTTTAAGTTCCAACTCATGTGGTTATGGGACCCATCATTGAACAATTTGGTTTCTAACTGGTGGAGGAAGGGGAGACCAACATAGGCACATCAATGTATGTCTTTGCTAAACTTCTTCAATATGTTAAATTTGAGCTCAAATGGTGGAATCGTCTGTATTTTGGGAATGTTTTCTAGGCAAAGGTGTTGTCTTAGGCAGATCTGGATGACATTACAAGGGAATTAGGAAGGAGGGGCTCACAACTGAACTACTTCAGGATGAGGCTTAGGCTATGAAAATTCTGGAAGAATGGGAACTGTGGGAGGAATTGTATTGGAAACAAAAGGCTTGGATTGAGTGGCTCCAGGAAGGCGACAAAAATACTACTTTTTTCTTGAACTCTATAAAAGCCAAGTGCCAGGGCAATACTATTTCTAGATTGGTAAATGACAGGGGAGACCGTCTTTCTTCCTTCCTAGAAATCTCTAGTGAGGTAGTGCAGTACTTTGAGTCTCTCTTTCATGAGGACTCGCAGGGGGGGTCTCCTGAGGAAGCACATATTCATTCTTGTATCCCTTCTCTTGTTTCTAAATATATGAATCAGAAACTCATGAGGGATATCTCATTGGAAGAGCTTGAAGGGATTGTGTTTAATATGAAGAAGGGGAAGGCACCAGGTCTGGATGGTTTCCCGATTAAGTTTTTTCAAGAATTTTGGGAAATCATCAAATTTGATCTCTTGGTAGTGGTTCATGAATCTCAACACAATAAGCAGATGTTAAGGGCTCTAAATGCTACTTTTCTTGCTCTTATCCCCAAAATGGAGGGGGTTGATAGGTTGAGCCAATTTTAGCCCATCTCTTTATGCAATGTTATCTATAAAATTATTTCTAAACTTATTGCTGACAAGTTAAAGAAGGGGCTTGTGGATTTGATCTCCAAAGAGAAAAGTGGTTTTGTTGCTAGTAGGAAAATTATGGATGGGATTGTCATTGCAACTAAGGTTATCCATTTTATGGCCAGATCAAAGGAGAAAGTGATGTTTATCAAACTGAACATGGCTAAGGCCTATGATAGAGTTAGGTGGTCCTTCCTTTGGTGGGTTCTTAGTGTTTTTTTCTTTGTGGAAGATTAGATTCAATGGGTTAGGAGTTGTGTTACTTCAATTTCTTTCTCACTGCTTATCAATGGGATTCATTCTGAGCTTTTTGGGGCTTCGAGGGGACTTCATCAGGGAGACCCTCTCTCTCCTTATTTGTTCATTCTTTTGGCTGAAGGCTTGGGGAGATGGATTAAACAAAATGTGGAATCTGGTCTTATTCAAGGTTGGAAGTGGGGTGGTGCCTTGCCTCCACAAACTCACTTGCAATTTGTGGATGATACTACTTTGATGGGGATGGCCACTATGAGGGAGGCCTCTAATCTACAAAGGGTCTTGGATGTGTACCTGGTTGCTTCCTATCAGCAGATTAATGAAGGAAAATATTCTATCTTCTTCTTCAACACTCTGGGCCCTATTCAGCAAAGGATCGCTCAAACTTTGAGATTTTAGATCGAGAGTCTTCCATTGATGTATCTAGGTATTCCCATCTTGGTGAGTAGACTATCTAGAGAGTCTTGGCAAATTATTTTGGGTGAAAGTTAATCACTAGACTCATCGTTGGCTATCCTTTGCTAGTTGTGTCCAGTTGATTAAGTCAGTTGTGCAGGCTCTACCCATTTATAGATGTATGTTCCAGGTTGCTCCTATGGGCTTTCTTAAGGATCTTGATTCTATGGTGCACCAATTTTTATGGTTTGGGTGCTTGGAGTCTTCCAAATGGAGTTTGGTTAGATGGGAAGTGATGTGGCCCGAAACAATATGGTGGATTAGGCCTGAGGCAATCAGCTTTGACTGGGGAAGCTTTGGCTGCTAAACTTTACTGGCGATGGTGTAATGAGCAGGATAAGAGCTGGGCCAAGGTTCTTTCTCAGAAGTATCTCTCGGGGATCCCTCCTCTTGATATCTCTAGGTACCCCCTTGTGGGAAGGGATCTATGATTTGGGACACCCTTAAGAAAGGGGCCATGCTTATTAAGGTAGGATTATTTTGGATTTGCAAGAGAGGGGAGGAAGCCCAGTTCTGGTTGGATTCTTGGGATGGTTATCCTCCCATCATTTATGAGTTCCCCAACCTAAGGATTCTTTGTCAACAGTTTCAGGAGGCTGGTTGGTCATGGGTGAGGGACTTTAAGTCCTTTCTCTGTGGTCAAATGGAGATGGCTAAATGGAAGTCCCCAGATGAATGGCTGATTGTTGGGTTACAGGAGGAGTGTGATGTGCTACAAAATATCCTCTCCAATCGAAGATGTTTCTCTCTTTGGGAAGATGGCGTGCTTGCTTGGTCTCCCAATCCTAAGGGGATCAATACGGGTTATAGAAATTTGATGTCCCATAAGTTGGTTGGGCCTAAAATGCAGTGGTGGAAAAAGGTTTGGAACAAGCTTTCTTGGCCAAAATGTAATTGTTTTGTTTGGATGTTGGCTTGGAATAAGTGTTTGACTTGGGATAATATTCGAAAGAGAGAATTTCTTGGCCCTTCTATTTGTGTTATGTGTGGGGCTAATGAGGAGGATTCAGCCCACCTATTCTTTCGTTGTTCTTTTGCCCTATAGCTTTAGCACTTTTGGTGGGGTGTTTGGACTACTCCTTGTGTTCATGCTTCTTCCTTGATTGAGTTTTGGCAGGAGATGGGTCGACCCCCTTCTATGACTCCCTTTCTACAGGAGGTGTGGTTTGTGGGGCCTATCTTCTTATTGTGGCAGATTTGGTTGGAGTGCAATCGGAGGATATTTCGTGGGGAACAGAGACTAGTGCAACAAATTTGGCAGAGAATATTGGGCATAGTTCAAGAGATAGTAGAGGCTAAGTGTGAAGTGGAATAGGGAAGAGATATAGAGTTGGTTGAAAGATTGGAGATTCTAGGGTCTTCTATGGTCTTGAGAAGGGCTAAGAGACGACATCGTGAGAAGCTAAAAATTGACAGGATTGGCAAATGGCAGGTTCCTCCCTTTGGAGTGTTGAAGATCAATACTGATGGATCTTCAAGAGGCAATTTGGGTCCAACCAATATTGGTGGGATTGGTAGAGACTCTCGAGGCTCAGTGGTCTTTATTTTTTTGATCTATGAAGGGGTTCAGACCATCAAATTGGTGGAAGGCCTGGCTATTCTTGTTGCTCTTGAGAGAGCTCATGCTTTAGGGTGGAGAAGAATAGTTTGTGAATATGATTCCCAGGTTCTTATCAATCTGCCTATTGAATATAAAGTGGCTAATGTTAGCTGGCAGTTGGCTAGGATTGTGCAGCAAATTTTACAGATTAGCTCTTTGATGGAAATGGTGACTTTTGTCCATATTCCAAGGGAGTGGAATAGGGCAGCTAATTGTTTGGCAAAATGGGCTTCTGAGCATGCTGAGGGTTGGAGAATTGAGGAGTGGGAGGTGGTCCCTCAGGAGATCCGTCTTGATTTAATGAATATTCTGGATGCGGATGGGGTTGAGAATGGTGACAGATGATGGTGAGGTTTGTTTTATCTCTGTGGGGCAGTGCTTTGGCTTACTCGAGACCTTAGGTCCTTGCTTTCTTTGTAATAGTGCTTTCTAATCTTTAATAAAGTTTTTACCCCTTTTTATCAAAAAAAAATCAATTTGAAAATTAAAATAAATAGTAATATTGTATAAAATAATAGAAGAATGAATCAAGTTAATTGTGACTAAAATAGAAAAAATATGCAATTGTAATATCTTCACGTTTTAAAAAAATAAATTATAATAATATTGCCAAAATAATATACACTAAATTTAAGATTTCTTTTTATATTAAAAATTAAATAAATAGTTTCTCAATATTTTATTTTCATTAAAAACAAATATCGTCTATTTAATTAATAAAAAAAAACTCTATATACTAAAGTTAAGATTGCTTTGAAATATTAAAATTGAATAAATAATTTATCAATATTTTTATTTTCACAAAAAATAAATAACATGTATTTAATTAATTAAATTTACATAAAAATTAACAAATATAATATTTATACATCTCTATAATAATAAATAAAATAGATTTTTATTAATTGAAAAAAAAAAAATTATTGTTATAATAAAATCCAAAAAATCTTTTTTTTTATTAATTAAAATAATTAGTAAAAAATCATTAAATAAAAATATCAAAATTGGAATAAAACATAGTAAGGTTCCTTATTCTCTAGAATAATAAATAAAATTAATTTAAACTAGCAGTTGCGCATTTAAGTATGTGCAACGATTAGCTAATTGGAGTTTTTGGTGATAATAGGATAATATTCATAAACAACTTAGTTTTCTATTTGTTTACTTCATCATTTAGTAGATTAAAAGTTGTTAGTTTTGAGGGGTGAAATTTTGATTTTTGTTCAATATGAATTTCTACCAAGAACAATTTTTAAAATGCATTTGTTCTTTGAATCTCATTACAAAGTGAGGAGGACATTTATAGTAAGCATATATGACTGAATTATAAACTGAAGTATTATTAAATTAAGTCTATTTTTTATGGTAAATGTTAATTTTTTGAAAAAGGTGACTGGAGAAGTCATAATACTACTAATTTATATTGTGCTAGTTAATTATAAATAAAACCATAGTTTAGCTAGGAAGAGAAGAAATTTTGGAAAATAGATGTAAATGCAAACTTTTCATATTGCTAATACAAAAACTGAAGTGTTTGACATAATACTTGTGTGGATGTCCATGGAAAATTTGGATTGAAAGTTATTAATCATAAAATCATGATTTTGAACATTTATAAGAATTTGAATGATATGTATTAAAATAAGAGTATTTAATTTGTTGAATGAGCTATGAAATTGTATTGTATCGTTATTGTATTTTTGGCAAATACTTATTTTTGTGTCTTCTAGATCTAGCTAGAAGAAAAAATATAACTCACAGAAAAATATAGAGGAATCACAAAGACATTGAAAATAAAATTGTATTTTTCATAATTATAATCCATTTAAATTACAATGAATAAATAAAACAAGAAGCAAAACTTAAACATGTAATTTCTGAATAGGTGAACAAACATGTGTAAATTATAATGGATAAAGAAAAATAAAAGCAAAAATTATGGATGTAATTTGGAAGAGGTGGAGATCTAGACTTAACAAAGAACTTGAAATTTAAATTCACCTAAGAATTCAAATTGCAAAAACTTACAAAGTCCAAATTATAAAAAATAAAGCCAAAACGATAAAAAAAAGAGGAATTAGAAACATGAAAAGGAAATGCCATCCAAAATAACAAAGTAATGGAAAGAAAAATTCTTTGTACTAAGCAATTTGAATAGGCAACATGTATGTGTAATTGACAATAACATTTTTTTTGCTTTGTCTTTCTTTATTCATATCAAAAATGAATAAAAAAGTATTTATAATTAATGACAACTTCTATGTACATTCAAAATAAACCACTTATAAAGCCCTTCTCTTCGGATTGCATAGTTGTGGGGCGATTTTCATTGCAAAATACAACAAGTACAATGGGAACTTCAATTTTTCAGCAAAAACCAGTACAAATGGAAATCATGGTCAACAACAATGGAGTATGAGAGAAATAAAAAAATTCAAGAGTTTTGTATATACGTTAGGACTAAAAATAGGGCAGCATTTTCTTGTAAGAGAATTTTTTAAAAATTAAGAAAAGATGATCAGATTTTATGTGTGAACATTGAGTTCATGACCATCAAGAGAGGAAGAGGGCAGCAATTTCACAAACATACTCTAGATCTTTGTGGTTGCTATCATAATGCCTAGATTCTTGAGAAAAGAACAAGAAGTTGCAAATATCCAATATTCAACCAATAGATAACAAGATGGAGCAAATTTCAACAAAGGAAAAACATATATAGGGTTTCGTAAACAAGATATTCCTCTAATTATTGATGTCATCATTTCAATATAAATATGGAGCTTGAAACATACCAAAAAAAAACATAAAGATTATTGTTTCTTTGCAAATAAAAGGGCCTGGGTATGCAATTTTAACAAAGCCATTAAAAGATCTTACAGAAAAAAATGGAAAAAATTTCAACTTACTCGAGAATGTGTATCATAAGTTTTTCTTCTTATGATCATTAAAAAGAAAATTTGAGAAAGGAAATTTCCAAAGTTTCTAATTATTCATTATTTTTTAATATCATAAAAAAGGAAAGGTTCCTTTTGTGTCCTATCTGAAAATTGTTGTATTTTATCAAAAAATCATAAAACCGTCCAATCTTACAAATTTTCAGACAAAAACTAAAATTTCAGGAGCAAAGCTCCCACGATAAACCTATCAGCTTAATTAATTGAAAAAAAATGTTACTTTTGAAACATTTATTTATTTGTTTTTTTTGCAAAAAGAGGGGTAAAATTTTATTAAGACAAAAAGGAATACAACAAGGAGAGCTCAACAAGGAGCTCGATCCTGAGCAACAAGATCATCAAATTCTTGCACCATCTCAAAGGACAGTTGCCCCCTATCCCTAATATTCCAACCCGGATCATGACTAGAAGCCCATTTGGCTAAACAATCAGCAGTTCTATTCCATTCACGAGGAATATACATGAACCTAATGAACTGTAAAGAGGAAGAGAAGAAAAGAATCTGCTTAACAACAGTGGCCAGCTGCATTAAAGTAATCAATATAAATTTTATTGTTAATAATTAAAATAATCAATATAAATTATCTATTTTATTAAATAAAAATATCAAAATTAAAATAAATAATAATAATATATCTAAATCTCTTGAATAATAAATAAAATAGATTTGTATTAAATAAAATAGATTTATATTAAATCAAAAAAAAAAAAAACAATTAAACCAAAAAACATTTATCCATTTTTTAATAAGTAAAATAATCAATATAAATTATATATTTTATAAAATAAAAATATCAAAATTAGAATAAATAATAATAAGATTCTTAAATGTCTAAAATAATAAATAAATTGTCTATTTTTTGGTATTTTAAATTTTCTTTAAAAACTATATATAAATTTTCTCATGTATTGAACTTTTGTCTATAAATATAGGGTTTGAGTACTTCAAAGAACCACGAATTTGAGAAGACTCACACACTCAAAGGTATTTGACATATTGATATGAATGAGGCTCAAGTTGGATATTTAATTATCAATGTTTTTGGTAGTTGCCTATTTTCTATAGTGTTAAGTGTCAATTGTTCATTTAATATACTAACTACTACCTTACTTGGCTTTTCTATAGCAAGGGTTTTTATTTATTGTTTATTGTACAGGCTTTTTCAAGCAAACAATACACTAGTAATGTTCAATAATAAACAACCCACTAATAACATAATCAAAAACCCACACACTACAGCTTTCTACCTACATCAATGTTTCGCAATATTTTGTGAAGAGGTAATTGAGAAACACTTATACGGAACAAATTATGTGTACTATTATGAATGGAAACATCAAGGATTCACACATATACATGGATTCATTTGGCTACCTAATGCACCTAACATGGATGCACTCGATTGGGGAAATAGAGCCAAAGTTATCAGAGAAAAGGATTTCTTTGACAAGTATGCTACCTCTTGGAACTCTCGTTCAAAAATAAAAAGAGAAAACATGATACACAGATCTCCTACATATGACCTATGCCTGGTCAATACATTTGAAATCTTCATAATAGACCTTACCAATGATTATGAGGAGTTAGTAATTGTGCCCAAAGACACAAAAAATTGCACAGAATGAACTTGCCTCCATAAAAAAGAGAATTAATTAGAATGTAGATATAAATTTCCATGGAAAGAAGCATGGCATCCACCTTAACATGTGATTAATTAGACCAAAAATCATATAAGCAATCAAGAAATGATGATAGGCTCAACACCCATAATCATGACATGTTCTCAATATGGAGAGATAACATAGATTGTAAACCAATAATCTCGCACCATATTATTCTAAAATACATTACCAAGAAGGCATCAAAGGTAAAAAGAAAATTAGAGACTTGTGTTATTATGTTGGCAAGGATTTTCCCAAATGAAACATTACAGCACCCATCACTCAAATCATTCCAAAAGTTGATGTCAAAGATTGTTGGAGAGAGAGATATAGGAGCACAAGAAGCATGTCATATTCTTCAAAAATTATTGGTTCTGATATGCAATCGACAATTTGTATCACTAAATGTAGGTAAAAAGGTTTTCCATCGCCTGAAAAACAAATGATGGATATGAGATACAATAGAACTATGTCCAATCCTACATGAAACAACTTGGTCAACTAGAAAGGGTGATACTAATTGAACCAACAAGATGGTACACATATCTTCCTTCTTGCAAAGAATGTAAATTGAAGAAAATAAAAGAACATATGGTACTACAAGTGTTTCTGCAATTTAATATCAACCCAAAAGAAGACTCATAACATTTTGAGACATTTTTTAGGAGTGATTTACTATTGTATAAACATTTCAAAAAAAATGATGAAATTTTTGAGAAAATAAAAGAAGAAATCATCAACAATTGTAAGAAAATGAAAGCACAAAAAAACATTGTGTGGCATGTTCATAGAATATATAATTTTAAGTTGACATAGATGATAATACCTAATTTGATGAAAAAATGAACAATCAAGATGATTTAAAAATGAATGAATGAGAACTACTATCTCAAATGGGACTTGTCAGTACTGTCAACTTAAATGATCTCACAATGCTTGGTCTACATGATTTTGACAACAACAACAACAACTAGGAAAACCACAATGTCTCACTATCTTTGCATGAAATTGTACCCAACTTTGTATGCACAAACAAGAACAATGAACAATAAACACAAACAACCATAGATGTGCACATTAAGAATAAAACCTTATCTTTAGAACAAGAACATGCACTTATTATCATTAGAAATCATTCATTAACTATCTCCTCCAACCAACCATTATATATGGTCATATAAGGAACAAGGGGAACTAGGAAATCCTATCTCATCAAATGCATAAGAAACAAACTACAAAGATAAGGACAGCAAGAAGTAAACCCACTCCTTGTTCTTGCTCCAACAAGAATAGTTACATTTAATATAGAAGCCTCAACAATACATACAACCCTAAAGATTCCATTCAAAGGCATGCAACCTCTCCAAGTACAACTATTAAAATCTCTCCACGAAGAGATGAAAAATATAAGATACATTCTCATCAAAGATATAAGCTTCATTGGGCCAAAGATGCTTCAAAAAAATAATAGCAAGCTCTATGAAGCAATACCCCAAAATCAACATCTTTGCTTTGGGGGTATTAGTATCATACTCGTAAGTGACTTTTCACAACTACTACCTATGATGGAAAAACCTATCTATGCATTTTATACAACTACAAACAATCCATGGCACAAATTTGATACAGTTTTAACATTACAAAACATTACAGACAAGAGGATGGTGATCGAATGCAAGTACAATTTTGAGAAACCTTACAAAATATGCACGATGCATAACCAAAATAATCAGATTGGGAATTGTTAATGCCATGCACAAATAAGAACCTAAAAAAATCTAAATAAGAAGATTTTGACCTATCTATACACTTATTCCCGACAAATGAACTTGTAACAATACATAATAGAAAAAGTTTTCAACAACTATAATGGTCCACCACAGAATGAAAAAAAACCCAAAAAAATTTAAATATCGATGTTGGGTTTTCTTTCTAGTTCTTTCCTAGTTGAGCAATCGAACCAGTTTTTATTAATATATACATATTTAGTGGCTTGTCCACTTTTGTCAAAAAAAAAAAAAAAATTCCCAATACAACCAATAAAATGAGGGAATCATAGGAAAACTCCTCTATCAATGGCACGGGCTATCACTATACACAAATCACTAGGCTTGACACTCAAGAAGGAAATGGTTGATATTGGTAGATTTGGAGGCCAAGGCCTCACCTTTACCATAGTATATTGGCTAAAAAACATACAAGGTCTTCATATACGACCACCATTTTTTTTATTGCTATTCCAAAATGAAAAAAATCCATACAATATTATAAGGAAAAAGGAATGTACTCATCTGCAATTGCTCTCAAAAAAGAAAGGAAAAGTATGACCAACAACCTTTACATTGTTCACACTAATAAAATCATAATTAGTACTTAATTAATACCTATTACTCACTACAATTTGACAAATATTACATTTAACTATCTACATATCTACTCTCAAACAAGAAGACTAAGAGATGATGAAGTTTTGCATTCCTTCTCCCTAATAAAGTTTGTTTTCTTTATACATTATTGTCTATTTAATGTTCTAGAAAATGAATTCCTCATTTTCAATTTCAATTTCAATGCATGAAATACTTTACAAAATTATTAATTATTTAGAAATAAATACTTACTGAATTTTTACAATGATTTTCACTATAGGAAAAAATGGAAATAACTTACACTATAGAGGGAATATGATAAAGTCAAACAACCTCGATTGCTCACCATTGTATGTCTTCTCGAATAGTCATTCTAACATTTCTAGTACATTCTAAAGCTGATTGACTCATAACCAATATGGATAAAATCAAATGACAAGAAAACATCATGTCATCTATCTAAGAAGAATCATATAATGACTTTGGATAGAACCATCACAATATTCTCAATGATAATTCAAACTGTTAAATGGTTGAAGCAACATATCTATAGAGACAAAGTCTCACCTCCAATTACCCTACCAAAAAAGGTAAGCCATTTATGTAGAATTAGTCCAACAATATTCATACTGACAAGGTTTGATTGTATTATTCTTTATTACCTAATATTGACTACTGCAAATAAAATACTAAGTACAAGCTCTTCCAGATCAGGTCATTGTACGCTCTCATTTAGCCAAATTACTCATTTCACTACTATATAGATCAAGAAACAAAGAATTACAAGGTTAACAAGGTGTTTCAAAAAAATTAAAGGTAAATTACCGCACCATTTTAATGCCTCCTTGAGATTTACAAATACATTATTTCAAAATTGTTAGAATGATTTTTAGAAGAAACATTTTCAAGGTGACTAACAAAAGTAAGGAAATAACCAACACTTGAAAAAGGCGTGCTTGAGAATGATACGATACCAAAAAAATGATCTCATGTTTACAATAGTCTACTCATTCCTAATACAACACATTGAGGGAGACAAAGGTAGCATAAACAAGGTTTCCCAGGCATGGAAAAATATTGTCATAGTATTCATACTAACAAGTTTGCATATTTTTAGATTCTTTATTACCTAATAGTTACTGCTTCTAATCAACTACTAATTTGAATCTCCTAGACATCAAATTGACATCAAATAAGAAAAAAAGGGAAATGCTAGAGATCTACTTTGTACCTTCATTAAGAGATGTCTATATCCATTACACTTAAATGTCCACTACAAATTTACAAAAGCAAAAATTATAATGAAAATTATTTGTTTTCAATGTAGGTACTATTCCACACAACTTACAAAAAAAGGAAACAATGCAAATTGAAAGAAGTCAACTCTCTCACAATTCAATATCAATTGGCATGGTTGTAAAACCTCAAAAATCTCCCAAAATGAAAGGTGTAAAAGGTATAGTTTACTTTTTTAACACAAATTATTATATTTCACAAACAAGTTAATGTCTATTTAATATTTACATATGCACAATTTTTAATATTTTACATTCAATTTTTAAAATAGGATAATTTCAACAAGACTAACAAAAGGAAGGCATTACCAAACAACAAAACTAAACATTGACTACTATAATATTTCTTGCAATTATAGTTCACCAAGTCATTTGACATGCACAAATTCTTGTGTTATTGAAAAACAATTGATGGAGTAATCCTCATGCTCCAAGGGAATGTACCCAATGACATAAATATCTTCCTTCATACCCAAATTGGGCATTGGATTATCTTTACAATGTGCACAATTAATCCTTCCTCCAAGTTATACACACCAAATAAGTGTCCTTTCTCAGACTCTTTATGGCATAGGATTTTACTTGACATTGTTAGCCTACAAATTCTTACACCATTTGAGTAGACTTAGTATTTGTTACATCAAATTGAATCAACATCATTCATTACATTTTCAAAGAAATACACAATAAGTTCTTATATGAGTTAGTGGGTCATTGATCTATAAAATCATACTACGTGAAAAATCAAAAGGTCCTTACTTGACAAAACAATGGTTTCCAACCTAGAAATGAATTTAATGTCTACATTTCTACAAGACAACTAACTAAAAAAGGAAAGGTTGAGAAAATTGGGTAATGTAGGTAACTCTACTAGGGCTATGGATGTCTAACTAACAATAGAGCAATGCCATGTGGAAACTAAGACATTATCATCCTTGGGTCTATATGAGATATGCCTTTCTAGAAATAAGGCAATATCTAATTTGATATTAGGAATGACCAAACTATGTAGCTTACTATGACAATGGATTTCAAACCATGTTCTCTCCAAAGAGGAATGCTCAATTCACATGCACACTATAACGCCTCACCAGGAAACCCAAAAGAAATTAACCTAATGTATCACTAAGTTTCTCAAACTTTTTTTTTAAGATAATAACATCAACATATAACATAACAAAAGCAATAATAACAAGAGATAAAATAATAGCAGAAGCATTAGCTCACATACATAACAACCATGATAAACAGATTACATCTCTTAGGGTTCTATGATGTTGAATCACATTTAAGTTTTATTAATATTAAATCTAACACATAGCAATTCCACATCATGAAATAATCACAAGTACAATTTCAACTTCAATTAATTATAATTACATAGAATGCCACTTGGCATAATCAAAATATACAATCATCAATTGTACAAGTCATAGGGTATGAAAGGCTAAAAGAATATACATCATAAAATCATATAAAACATCTCAGAAGATCTCTGAAATCAAATACAATATAACAGAGTATAATCATCCAATAGAAATACAAGATCGACAAATATAAAGAAACAACTATACAAGCACCTCCAACAACAACATCCAACGGTCAGATCTCAATGGTATAAGAAAAAGCACTACCACCTAACCTTGTGGAACCTAAATGGCCCACTCCCACCACGCTGAGGAGATAAAATCAAGTCCCAAACAAGATAACAAAACACAAGTCAAAACCAACATCTAGGTTCAAGGCATCACCTGAAAGCAAACTATCTCAAAGGGTACCAAGACACAAGTATCAACTAATCCCAAAGGCAACAAAGACACATAGGAAATCTACTATGCAAGTGGGCAAGTTTCATCGCATGAGCCAACTCAAAGGTTACCCTAGCAGCCACTATGGACTCTAAACCCCCCAGTGTCTCTATGCAGCATCAGTATCCTTTCGTACAGATAAGTCATAGTAAAAGTCAACTCTAAGGTTACCCTAGCAGTCTCTTTGGACTCCGAACCCCCTAGTGACTTTATGTGGCACCATATCTTATTAATTCATTTTAAACTCATTTAATGAAGTTTTATCACTTATTAAAACAACCTACAATGGGCTACCCAGGCAACCACTTAGGGCTCCAACCTCCATTGTAAGCCACTTCCCAATATGACATATAAATAACCTACCCTAAGCTCAGCAAAAGAAAAAGGTCTCATATGACCATAAAACACACATCAGTTCTTAAACAAGCAACTAGAAAGTATTGAAATATCACTAATCAAAATCAAGTACACATAAACCAAATCCACATCATAACATGACATCACCAAGAACAAATCACATGATCACCTCAATCCTATACAAGCAACTAGGAAGCAATCCAAAGATAATTGATCAAAGACTCAAAAGGCTATACTAGAAAAGTCACACCATTCACTTCAGTTCTACACAACAAATATTGGAAAGCAATAACAACCATCGAAACAAATTCTTCATAGAAAACACAAGACACATTACCATGGTCAGGTATAAAAATATTGTAACCAAAATAAGCCATAACATTATCACAAAATAAAACTCCCAAGCCTCTAGTAAACATCTTTCTTTGGTCAAAGCTAAGTCAAAACCTGAACCCCAAATTATACAATACAAAAAACATCACAAAAGTACATAATGATGTAACTTCCATAATTCATTCAATTTTGAAAACTCGTAAGTATTTTTTGATTGGAATCTAAGGCGATCGCCCTACCATTCTATAGGTGGGGTGGGTGGCAAAGTTCAAATTTCACTATAGGTTTTCAAGTTCCGATGTTTGATTTTTTCAAGACACCAGATTTGATATACAATCAAGGTTTCAGTTTTCGTTTACCAGTATAACAATTTATAGAGTTTTTTTTTAATTACATTCAAGTTTTGAGTTTTCATCTTTTCAAAGTATTATATTTGTTAAGGGTTTTCGAGTTCACGGGGGGGGTGGCCCCTGCCCACCAAAACAATTATATATATATATATATATATATATATATATATATATATATATATATATATATATATTTATTTATTTATTTATTTATTTATTTATTTATTTATTTATTTATTTATTTATTTATTTATTTATTTTAAATTTTAAAGAAAAACTGCCAACCCTCTCCCAAATTCAATTTTTAATTTAATAGTATAATTACATAGTAATTACCAATTACTATGTAATTATATTATTATTATATATATAACCTTTACAATATAAACTTGGTATAGAAACCCTAATCAAACAATCAAAATCGATAAAATAAAATTGATTTTCTTTTCAAAACCCACATCCCAATTTTAACAATTCCATTATGAATCACCCAATTTAAATAAAACGAGGGTTTCTAATTAACAATCCATATACAGATGATTTCAAAATGAAGAACAATGAAATCAACTACAAGGGTTTCAGCCCAAATAAAATTTTTAAACCAGAAACACAACAAAAGAATCGAAAAACTATTGTACAAATAAACCCACAAGATCCTAGGATCTAATGCTAAAAATGACAAATGTACGAAGCACGCATGTATTCCCTTTTCTTCTGAAAATCTCCTCAGAAATTGCTCCTCCAAATCCTGGTAATCAAAAAATGAACTCTAAATCTTTGATAAAGAGTTCTCCCCTAAATTTAGGGCTTCGATTATGCAATCACAGGAGAAGACACATTGATCTTATTTTATTATATTTTAATTTCATGTACAACCTTTTTGTCATTTATTTAGAATATCTTTATCAAATTAATTTATTTCTCTATTTAATTAATTATGAGATGTTTTAATAATATATTTATTAATTTAACTAATAATATTATTTAGAGTTTATTATTAAAAATAAAACTCCTAAATAATTATTATTAAATTAAATAAATATAAATATGCCTAAATTAGACTTTAATAAAATCTTTTAAATATAATTCTTTTATTTAGTTACATTCTCAATTAATTAAATATAATTAAATATTGATTTTTCCTTATAAAATTTCCATTAAATTATCTTTTAATTTGATTTAATTAAAACAAAAAAATCATCATAGATGCACAAGACTAAATACGAAATTCCATCATAAAGTACAGAATACCAAAATGAACTCTAGGGTCAAAATTACAAATTCACGTCACTTGACAAATTTGAAAAGGTGAAATTAACTCATATACTTGTCCTATTTTCTAAGAAAATTGGCTTATGTTAGGGTTTGGACTCAAGAGTTATATCCCCACTTATACCATTGAGATACTGTGATAGGGTATATGCTCATCCTGACAATTTAGAGAAGTCGATACTAGGTCCTTGCAATCTGCATAAAATCCATGCATGTGCATATTCATATATTCTAAACTAAACAAACGATGATGGGAACTGGTACATCGTGTAGATCCTGACTAATAGGTGACTAGATTATCTCTCTCAACTACATTGGGAACAGCAATCATAAAGTAAAACATACACATACACCATATACATGCAAGTATGGGTTAAGTATCCATAAAACTACATATAAATCATTCATCTAACTAACATCATGAAATAATTGATAGTCACTAAATGATCATATATATCACAATCGAACTAATCTTGAAATAACTAAATAACTAAATAACTAAATAACTCATCACATAAATCAACTATGTATGAAATAACATTCAAACAAATCTGGTAACCAAGTACCGCTAATCATAAAACAGGCCTAAAAGAATCTAGCAATACAATCAGAAAAGTAAACTAGAGGTAGGCATTGCACACACACGCTAGAATGGATGCTCCATTCAACTCCTCTAATGGAATGACATATACAATCTGCCTCTTGATCTATGAATTTATAGCTTGACAATGTCATTAATAATCTTACCCACAAGGCTTATCAAATATTGTGCATTATAGTTGCCACCACACTATTTCCCTCATTTGTACAACCATTTAAACTTTCTTGATTTTCCATTAATGTTGGTACTTCTTTCTTCTCATGCTTGCATCTCCTTTCACACCTTATATTTCTCCATCTAAGCCTTGGGGCTACACAAATATGTAAGAAAAAAGAGATTGTGTGAATCTTAAAAAGGTAGTCTTCATTGATACATTCTACAAATATTGGGTACAACAAGCCATTATAATATGTTGTTCACAAACTTCTTATTGCACAGTAATAAATATTATGTAGATTCAATTAAAATATATACAAACTATTTCTTTAAGATTTAGGGTTATTTAGTAGCTAATAGTAAATATATTTGGATTTATATTTGATGACAATGTACAACATGTCCAAATATTATAATTTTTAAAATTGCATTCCAATTACTATGAAAAATTTGTTGATATTAACTTTATATTTAGTAATTGGACATATAAACAAACTAATATCACAAACTCAAATGATACTTATATTTCCAAATTTTGCTAAACATTATAATTGCAAAACAAAATCTCATTCTAATTATATAATAATGTTTCCTTCAAAGTTGTACAATATAAAATAACATCATAGATTCCATTCAAAGATAAACAAATATTTCAAGACTAACTTTGACCAATGAATCAATGTTTACATATTGATCACACAACATATACTTTATATTTAAAAATTATTGTTAATTAGTTCAAACATTAAAAGATTTTCAAAGAGATTAAAAGTTTAAATAAGTTAACACCAAAATCTTCACATCCAAAGTTGCTTATCGATCTTTCCCTTGCACCTCCTACGATGCAAGCTAGTTTAATACATCACTCATGCATTAGATTTTGTCAGAACGAAAGAGAGAGACTGTAGACATATTATACTAATTATAAGTTAACAACCAATTATCAAATTGAAGAGATGTCTAGATGATACAAATTTAACTAAGTAATATACAATAAATAAAAACCAAACATATAGCCAAGGGAATTCAAAATGAGATAAAAACCAAACATATAGCTAAAAGAATTCAAGTGAGATATAGGTGAAAAGAATAATTATTTTGCTTTTGGTTGGCATGCCATAGTAAGACTCAAGCCACTGTGAAACTACCTCAAGACAAAGTATTTTGATATTGTACTCAACAAAATAGTGGTTACGTGAACAAATCTATGAAAAGCATATGCGCTCGACTAAAACACTAGCACATTTTTCCAATTAAAGTATTTCCACACTATCCGTTTATAAGAAGAGTTGTTTGGAATTGAAATCTTAGAAGAAAAATAAATTATTATTATAAATAGAACTACAATATTCTAATTAAAAGAAAAGACTTCCACCACCAGTTATCTTGCAATTGTTCAACGTGGATTTAAAAGGGCCTTTTGGAAGTAATGAATGTTATCTTTTTTCTCTCTATAAAATATAATCAACACATGTTCAACGTCCTTAGTCTTAATTCATTTGTCAATTACTTCATGAAAATTAATGTATTTGCTCTAATAGTGGAGTGGGTATCCCTATGAAGTCTCCATTACATGTTTTTGTTTTAGGCTTGTGTTTTCCATTTAATAATGGAGGGAAGATAAATGAATTCACAAAAGTGACTCTAGATTAGTTAGAATTTTTCATTTAATTGGTGTGGATTGTGAGGGGATCGTTAGATATATTGTAAGTTGTTGAGGTTTATTTTAACTTTTTAAATTGTACTTATTTTCAATTTTCTACAAATTTGTTTTTATCTTATATATTATAGTAATTTATATTAAATAGTAAATGTTTTTCTATGTTGAACTCGATTTGATTCTCAGGTACACCCAAGATCCAATGTTGTCTATCTTCCTTTTTCTTTAACCTCTCTATATTTAATACAAAAAACAAATGTTTAATTTATTGTTAGATGATGTTTAATTTAATCAAATTTTCATTTTGTAATTTCAATTTGAAAGATAAATTTGTGATCATCTAATAATTAATTTTAAATAAAGATATGTTTAGGAATCTTTGTTACTATAAAGGTAAAATAGAATCAATAAAAATATTTTTAAAATTGCATTGTATTTTACCTTTTTAGTATTTATTAGTTCATTTTTATTATATCATACGTATTTTTTATTTTTTTTAAATAAATATATGAATGGTTATAAAAGATTTCAAGATTTCAAGTAAATTAAAGAAGAAGGAAATGTAGAAGATTCAATGTTTATGTTATATTGAAATCTTTAATTGTTTGTTTATTAGTAGACTTGTCTAAGACTTCGAAGATGAGATGCTTATCATTGTGTTGTTGCATATTTTATTTGTTTACATGTATTGAAATTAGTTAATTTAATCTTAAGTGGAAACTCTTTTTAAATAGTATGTATGTTGAATCATAAAACTGTCTAAAAAATAAGTTTTATAAGTTTAAAGAAGAATGTTATATAGTTTTCATAAAAAAAAATATTTTAAAGAATTCTTATTAAGTTAACAAGTTTAAAGAAGATTATGATGAACTATATTTTTATTATAATATAATAAATTTGATATTATGAAATAAGTTCTAAAATAAAATTATGAATCATTTTACAAATCTATATTTAAAAAATATGACTCTTTGAAATAGATAAATACCTTTACTAGATATATAAATCATAATATATGCTAACATTATCAATTTTATCTTTCTTTTCTAATTGAAAAATATAAGTTCGATTAGAACTTGCACTAAATTAATTACAATAATATGACTATTACAACACAAGTCTTAGATATAAATCACTGGTTATATATTTTGTTTTTTTTAATTACTAAATTTCTTTTTGATGGGTGAAAAATGAAGCTTTGTAATAGCCAATTAAATGGAATATAAGTACTGAATAAATTGTTCAATAATACATAATTTTAAACCATTATCTCAGCATAGTTATTAAATAATTTAAAATTATTATATTCGTTGTATTTTTATTTGTATTAATTAATAATCACAGTAAATGGATAGTTTTGAATACGTTGCCTGTTTTTAATATCCCGAGAAAAAGTCGGAGCTGGGATCATCCCAAAAACACATTGAAACCGTCAAACCCTCGTTTCCTTAAATTTTGTATTCACTGTCAATATTCTCCTGGAGGTTGTCCTTTCTTTTAGAAAGCAATAATTGTTCGAGGTAGGTGAAGAGTTCGACATGGATAGCAATCGGTATATGTATTTGAGTTCAAGATATTCCCAACCATTGACGACAATAAAAATATATATATATATTTTATCATTTATCATTATGATATTTAGAGAATGGATAAGGTTTAGATCGAGAATTTGTATTATATAAATGTTGATCATTCTATTTATTTTATTTTATTCATATGCATACATATCTTCGATTTTTTATTTAAATATGTTCATTTGATTTTTGTTTGCAATTTTTAAGTTAAATATTTTAATATTTAATTATTTGAATAATTTTTATTTAAAAAGTAGTAAATATTATGTGTTATTTTTTATAATTTTAATTATTTTTATATTAATCAACAACTTTGGTTTTTTGACCTTTACAAAATTATAATCTAAAAGTATTGAGTCTTTCCAAATCAAATTTACTTCACCAAATTTACATGCAACAACTAGTTGAACTCCTCATAATTGGATGAGTCTTTGGATTAGTCATGATTGATCTTTTATGCTGATAAAAAACTTTACTAGTAGCTTTAGGAATATTTACATTTCATTTATGATGTTGGACAATGCCATGGATAATACTAGTTTTATGCTTGATAAGTACTTTATATGATTATGTAGGTTATGTAGGTTATGTAGGGATGGGTTTTTTATATTATAAGTTGGGGCTATGAATTTGTTCATTGTCTTGATAGCGGATTTCTCATTGTTATGTACTTAAGGGTCACACCCCTAGTCTTGATTGCTTTAATATCAGTAACTATAATCTAAAGATGTATAGTTTTATTGTTAGTATCAATTGTATTTTTACTAAATTGATGGGATATCGATTATTATAGTTTTATGATTATGGCGTGAACATTTTTGCGTTTCTTACCATTGTCCATTACACGTCTATATAAAATTGTTATTGGTGACATAACTACTATCATATTTTGTTCTCGTCATTTTTTAGCTAAATAAAGTTAGTATATGGGAGTATTGTTATACTTTGAACTAATGAAATCTAAAAATGATTTGCTTCTATTTTTATATGTTTTTATGCATTAAAAACAACAAACTATGATGATGACCCTTTACACTAATAGCACATGGGTAGATTTAACATACTATCAACCAAACATAGAACAAACTAACAACTCCTCAACATCAAAAACAAAAAATGAGGAATATTGGCAGAAGTTAAAAGTAAAATGACTAAGAGCCTCAGTAGCATGTAACAAAAGCCAAAGATTTAAAACTAGTCACATAGTGGCTAAATGAATGCTTGGCTCTAGTGATCAATGAGGAACTTTAAAATCTCTTTATAACTCTCTTCTTTGTCAACATTCTTTCCTAGCACTTTCTTTTGCATCAGGCTTGAAGAGATGGCCAAGATGTGCATCACATGTAGGTAGAATTTGGATATGTTGATCATATTTTGCTCCATCTCTAGCACTTTTGTCTTCAAGGAGTCTAAATGAATTGCTTTAGTCTTGTAGTTAGCATAGGTACATGCATTACCCCCTTGATGAATGTCTTCTTCTTCCGAAAAAGCCTCTTGTTCAAGTTTGTTGATTCATATTTAGCACTATTGGATATGTGTGTGGAGTTGTTGTTGGTGGACTTGTCAAAGTTTCTTCCTTCCTCTTGTCACCACATCATCACCACCACCACCATAATTAACATCATCATCTTCTTTTAATCCTTCTTCATAATCCTCTAGTTTATTTCATTTCACTTTGTCCATCATGCACCATGTCAATCTATTAGAGTGACTAGGATTGGCATTCCCACTTTTGCAATCTTCTTCACACATATCCACCTCTGCATCATTGACAATTTCCTGAATGGTTATGTGGGTCTTGGGTGTTTAGCTACTGTGGTAGGTTTCCAGAGTTTCTTTTTTCTATAATAGAGGATTTGAGAATAGTCACTATAAGGGGGAATCAAATCATCAAGCTTCTATTATAAGTTTTTGCTTGGAAGGGCATAAATCAAGATAAAAATTATATAAGGTTAATATAAGGCCTTTATGGAGATAGATATGCTTCATATCCTAAGTCTTGGCCACTTCAACAACCTTTTTAACCAAGTTTTCAAGTGAATTCAACAAAAAAAATTGAAAATGAAACCCTAAGCATGGTGTTGGAAGTGGTTTATTGTAGGTAAATGATAGTAGTAAATGTGTCCTCCAAGGTGAACATTCTCATAACCATGAGATAAATCAAGTCCCATGGTGTAAACAACCAAGCTCCATCAAACTCACCATGAAGCTTAACTATCTTCTCATTTTCCTGGAAGACTTGGGTCAAACTGTCATTATCTACCACCCTACTATGTTTCTTCCATTTTCATTATTGTGTTAAGGTTCATGTTACCTTCACCATGACATATTCATTTATGTTAAACAAGATGCATCCAACCCCGATTCTCTTATCATCCCACAATGTGGAAAACTATATTGACAAGCACTCATCAAACCCATTGATGCATTCTACAAGTTAGGGATCCCCTCCCTCAATGCAATTATGTCAATAAGTGGTACTCTCTTTAAATTCAAAATGGAGACTTGGTTTGATTTGCACCCTATCGCCACCCATTCTCTCAATAGTCATCTTCAAGAGAAGAAACAATGCAAATTTAACCTTTATTTTACCCAACTGATTAAGAAAAGTTATATTTTTTCTAAGTCCTATCACTGGCATCTAGGCTACACAAAAATGTTAATATCACATCATTTTTAAGTTACCCTCAATAATGTCCATATGGCCATAGGAGGGACCACATAAGCACCTCATTCTTGTGGATAGTCCTATTAGAGTGCAGGGGGCACCTTTTGGTCCACCTAATCTCTATTTTCATCTAGGGAGTCATCCAGATCTGCTCAAAGGCCCACACACCCAAAATATGATATACAGATTTTTTATAGTCAACTCTTTTCAACAAAACATTGTGATCTTTAGCCTATCAAAAAAATTGAATTGTCCATTTCCTCCCAAACTCCAATACAAGGAGACCAAGGAGAGAAACTTCTATTAAACCCAAACACCCTAGGTATTCAACATCTTATATGTTGGTTAGATTTTCTCTCCACCAAAAGGATTCTTTTAATATTTTTAGGTAGGTAATACCTCTTCCTTCAATATTGAGGATTCCCAATCCCTTTCCCTTAGCATTTATGATATCTTCAACTCTATTCTCCCCAGTGTGCATGTGTGCTCGGTCTCAAAAATATCCAACCCAAGAGGAGTTTACATATATCAATAGTTAAACCTTCAACAACCCAATGTGTTGAGAACTTTAATAGAATTGACAATTATCTTAGAATCCGCTTCAATTGAAAGGATCCTAATCCCAAAGACCAATCTTTATTTCTAAGAGTAGATCCATGTCCTCAACTTAATCTTTAGTGCATTCATCAAAACTACATATATTTAAGAATCTATGAGAGCACCAATGCTAGATCTTACAACTCCACCAGAAGAAACATTACACTAGTTTCCCCTTGTTATCTCATTAGAGTTTTTTTTGTCTCATCTGGATGGTGGGTGGTGCCACCTTATATTAAGCCTTTTCATCCTTTTTGAGTTGTCAAATATGGCACAAGAATCAAGGAAGTTTCAATTCTCAGTAACCTTGTCATTAAAAGGTGTGGGAGATGGTAAGAAGGGCACAACCATCTAGAAGACAAAAAGTTATCCATCAAGAGTTCAGTGAAGCTCATGACCACTACCCTCATAGGTTTCTCTACATGACTAAAGATTTGATTGTTTCTTTCCTTCCAAGGACTCCAACATAGGTGGGAAAGAATTTTCCTCAAGAGATCTCTAATACGTCAGTTTTGTGAAGGCATAACCCACTAAAAAATGAGGGTCAAGGGAACTTTATTCATTGTGTGAAAAAGTTATAGCATTTACAAAACCTAACATTAAATACTATGAGAAAATTGAGAGTGTATCAAGACGTAGGGGATAGATTCTTTATCTCACTTTCAAATGAAACACCTATTTGGTAGTTGAAAACCATGTCTGACAAGGTTATCCTAGGTTGATATTTTTTAATGAATCATTGTCTACAAGAATTGTATTGTCCTAGGATGTAAGTACCTATATGTAGATTCTTAATTTAGCCCTATTTAGCATATATGGGTTCTCATATTGCTTTCTCTCCCAATGATCACAAGACCTTTAGATTATTTCAAATTCACCAAATAATAATGTAAGCCCTTATTTCTACACATGATCCTTTATTATTTCTCCTCTTCCATCATTTATTAGCCTATGTGGGCCTATGTTATTATTTTTGGACTTTGTTCTTCTTTCTGATCTCAAATAATAAGTGTTAGAAATAGGAAATACTGAGAAGGGGGGAGTGACTCAATATTTCACAAACTTTTTTCCAAAATTGGATATCTTTAACAACCTTATAACTTGCATATGAAAGTAAAATAACTATGTTGATCAACATAATCATGCAATAAAGTAACTCATAACACCATATTTTTTTAACTAGGGAAACCATGGCCAAGGGAAAACCCCAGTGGGGATGGTACCTACAAAATGATCCACTAATCAAAAGTATTTGGTTAAAGATATTGACCCTGTTAAGAGTCTATTACATATGTATAGTGCCTCAATCCTTGTTAGAGAACTTAGGCCTTGTTAGAAGCCTCAACCCTATTAGGAGTTGTTATATACAAATTAAAAATGTATGCAAGATGAGCCCACTACCCAAACATGCAATGTACAATAAAGTTCTTGAATATAAAAGATAGATACAAAAACCTTTGCACTGTTGTTGATATCTTCAATATTTGGTATTGCCTTTTCTACTATTTACAAAAATTTATAGAAAATCACGTTCCTTTCATCATACATTAGAATTCACATCATACACAATTTCATTCAATCACAACAACATTACCCTTAACTTTGCATTTGCAATCTTTCCTTTATTCCTTGCTATTTCACAAATATATGTTTTGTCGACCTTCATACCTCTATTACACTTTCCAAAATACAAAATTAACTCTCACCCACTTAGGGTTAACATCTAGGATTTGTCCCTAATTAGTTAAGTAATTATTTTGGTAAACAAAATAATTCCTTAACCCAAAATACTTATCTCCTTGTCATGCTTTGTTATGCCTATACAATATTGCAATTGGTAAAATCATTATAACTATGATCGTGTTGTCCTACTAACTTGCACACGTCATCCTCAAAACCTCTATTAGCCATAATTAACTCCACACAAGTCAATATTGCTTCTTTGAACCATGTTGATCAGAACTTGAATTGTTATGTCAGATGAACTGCATAACACTTAAGACAATTTTCTAAGTATACATCCCAAAACTTTGTTCTTATATTTTGTTTGACTTCACATGACTTATATGTTTTCATAAATGACAACATTATGCTGACTAAAATAGCCAAAATTCCAACAATAAGTACCTTTTATTATGGCATATACATCATCTCCTCAATATCCCATTTAAATTATGGCTCATTCTCCTAGGAATGCCCTAATGATTTGGAAAAAAATTGAATAAGGGCTCGGGTGAGATGTTTTAGTGGGAAATTACCTCCCACTATCAACCTAGATCAATTTTGAATCCAAAAGTGTGTTAAGAAGTATATAATTGTTTTATCTCTCCTCATTTTGGTATCCATTATCAAGAATCATGATCATTAAATTGGAATCCAAGAATTCTCAAAGTACTCTAGCACCTAAGACTTTAAGCCCTCAAAGCAGTATTATTGTCCTTCGTCAAGCATTGTCAATTCGATGGTTGTTGCATAAATACTTGTGATCACATCAAAAGAAGCATTACACCATCAAGGTAAAATGTAACTTATGGTTTAGGCCTAGCTTCTATTTCATATAAGCAATCTTTTCTTTGTAAAAAATCATTTCATTTTCAATGTTATATATAGGAATTTGACCAACAAAAACCCCTTTTGACAACCTTTTCTCCTATTTATATGTGTGTAAGAACAAGTGGTGTAGCTATAAGAGATTTTCTAAGAAGTTAGGGATCTACAAGGGCAACCATCAAAGTTTTGAGTTCATTTAAGGGTCTTATGATCATTCCATGAATGTAGTGACCTGGTTCTCATGGAATTATCATAAAGTGTCTTTTACATTATGAGACTAACCCACATTTGTAGAGAAATAACTGAAACTTTGGTGATCATTGTGCATGATTGGTCTTAATGGGGCACTAAATTCATGGCTAAAGTATTGCATTAACAGGTATGAATGAAAGAGGGTATATTTTCATGGTTGTAATAGTTATTTCATGTTATTATAATGGTGAATCTACTTTTTTCTAGTTGAAATTTGGTTTGGAAGGCGAACATTGACCTATCCCTAGTTTTATGAGGGCTTTGGAGAGAAATTTGGGGCTTTCACAATAGATCAACTCATAGAGTCAAAATGATTGCATAAACCTTTAATTAGAGTCAAAATACCCCTCTATATGGAGTTACAAATTTATGTGTTGATTTTGTCTTGGGGTTCTTTTGTAAAAGTGAGCTAACTTAACCTAAAAATAGTAACAAACAATAATACGACATGATTGGGTCCAAAAAAAACCTATGTTGGAGTACTCCCAAATGGGTACTAGAATGTGAAAAAAAAATTAGAGTGATTTGGAAAATTTTGAAGAAAATATCAAAAATAGTCTTTAGAGACCTAATAGGGAATTAGGCCCAGTGGGATAGTAGTTTGAGTTTACCTATAAGTTGGGCACTTGAAAATTTGAAAATATATCATTTTAATTAGATTGAACACATAAAGGATTTTAAAACCTTTGATTCATAAGTGAAGTTGGGTTTTCATTTTTCTCTCTTTGAACTCGTTGCCCCACCATTCGTTCTCTAACCGATTAGCAAAAGCAAATACTTGTGTTTAAATGAAAAGAGAAAAGTCTTGGCTTTGCTTGAGTCTAGGTCTAAGTCCTTTTAGGTTAGGTGAATCTCTATCGGACTTTCCCTTTTCTCCATCTCCTCATTCCTAGTTGGGTGGTTTTTCATTTTGTCAAGAGATCTTATAGGTAGGTTAGTGCCTAGTCCAATGGAGATTCATGTTTCTCATTCAAAGATCAACTACAAGCTATATCCATTTACACCTTATCACTATTTGAAAATTTGATGCTGGTGGAGATATGAAAATCATCTTCTCTTTGGCAGGTTTCCTACCCATTAAGATGATTTCCCACAAAGAGCACTAAATGATGTGCACACATCAAAAACATGTAAATAACAATCCTGTAGTAAACCAATGTTTCATCTATGATTATGGTTTCAGAAAATGGTTCAAATTTATTGTGGCCCTCAAAATCCTCCTCACTGAAAAACTAAAAACTGACTTCTCCTTGACGAGTCTTCAACCAATGAAGTCAATTTTTTGAAAGGGTGACTTGGAATGAAAAGGAATGTTAAGTGGTCCTCAAAAAGGTCTTCACATCTCATTTAGACATTTATGACTTCAAGAGGGATGATTGTCCAAATTCTGACTAAGAAAGGAAACATTAATGGAGAAGCTCAAATTGTCTTCTCCTTAGTAGCTTTTCAACCCATGAGGATCGTTTCCCAAATTCAAAAGAAAATTAAGTTAATGATTAGATTGGATTCACAAGTCATGTTTAGAATGTATTAGAATGATAGTAAAGTAAACCTAACCATTATGGAAAAGAAATAATAGTCAGGATCTAACTTAGCAGACATTCTCCCAAAGAGTACCCTAATGGTAACTTCCCAAGACTTAAAGGAAAATGGGAAAGTAAGTTATGGAGATATAGAAAGTTATCATTGAGCCTAACGAAATAGTGAAAATACCTCTAGATGCTTGTTAAACCCTCACATTTAGTATTCAATGAGTATCCCCTTAAATTCATTCATGTGGCATAAATTCTGAACATAAAATGATGAATTGAAACTCCCATTAATAGAGACATAAACAATTGAATAAACTATCACTCTTTCTTTGAACTGTTATTTTGTTAATGTGCATAGCTTTTTGAAAAGCTAGTGATTGTTGCATTAGCCTTTCCTTTCAGTTTCTCAGTTCAAATCTTGTTCTCAAAGTCATGGCAACCAGGTTCATGGGTTTCAATGGATTGACCAAAATCAAATCCCAATTGCAAAATTTCACGGACACACGGACACTTATCTCCACTTCTACGACATGGAGGATTTTCAAAAGAGAGTAAAGTCTAAGCGGATTTAGCCACTGGTTTTTCGATTGTAGTTTAGGCCCCAAAGCTAATCTATGAGTGCATACATCATTACAACCCAGAGACAAGGCAGATTGTATTGCTTGATAACATAGTGTTGATTTCAATTGATAGGAAAACTATGGTCAATTACCTCTGTGTGCCAGAGCGGGAAGAATTCTCAGACTTGACCTTTGGGGGAGTCGTCTCCAAGTTCTCTGCAAAGAAGATGATCCAGAGGAAAGAAATCATGCAGACATGGTTCTAGATTCCACAGCGTGCTAAGAGTAAAGTCCCTAGAACCTTGTTTGGGACCAACCTCAAACCAGAGATTATTGATATTCTGGTTCTACTACATAGGTTGAAAGGTGAGGTAGAAGCTTTGAATTTCATTGAGCAGGTTTTCTTTTTAGTACAAGTCATTTTCTTTAACACTCAATACATTGATTGGGATGATGAGGTAAGCAAAATTATGTCCAACCGTGCAGCCAAATTTTATAAAACATTCTATATGTCTTCTTTCCTCACCTATATGTTGGCCTCATTGCAATTATGGCCAAGTCTCCCAAGAGTATAGAACTTTCTTAATGATGTGAAATCTTATGAGTTTTATCCATGCTTACAATTACAGAATAGTTATGCAAAGTATGTGAAAGTAAATGATGCATTCATCATGAGAATTTTTACGGAGCTACAGGGATATCCAGAAAGAAGATTCAATCCTAAAGTCATGGCTGCCATCAACTAGTTTGGGAGCTATTTCATTCAATTCTCATATTTTTCTTATTTGTGTCTTGTAGCTTTCGATGGATTCACCTTGAAGCTACCAAGGTATCCTAGTGACATGCTCATGTTGATTGAGATTATGCAGCAAGCCACTCAAGTGAATACATTAAGAGGGAGCTTGAAGAAGAAGGGATATTTCCCCATAAAAGTGGGGGCTTTCAACTACGATACCCACTCTAATGCCAAGAACATGTTGAAAGTATTTGAGGTGAAGTACAAGTTGGATATGTATAAAGTCCTGAGGCCCATGTTCAACTGAAATGGGTATGCCATAGATGTTCTAAAAATAGGAAGTGTAATTAAGCATATCACCACCATTGAGGATTACTAGGCCAACTGCAAGGATGATTTTGAGAGTCGTGATCAAACCTTTTCCATATTAACAGTTGATCAGGTGGAGATGTATAAAGTTAACATTGGTGTAGAATGGGTGGAAGAAGATGGCCAAAACATGTATAGAAACACTTACTTGACCAAGCTTAGAGGCACTCTAATAAGCTTGGAGCCTTATGAAGACATCGGGGAAGAGTAGGATATAATGATGGCTCAAATCTACAAGATGATCAAAAATGGTTTGAATGGACCATAGCCTAGAGAAGTCAGAGCAAAGGCACATCCACTCAATCTTCCCCAAAAGTTGCAACAGCTTCCTCTTCAAAAGGTGGTACATCAGGTGCAACCTTGTCTATTACTCAAGGCCCAACACAACCATCAGGTGGAGGTGATCAACCTCCTGACAAGAGCATTCCTTGTGCCAAAACTTGTTAGGACAGTTCTCTACCAGTAATCAGAACTACGATAGAAGCTAAGAAGAAGAAGACGAAAGAATTAAACGATGGTGAAGTCATAGTGGCTCTCTCACCCCATAGTAGTCTAATCCCATCTATGAGTGTTGCACTACTCCTACCAAGTAGTCCCCAAGTACAAGTGGTGAATCTTAGAGATGGTGGAAGCAGTGAAAGTGAGTCTACTAAGTCTAATAAACAGCGAAGAAGACTATAGAAGTAGAGAAAGGCCCTGAATCTTCAAAGCTCATTTCACAGGCCTGAAAGAATTATTTCTCTTCAATTACAAAGACATTGACCCCAATCAAAAGAAAGATGTTCAGTATAGACACACTCGAGACTGCATCCAAGGTAATTAGCACAAAATCATGGCTAGAGGACACCTTGAATAGAAAAAGGAAGAGTAAATAAGAGGGAGTTGCTAATAAAGAGAATTTATCTCTAGCTATCTGCTCTGGATCAGCATTGAGTAAAGTCAAGAAGCAGAAGACCCTGTCAATTATTGGACAAGATCCTAACATAGGGCATTTAACTATGGAGATTACCAAGCCCACTAAAGAAGGGAGAATTGAAGACATGTTCACGGACAATTTGCCCTACATTCTATGGATCTCGGAGAAGTAAGACATGACACTAAGGTGGGCTTGTTGAAGTCAAAAAATGATGTGATAGAGGGACAACTCAAAAGCCTTAAGCTAGAAAAAGTCAGAATGAAGACAAAGATTAATGAGCTCAATGGCTTTATCAGGAAGTCAATCACCATGTTGGAAAGCATCTTAGGAATGTCAATCACCAGTGATCCTACTGCTACTAACGTTCAAGCTCTCATCTTCTAGTTACAAGAAGACAAGCACTTTGGATGGATTGGTAGAGAGTGGAGCAAAAAAATCAAGTCAAAAGGACTTGCAATTATAGAGAAAATCGACAATGCAATACTAAGGCTTGAAATAGAGAAGGATAATATCTCAGCCAATTGAGCCATCTTGGCAATCGAGAAAGTCAAAAGTGAAGATTGAATTTCTTTACTGAAGATGATTATCAATATGAAGGCTAAGGAATTCATGGAAGTAAAAAAAAAAATCCTAGGGGAGATGAGCCCTTATTTGAATGGCTATAGAGAATGCAATTAAAATCTAAACTAATCCTAGAGGCGAAGGAAGGATCGAAGGAAACAGAAGATAAAGTGAAAAAGGATCAAGACAAAGACTATGAACTATTAAGAGGTATTCATACATATTCTTAGGCTAGTGGACAAGGAAAAGGGATCGTCGAAGTAACCATCATGCAAAAGAACTTCTCTAGTTATCTAGATGGCTTGACGAAGATACCTTCTGATCACAGGAACAAAGTACTTGAGCTCTAGAAACTTGGCAGGTCTCTATGGGGGAAATACAGGAGTGACTAAATGTCATCAAAGATTTAGCTACAGATCATTCCAAGTGGCTCTTGAGATACATTAACGTCCATGTTCATAGGCACAAGGAGTTGGCTCCAATCATTGTCGCCACCAAGGCCTATAATGCAAAGTCAGAAAGAAGAAAGAAGATGAAGTGATTCATATCCCACCATTTCACAATCTGGTATAATGATTGTAACTAACAAATTGGCTCTGTGCCATTTGTCAATTTTGAGGAGATTAACTGATTTGAGTCCCATTTTGTAATAGTCATCTCAAAATCCTATATGTACTGAATTGAAAGACTAGTAAAAGCTCAGCTAATTTTTGGTGTGAAATACTTGATGTTGCAGAGACAATTTGAGGGTATTTTGCATCAATCATTTTCTGTTCCATTCATTTATATATTAGTCATTTATTGAAGATTTTTTAAATGATCAAGAAGCCAAAGACCCAAGAAATCAAATCCTTAGTGAAGAGGAAGAATCATCACCTATATGGACATTGGAGTTTGATGGAAGTTGCTCCTCATCAGGCTTCGGTGTAGGTGTAGTGATGATACCTCCTAAAGGAGAGCCTAAACCCATGGCTTTCAAACTGGAATTTGGGAATACAAAAAACATGGAAGAATAAGAAACCTTGTTACTCAGGATAATAGCTATGAAGGAAAAGGAGATAAAGGTCATGAAAGCTCAGGGTGATGTAGAGCTCATTGTGCGATAGATCAAAGGGCAGTACTTGGTGAAGAACCATAAATTAAATAATTATAGAAATAGAGTATGGGATGAAATACATGGAATAGATGCATTTAAAATTGAGTCAATACCTAGAGTGATGAATTGATTCATTGGTTATTTCTGCCTCCTTGTTGCTCCCTCATCCAAAATTCAAGGACACAAAGTACCATGTGGAAATTGTGTACAGATCCTTTGTTCCTAACAATATAGAATCCTAGAAAGTGTTTGAAGATGATAAGAGTCAATAGCTATTTTCAGAAAATGCCAAAGCTACTCATGAAGATCAACCTAGTGAAAGAAATCAAGAGGATCTTCACCAAAAGCAAAAAGAAGATCAAACCAATGAAGTTCAACTATGAGGTAATATTATTCCCTTGTACTTTGTATCATTGGAGAGATTTTTTAATAGGCATGATACCTACATAAAGAAAAAGAGTGTGGAAAAGGGGCCTACTACTAGTGAATATGAAGGGGTGAATATTGGAGACATGCAAAGTCCCAAAATGATCAATATTGGAAAATGTTGCTCACTCGAAGAGAACGAAGTCGCCAAAAAACTTTTCATAGAATATCAAGATGTTTTTGCCTAGAGTTACAAAGATTTGAAAAGCTAAAGAGGTGGGAAAATGAAGTATTAGATTCCCTTAAAATCTAATGCAATTCCTTTCTAGCAGAAGCATGGGAATTATAATCTAAAAGTAGCAGAAGATATATTCCAAGAAGTTGACAAGATGCTAAAGACAAGAATCATTTATCCTATTCATCACTCTACCTGGGTAGAAAATATAGTATCAGTTAGAAAGAAGAACGGAGAAATAAGGATCTACGTAGATTTTAGAAATCTAAACTAGGCATCTTTGAAGGACAATTACGCTCTCCCTAACATGGATTATCTACTATAAATAGTGGCTGGAGCTAAAATGATGTCCATGCTCGACATATTCTCAAGATATAATCAAATAGAAGTGGAAGAGAAAGATCAACACAAGATGACTTTCACCAACCCTTGGGGTACGTTCACATATCATAAAATGCCTTTTGGCCTCATCAATGTTGGTGCCACATTTTAGAGTTGTATGAGTAAGTCTTTTGCTGACTTAAAAGATCAAATTATTGTTATAAACCTGGATGACCTCACTATATTCTCAAAGAAGAGAAAAAACCACATAGAAGATTTCAAAAAGGTGTTACAAAGGTGTTGAGAACATGGAATATCATTGAATCCTAAGAAATCTATGTTCTGTGTAACAAAGGGAAAGCTACTCGGTCATATAGTATCTCAAGAAGGTATTAGAATCGATCCTAAATGAATCAAAGCCATTCAAAGGTTAGGTCTACCAGTATGCAAAATAGGAGTTAAATCATTCTTTGGACAAGTGAATTTCCTCATAAGGTTTGTACCTGACTTTGCAGAAACCAGTAAGTGTATTGTAGATATGATGAAGGGAAAATCAAGTTTTAAATAGAATGAGGTAGGAAAACAAGCTTTCCAAAATATAAAACTACTATTGCTAATGGTCTAGTATTATGTCATCTTGACTATAAGCTAAGATTTCATGATCTATTGTTATGCCTCTAAACACACCTTATTAGTCATCCTCATGCAAGATAACAAAGAAGGAATACAAGCCCCTATCACCTTCATGAGCATATCCCTAAAATGTCATAAGATGAAATATTCTCAAATTGAAAAACATGCCTTTGCCATAGTCAAAGCACTAAAAAAATTTAGGTTCTATATCTTGCGTTCACATTTCATGGTTTATGTACTTGATGTAGCAGTACAGAGTGTGTTGACTCAACAAGATGTAGGGTGCAACACCAGAGGAACGTGGGTAGCAAAAACATAGGAATGCAACATTGAAATCAAGCCCACTAAGCTAGTAAGAGGTAATGCCCTATTCAAAGTGATTGCAGAAAATGGAATTACTGATGAGCCAGAAGAGAAACAATTGGTCTTGGTTTGAGAATATCACTTATCTACTTACATATGAAGAATGTCTCGAAGGGATGATAAAAAATCAAAGAAGAGACCTTAAGCTAAAAGCCACCAAGTATGTGATTTTGGACGATAAATTATTCAAGAAAGCTAGATAGATGGTACTTTTATTAGGTGCATGGATAAGCAACAACAAGAAATATTGTTGAAAACATGTCATGATGAAGCATGTGGCAAGCATTTCTCATCTTCAGTCACAGCTTTCAAAATATTGTGAAAGTGTTATTACTGGCCCGACATGTTCAAGGATGCCTACTACTGAGTGATGCCTACTACTGAGTGTTGAAATGCAAAAAATGTAAAATGTTCATGGGTAGACCCCAGTTAGCTACTTTGCCTCATAGACCTGTAATTATTAAATTATTTTCTAGTAATGGGGTCTTGATTTCATCAGCCCTATAAGTCTAGCATCTAGTGCCAGTCACACGTATGTTATTATTGTAACTGACTATTTCACCAAATGGGTGGAGGAAAAAACAACCAAGAAAACTACTTTTGAAGTAGTTTGTGAATTCATCAAGGAGAACATAATGGTTAGATTTGGTGTACCCATCAAATTGATAATGGATAATGTAGCATATTTCTCTTCAGTTGAGATTATCAAATTTTGTTTTGAGTATCGTATAACAGTTATTCGCTCATCTGACTACTTCCCATAAGGAAATGGTCAAGCAAATATATAGTAACAAAAAATTTGATAAACATTGTTAAAAAATTGGTGTCAAACAATCAGAAAAATTGGCACAAAAAGATTCATGAGGTGCTTTTGGCAGATAGAGTGACCCCAAATAGGGCAATCAACATCTCTCCTTTTGAACTGGTCTATGGAATGGAAGCCAGTCTTCCTTTACCACTGGAATTGGCTACAAGAAGACTAAGAATAGTTATTGAAGATGACATCTATAAACATGGACTAGAGAAGAGAATCTTGTACTAAGCAAACTCAAAGAAGAAAGAGAAGAGATTGTGATCACATTACTCAATATTAGATGCATGTAAATAACTTGTTTGACAAAAAAGCAAGGCCATGAAAGTTCATGATAGGATATAGTTTACTACTGTGGGATAAGCGAAAGGTACCGAAGGGCATGCACAAGAATTTTGATACTCTATGGAAAGCCCCATTTAATATTCATCATGCCTTTGAAAACAACTCATTCAAATTAGCATATCCAGATGGTGAAGTACTACCCCTAAACTACAGTGGTCAAGATTTGAAGCTTATCAAATTTCAAATTGAAAACAAGTAACCCATGTATTGTACTATAGTTACATTTAGTTCCCATTTTTGTTTTCCTATTTAGGTTTCCCTCATTTTTCTTGCTTTATTTTTCTTGTAGCCACCTTTTAATTTTGTGAAACTAGATATTATGGATTCCTTGCTTGAACATAGATTGAACAAGTCCCCAAACAGAGCCAGCTATTTCCTCACTTTTTGTTCTCTAACTAATTAGCAAAAGTGAATACTTGTGTTTAAATGAAAAGAGCAAAGTCTTGGTTTTGTTTGAGTCTAGGTCTAAGTCCTTTTAGGTTAGGTGAGTTTCTATCGTACTTTCCCTTCTCTCCCTCTCCTCATTCCTAACTGGGTGGTTTTTCATTTTGTTGAGTGATCTTACAGGTAGGTTAGTGCCTATTATGATGGAGATTCATGTTACTCATTCAAAGATCAACTACAAGTTATATGCATTTACTGCTTATCACTATTTGAAAAACTAATGCTAGCAGAGATTTGGGAATCGTCTTATCTTTAAAGGGTTTCCCACCCATGAAGACAATTTCCAATGAAGAGCACTAAATGATACGTGCACATCAAAAACATGAAAATAACAAGGTATCATGTAGTGAACCAATGTTTAATCTGGGATTATGACTTCAGAAAATGTTTCAGTTTGTTTTGGACCTCAAAATTGTCCTCAACATAAAGCTAAAAATTGACTTCTCCTCAATGAGTCTTCAATCCATGAAGTCAGTTTTCCAAAAGGGCAACTTGGAATGAAAAGGAATGTTAAGTGGTCCTTAAAAAGGTTTTCGCATCTCATTTAGACATTTTTGACTTCAAGAGGGGTGATTGTCCAAAGGCTAACTAAGAAAGGAAACATTAACGGAGAAGCAAAAACTATCTTCTCCTCAGTGGTTTTCAACCCGTGAGGACAGTTTCCCAGATTCCAAAGAAAATCAAGTTAATGATCAGACTAGATTCACAAGTCATGTTTATAATGTCTCAGAATGGTAATAAAGTGAACCTAATCATTATGAAAAAGAAATAATAATCAGGATCTAACTTGGTGGACATTCTCCCACAAAGTACCCTAATGGTAACTTCCCAAAACTTAAAGGAAAATGGGAAGTAAGTTAAGGAGAGAAAGTTACCATTGAGCCCAACAAAATAGTGAAAAGACCTATAGATGCTCATTAAACCCTTGCATTTACTATTCAATGGGTATCCCCTTAAATTCATTCATGCAACATGAGTTATGAAGATCAATAGATGAATTCAAACTCCCATATATAGAGACATAAACAGTTGAATGAACTATCACTCTTTCTTTGAATTGTTATTCTGTTAATGTGCATAGCTTTTTGAAAAGCCAATGATTTTTGCATTAGCCTTTCCTTTCACTTTCTCTATTCAAATCTTGTTCTCAAAGTCATGGCAACTAGGTTTGCGAGTTTCGATGGATTGACCAAAATCAAATCCCAATTGTAGAATTTCTTGGACACTTCTCTTTGCTTCTACAACATGGAGGATTTTCAAAAGAGAGTAATGTCTAAGTGGATTCACCCCATCATTGAGAAACTCTAAGGATGTGGGTTGGTCGAAGTTGCTAGTTTTCCCGTTGCATTTCAAGCCCTGAAGCTAATCTATAAGTGCATACATCATTACAACCCAAAGACAAGGTAGACTGTGTTTCATGATGACACAATATTGATTTCAATTGACAAGAAAATTTTGGTCAATTGCCTCCATGTGCCAAAATAGGAATAATTCTCAGACTTGACCATTGGGGGAATCATCTCTGAGTTCTCCACAAAGAAGATGATTTGGAGGAAAGAAATCGTGCAAACATAGTTCTAGAAACCACGGAGTGCTAAGAGTAAAGTTCTGGAACCTTGTTAAACAGAGATTATTGATATTCTAATTCTCCTGTATAGGTTGAAAGGTGAGATAGAAGCTTTGAATTTTGTTGAGCAGTATTTCTTTTTAGTACAAGTCATTTGCTTTGACACTCAATACATTGATTGGGCTAATGAGGTAAGAAAAATTTTGTCCAATGCTCTTCGTGTAGCCAAATTTTATAATACATTTTATATGTCTTCTTGCCTCATCTATATGTTGCCCTCATTGCAGTTATGGCCAGGCCTACCAAGAGTAGAGAATTTTCCTGATGTGAAATCATATGAGTTGTATCCATGCTTACAGTTACAAAATAGTTAAGCAGAGTATGTAAAAATAAATGATGCATTCACCATGAAAATTTGTAGGGAGCTATAGGGATGTCTAGAAAGGAGATTTAGTCCTAAAGCCATGGACGCTATCAGCCATTTTGGGAGTTATTTCATTCAATTCTCATCTTTTTTGTATTTGTGTCTTGCAACTTTTAATGGATTCCCCTTGAAGCTAGCAATGTATCCTAGTGATATGCTCATGATGATAGATATTGCGTGGCAAGCCACTCGAGTGAACATATTGAGCGGGAGCTTGAAGAAGAAGGGATATGAATTCCCCATGAAAGTGGGGGCTTTCAGTTGCGATACCTACTTTGATGCCAAGAACATGTTGAAAGTATTTGAGATGAAGTACATGTTGGACATGTACGAAGTCCTGAGGCCCATGTTCAACCCGAATGGGTATGCCAGAGATCTTCTGCAAATAGGAAGTGTAATTAAGAATATCACCACCATTGAGGATTATTGGATCGATTGCAAGGATGAGTTCAAGAATCATGATTGAGCCTTTGCCAGATTAATAGTTGATTAGGGTAAGATGTATAAAGTTAACATTGATGTAGAAGGGGTGGAAGATGATGGCTAGAACATGTATAGAAAAACTTGCCTGACCAAGATCAAAGGTACTCCAATAAGCTCGGAGCCTTATGAAGACACCAAGGAAGAGCTGGATATAATGATGGATTGAATCTACAAGAGGACCAAAAAATAGGTCAAATGGACCACAACCTAGAGAATTCAAAGCAAAGGCACATCCGCTCAAGCTTCCCCAAAAGCTTTAGCGGCTTCCTCTTCCTAAGGTTTTACATCAAGTGCAACCTTGTCTATTACTCAAGGGTTAGCACAACCATCAAGTGGAGGTAATAAACCTTCCAACAAGAGCATTCCTCTTGCCAAAACTTGTCAAGATGTTTCTCTGCCAGTAATCAGAACTACGACAAAAGTTGAGAAGAAAAAGGCAAAGGAATTGAAAGATGGTACAGTCACAGTGGCTCTCTCACCCCATAGAAATCTAATCATATCTATGAATGTTGCACTACTCCTACCAACTAGTCTTTAAGTACAAATGGTGGATCTTGGAGATGGTGGAAGCAGTGAAAGTGAGTCTGCTAAGTCTGATGAAGCAAAAAAGAAGACTACAGAAGCAAAGAAAGGCCTTGAATCTTCAAATCTCATTTCACAAGCCCCAAAGAATCCTCTCTCTTCAGCTACAAAGACATTGACTCTGGTCAAAAGAAACATGTTTAGTATAGACACACCCAGGACTACATCCAAGGTGATTTGCACAAAATCATGGCTAGAGGACACCTTGGACTGAAAAAGGAAGAGAAAAGAAGAGGGAGTTCCTAATAAAGAGACTTTATCTCTGGCTATCTACTCTGGATCAACATTGAGTAAAGTCAAGAAGCAAAAGACCCTATTAATTCTTGGACAAGATCCTAACATAGGACATCTGACTATGGAGATTGCCAAGCCCACTAAAGAAGGGAGAATTGAAGACATATCCGCAGACAATTTTTCCCTACATTTTATGGATCTCGGAGAAGTAAGACATGATAATAAGGTGGGCTCGTGGAAGTCAACAGATGATGTGATAGAGGGATAACTCAAAAGCCTTAAGCTAGAAAAAGTTAGAATGAAGGTAGAGATTCATGAGCTTAATGGCTTTATTAGGCAGTTAGTCACTTCATTGGTGAGCATCTCAGGAATGTCAATCACCAGTGATCCTACTACTACTAACGTTCAAACTCTCACCTCCCACTTATAAGAAGACAAGCATGTCAGATGGATTGGTAGAGAGTGAAGAAGCAAACTCAAGTAAGAAGGACTTGTAATTATAGATAAAATGGGCAATGCAATATTGAGGCTTGAAATAGAAAAGGATAATATCTCAGCCAATCAAGCCACCCTAGTAGCAAAGAAAGTCAAAAGTGAAGATCTTGCATTTCTATAATGAAGATGATTATCTGTGTGAAGGCTAAGTAAGTTGTGGAAGTAAAAATTATACCTAAGGGAGATGAGCCTTTATTTAAATGGCTATAGAGCATGCAATTCAAATCCAAAATGATCTTGGCAATGGAGGAAGGACTAAATTAAATGGATGCTAAAGTGAAAAAGGATTGAGATAGAGACTATGAACTATTAAGAGGTCTACATACAGATTCCCAAGCTAGTGGACAAGTAAAAGGGATCATCAAAGTGGCCATTATGCAAAAGAACTTCTCTAGTTATCTAGATGGCTTGATGGAGATATCTTCTTATCATTGTAATAGAGGGTTCAAGCTCTAGAAACTTGGCAGGTGTGTACACGTGGCTATGGATGAAATATGGGAGCAGTTGAATTTTGTCAAAGATTTAGCCAGAGAGCATTCTAAGTGGCTCTTGAGATACACTAACATCCATGTTCATAGGCATGAGGAGTTGATTCTAATCATTATTGTTGCCAAGGCCTATAAGGAAAAGTCAAAAAAAGGAAAGAAGATGGAGTGATTCATATCTCATCTTTTTACATTCTAATGTATTGATTGTAACTGACAAATTGGCTCCTTTCCATTTGTCAATTTTGAGGAGATGAACTAATTTGAGTCCCATTTTGTAACAGTCATCTCAAAATCCTATGTACTAAATTGAAAGATTAATAAAAGGTTGACTAATTTTTGGTGTGAAATACTTGATGTTGCAGAGACAATTTGAGGGTTTTTTGTATCAATCATTTTTTGTTCCATTTGTTTCTATATTAGTTTTATGTTTTCTCTTTTCATCGGAATTGAATCAAGGAATGAACAAAGTTTTGTTGCCCTGTTTCAAAAATATGAACTAAAGATAATATTATTGTTATTGGAAGTTCAAGAGAAATCCCTTTCCATGATTTCTTTCAATTTAAGTCATTTCCATTCTTAGAACTAAAATCTTTCTTATATCAGTTTAGTTGTAGATAGTATACATCTTTGATTTGTTAAGCTTTGCGGGTTCATAAGATGTGTGAATCCATAAACTTGACTAATCCTAAAATTCAACCCCTTACCTAAGTTAGTTTCTTTTTAGGCCTAACTTGGTTCACCTTTCCTATTCTTGGGTTAAGAACATACCTCATTTATAGTTAGAGATAAAATATAATTTATTGCAAATTACAAACATAAAAGGAAGTTGTACCTAAGAATTCAGAGGGAAGTTAATCACTTAGTAACAACTTTCCAACTATTGTAATCAATTGTTGTTCACAAACATTGGCATCCAAAAGAGTAAAAGGAAAGAACAATCTATTTACCAACAGAACCATTAGATGCCTAAGGAGACATTGTGAAATAACACAACATTGGGAGCATTTGACAAGTTTTGGCCTAGAAGCCTATAGAGCACTGATTACTTTGAATTGAGGTTATTTAGATCAAAATTTACTCTTTGAAAATGATTGTATCTTCTTCATGCTTTAGTGGTGTTCTTCATGATCATTCCTTTGTTTCTATTTTCTGGGACATTCTCTAGTTTGGAGGCTTCTTCAGTCATTCACTAGTCTTCATCTCTTTTTGGATTATATTTTTTCCCGTGTGGTTTTCTCTATTTCTCTAATTTACCAAGATTTTATTTTGATAGGGTACGTCATCAGGCCATCTTACTAATATCCAAGTTTTCTTTCAACGTTGTAGTTTTCTTTTCATTTTCTTGCATTATTTGTAGCTACACTCTTTCTCATCTTAAGGAGGACTTGGGGGGGGGGGAGATGTTAGAGTAAAGTAATAACTTAATAATTAAGTTACCTTTACTTCCTTCTTAAGTTTTCACTTTATGCATTACTAACATTTAGTACTTATAGTAATTGTTAAATGTTAACCTTTTAGGGTTTCTTTTTTAGACTACTCGGTCTCTTTTATGAAATACTTAAGAAATGTTGAGAAGGGGAGGTGGTGAATTAGTATCTCAACAATTTAAGAGTAAATGCAACTTAATGAACATAAAGGAATCAAATACATGTGGATTTATCTTGTGGAAACCCTTTTGGGTAAAAACCATGGTATCACTAATCTCTACAAATGTGGGCTCCAACCCATTAAATCCAAGGATCTAAACTTCTCAACAAAAAGCAAGCTTCAAGTCGATTAGATTGAAGCAACTACCTCTAAAGCCCACAACCTCCAGCTAACTGATGAGGCAATAGTATTACAACCACTTTATATCTTATTTTATCATAAAGTGATAAAACATTGTAGACAAGAATACAAATGCAATAACACAATTGTTCTTGCATAAATGAGTTCACAAGTGCAACAAATGAACTTCCTAGATCAGACCTCACCACATAGATGATGTGTTCTTCACACCATTATAGTAGACCTCCTTCCTCCTTGAAAATATTTCTATCCCACCAAGTGTGTAATCCCTTGTTTAGACCCTATATTCAAATCACCCAAGCAACTAACATCACTTCGGAATGAATCCCCAAAAATATATAGTCCTCAATCCACAAAAAATGTGTACTCATCCTACACACCCTTGTCCACATTCTCTTGTGACTTATAAAAAATAATAATGATGTGCACTTCAAAAATCTCCTAAGACTTGCTCTTTTAGGTACCTTCTTCCCATTTTCTCTTCAAATAGTTGCAATTTTTTAGTCATTATTATCCTTAATTATTGGCAACATGTTTAGGACAAAAGAACTCATCATGCAACCAATGTCCAATTTCTAGCACTCATTTTCTAGAATAACTGATGGTTCTTTGAATAGCTTCACATAATGTGTAGACATTTTATCTATTCTAGGCAACTAAGAATGTAATGATGTGTATCTAGATAATCATCACTTTCATCATGTAGTATGTAGAGACCCAAGTACAACAGATAGAAGCACCTAAAAAATATGCAAATTCATAGAAACAAATTACCAAGGAACCCAGGTATCTGTGGAACCATTTTTCATGGGCTAAGCTTTCTCCCATGGATGAAACATGTCCTTGTATAAAACCTCATACTCCCTCAAACAAAATAGTTCCCCGTGGACAACCATTCTCCTATAGACAACATTCTCTTGTGGAGACACATGCAGATGACCATATTCCTGTGGACTACCATTTGCACATGGAGACATATGAAAATAACCATTTTCTCATGGACTACCATTCTCCCATGGAGAAACATGTGGACGATCATTTTCCTGAGGACTACCATTCTCCCGTGGAGACACAGATGGGTGACCATTTTATTTGGAATTCCATTCTTACATGGAGACAAGTCACTCACCAAGAAGAAAATGAAAATTGCTAACAATCTCCCCCTATTTTTCATTGATGGAAACCCATATTTATATCATAATATTTTTGAAATTGAGTTAATGTAACCCATATTAATACGACAATATTCTTGAAACTCAATTATCTTGAAGTTGAACATACAACTCCCCCTGCAAGCATACAATATAACTCCCCCTTTGACATCAATGACCATGAGATATAGGAATGAAACTCTCCCATTGAACATATGCCATTTAAGGAAGCAGAAGAACACCAAGCTTGTTTGGAAGATACTCAAAGTGCTCCCATGATATCTATTTTGTAAAAGTGTCAGCTACTTATTCCTTTGAACAAACATATTTTAGGAAACTTTCTCTTTCATTTAGTGATACTTAATAGGAATGTTCTTGGTGTGGGAGTGCATAACATGATTCTTAGAAATATCAATGACACTTGTATTATCACAATAAGATGAGATTGTCAAATTAAATCTCATAATCAATCAAGGTGTTCTACATCCAAATTACCTAAGTGCAACATGAAACTGTTGCAATATACTTTGCTTCAATAGTAGATAAGTAAATTCAAGAATATTTCTTGCCAAGCCACCCCTATCTACATCTATATAGGTTGTAAGAGAGAAATCAAAACTCTTAGGAAACTAGAGATCATATTCAACAGTTCCTTTTAAATATTTAAGAAACCTCTTAACAACATTAACATGAGTTTGTTTTTGTGATGCATGAAACCTTGCAATGTAACCAACAACCTACATAATATCATGTCTAGTGGTTGTAACAACTAGAAAAATTCCTACCATTGACATGTACAATGTTTGATTAATAAAGGGAGACACATCATCCTTACATAGTTTGCATTTAGTTTCCATAGGAGTGTTGACCAGATTACAATCCTCCATTTTAAATCTTTTAAGAAACCCTCTAACATATTTTTCTTGTGAAATAAAAATGTCATCAGTTGTATGCCTTATTTGCATCCCAAGAAAATAAGACAAATCCCCCATCATAGACATTTTAAATTGACTTTTCATGCAATCAAAAAACTCCTTGTCTATTTTAAATCTATTACTACCAAAAACTAGATCATCAACATAAATAACAACAATAAGCATATTGTTACCTACCTCCTTGACATATAGGTTTTTGTTCACATATCCCTTTTTGAAACATTGATTATGTAGATAATTATCCAACTTGTCATACCAAGCTCTCAAAGCTTCTAAACCATATAGTTCCTTCCTTAGCTTGCATACATAGTCCAGATTATTAGTTAACATAAAACTTTCAGTTGTTCGAAATAAAATTCTTCATTTAAATCACCATTTAGGAAAGTAGATTTGACATCCATTTGAAACACTTTAAAACCTTTGAAAGATACAAAAACTAGAAACATTCTAATGACTTCAATTCTAGCTATGGGTGCAAAGGTCTCACCAAATCGATACCTTCAACATGTGAATATCCTTTCCAAACCAAGTGTGCCTTATTTATTATGATTTTACCTTTTTAATTTACCTTATTACAAAAAACCCATTTCATTCCTATTACATTCTTGTCCTTGGGTCTAGGCACAAGCTCCCAAGTGTTGCTCTTGTGAATCTACTCTAGCTCTTCCTTCATGGCTACTATCCAATTCTCATCCTTGGATACATCTTCATAGCATTTAGGCTCATACAAATAAATTACTAAAAAACCAGCACCCTCAAAATAATTTATATCTCTTCTAGTAGCTCTTGATCTCCTTTCATCTATTATTTGATCTATGGGAGGATTCTTTTGAACAAACTTAGAAGGCATTTTAAAAGGAGAGGAATTGTCAATCTCACCTTGAGTATCATGCTTTGAATGCCCATACAAGGTTTCAACTTCATCATATGAAGGCCTTTCACTTCAACTTCACTGATTGAGCCTTTTCTTTGACATTTTTGCCATCTTTGCTTGTTGTTCCAGCCTGTATGAGTTGAGATAAAGAAGGTACAATAATGATGGTCTAAGCTTTTTCTTCACTATGAGTACCCACATTCTCACTAGAAATGTTAGTGACTTAGTGGATTTCAACATTAGCACTTTCAACAATTTTATAAAATCTTTTGTTGTAACATTTAAACTCCTTATTGTCTGTTAGTTGCATATAGAGTCGCCATTTTCCAAAGGTTTTTCCTTCAAATGTTTTCCCATTTGAGTATTGAAGTCCTTTACTTGTCGCCCATGAATTCATCGTCTCTTGAAGTGAATGGTTGAAGTAACTAGTGTTTGCGGTCATGGTCCCTTCCCTTGAACCATTTTGAACCACTTCGAACCTTGGTTTGAAGTAGTTCAAAGCAGTTCAACCAAAGGTTTTATACTAACAATCTTTTTGGCAAGTGATGTACATCATCCCGATGGAGCTTTCTTTTGAATCACTTTGAACCACTTTGAACCTCAGTTCGAAGTAGTTCAAAGTTGTTTAACAGCGGAAGCATTTGGCCATTTTAAATCTTGAAGTATGGCGTGTCATCATCCTGCGAGACAATTAATGATCTTCTCATAGAATAATGATTAAAGGGACATTTCTATTTCTAAGGAAGGAATTCATCATTATTGAGAAAGTGGAAAATATTCAACCAAAAAAGTGATTGGATGTCGCATTAAGCTAATCATTATCAATACATCCGAAAAAGAAATCATTAAATAGAAATTCATGCAACAAGGCTTTCGAATGTGTGAAGGTTAACAAGAGGTGATGTGTCATTAATGCCTAATGATTATCCTTTACTTTCGCATGTAAGGACTTTCTTTTAAGAAAAACTCATTCAATTTACTTTTTAATTATCATGCAAAGAATTGTAAGTGTGGAGAAGGATTTATTAAGGGAGGTAGAGAAAATTGTTGATTTCTCAGTGTAATATAGGTGAGAATTTAGCAATCCTTGTTTTGTTCTACAAATCTCTGTATTTTCCAAGCTTTATCTGTTTGAAGCCTTATCTTTTGGTCAAGAATGAGGTCAGTATTGCATTTCTTTGGTAATGTCTCAAGCCTAGAATGTAGAAAACTAGTCATCTGTTATACAAATTTGCATGGGGTGAAGTTGGAGAATTTACAGGCAAATTTTCTTGAATATGCTAATGAAGTGAATGGATGTATGGAAATCTTAACTAGTGGGTTGGTTGAGGCTGCTACTTTCCCCTCAGCTTTTGTGAGTCCTGAACTTCTACAAATATATATTGATCACTATGATGTTAAAAGGAAGAGTATTGTAAGTAAAAATGGCAATGTGATACTCACAATCTCAAGAGACACTATTGTCTCTGTATTGTGTTTGCTAGAAAATGCCTGTGATGCATTCTCCCCTGTTCAAGCCCAGGCCGAGTATCAAGAAACCCCAAATCAATTCCACAATATCATGGCTAGGAAATGGATTGAAAACATGTACGACGGAGGTTCTAGGCTACCCAAGGTCATCACTAAAGATCATCTAAAGCCCCATATTCATGATCTAGTGGTGTTATTGCAGAGGGTAAAAGGTTCAACTAATGTACTCCTTTTTGAAGAATGGATGTATAGGTACATATAAATCATTTTGAAGGGTGAAAAATGGATGGATTGGATAGAGATTATTGACAGTTCAATGAGGTCTCAACTCAGACGTGCTAACGAATTTCGAGAGGATTTTTATATGGCTTCCTATTTAACTTACTACATTGCATGTACCTATGATCTTACCCCTGTTCCCCATGGAATATGGAGTGCAGAAATGACAATTTTTCAGTATTGCCCCCTACTATAGAAAGATAGGGTCTTAGAAGATTTCAGGAAGGTTCATGACTTGCTAATGGAAAAGATTTATATATCTCTGAAGGAAGTGCCCATGCCTAGACTATCCTCTAAAGCTCAAAGGTTAATTCAGCAATATGGAAGCTACTTTATATAGTTCCATAGGTTCACATATTTGAGAATTGGTAGGTTTGAGAATGAACCTATGAAGTTGCCTCGGTATTCCTAACTCCTACCAGAGATGCCCAAGTGGTGTCCACGAACCCTGCTATTCCTTCTTGGCTAACTATCACAATCAACAAGAAAAGAAGTTTGCAACCGGTGTCTACACCAGTGAAAGACATCGTCACCAAATATGTAGTTAAAGGTTTGAAGGCAAAGAAGCTGTAAATAGATGCCCACCTCAGTAAGGACCCAGTAATAGGGAAAATTACTGTCAAAATAGCTACCTACAAGAAGAAGAAGGAGTCTGGGGATATTGATTATGAATGATTTAAGGTTACCTCTGTTGAACTGGGAACCATTAATAGAAACACCAGCAACCATTTCTTTAAATTTTTTGCTGACCACATGCTTACGCAATCTCAAAAGGATAGTAAAAAAAGTAAGGAATTAAATGGCATGGTAATGAAAATGGTTGCATACATTGATTCCTTGATGAACCTTGGAGCTTTACCAATTGTTCAGGTTCTACAGCCATTTGATCCCAATTCGGCAAGAAGTCAACAATTGATGAAGCAAATGCAGAGAGGAAATTTGTTAGTTGATGCCATGAGGAGCTAGGTAGACATCATAATAAAGGAAGGTAGTAAGTTCATCTCTGAGTTTACTAGTGTTTACTCTGAGGGAGAGACATTGCTAAGAGAAATTCAGACCTTGATTCCAGTTTGGGAAATAGAACTAGGTCAATGTCAAGCGATTGTTCTTCAGGTAACCGAAGTTGAATGGTTTGGGGTCCTCAAGTTCTTAGATGAGAATCCCATGAAAAATGTGGATCCTTGTATGTCATTCATTCTAAAGAACAATATGGGTTGGAAAGAAGCAGTCTACAAGGAGACAATCAAGCAAGTGCAAGGCATTGAAAGCAGGATTGCAGAGATGCATGAGAAGTTCTTAAAGGATATGAAGATTGTGAACCCCACAGGAATCTTGTTGTTTGATGAAGGAAACATGGACGCTGAGATGTTAATTAAGAGCTTCAATGAAGCTATGGAAAAAATCAAGGATAGTGAATCACCAAGTGTCGATGACTTCACTGCATTAGGAATCATTGAATCAATGTTGCGTCTCAATAAGAACTTGATGCCACATCAGAGTTTTAAAGTAAAGCAATATAGGTGGCAGAAAGATGCATGTAGGGCCCGATTGCTGAGCCTAAAGAACACTCACTCCCAAGTGACACAAGAGTTTATGAGCACGTTTTGAAGCTGGAAGCTAGTACGTCAGACTGTTGGTGAGGAGGAGAAAATTGGCGAAGATGCCTGAACTGAACCGTTGCTTTAGTTACTTTTTGGCGCTTCTTTTAAATAACTACTTTCAATTTTGTAACTGTTTCTTGTATCATCTGAAATGCCTGGGTTTTGATGGAGGCCTTTCATATTTGGAAAAACTATAAATGTTGGGGCATTGAATGGGTTAAGGTTAGCAATAGATAGCTAGAAGATAGATAGTTAAAAAAAAAACTCTATTAAAGTAGATAGTTTATAGCAGTGATCAAGGATAATATATGGATTTTTGGCTTTCAAATGACTGTGTGCATGGGAAGGTTTAATTTACATATACAAATCACCTTGGATTCTACTTTGGAACTTGGTGTTCAGAGTGTTCAATCATTGTTACTTTGTGAATGTTGATTTGATGATTCAGGATCTTGATGGCTGTTCACTTTGTAAGTTTATTTCAGTTCTGATGTTTGAATGATTTATGTTAGTTTGTGGTATAATTCATTCTTTGAAGTATGTTTTATGTATGAGTAAATTCGAATGGATGCTTCTTTGAGAAAGTTGTATTGATATTTACCTCACTACTTAAGAGTAGTCGAGAGATCCTTACGTACTTTCAGGTAAAAGTGTAAAGATAACTTTAAATTCATTGTATATCTAATAAGGGAGTTGTACCTTTAGAAATTCAGAGAGAAAGTTAAACAATATGAGACTTTCTCAACTGTTTTGAGCATATTGTACATTTCATAGTTTTGGGCATAGAGTAAACTCAGTAAATCGATTGAAAGGACAATCTATTCACTAACAAATTTTTGGCGACTCTATTGGGGAGAGTCCCTTTGAAAAAGAACCTAGGTTTTGGAAAGGCAATGTATAAAAATGGTTCTTCCACATAATGAGATCTTCCTTATATTACAACCTAACCTTTGATTTGAAGATACTCATAAGCTTAGACCTCATATCAACTGCTTGGGTGTTGTGTAGAAGTAATCAACAATATCAACAAGTATTATTTGTTTTAGAAAGAGAAGAAGAAAGGGAAAAGTTGTTGAGAGGGGTACCAGAAGTTCAAGAAGAAGTATTTGTAAATAGACTTGCTCAAGCTATCGGAAGACCTTGAACTTGTAACCAAAATTAGAACTGGCTACCCATAGATACATAAGAGGGGAAAGAGAAAAGGGGATTCTTGATGAAAACTTTGAGCCATTGAAAAATATAAAGTTCTTGCTAGATTTTTTAACAATCCTAAGAAGAAGAGTATTAAATCCCAAAGTAGACCCAGTTCACCACCAAAACAATCTCCTCTTTCACCTTTAGTGCAATCTCTACTTCCTTTGAATACTCTTATCCCTATTGTTATAACTATTCAACCTTTGCAAGTTGTACCACCAAACGTGGTCGTAAATCAATCATGGGGACAAAACATAGGGCCATTGAACTTAGGTGTAAACCCTACACCATTACCCAAAGGAGCCACTGAAATTTTACCCATATTTAGTGGAGATGGAAAGGTTTCAATGGAGGATCACTTAAGTGCCTTTCATTCAACCTGTGTTGTAATAAGTGTCCCCACATAAGAAGTTGTTGTAAGATTGTTTATGCAGACATTAATTAATGTTGCTGTAGATTGGTTTAATCATCTACCTCATCATTCCATCACCAGTTGGGATGATATGAAAAATGCTTTTGAGGATAGATTCAAGGATCTTGAAAACGAAAGTTCTCTATTTTTCCAACTTAGTCAGATGAAGAAAGAAATGCATGAACCTATGAGGGAACTTGTAGCTAAATTTAATAGGCTCATTCAAATAATTCCCACTAGATCTAGTCCTAATGCAGAGAACCAAAAATCATTCTTCATTAATTTCGTTCATCCAGACATAAGTTTCCATCTTATAAAAGATACATGCACTGATTTGACTGCTGCCTAGAGACTGGCAATTCAGTTAGAGGATGCACTTATTAATGTGGGTAAATGGAAGTGAGAGGTTCAAACTTTGGGAACACCTTCATCTTTAAACTCTATTAATCCTATCTTACAAAAGCTAATGAATGATGTAGTAATGATGAAGAGGAAACAAAACAAAATCCATGGCTCTTACCAAACTCCTTACCAAGATATCCGTAGATGGCAACAATCCCAAAATTTTGGTAAGAACCCCACATTGACCCCTCCTCCAACGAGATTACAAATTGAAGAAGCTCCCAAGGAGGCAATGTGTTCATTCCATATGAATTATGATCATGATGAATGGGGTTTACCTGAATGGCTCGATTATATTCAATTAGTAAAGAATGTCGTTAAAGCAAAGCAAACACTTGAAAGTCAAAATGTGGAAAACAAAAATTTGGGTGCTTATTTTCTTGAATATGAATCTAATTCAGAAAGAGGAGGTATTGTGTTCACAAATCACCAAGACCCAGCTTGCATGGTGATGACTAGAGGACAAAGAAGTCAAAAACCTTATCCGGGAACTAGTCTGAATGTGCCCACTTCCAAAGGTAAAGAAAATATACACATTGATTCAACAAAAATAATTGAACCAAGGATCTTGTCCAAAACAGAAACAATAGTTAGTACTTCAGCATTTGATATTGTTGAATTTTGCAAATCCTCTTCCATATCTATTTCTCCAACTGAGTACCTAAAGCTTAATCCTAAAGAATTAGATAAATTGGTTCAATATGTGAGAGGAGGTTCTACCAATAATGCACAATTTGCAAGTGGTGCAACTGAAAGTTCTAAGGCTTGGAATGAACCTATTTTTGTTCGTGAAAGAGGTAGAGCATATGTTCCTTATGGTGAAGCAGTTTCTAATTCTATTGAAAAGGAGGTAGAAGAGAAGAAGCCTAATCCATTCTATATTTCATTATTTTTGAATGGCCAAAAACTTAGCAATTTCATTATTGATTCTAGGGCATCAAATAACATCATGCCTAAAGTCATTGCATAAGATCTTGGCCTTGAGCTTACAAAAACTCTCAGGTGTTGCTATTCTATGGATGGAAAACAAGTGCCTTTAGTTGGTCAAGTGAAGGATGTGTAGGATGTACTCTATGCTTGCCCTAAGAAAAGAGTGAAGCTCACGATTCTTGTGGCTGATATACCAGCTAGTTACAAAATGCTACTTAGTAGGACTTTTTGTAAATATATGGTCGGAGAGGTCAAACTAGACTGGTCTGAAGCATACATCCTAGTGGGAAAGAAGTGGATAAAGTTGGAACCTGAACAAAAGAACAAGTATATAGTGGTGCCTTTAGATAACCCCAAAGCGCAAATATTATGTGAGGAATGTCAATTTTGGAATTATGTAATATTACTTGAAGAGAAATGTAAAAAGGATGGAGTAATAAGCTATGAAGAAGCCCTCTAGACTCTTGAATTCGATGGAAGTTGTTCAAATTCAGGTTCAGATGCTAGTGTTGTCCTCATTTCACCCTCAAGAGATGTTTTCCCTTTCTCTTTCAAATTGGATTTCCATACTACTAATAATATTTTTTAGTATGAAGCATTGCTTCTGGGGCTATAGGAAGCCAAGGCAAAGGGAGTGAAGCAGTTGAGAATAAGAGGTGATGCTGAGCTTATTGTAAAATAGGTAAGAAAGCAATTTTTTGTTAAGAATGATAGGTTGAAGCATTATAGAAATTTAGTTTGGGATGAAATTGAATCATTTGAAGCATTTTCTATTGAATTCATTCCTCACTCCCAAAACACCAAGGTTGATTCTTTAGTTGTTTCAGCATCATTATTATTGCCTCATCCAATAATCAAAATGATACTTATAGGATTGAGATGATCTACAAACCTAGGGTTCCGGACAATGTTAATCATTGGGAGGTCTTTAATGATGATGCACAATTGAAAGAATTCATAGAATGTGCTAGAAATTTGTTGAAGCCTTCTTCAAAGGATTTGAATATGATGGTAAATCAATTGGAGAAGAATCAACTAAATCTGGGGAGGTTATTCAACTCAAAGGAAATCAGTTTCCTAAAGGGTTGGTTTCTTTAGAGCATTTGTTCAATAGGAAAGATGATAGCGCCTTGAAGAGAGATGTTGATTCTAAAGAAAAGATAGAAGAACATGACAAAATCAACATCGAAACCAAGGAAAATCCTAAATTGATTTCTATCAAAAATACCTATTCCACAAGGGAAAAGGAGAAATTGTCTAAACTTTTCATTCAATATCAAGATGTCTTTGCCTGGAGTTATGAGGATCTAAAGAATTTCAGGAATGGTGAATTTGTACATCACATATCACTAAAACCAGAGGCAACTCCTTTCAGACAAAAGCTCAGGAATTACAATCCTAGGGTTTTTGTGGCCATTTTCAGAGAAGTGGAGAAGATGTTGAAAGCTCGTATAATATATCCCATACACCATTCAACATGGGTGGCCAACATTGTTCTTGTGAGGAAGAAGAATGAGGAAATAAGGATTTGTGTTGATTTCAAGAACTTGAACCAGGCAAGTCTTAAAGATAACTATGTGCTTCCCACTATGGATATCTTGTAGACAGTAGCTAGATCTAAAGTAATGTCTATGCTCGATGGTTATTTAGGATACAATCAAATCAGTGTTGCACTAGAAGATCAGCACAAAACTTCCTTTATTACTCCTTAGAGCACCTTCACTTATAGCTAAATGCAATTTGGTTTGATTAATGTTGGAGCGACCTTTCAAAGAGCAATGAACTCATCTTTCAAGGATCTACGAGACAAGATAATTGTGATATATCTTGATGATTTGATCGTCTATTCTAAAAGAAGAAAACATCACTTGAGGGAATTGGAAAGGGTGCTAAGTAGATGCAGACAACATGGTATATCCTTGAATCCTAAAAGTTTGTGTTCTTTGTGGAAGAAGACAAATTGCTTGGGCACATTGTCTCTAAAGAAGGTATAAAAATCAATCCATAGAGAGTGAGAGAAATATAGAAGCTGGTTTTTCCCACCAATAGAAGTGATTTGAAATCCTTCTTTGGTCAAATCAATTTCCTAAGGAGATTTGTTCCTGAATTCTCTAAAAAGGTGAGATACATGTTGAATATGATGAATGAAAAACATCCTTTTCGGTGGCAGGAGGAAGGTAAAAAGGCTTTCGAAGATATTAAAATAGCCATTGCAAATGCCCCCATGTTGATAAGTCCAAATTTTGAAAAGGATTTCATTATCTATTGCTATGCTTCTGAACACTCTTTATCCAGTATTTTAACTTAGTAGGATGATAAAGGTAATGAGGCTCTAATCGCCTTTATGAAGTTCCATTAAAGAAACATGAGTTAAACTATACCACAATAGAAAAACATACATTTGTTGTAGTAAAGGCATTGAAACAATTCAAATATTATATACTGCATTCTCATTCTATTGTGTATGTTCCTAAAATAGCAGTCAAAAGTATGTTAACTCAATAGGAAGTAGGAATGAATAAAAGAGCAGTGTGGGTAACTAAAGTTCAAGAATATGACCTAACTATTAAACCTACTTCTTTTGTGAGAGGGCATGGTTTGTGTAAAATGATGGCTGAGAACAACGATGTGTCCCTTGATGAACCTGATGAAACCCCTGTTGTCTTATTGGTTAGCCTTACAGATCCTTGGTTCTTAGATATTGCATATTTTCTGACATGCAGCGAGTGTCCCCCAAACATGAGTCATAAGGAAAAGTGAAATCTCAGACTAAAGGTTGTGAAGTATGTAATTTCAAATGGTGTTCTATATAAAAGAGGAATTGATGGGACCTTTTTAAGGTGTGTGGATATAGAACAGCAAGAAAAATTGTTAAAAGCGTATCATTCAGAGGCTTGTGGAGGGCACTTTTCATCCACGGTTACTACTTTCAAAATTCTTAGGAATTGCTTCTATTGGCGAGGCATGTTCAAAGATGCTTATAAATTTGTGAAGAACTATGAGAAATGTCAGCTTTTTATAGGACGCCCTCAATTAGCAGCATTACCTCTCAGGCCTGTTATCATTGATGAGCCCTTTTAGCAATGGGGTATTGATTTTGTTGGACCTTTAAGTCCTCCATCTAGTGTTGGACATACATACATATTCATAGCAATAGATTACTTCACTAAATGGGTAGAGGCAGTTCCAACCAAAAAAGCTAACTCTTGGGTGGTCTGTAATTTTCTGATGGAGCATATTTTTGTCAGATTTGGGGTACCTTAGAAGATAGTTTCAAACAATACCACTTACTTTTCATCTCATGAAAACTCTCTTTTTTGTTATGAGCATGGCATATCACTGGCCCATTCATCAGATTATTTTCCACAAGGGAATGGGCAGGCAGAGTCCAGCAATAAAAACTTGGTGGCCATAATTAAAAATTTGGTGTCTGATAATTCTCGGGACTGGCATAAAAACCTTTATGAAGCATTGTGGACAGAAAGAGCTATTGGTATGGCTCTGTTTGAACTGGTATATGGAATTGGAGCCCAGGTATCATTGCCTCTAGAATTGTTTGTTGTAAAATTGCAATCAATTATTGAAGATCAATTTTTTAAGGATTCATTGGAGAAGAGAATAATGAACCTTCATAAGCTAGAAGATAAAAGGAACAAGCAGGTTGATCACATTACTGAGCATCAAATGAGGGTGAAAAAAAATTTTGATAGGAAAGCCAGACCACACAGTTTCCTCAAAAATGATGAAGTAATTCTCTGGGATAGGAGGAGGGAACCAAAGGGTGCACATGGAAAATTTGAGTCTCTCTAGAAAGGCCCATTCATTATTTCAGAAATTGTTGGCCCAAACACCTTTCGTTTGAAGTACCTAGATGGAACAGTTCTGCCCTTTACTTATAATGGGCAAGACTTGAAATTGATCAAGCTCTGAGTTTAGAAATCCCTTGTTGTGTACATAGCCTTTTTGTTGTGTTGTGTTTTCCTTTTCTTTTCATTTCCTTTTGCATTAGTTTAGGTCTGTTGTGCTTCTTGTTTTCTGAGTTCTTTGTGTATTCCACATACACAGTCCCCAGTCAGAGCCCCTTTTAGTTGCATATAGAGTTGCAATTTTCCAAAGGTTTTTCCTTCAAATGTTTTCCCATTTGATTATTGAAGTCCTTTACTTATCGCCCATGAATTCATCATCTCTCAAAGTGAATGGTTGAAGTAACTAGTGCCTGCGGTCATGGTCCCTTCCCTTGAACCACTTCGAACCTCGATTCGAAGTAGTTCAAAGTAGTTCATCCAAAGGTTTTATACTAACAATCTTTTTGGCAGGTGATATACATCATCCTGATGGAGTTTTCTTTCGAATCACTTCGAACCTTGGTTCAAAGTAGTTCAAAGTTATTCAATAGCAGAGGTATTTGGCCATTTTAAATCTTGAAGTATGGCACGCCATCATCCCGCAAGACAATTAATGATCTTTTCAAAGAATAATGATTAAAGGGACATTTCTATTTCTAAGGAAGGAAGTCATCATTATTGAGAAAGTGGAAAATCTTTAGCCAGAAAAGTGATTGGATGTCACATTAAGCTAATCATTATCAATACATCAAAAAAAGAAATCATTAAATAGAAATTCATGCAACAAGGCTTTCGAACATGTGAAGGTTAACAAGAGGTGATGTGTCATTAATACCTAATAATCATCCTATGCTTTTGCACGTAAGCACTTTCTTTTATGAAAAACTCACCCAGTTTCCTTTTTAATTATCATGCAAAGGATTGTAAGTGTGGAGAAGGAGCTATTAAGGGAGATAGAGAAAATTGTTGATTTCTCAGTGGAATATAGGTGAGAATTTAGCAATCCTTGTTTTGTTCAGCAAATCTCTATATTTTCCAAGCTTTATCTATTTGAAGCCTTGTTGTTTGGTTGAGAATGAGGTTAGTATTGCATTTCTTCAATAATGTCTCAAGCCTAGAATGTAGAAAACCAGTCATCTATGATACGAATTTGCATGGGGTGAAGTTGGAGAATTTACAAGAAAATTTTCTTGAATATGCTAATGAAGTGAATGGATGTATGGAAGTCTTAACTAGTGGATTGGTTGAGGTTGTTTCTTTCCCCTCAACTTTTGTGAGTCCTAAACTTCTACAAATCTATATTGATTGCTATGATGTTAAAAGGAAGAGTATTGTAAGTAAAAATGGCAACGTGATACTCACAATCTCAAGAGACACTATTACCTCTGTATTGTGTTTGCTAGAAAATGCCTTTGTTGCATTCTCCCCTGTTCAAGCTGAGGCTGAGTACCAAGAAACCCCAAATCAATTTCATAATACCATGGCTAGGAAATGGATCGAAACTATGTATGACGGAGGTTCCAAGCTACCCAAGGTCATCACTAAAGATCACCTAAAGCCCCATATTCATGATCTAGTGGTGTTATTGCATAAGGTAAAAGGTTCAGCTGATGTACTCCTTTTTGAAGAATGGATGTATAGGTACATAGAAATCATTTTGAAGGGTGAACAATGGATGGATTGGGCAAAGATTATTGCTAGTTCAATGAGGTCTCAACTCAGACATGCTAAGGAATTTCGAGAGGATTTTTATATGGCTTTCTATTTAACTTACTGTGTTGCCTATACCTGTGATCTTACCCCTCTTCCCCATGGAATATGGAGTGCATAAATGATAGTTTTTTGGTATTTCCCCCTGCTATAGAAAGATAGGGTCTTAGAATATTTTAGGAAGGTTCATGACTTGCTAATGGAAAAGGTTTATATATCTCTGAAGGAAGTGCCCATGCCTAGACTATCCTCTGAAGCTAAAGGTTAATTCAGCAATATGGAAGCTATTTTATACAGTTCCCCAGGTTCACGTATTTGAGAATTGGAAAGCTTGAGGATGAACCTATGAAGTTTCTTCGGTATGCCTTAGATTGTTTTGTTTTGGCCAAAATATGCAGACAACTCTTCTCTATTGTAAAGGATAATCTACTGCAAGAAGATTGGGAAACAACCTTCCCTATTAAGTTGGGCTCATTGGTTTGTAATAACATGGATAATGCTTCCATCATTAGAAGTAATTTACTTGGGTTCCACCTTGGCTTCTACCATAGCAGGAGGAGCTTTGATAGTAAAGGGTATGCAACCCAAATCCTTTGCCTTGAAGTCAGCCCATCATCCACTCCACGATTGGAAGACCTTTGGCGAGATTGCGGGGATAAAGGAGAAGTTTTGAGGAAGGATCATTCAAGACTAACCTTGCAACAAATTGACTCCTTCAAGTTGAAGTTCAAAATAGAGGGAGTAGTTGATGATGGCTTGGATATAGTTGAACCTGGTTGGGAGGAATCTAGTGAACTGAAGTCCCTAGTAGTTGACTAGAATAAGGATGAAGAGGATGATATCAATCTAAGGACTAGGTTCATACTGACATTCACAAATGATTGGTTACAGAGAAAGAACACAAAAATCATCAATGAACGTTCTGCAGAGGTGATTTCTTTCCCTGAATCACTTCCATCTGACATCCTGCTTTCTCCTATTGCAAGTAATATATTGGTTCAAGATAAATAGAAGAATTCATATCCTCACTTGCAAACTATGGCTCCAAGAACAAGGTCTCAATCCAAGTCTGAAGCCCTAAAGCAACATAAAGTTCAGAAAGAGAGAATGTCTACTCGGGGGTAGGATTCAGGCGATGGCTTCAATTTCTCTGACGGTGTAGATGGTAATGTTCAATTCATTAAAGTTCCCAAAATAGATCAACCTAGATTCCTAACTCCTACCAGAGATGCCCAGGTAGTGTTCGCGAACCCTGCTATTCCTTCTTGGCTAACTAACACAATCAACAAGAAAAGAAGTTTGTAACTGGTGTTTACACGAGTAAAAGACATCATCACCAAATATGCAGCTAGAGGTTCGAAGGCAAAGAAGTTGAAAATAGATGCCCACCTCACTAAGGACCCGATAACAGGGAAAATTACTATCGAAATAGCTACCTACAAGAAAAAGAAGGAGTCTGAGGATATTGATGATGAAGGATTTAAGGTTACCTTGTTTGAACTGGGAACCATTAATAGAAACATCAGCAACCATTTCTTTAAATTTTCTGCTGACCATATGCTTACGCAATCTAAAAATGATAGTAAAGAAAAGAAGGAATTAAAGGGCATGGTAATGATAATGGCTACATACATTGATTCCTTGATGAACCTTGGAGCTTTACCAATTATTTAGGTTTTGCATCCATTTGATCCCAATTCGGCAGGAAGTCAACAATTGATGAAGCAAATGCAAAGAGGAAAGTTGTTAGCCAATGCCATGAGGAGCTGGGTAGACATCATAATAAAAGAAGGTAGTAAGTTCATCTCTGATTTTACTAGTATTTACGCAAAGGGAGAGACATTGCTGGGAGAAATTTAGACCTTGATTCCAGTTTGGGAAACAGAACTAGGTCGATGTCAAGCAATTGTTTTTCAGGTAACCAAAGTTGAATAGTTCAAGGTCCTCAAGTTCTTAAATGAGAATCCCATGAAAAATGTGGATCCTTGTATGTTGTTCATTCTGAAGAACAATATGGGTTGGAAAGAAGCAGTCTACAAGGAGACAATCAAGGAAGTGCAAGGCATTGAAAGCAGGATTACAAAGATGCACGAGGAGCTCTTAAAGGATATGAAGATTGTGAACCCCATAGGAATCATGTTGTTTGATGAAGGAAAAATGGACACTAAGATGCTAATCAAGAGCTTCAACAAAGCTATGGAACAAATCAGGGATAGTGAATCACCAAGTGTCGATGACTTCACTATATTGGCAAGCATTGAATCAATGTTGCATCTCAATAAGAACTTGATGCCATGTCAAAGTTTGAAAGTAAAGGAATATAGGTGGTAAAAACATGCATGTAGGGCCCGCTTGCTAAGCCTAAAGAACCCTCACTCCCAAGAGATGCATGATTTTATGAGTACGTTCTAAAGTTGGAAGCTGGTACGTCAGACTATTGGTGAGGTGGAGAAAACTGGCAAAGATGCCTGAACTGAACCATTGCTTTAGTTACTTTTTGGTGCTTCTTTTAAATAACTGCTTTCCATTTTGTAACTATTTCTTATATCATTTGAAATGCCTTGGTTTTGATGGAGGCCTTTCGGATTTGGAAAAACTATAAATGTTGGGGCATTGAACTGGTTTAAGGTTAGCAATAGATAGCTAGAAGATAGATAGTAAAAAAAAAAAGTCTATTAAAGTAGATAGTTTATAGCAGTGATCAAGGATAATATATGGATTTTTGGCTTTCAAATGACTATGTGCAAGGGAAGGTTTAATTTACATATATAAATTGCCTCGAATTCTACTTTGGAACTTGGTGTTCCGAGTGTTCAATCATTGTTGCTTTGTGAATGTTGATTTAATGATTCGAGGTCTTGATTGTTGCTGACTTTGTAAGTTTATTTTAGTTCCGATGTTTGAATGATTTATGTCAGTTTGTGGTATAATTCATTCTTTGGAGTAGGTTTTCTATATGAGTAAATTTGAATGGATGCTTCTTTGAGAAAGTTGTATTGATATTTACCTCACTACCTAAGAGTAGTCGAGAGATCCTTACGCACTTTCAGGTAAAAGTGTAAAGATAAATTTAAATTCATTGTATATCTAATAAGGGAGTTGTACCTCTAGAAATTTAGAGAGAAAGTTAAACAATATGAGACTTTCTCAACCGTTGTGAGCATTTTGTACTTTTCATAATTTTGGGCATAGAGTAAACTTGGTAAATCAATTGAAAGGACAATCCGTTCGCTAACTCTATTGAAGGAGTAGCCAAGAAAGATCCCTTCATCAACATGGACTACCAAAAAATTCAAAGTACTTGGTTATTGTTGGTTTACCTTTCCAAAGTTGATATGGAGTCTTATTGAACTTGGATTTCAACAAGGTCCTATTCTGAATATGCATAGTTGTGTGAACAACTTCTCTCCAAAAGGTATTACTCACCTTTCCTTCATTCATTAAGCAATGTGCCATTAATTCAAATTAATTTCATTCTTAATTCTGAATTAATTTCATTCTCAAATAGAGCTTTAAACACCTTGAATTTATCTAATGTTTCTTATTTTTCTTTTAGAAATGTAACCCATGGCATGCGAGTATAATTATCAATCAACAACATAATTTATTTCTCACCTTGAAGGCTTGTTATTCTAGTTGTTCCACAAAGATTTGTCTACACTAGGTCAAGTGGCTTAGAGTTGATATATACTTTTGGTTTGAAGGAAACTCTAGTTTTCTTCCCTTCTTGACAAATCTTGCAAGCAAGAGTAGTTGGCTTCTCTATCTTTTGCAAGTCTCTAACATCTTCCTTCTTGTTGATCTTGACCATATTGTCAAAGTTAATGTGCCCAAGATGCTTGTGCCAAAGCCATGCATCATCCATGCTACTTAGATAATAGGTTTCAGCATTAGAGTCCTCAAGAATGTAGAGATTGTTAGTTGTCTTGGTTGCATTTGCTATTACATCTTTCCCTTTCCTAATAGTGAAAGTGTTTGAATCAAAACCAAGATCACATCCTTGATCACATAGTTGACTCACACTTAATAGATTATGTTTTATCCCTTTAACATAGAGAACATTTTCTACAATAGTTTGACCATTATTCAACAAGAAATTACCTATACCAGCAGAGGAACCACCAGCAAATCTTACTTTTCCGCTCTTCATGGTTTTACTAGAATGAAACTTACTTAAATCACCCATCGTATGTCTTGAACAACCATTGTCAATATACCATATATTCTTTTCATTTTTAGCTAGAAGAGCAATTAAAAAAACTAGAGCCTTAAGGGAAGCCTCTTGATTCTTCTAACTTCCACACCTTAACAATCCTTGACATGTTTTTGGTTTCAACCTTAGAGAGTGAGGTCACTCTATTACTTTGCAGAACCGTGAAGTATGACCAAACTTGTTACAACTGTAACATATTAAATTAAATATTCTAAAATAATTTAAACCATTCCTTTCAAAACTATAAAACTTTCTCCTAGGACTAGCCTTGCAATCCATAGCCTTATGACCAAAGTAATTACATTAGAAATAATACACATAGGAAAAAGGTTTGTTCACCTTAATGGCTTGATTTTGTTGAGTGGCAATATGTTGTTCACCATTAGATTCTAGCTTCTTCTTTCCTTTTAACAAAAAGAATTCACCTTCATCCCAACCAATTCCCTTCTTGTCAAGAGTTGGTCTTTGAGAGGCAGGAATTTCATCCAAAGACATGTTTTTGTTGATGTTTGAGAATACACAATCTCAACTTCAAGCTTGGCTATGTTGTCTTCTTTTGGTTGAATTTGGTTCTCAAGATTTCATGAATAATCTTGCCTTCCTCATTCTAAATTTTTATATTAGTTAAGTAATTTTCAGCTTCACTAAGAGCCATAGAAATCTTCATCTTTTGTTCACTCTAAACTTGCAGCATGTTAACAAGATTCTATTTTTTCTTATTAAGTCTTTTGATTTCAGCCAAGGCAATAACTAGTTCAATCTCTAGGTCAACTCCATCATCATTTGTATCTACATCTTCAAGAAACTCTTGGCCTTCAATTTGAGCATCTTCCATAGCTGTATGTACCATATCCTCTTGAAGATTTATGCCAAAATAAATATGTAATTGCTCCCAAACTTCTTGAGTTGAATTGAGAAGAAGATATTTGTCATGCAAGGAATCAACAAGGCAACTCAAAATAACACTCATTTCGTTTGCATTTTCTAACACTCTTTTCTTAGAACTAGGAGGATTGATAGGGGGAACATATTCAGCTAAAACACATTCCCAAACATCTAACCCAAGAGCTTTGAGATAGATCATAATTTTGAAATGCTAAATAGTGAAGTTGGAACCATCAAACTTAGGAACTCCACAATGTTCATGTGCTTCCAAGTTCAAGTTATCAATAGATATGAACAAGATCTCATCATTTTGAGGGTCATCCTCACTGTTGGAAAAAAAAATTAAGAGTCATCTTTTGAATATAAGATTATTTTATTTATCACCTTTCCAATGTCACTTAGAAAATATTCTTGGTCTCCTAGCCTTTATGTTCTTTTCTTATTGGTTATAATCTTCTCTATCAAAAGGAAATTTTAAAGAAAAGTGAACATGTTTTCCATAGCTGAAATGCTTTAGAGAGATCTTTCCTTTACTCTTACTAAGACCATTTTTTATCTTCCTCGCAAAATCTACAATTTTGTCATTTGAACCTTCATCTGAACTTTCACCTTGTTTCTTTTCTTTGTTCTTACTAGTGTTGGAGGCTTTGAATGTCATCTCACTTTTGTAGGTGCCTTCAAAATTTGTTCTCATCTCATAGAAAGTTAAAATACCATGCAACTTATCAATGGTAAGAGTATCCAAATCAGACATTTCTTCAACAATAGATATGCTAGCATTAAATTTTATAGTAAGAGAGTGAAGAATCTTTTGAACCACTATTTTCTCAACAATGTTTTCCCCCAATCCTTTCAAAAAATTTACAACCTCATCAATTTGAAGAAAATAGGCAATAATTCTATCATCTTCTTTCATGCAAAGACTTTCAAAAATAACCTTGTGGTTGAACCTTGGCATTCCTAATTTTGACATCTACATAATAGGGATTAAAAACTTGTCCCATATTTATTTGACTGGTGTGTAATGCATTAATTTCATAAATTTAGATTCAGTCAGTCCACATAATAAAGCATTCATGGCCTTAGCATTATTCTCAAAATGCTTTTTTTCATCAGGATTAGTGGGTGGTTGAGCTGGAATGGTGTATCCATTGATCATACTTAGATAAACATCACAACCTAAAGACATAATGTATGTTATCATACAAACAAACCAAAAGGCATAGTTGATTCCATCAAATAAGAGTGTATTGTGGCAAGACCTTCTAAAGCACTCATGGAGACACAAGAAAAATCTACTTTCAAGTTTTTAAGCTTTGAAGGAGAGACTCAACTCTAAAACCAATTGAAAAACTTAAGAAATGCTAAGAGGGGGAGGGGGTGAATCAATCTTTCAAAAAATTAAAAGTAAATGCAACCAAATGAACACAAAGGAAACAAAGACACATGGATTTATCTCATGGAAACCCATTTGGGTAAAAACCATGGTATCACTAATCATTGTAAATGTGGGCTCTGACCTAGTACATCCAAGGCTCCAACCTTCTCAACAAAAAGTAGGCTTCAACCTGATCAAAGTGAGGCAACTATCTCATATGGCCACAATCTCCAACCAACTGATGAAGCAACAACATTACAACTAGTTTAAGTCTTGTTTTATCATTAAGTAATAAAACATTGTAGACAAGAATACAGATGCAATAATACAACCATTCTCACATAAATGAGTTCACAAGTGCAACATATTAACTTCATGTATTAGACCTCACCACACAAATGATGTGTTATTCACACTATTGCAGTAGACATCTTTCCTTCTTGAAAGTATGTATATCCCATCGAGTGTGTAATCACTTGTTTACACCTTATATTCAGCTCACCCAAGCAACCAACATCACTTCAAAATGAATCTCCAAAAATATTTGGTCTTTAGTCCACAAAAAACTTGTATTCATCCTACAAACCCTTGTCCACGTTTTCTTATCACATGTAAAAAATAATGATTTGCACTTCAAAAATCTCCCAAGACTCCTCTTCTAGGTGCCTTCATCCCATTTGATCTTCAAATAGTTACATTTTGAGTCATTTATCATTGATTATTAGTAATGATTTTAAGACAAAAGAACTCATCATGCAACCAATGTCCAATTGCTAGCATTCATTTTCCAGAATAATTGATGCTTCTCTAAATAGCTTCACCTAACATGCAAACATTTTATCTATTCTAGGTAACTGAGAATGTAATGTTGGGTATTGAGATAATCGTCACTTTCAGCATCTAGTATGTAGAGACCTGAGCACAACAAATAGAAATACCTAGAAAATATGCAAACTTGAAGAAACAAATTGCCAAGGAACTCAAGCATTTGTGGAACTGTTTCCCATGGACTAAGCTTTCTCCCATGGATGAAACATGTCCCCGTAGACAAACTCATACTCACTCAAATGAAATACTTCCTTATGAATAACCATTCTCTCATGGGGACACATGTGAATGATTATTTTCCCATGGACTACAATTCTCTTGTGGGGACACAGGTAGATGACCATTTTCCTATGGACTACCATTCTCTCATGGAGAGCCAAGCAAATGACCATTTTCCTACGGACTACTATTCTCCTTTGGAGACATAGGTGGATGACCATTTTCCTATGGACTACCATTATTTCATGGAGACACAAGTAGATGACCATTTTCCTATGGACTACCAATCTCCTATGGAGACAAGTCACTCGACCAAGAAGAAAATGAAAAATACTAACACTTTATAAGGTTTGAGCTATTATATAATTTATTTACTCATTTGATTTGATTATATAATCTCTCATATTTTCATAGACCAAACCCTTTCTTTTTACTCCATTCTTCTTTATAATAGGTTATCTTTGCATGTAGGTGTATTGGCTCTATGAAGTTGGACTAACATAGTGCACAAATATCTTTATAAGCTAGTTGATTCTAGATGGAGATCAAAATTGAAGTTGGATAGAAAAATCATGGAAAGAGAACTTATGGAAATAGCTACAAATTTAAATCATGGAGGTATTGAGATAATGGTTGAAGCTTGCGAATAAGACTTTAGAATCAGGAATAGAGTTGCAAGAATTTTAGTTGGTGATACTCAAAATGTACACAATGAAATTGTCGAAGAATAGCTGAAAATAATTACTACATAAGAGAAATTCAAAAAGGATCTTGCATAAGAGACTACATATTGAAGGATTTGAGCAATACAAATCTATAAATCTTGAAGAATACATGCATGTAAAAACCTATCACAGAGAAGAAAAAGACAAGAAGAGGCAAGGGTTTGCTCTGAAAAGTATGCAAATTATATTCTCGGAAATGAAAAAGATAAGAGATAATTACAAAAGATCAATCCTCATAAAAGGAGATTGAAACCCAAAAAGGGTAACCTAAAAGGAAAAAGCCATTTAATAATTATTAAATGGAAATGCAAGGTGCATAAAGTGAAATATTAAGAATGGAAAAAGGTAATTTAATAAATGAAAGTAAATTAACTTTTTTCTCTAACATCCCCCCTTAAGATGAGCAACAATGTAGCTACAAACAATACAAAAAGAGCAAGAAAAATATAATGCAAAGTTGAAAGCAAACTTGGGTCTTGACAACAAGGCCTTATGAGGTACCCAATCACAATCAAATCTCTATGAAATAGATAAATAGACACATAAGTATAATGAAATCCTTCATGATAGAAGCTTGAGACTCCATAGCCCCACCAGAATGGTAGAACTCCTATGTGAATGATCATACCAATGTGGCTCCAATCTGAAGGAAACATAGGTAGTGGAAAAGGATGATAAAACCCATGTATGTAAGGTGCAACTAGAAGTCCTAGCCAATGCTCAAAGGAGAAAACATAAGAATCATAAAATGGAATCTCCAATGGATGGGGACAACATGTGTGTTGAATCTGTCATCTAAGAGGAGATGTATGTCCTTTGACATTTCCTCAAAAAATCCATTAGGTGGCCCAATGACTAGAGTTACAAAAGTAGGCAATGTTGAAGAGTGATCATGTGAAAGAGATGGAATCTGAATAGGAGGTGGAGGTTTAGAAGTCACAACATTGGTGTCAAGAACAATGCATAAGTTCAAGCGACCTAACTTCATCTCTGTAGAATCTCATGAAAAAGGAGAGTGAGTCTCCGATGGTGGAGATTGTGGACCAAAATGTGAGAAGGAATATAGGCAAGAAACATGATCAATAGTTCCCATAGCAATACTATTGTCTATCTCACTATCTCTGATGTGCATTGAATCTTGTGCAAACTCAATTGTCTTCCCTATCCCACTATGTGTAATCTAATAAATAAAAAGAAGGCTAGAGGAAAAAGATGGAATACAAAGTACATCATGAAATATACCATCATCAATGCCAATAGAACCTTTCCCACATATAATCATAACAATGTTGTTCCCCATCAAAACATGTTGAGTAGGAGAAGTCTCAAAAGAAGGGAACAAATCCTAAGAAGATTCCATATGTTGTGAAGCACCTAAATCTAGTAACCACCTAGTAGAATCAGGAATGGTAGTTGCACATAGTGCATGACCCTTTTCTATATCTTTACCATCTGATTGAAATGATGAATTTGAATAAGATCTATGAGAAGTAGAAGGAATATCAATGTTGTTATTCTAAAGGAGAGTTGTCAAATTTGAACCCTATTTGGCATAGTCATCTAACTTCTTCTCTTAGCAATGTGACTCATCATGATTAGGCTTATTACAATAAGCACACTTTGATCCTTTTGGATATGGTTTACCCCCCTTAGTAGGAGGTGGCCTTGATGAAATATGAGTGCTAGAATCAATCTGAGACTCTGTAGAATGAGATTTATGAGTCTTCTCCTTTGTCCTTGAAGATGACCAAGCTACCAAAGCGTAAGTTTGTGAGCCTGTGAGAGAATCAAACTAAGAGAGGATAAATTTGTCTTGAGTCAAACAATCACAAAAAACCTCAAAGGATGGCATGGAAAATCTATTACCCAAAGCATCTTTGGTGGAATAGAAGGTAGAAGCAAACATCTGAAAGTTTCCATGAAGCTTAGAAAGAATTAGATAAATGCACTCAATGTCATTCTTGGTCTTCCCACAATCTTGTATTAAAGATCTCTGTTGATTAAACTTCATCAAGAAGTCCTCAATGGAAGGAAAAGAATCTGGTACAAGAGAGGTAAGGTCTACCTCAATCTAAAGTGCACTAAACTCATTCACTATGCCAAACAAGCCATCAAGCTTGGTCCACATAGTTAGAGGGGTATTGCATCCATCAAGATGAAACTATAAACTGTCAGATACCTGTAAAGAAATCTATCATATTGCCTCATCCATCTTGTTCCTATGTTGCATGACCTCAAAAGGCCTCTATAAAATTGGTTGCACTACATCTAAACAAGACCACAACCCTTTTGACCAGAGAATCCATGTCATCAAGGTCTTCCATGTGTGATAGTTATGGACGATCATAAGTTCTAGACAAGAAGAGGTCTTAGAGATTGTTTTAGAATGTGTTGAATCATTTTTGAAAAAGTTTCAATTTACTAGTGTAAGTAACATAAACAATAATACAAAACACCCCCCATAATACAAAAAATTGAACCCCAGCTACTAGAAGGAATGTGTAAACAAGAGAAGAGAAAATAATATTTAGTTTAAAATCAAATATACCTTTGAGGAATACTGATGATAAATATCAAATAATCTAAATAGGGCTCAAGAAAAGCTTTCTGATGCTTTTTTCGGATAAGAAAATAGAGCTACAACAAAGAAGTTATGCCCCTCGAAAGATAAAACTCATCAATGGAATTAAAAAACAAAAAAGGTACCAAAATTAGGAAAAAAATCATAAAATACTTGCTCCATCATCTCTGTCTTGGAACCATCTTTCCAGCACTTCTTTCAGATCAAAAAAATACCCTTGTATGCTCAAGATATTGTGAAAAAATGACAAGGCCCTCGTATGAGAAATAAAAAAATATTTTTAAAAAATAACAATAAATAAAAATATCACCATAGTTGGTGGTGCAGTAGTGGTCAGGTGGTGAAATGACCAAGTGCTGGTGCGATGGTTGGGTGGTGCGATAGTGGTGGCCTGGAGGTGGCGAGAAGGAGTACAGTGTTGGGAAGGAGTTTGATGAAACTGGAATTGCAAAGTGGCACCGCTAATTTGCAGAGTGGGCTGAAAAACTTGAAACTATTGCAATCTTTTGAAGAAAAGATTGCATGGTTTTGTATAAACCGTGACAATTTTTTATAACCACAACACATTTTAACGCAATTTTTATTAATATTTTTTTTGTTAAAAATGTGTCTTGATATGCATGCAGAAGTTGTATGACCCTACTGTGCAAATATTTTTTGCCTCCTAGATCAATGTTGTCAAAAATCGATAAAATTTATAAGAAAATGGGGGTTTTGATGCCTTCTAAATCCAATCATGAAGTTTGTTTGGCCTCAAAGTGCTCTGAAAATTAGAGTCCCCCTGTTTTCATAAAAAATGCCTAAAAAATACCAAATTTGTTCTGTGAAACCCTCATTCTTCTTTTTCTCCAAATATTGAACAAGCTACAATAGAGCTAGCTTTGCTACCATGAAGGATTTGAGCAATATAAATCCGCAAAGCCCAAAGAATACCTACATGTAAAAACCTATCATAGAGAAGAAAAAGACAAGAAGAGGCAAGGGTTTGCTCTAAAAAATATGCAAATTGTATTCTCAGAAATGAAAAAGATAAGAGATAATTATAAAAGATCAATCCTTATATAAGGAGATCAAAACCTGAAAAAAGGTAATCTAAAAGGGAAAAACCATTTAATAATTAATAATTAATTATTAAATGGAAATGCAAGGTGCATAAAGTGAAATATTAAGAAGGGAGAAAAGGTAATTTAATAAATGAAATTAAATTAACCTTTTTCTCTAACACAATATAAGCCAAGCAAGACATTTGTCAACACAACTCATCAAGAATATTCCATGGGAATCTCTACATGTTGCACGTCCATATAGGTGCTCCTAGGTGAAACATTACATAATAAAATAATATAATGTAATATTAACAATATTATAAAATGTGTGCAACACCCATTATTTCAATAATCTCCTAGTTGTTGAATACAGTGCATAAGGTCAATCTGTAGCCACATAAATGAATAAGGTCAATCATGAATTAAAGTACACCATGCACCTCCATCTAGGTACTTGTAAAAAAATCAAAGTATCTAGCATCTTGAACATGAGTGATCCCAACTCCTATAATGCCATTGTCACTAAACACATGTAGAAGCCATCCAAAGAGGAATCTACCCAACTTATCACCTAAGAATCATAAAATCTTGTACCAACTAAAATTCCAATCATAAACACCTAATTTAAAGGTAACCATGTGCATTTGTAGATGTCAAAATCCATAGTTGAAACAACACCCACAACAAGTGCTAACCCATCCAACTACTCATACCTCAAAAGATTACCAAGTGAATCTCACAACATCAACACATCCAACTTGTAACCTTGAATCACAATCCTCAAGTGCAATACCTATCATATACACACTAAGAAGCTTCCATGACAAAGGTAATGTCAAATTTGAAATTAATCCACTCACAACATCTTATAGAAGTGAATCCATGTAGTATCAAGGACATCCACAACATGTAAACCAATAATTTGCAATAACAACTCTCATAACAAGTTTCCAATGCTCTCCCAAGTTATTCACAACCAATAAAGGAAAGAGATAAGGGAATATCTATGTCATCTCTCATATGACACACATGAATGTAAACCAGTGATCACAAGCACCAACCAATCCCAAATCTAATGTGAGTGAAACCAAACATCCAAGAAGATAACCAAGACCAAATAAAAATAATGAAATTCATAACTTGTTGTTGGACTAATCACCAACATTCCCCTTCAAGATTCTTGACATGGCTTAACCACCTCCTATTTTTTATAAGTCTAGTGATTGTATTGGGCATTAATAGGTCAATATTTTAGTGCAATGACAACCCTGGCTTGTAATAAGTGGTATCAGAGCTTGGTCATGGGTTCAAATCTCCTTGGGTAATGCTGGGGGGGGATTGTTGGACTAAACACCAATGTTACCCTTCAATATTCATGGCATGGCTTAACCACCTCCTTTGTTCTATAAGTCTAGTGGTTGTATCGAGCATTAAGAAGTCGATCTTTTGGTGCAATGACAACCTTAGCTTGTAACACTTGTATCATGTCCTTCTACACACACCTCTAGATGTAAACTATTCCAAATAAGATATCCTCCATATAACCCCAACCAATAAGCCACAACACCACCCAATAAATAACCTTGGATGTAAGCCTCTCAAAAGAAGATCAAACCCATAAACCATTCCTAAACCCAGGAATATACACAATAAAGTCATCTCCCAAACTTAACCATCATAACAACATATGCAAAAGGAGATAACCAATGCTAAACCATCTCTCAAATGTACCCTCTAGAACTAACTTACGTACCATAACTCAAGATCCATATCAATGAAAGACAAGCATCAACATAATGCACTTGAGAGAAACAATGGCCTATACCTCTTATGCAGTCAACTATTAAGTAGACCAAGAGTAGGGAATGAGAATGTTCATCAAGATATATAAGTCTCTGACTAAGACTCATCTAAGAACAATCTCCTTGCAAGTCATATCAGGTGAATTCCCCTCAAACTTTGTGTTTAAACCATCAAATGTCACAAAAAATAAATTTCAAATCACAAAAGAAATCAACATCACCATCATCTTTGAGTATCCATAAGCATTTGTATCCAATCAATATATGCCAACTCTGAATGTAACATGGAAATATCACAAAGTATCCAACAAATGATCAATGTACTCAATACCAAGAGACTAAACCAAGATCAATGTTAAAGTTCCAACCATGGCTTGAGGAACATAAACTAACAACATGATATAAACCATATCAATCAAAAGAGATACCATGATCCATATGAACGTAGCATAAAATGTCAAAGTTCTTAATGTGTATCAAGAGTATACCATGACATAATAATGAAACCATCTTAACACCAAGGATAACATGTCAAAGGAAAGAATAAACCTCACCTCTACCAAGATTTCCATGAGTCCTCAAGATGCAACCATCTCCACACACCATAAATATAACCACCAAAAACAAGTGCACTATGCAAATATCAAAGACTTTCCCAAAACAAAGAGATATAAGACATCCTCCAACATCTGTAAATACTTAATAAATATATCAATTCAAACAAATTCAACTGAACCATGGTATCGAGTCACCCTTTACATCATAAAATCCATCTCCTACATGAATATCCTCTAGGTCTACACACACATAAAAAGAGTGTCAATACTAAGTGAAACTAAGATCTAAACCAAACTAGGAATGAATCTTGTATTGCCACATCATCACTATCATAAGATCCCATTAAACTTTGTATCTAATCTATCCATGACTGTTAGAGTAAATAATTAATTTACTAGTTATTTATTCTATTACTTAAGCTTACTCAGGTAAATGCATTTTATTTATTAATTGTAGTCTAGGAGTTAGTTATAAGTTGTTGACAATACGGGAGTTTTTTCTCTCCTAAGTCATACTTATCCTCTCACATTGTTCGAGGACTTTCCACCTTATGTGGATGTATGCTTAGTTGTCACACTTATCTCCTTGCATCTTCTAGCTTGTTCTAGAAGATTCTTGGAGCTCTTTATATTCGGACTCCCTCATTGTATTTCAATATCACTTCTTGTATATTGTAAATACATATTTTCTTGTGTTTGCATATGTGGTCTCTCATGTCCATTTAGGGTTTTTCCCTTGCTCCACGCTCTTCTCTCCTCGGCTTCCCTTTGACAGGTTTTCGCATGCAGGTGATTTTGAGCATCTTCGGAGTTGGATTTCATCAACTCCAACATGGTATCAGAGCCTCCCTGCTGCTGCTTCGTTGAAGAATTTTTCAAGCCATGATTTGGAGTCACAAACCCTAGTTTGTTTGTGCATTTTTCTTCAGATCAGGGGGACAGTGATTTTTTGGAGCACTTTCAGCCCAAACAGATGCTGTCATTGGATCCGAAAGGACGTTTGCAGTTAGGATTCATATAAAACTTGCTGATTTTGGAGACAGAGCTCCGGGAGGCAAAAAAAAAATTTTGCTTACAGGTTGTCGTACAAATTGTATGAATGATTTTCATTCAATTTTTTTTTTAAAAATGATTCAGGGCGCACCACCACCGCACCACCGTGGGCCGCCATCGAGCCACCTACATGCAGCCCATAGTGGCAGTAGCAAGCTGCTTCGCCCGACCCCGATTGAGCACCCACTTCAGGTTGCGCCACTGATCTGCCACCATAGTTCACTGCCTCCGCTAGTGCCCCATCTGCTTTGTCGCTCCTACACAAGTCCTCCGCCCTTTCTCCATCTGGAATACTACACCATTAGCGCTTTGTCAGCAGTGCCCACTGTATATGTGAAAATGCGGCCTATGCTAACACACACACTTCAACATGGTCATTGCATGCGGATTCATCTCGGAATGAACATTGGATTGTTCATCCAAAATTTTCCCTGCAAAGCGACTTGTTGCCTTCTATCTAAAGGAATTTTGCCGGTTAATATCCTCAGAATCAAGGTGCAGGCAACCAGACCCTCTAAGAACGAAGGATTTGACAATGAAATTAAGCTAAGAACGAGTATGCAGATTAATCTAAAATGAAAGATGCAATGTAATCTAAGAACAAATAAAGCAAACTAGATTAAGCATATGCATGATTAAACTAAAATGAGATTAAACTAAGAATGAGAATGTATGTAAGAAATGTAAGTAAATATGAGCATGAATTTTAGCAGCGATTCAATGCAAATTCTCCAAATTCATCCCCCTAAAATTAGGAGATGAGGGTCTCTTAAATAGACTCTCCTAGAATCCATCAACGGTTGAGATCGATTCAGATCAACGGTCAGGATTGAAGATGAGGTTTAGTCATAAAGGGAGATTCCCAAATTAAAGGGAGTTAACAGACTTAATTTGAGTAAAATAAGGAGTTAACTGTTTTAATTTGAGTAGAAAAAGGAGTTAACTGATTTAACTCATTTTTGATCAATAGTGAACTGGAAATTTCCCTTTTTGAACTAAAGAGAGATTTTGTTGAGATATTTAATTTAATAAAATGAGATATGCTCTCATAATTACTTTTTCTATTTAATTAAATAATCTTTAATTAATTAGAGACACTTTTGTTTAATTAAATAACTTCATTTAATTAATTAGGAATGGCTTCCCATTTAATTAAATAACTTTGTTTAATTATTTAGAAGTAAGTACTCCATTTAATTAAATAATTTATTTTAATTAATTAGAAATACCTTTCTCATTTAATTAAATAATTAAATTTAATTAATTAAAATAGGCGTATTTGTTAAATTAAATAAATTTAATTCCATAGTACATTAGCCTTAGGATATAATTTAATTTAATTAAAGTATAAATACTTAATAATTAAATTAAATATTAATCAATAGGTTTAATGTGACTAATATGAGTAAATACTATAGGAATTAAATAATAAGCATGATGAATGTAGATTTAGGTTTTTTGCATCTGACAATTAAATCAAGTAGTGAATAGTAGAATGAGAATTGCCTATTAGAATAGGACTTTAAGATTGATCAAAAATAGACCAGAATTGATTGAGATGGCAATGAGCCAATTTTGGGGTATTACATTTTGCCCCTCTTTGAATGAATGTGCGAGCAGCACGTTCAATTCAAAGAAAATCAGAAAGCATGATGCAAAGATGAGATTGGTTCTGAAGGTGATGATACGGAGACCAATTGATAAGCTTTTTAAGGACCATCTCTAGAACAGAGCTTAATCCTAAGGGATCTGAGTAGAACACTTAGATACCTAATAGTGATAGCATTTAAAAGACTACCTCCAGAACGAAGCGTAATCTTTAAGGATCCAGACAGAACGTCTAGATACCTGAAATTGATAGCATTTAGAAGATTATCTCCAGAATAGAGCGTAATCTTCAAGGATCCAGATAGAACACCTAGATACCCGAGAATAATAGTATTTAGAAGATTATCTCCAGAATAGAGCGTAATCTTCAAGGATCCAAATAGAACACCTAGATACCTGAGATTGAAAGCATTTAGAAGACTATCTCCAGAACAGAGCTTAACCTTCAAAGATCCAGATAGAACACCTAGATACCCAAAATTGATAAAAGAAAGATAACAAGGTTCAATCATGAGTCGTAGAATCATCCTCAAAATGAGGCTTGATCCTCAGGAGAAGGGGTTTAGATTGTCCCAATACCTATCTATCAAACTCTGAGAAGAGTTGTTATTAGGTTGATCAATTGATGAAAAGATAAGATAGATGGCAGAGATGCCAGATAGAAGGGAACAAAAACCCCCAAGTGATGAGATGCCCCAAGTGACTAGGACATAAGATGGGAACTAGATGCCCCGAGCAATAAGTATTTAATGATGTAATCATCCTGCCCCCTCGAGAGCGAAATTGAAAGATGACACACCAGAAATATGATTGAAGCAGTACATCATGAGATATAGAAGAAATTTGAGATTCAGCAAAAGCTAGAAGAGATCAGAATGATCTAAAGAAAATTTAAGGTTGATTTGAAATGATTGCGAAGTCGCAAAAACCAAGTTTGACCAAAAGTTGACCAGATTCAGCCACAGTTGACTTAAGTTTGACTATTTTCAAAATGAATTTTGAAAATATGGAGAATGTAAAGTTGAAAGGATTCCAAGAATCATAAAGTATCAGAAAGATTTGGGCTGCACAAGCGTTTGATCACGTCGGTCCCCAAAATTTTAAAACACATTTTTAAGGCTCTTAGGTGTGTCAGATTTCAAATTAGATCTCGAAAATGGATCTAGAACGGTCCAATTAGCCAGGGGTGTGATTTTTGCACAAATTCGAGCACTTTGAAAAATTTGGTCAACACCTATATAAGGGCTCGAAGGGTCATTTTCAATTCATTTGTGCTTTTGTCTTGTACTGAGTTTGAGCTCTGATAGAGACATGGCAGTGAACATGAGATATCATCGTTTTGAGCACTCTAGACGACACAGCCAGCCAGCAGACTACGGACCACCGGTGAGTCATCGATTTCCCATCTTCGTACTCTCATTTTCACGCCTTTCGAGTTCATTTATGCACGTTTTTAGCATGTTTTAGGTTTGTGAAATCTTTCTTCACGCGAGACCGATCTCTTCTCGCGCGAAGATATTCTTTCTTTGTGCAAAGAAATAGGATGTGTTGTTTCTTTGCGCGAGGTCGGAGGATTTTCGCGCGGGGCAATTTTGGTTTCGCGCGAAAGTGGAGATTCTTCGCGCAAGGCAATTCGTGTTTCGCGCGAGAACCTATTTTCTTGTGCGAGGACATCTTTTTTCGCATGAAGGCTAGATTCTTCATGCGAAGAAAGAACTATTTCACGCGAAACTATATGTCTTTGTGCGAGATTTCACGAATCTCACGCGAAATTTTGTGCCAGTTTTGTGATTTTCGCATTTAGAAATTACATTTTATTTCATTTTGATGTGTCATTTCGACTTGATATTGAGCGTTTGTTTGTCATTTTTTTGTTGTGCGTGCAGGAGGTTTTTGGAGATGTTTCATTCAGATCTCATTATCCGCCGTATGGAGAGTTATTGCGGAGTTTGGATGACGCAGATCAAGCACACATTGCCCAATTGGGTTTGTCTTCACTATGCCAGATTTCAGCCGTGATGGTGAATCACGGCCTTCTCACTGCATTGGTAGAGCGTTTCCATTCGAAGATGAACACATTCTATTTGCTAATGGGTGAGATGACGATTACCCCAGAGGATATATGGAGGATACTGAGGATCCCATTTCACGGTGCCCGAGTCATCTATGATACAGTGCCTCGATTAGGGACAGAGGCACTTTCCATTGTATTCGGGAGAGAGCTACCGAGAGGCAGAGCCATCAGTTGGGATGAGCTGATGCATACTTATGGACCCACACATAGGTTGGCATCCATGTTGGGTATTTTCTTGAGCTTCTTCCTATGTCCTAACAGGGGACAGCATGGATTGGAGTGTGGATGGGGTGTCATGCTCCGTAGGATGGTTAAGGCACCCGAGATCTTTGGGTGGGGCCAGTGCATGTTGGCCCATCTTTTTCACGAGATGCATGAGGTCTGGGCCTGGGAGCATCTCCCTGTATGTAGGCCAATTTTTGAGGATTCTCGGGAGCCCATGGAGCCCTACATTTGCAGATATCAAGGGCATATTACCCAGGCCCACCTAGGTAAGACTGAGCACTGGCGGACTCATCTTGATGACCTGGTGTCTGTTATATGGCGACCCTGGAGAGAGACAGAGGACTGGGATGATGCCCCAAGAGAGCTACCCTGGATGTTTAGTTCTTGACCACTGGCAGGCAAGACGACATCAGTTATAGAGAGATTCGTGATCTGTAATGGGCACCCCTGGATGTCCAAAAAACTAAACCAAATTGCTGAAAGGACTTATGTCAAACAATTTGCATTCAACTTCTTATTTCTCCGTTTAATGTTTTAAACCCCTTATAACTCCAAAAATTAAACGTTTATTTGTTTGTTGTGTTTCATGCATGGAATTGGTATCATACAACATAAGCAAGAAAGAAACTACAATGATATGCAAAGTGGAAATGAACTACTGCTAATAAAATGTTATTTTTAGAATTCATAAAACCAAATACATGGCAGATTTATCAACTCACTAATTACTTCAGCAGTATTGACATAATACTCCAGCCCATGCTTTCAAACTTGCTGCTATAATACTTTGTCCTTCAGTCAGTCCACTACCTTCATAATACCATTCCCTCAAAGCGGCATAAGCGTCGGACAAGTAGTGAAGAAGATATGAGCAAAATACCAAATCTGCCTGTAGCCAAAAATGCAACTAAACTGCCTGATAATGAAGCTAATAACAAAGAATTCCAAAGGCCAAACCCCAAGGGAATGACTTCTAGAATGCTACAAGAGAGGATAGACATCCTCAAATGCCAAGAACAAAGCTGCAACTCACACACCAATTTCTTCTCATATTCAACCTGTCTAATGAAGCTACAAATGCTTCCTTTTATTCTATTCCCACGGGTCCGCTCAACTCATATGGGCAATGTGGGATAAAGATGTGTAATATAAAACATATATTAAAATACCCCTTATGTCTCCCTTGGATACACATCACCATAAAATAAATATTAAAGTAACACTTTAATATTTTACAATTAAATTAGACGTTACTTTAATAAAACTTCAGGCATTAAAATGTATTAGCAATTGGACTTCGAATAATGCGAGTGATAGCTCATCGGAAAGCTCTCACCGAGGAGTATCGAACCCAATCACCAAAATTGACCTGCACTATGTCCTGCTGACTTACTAAAAATAGTAAGTATGCCTGAAACTGAGTAAATCAACTTTGTTTTGGCCCAAACTGGAAATGACTAGGCCAAAACACTCCAAGATCCCATTAAACCCTTCGTTAGCCCTCGGGACCATGTAGAAAAAGGCTAACGCACACACACTTGGTCAACTGCTAAAATGGGGACATTACATGATCTCATGAGTGTGGCGGCAGTACAGCCGACCACGGGACATTTTAGCTGAGTATTGTGCCTATGCTAGGGTGCAGAGGGATATTGAGCAGGGATGGCCTCCACAGATGGATCCTGGATGATCCATGATAGATATCTGTAGTTTGGTTGTTGTTCAGTGGGACTATCTGCCAGAGGTAGTAGATGCAGGGATGACACCTCCAGATCAGGCATTTTTGATGAGCCATCCATTCCCATGCTTCACAGATCCACTAGGGATGGTAGGACAGGTACAGGGGTAGGGACAGGTGCCCCAGCAGCAGCAGGCATAGCCACAGGTGCCACCACAGGTCCAGCACCGGGTACATTAGATACCTATTCCTCTACGTCAGATGGGATCAGATCCAGGTGTTGGGGGTAGTGGGGCAGGACATAGTCGATGAAGGAGGCACAAGACAGAGGAGCAGGCCTCTCAGCAGGAGGTCCCACAGCAGCAGGTGCCCCCACAGCCACATGTACCTCCACTAGAGATGGTTGATGAGGATATGCCAGATCAGCCGGCAACTGGGGTACAGGATACGGTTTGGTGGTACCGAGAGCGAGTTCGTGCGGCCTCCCAACAGTTGGGAGAGTTGCAGATTACATTGGCAGTCAGGGATGCGCAGCTGGTAGAGCAACAACGAGAGATAGATCGTCAAAGAGAGCGCACGAAGACTGCAGAGTAGAGGCTGGAGCTGGCACAGGATGAGACATTGCAGGTGCAGCGATTTTCTCAGTATGCACGAGAGTCTGGAGGTGCATGACCTCCTGTCAGGCCAGATATGCCACCACTACCTCCGCCACCTACTGCCCCTGCTCCTCCTAGAGGCGAGAGTTTGGGACAAAGTTAGACACTTTGTGCCTGATTTTTTATTTTGATCCCTAGCTATGTATCGATTGGTGTGCCAGCACCACATGTATCATTTTTTTATCGATTGCGCTCGAGTAGCGCCTATTTTTGTACTGACCCATTCTTTGATATATATATATATATGAGATTTTGAGCCGAGTATTCTTGTGTACATGTCATTGTCTGTTTTTTTTTGCTCTGATGTACATGAGATGTATATTTAGATAGAACGCATATGTATGAACTGACATCTGACGTAGTGTTGTGTGTTTTTGTTTGACAGTCACAGGTATTCCATTAAGGAGTGAGAATCGATGAACCAAACGCTTGTGCAGCCGTGGAGGAATCTGATGCATGTGGAGTATGAACAGGATTACCATTGAATCGCGTGCTAATGCAAATGAAGTATGCAAGACCATGTTAAATGCAACCCTAGGTCTGGTTACCAAGCCTCGATGATTTATCATCATTGGATATAAAATATAGCTCGTATGTTATACAATTTCCACTGATATTGCAATCATGAAAATATGAATATAACATACATTATTGGGATGTCGGGATTAAATGTAAGCATTCGAGGCATAAGAAGCCAGAATGACCAGATCATTTGTCCCTTTTAATGTAGCAAGTTAACATAAGCATTAGAGCATAAATGCTAGGATGACCTGAATGTTGCTTGCATAACAGGCACACCAAACACACGGGAGATCCCTCTTATGTTAAGTATTCAGTATTCATTTTGTCCGCAACGATCCTTGCGTTCGTAACCTGAGACAGAAGTGTGCTAGATATACTCGCAGTGACCCATACGTTCACTTAGCAGGATGAGTATCAATTTTTATTGTAGCATGAAGAGTTCACTCCAACAAACAAGGAGAAGAACCAATGTCATTGACATATCTATATAAAAGGAGTCGAGGTACACACGACCATCCAATACGAGATGGAGGCTCTTATAGTGGACACCCCTCTTATAGGAATAGATCAACTTATTAGAACTAAACCGCAAACAGAAAGCAAAGAAAAAGATCATGCCCCCAGTCATTACTTCTCTAGTTGAAGATGACATCATCGAGTTGCTCGAGGAGATATGATAAAGAAAAACAAAGAAAACAAAGAAAATGCTCAGCATATCCAAACAAGTATATCATTATTTTTTTTTATTTTTTTTTTTTTTATTTTTTTTATTTTTTTGAGTTCAATGTTTTCAGGATTGATGTCAAGTGTCAATGTCCAAAACATGTAAGAAAGAAATCTCTTCAGTAGGGTGACAACAATAGGCAGACGCAGTCAGAATGACTGGTGACTGAGGTCAAAAAGGAATCTTCACGATGAAGAACCTAAGAAAGACTAAGCAACAATAGACAGACACAGCCAGGATGACTGGTGACTGATGCAAAAGAGATCTTCCATAAAGTAATCTTGAGACATGACCCGAGCAACGGTAGGCAGACACAGCTGTAACAACTGGTGACCGTTGCGAAAGAGATTCTATGAGGAGAATCTCGAAAAGAGTGACACTAGCGACAGTAGGCAAACGCAGTCAGAACGACTAGTGACTGTCACGAAGGAAATTCTATGAGGAGAATCTTGAAAAGAGTGACACTAGCAACAATAGGCAGACGTAGTCAGAACGACTGGTGACTGTCACGAAGGAAATTCTATGAGGAGAATCTCAAAAAGAGTGATACTAGTGACAGTAGGCAGATGCAGTCAAAACGACTGGTGACTATCACGAAGGAGATTCTATGAGGAGAATCTCAAAAAGAGTGACACTGGCGACAGTAGGCAAACGCAGTCAAAACGACTGGTGACTGTCACGAAGGAGATTCTATGAGGAGAATCTCGAAAAAAAGTGACACTAAGGGGGGAATGCCCCCGAGCTATGACAAGACTTAATCCATGGATACATGAGTAGGAAAAGCAGGAAAGCGAAAGCATGAAAGCGGCTATACAGAGTAGCCAGAAGATGTGCTACAAGATGAAGCATTGGGAATAAGAGGCGCCTGTTTACTAGGTTTTCACCTTCTTGGCAGCATTTTCCTTTTTTTGCTACCATGATGCCTATTTCTAGGTTTTCATCAATGGCACTTTTTTTGTTCTTCAAAAAGAAAAAAAAAAATTTTTTTTTTTTTTTGGTATTTTTGAGATTTTTCAATTTTTTTGATGTAACGAAGGCACCTATTGCTAGGTTTTCACTAGGGTAATAATTTTTTCAGGACTTTTTCTGATTTTTAAGATTTTTTTCAGGACATTTAGATATGTACAGAGAGATTGCTGAGATTGAATCAACAGTAAAATCGCTTCAGGTGAAGAGTGTTCATAGGCTCTTTAAGCACTTCTCCTTTGGTTGTGGAAAGTTGATAGGTGCCAGATCCATATACTGCAGTAATGATGTAAGGACCTAGCCAGTTTGGTTCAAATTTTCCATTTGCATTCGTTGTTGTTGATTCTTAGGATTATCTCTCAGGACGAGATCATCGAGTTGGAAGTCACGTGGCCTAATTCTCCTATTGTAGCTTCGTGCCATTCTTTGTTGATATGCTCATAGATGATCACAGGCCACTTGTCGTCGTTCATCCAACAACACAAGCTCTTGAAGTCGGGCTATCCTATAGTCATCATTAGTGATAAGACCTTTCATAGAGATTCTCAAGGTAGGAATCTCGACCTCTATCGAAAGCACAGCATCCGCCCCATATACCAACGCAAAAGGAGTCGTGCCCGTTGGAGTTCTAATGCTTGTTCTATATGCCCACAGGGCTAGATTGATTTGGAGATGCCAGTCTCTCCCTGACTTACTGACTTTGCGATGAAGAATTTTGAGGATCGCCTTATTGGATGCCTCAACTTGGCCATTACCCTAGGGGTAATAAATGGAAGACCAATGTTGTTTGATCTTGAATTTATTGCACAGTTCCTTAAGGTCTTTATTTTTGAACTGTCCTCCATTGTCAGTAATGATTGAGGACAGTATACCGTATCTACATATGATGTAGTTTGTGATAAAAAGCGCTAAAGTTTTGCCATCAGCAATTGTGAGAGGGACTGCCTCTACCCATTTCGTGAAATAATCTATAGCGGTGATAATGAACTTATGTCCATTAGAAGAGGTTGGGTGAATCTGTCTGACCAAGTCAAAGGCCCATTGTTGAAATGGCCATCTTGTAGTAGAGGGAATCAACTCTCTAGCTGGAGCGTGAATGAGATTCCCGTGTAGCTAACACTATTTGTAGGACCTAGCATATTTAATAGCTTCTTGCTCCATTTTAGGCCAGTAGTAACCAGCATGAAGGAGTTTGTGGGCTAGCGTTAGGCCATTTGAATGAGATCCGCAAATGCCTTCGTGAACATCAATTAGTGCACGTTTGGACTCGTCGAGTTCTAAACACCTAAGGAGTGTTCCATCAAGACCTCTCCTATACAAATCGTCAGCAATAATGACATAATGTGAAGTGTTACGGATTAGGTAACATTTCTCATTCTGGGTCAGACCTTTTGGAATGGTTTGATTACGAAGGTAGGAATAGATGTGATGGTAGTAGGATGATTCTTGTCCTATAATAGAACAGATCATCTTGGAATCAGGTGTGTCGTAGGCTGGGTAGTGTAACGCTTCCACCAAGAACTCGTGTCGTAGATCATTTTTTGGCATTTGTAGAAGGGAGGCCAGAGTGGCCATGGCGTCAGCCGCTTTATTATCTGCACGTGGAACTTGTTGGAAGGTGATGTGTGCAAAATATTTTGTCAAGTCACCAACCATGCATTTGTAAGGAATTATTTTTTCATCCTTTGTTTGATACACATCATTTACTTGGTTGATGACAAGCTGAGAGTCACTGAAGATATCCAACTGATCTACTCTCCATTAAGCTGCAATTTTCATACCATTGATCAAAGCTTCATATTCATCAATGTTATTTGTACAAGGAAACAGAATATTGTACGCTTTGGGCAATGAGTATTTCTGTGGTGTGATGAAAAGTAATCCAGCACATGATCCTTGTTGTGTGAAGGATCCATCGAAGAACATAACCCATGTATGGTGAGTGAGTGTTAGAATTGACTCATCTGGAAAATCAATGTTTATCGGTAGAAGACTCTGTATGGGTGCCTCGACCAACTGGTCTGCAATTTCTTGTCCCTTTATAGCTTTGCGTTCAACATATTGGATGTCAAACTCACTTAGTATCATGACCCATTTAGCCAATCTTCCTATGAGAGCTGCCTTACTGAGCAAATACTTTAATGGATCTATTTTAGCCACAAGTCGTGTAGTGTGGGCAAGCATGTAGTGTCTCAACTTTTGGGAAGCAAAGACAACTGCCAAGCAAGCTTTCTCAATAATGCTATAATTTTTCTCATAAGAGACCAATGTTCGGCTCAAGTAATAAATAGCTCTTTCTTTGTTATCATTATCTTCCTGAGCCAACAGGATCCCCAAAGATGTTTCAATGGCTAAAATGTATAAAAGCAAAGGCTTCCCATGCATAAGAGGCATCAGGATTGGTGGATTGACAAGATATTGTTTAATTTGTGTTAAGCTTTTCTCACAATCCTGGCTCCAATTGAATTTCACACCCTTATGTAAGGTCTTTGTGAAGGGTTGTGATTTATCCGCCAATTGTGAAATAAACCTGTGAATAGATTGAAGCCTTCCTTGTAGTCCTCTCGTCTGACTAATGTTTCAAGGTGGAGGCATGTCCATTATTGCTTGTACTTTTTCTGGATCTACTTCAATTCCCTTTGCAAAAACAATATATCCTAACAGTTTTCCTAATGTGACACCAAATGCGCATTTCTTAGGATTGAGCTGAAGACTAAACTTTTCCATACGATCTAGGATTGGTCCCAAATCATGCAAATGAGTATTGTGTTTAGTGCTTTTGACCAAAGTATCATCAACATAGTCCTCCATAGTTCTATGCATCATGTCATGGAAAATTGTAGTAATAGCCCGCTGATATGTAGCTCCAGCATTCTTTAAACCAAATGGCATCACATTCCAACAAAAGGTTCCCCATGCACATGTGAAATCTATTTTCTCTTGATCTTCTGGCACAATTTTTATCTGATTGTATCCAGAAAAACCATCCATAAGTGAGTACATCTCATAGATAGCCATCATGTCCACGATCATATCAATATTAGGGAGCGGAAAGTCATCTTTAGGACATGCCAAGTTAAGATCACGGAAATTTGTACAAACTCTGATAGACTTATCATGTTTGGACACAGGGACAATATTGGATATCCATTCAGCATAATCAATTGCACGAATGAAACCAGCCTTCAGAAGTTTCTCCAATTCGGCTTTGACTAGCAATGCAACATGAGGATGCATTTTTCGAAGCTTCTGTTTAACTGGTTTTACGCCTAGTGCTATGGACAAGTGATGCATGATAAGATCAGGATCCAATCCCGGCATGTCAGAATATGTCCAGGCAAAATTTATTTTCTTTCTTTTGAAAAAGGCAATGAATTGTTCATTTTCTTCAGTTGATAATGACTGGGCCAGATGTATCACATGAGGATGTTCTTCTGTGCCTAGGTTAATCGGCTGTGTTGGCTCTATTAACACCAATGATCTCTCCTGAAAGTGACTTGGAAGGACATCAAATATCTCATTCGCGAGCACCTCAAAGAGGTTTTCACCCTTGGATACGTCTTTTGTTTTTACTTTTTTTGGATCTAACACTGCCATAATGTGGTTTTCACCATCGGACCTCTTGCATTTTTTCTTTTTAATCTTGTGACTGAGATATTTGATGTCAGCCTCAGTCATGTTGATGCTCTATTCATTGGTGGAAGACGTTACAGGTTTGATAGTGTTTAGGTAACAGGAAAGAGCATAGTCATTCTGGAACTGGGGACTTCGTTAGATGCATTGGGGTTCCAGTCTATAAGCTCAGGATGTGCGAGTGAGAGAGTAGTGATTGGTTCAATTGTGTTCACAGTATAGTCATTAAATGCATGGACCAGCAATTCGAGACCTACGACGACCTCACCCACAGGTGTATTCAAACGTCTCAGAGTACGAACGATAGTAATTGACGACTCTAGGACACTAGTTGGATCAGACCCCCGTGACCTATCCCTAGACGTTTCACTCACTTCGATTTGATTTTCATAGACATGCACTTGGTCAATGTCTTTATCAGTAGTCGCTTCTGAAAGATTGTCAAATTCATATTCATGAGAATCGGTGCTACATGGTGAAAGACTATAGAACTCCCCAACAGTGATGGGGACATACTCTCCTTTAGCCTCTAGATTCTTACACAAATACTCAATATGGCATGACTGACTAAATTCTCCCTTTTCTGAATGATATTTGAGTTGCTCAGCATTGTCCTCAGAAGAATCACTAGTATCATCCACAGTGCTAACACGTGGCACAAAGTCATCTGGCTCAGCAAAGAATTTAGCAAGATCATAAGGAATAGGATGAGGGTAAGAATCCTCATCATCAGATTCTTCCTCTCGAGTACTTGACTCAGATTGTGACTCATTTTCAGATGAACTCTCAGGTACGGGTATAATTTATTGGATCCCAAATGGAAAGGGACCTTCTTGAACCCTAGGCCAGTTGTGTCATTGTTGGTTCGAGCTATTGCTTTGATAGGATCTATTAAACCATTGTTATTGCACCCAATAGGGTCGGTTCCCTTGTAGCCAAAACACTTCATAAGCTTAAGACCAGGTCCATACTTCTTAGGAGTGATTTCTCGAGCTTGTTTTGTTAGGTCTACTGGAGACTCTTCTTTGTAAAACCATGCAGCAATGGCTCTGTTTTCACTTTCATCTTCTAAGGGAACTGTAGCTTTGACAAAAGAGCCATTAAACTTGGTCTGAGGTGTCAACACGAATGGCTTCTTTTCTACTGAGGGTCTCCCAACATGTCAAGGGGACTCTGGAATAGATGTTAATGACAGCACTGGTTCCATGTGGTACTCTCCCATACCAGTTTCTTTCAATTTAAATGACTGCTCAATTTGTTTCAGCTTATTGTTGTGACAATTAGTAGACTCACGATTAGCAGGGATGAAAGAATCAGCAGCTTTGAGCATATTGCAAGTATAGCTAGTAGTAGCAGGAATGGTAACTTCGGAGCCATGAAATGGGAATTTAATGCATTGGTGGTATGTGGATGGCACAGCGTGCATCTCATGTATCCATGGCCGTCCCAACAGAATGTTCTAGGCTAAGGGAATGTCAAGCACCTGACAGGTGACATCCCTTTCGACAGGACCGACGCGAATTGGTAAAGTCACAAGACCTAGTGACTTTCGTTCTACTTCATCATACGCTTTAATAGTGATCTTTCGTCAAGGATCAACAGAGTCCTCAGAATAATCCAATTGTCTAAGCAGAGCAGCAGAAACAATGTTTAGGCCAGCGCCATTATCAATGAGTACCCGACGAACATGTGTCTGGTGGATCATAACCTCAATGTGTAGAGGTTGATTATGTGGGTGATTTAGTGAGTTGTCATCCTCCTCGGAGAAGGTCATAAGATGAGGTGAGGTCAAGTGACCTACCATAGATTGAAATCACTCAAGATCAAGATCTTGAGGAATGTTTGCCTCAGTGAGGGCTTTGTTCAAAATTTTCTTATGAGCAGGCAAGATTTTAAGTAGCTCAAATATGGAAATGTGAGCATTGGTTCATTTCAATTGATCTAAAACACTATAACTGGTTGCAGTCAAGTTCGTCGTGTGTTTTGCACCTTTACCAGATGGACCAGCAAGGGCTTTGTCCTTGTGTTGTTCAAGATTTGAAGTAGGAGGTGTAGGGCCTTTGAGCACCAATTTCGCATGAGAGCGAGTAATAGCATTAGCACAATGCTGTGAAGACGCATTATCCATGTTATTGGAAGTAGGGCCTCTCAAGACAAATGGTGTCTTCGATTTATCATTATCTTGCTTGCCCTTCATGGTAATAACGTCGTAGTATTCAAAATCTACAGGTTCAACCATGTGAATGACATTGTCATCATTGGAATACGTATAGTTGACCTTATTGTAGGGTTCTGGTTTCGAAGTCTCTCCTTTTTCATAAGCTGGGAAAGGCTCTTTGAACGCCTTGTGGTCCGAGTTTTTGTTATGTCCATCTACCACAAGTTCACCAGCATCAATCATGTCTTGGACTTTATGACATAAGTTTATACAGTTGCTGGTTTTGTGTCCCTTGTTTTGGTGATACTCACAGAATGAGGTCTCATTCCACCATGGTGGACATGGTTGTGGATCATAGGGATGAGGGTTATCCATTAGTGAGATAAGCTTGTGTTGTAGCAATGTTTTGTAAACCACATCCAAAGGTTCTCCTAAAGGCGTATACTCTCGCTTGGGTCATGCTGCCCATGAGTTTCTCAGTTGTTCCCAGACGCCTTATTGTCAGGAGGAGGCTTCTCAGCACTTTTGGTCGCTTTGAAGCAGTCTGTGAGATTAAATGTTGCTTTAGCAGGTTTTGGTGTGACATTATCAACAACCCCATCATGTACAATTTCTCGGTTCTTGTTGACATGTTTGGTTTTATCCCTATTGGAAGTGGAACCTTGTTTTGAGTCTCTCTGAAGAGTGAGCTCACCTTTCTTGACCATAAATTCTTCGATACGGATAGCCTATGTAATCATGTCTTCAAAGGTACGTGGACCTTGTAGTTGGACTCTATACCCAAAATCAGGTAAGAGGTTATCAGTGAAAATGTCGAGCTTCTCCGTTTCTGGGATTTTACGGGAGTACTTAGTATAAAGTTGTCTCCACCGTTGGAGGAAAGTGAGAAAAGGCACACCAACCTTCTATTTAAGGTTGCATAGATCTCAGATATTTATAGGATGTTGAATGTTAAGAGAATATTCCTGAACAAACGAATTAGCAATTTCGTCAAATGTCTTGATACCAAGAGGTAAATGTGAGAACCACTCCAAAGCTTGACCACCTAGGCTTCTAGGGAATAAAGGCATGAGGTACGTTTGATTGTGTATAAACTCCATAGACAAAGCACCAAATTCTCGCAAGTGATCTTGGGGATCAGTAGTACCAAAGTACTTCTCATATTTGGGTAGTTCTACGCCTCTTGGGAAAGGCGGCATGTTTATACTTTTGTCAAATGGAAATGAACAAAGAGCATCCAATGTGTATGTCTTTTTGGGTTTCTCTTTCTCATGCATCATCTGAGCCAATTGGTCTTGCATAATTTTCAGTTGTTTTTGGAGTTTAGTGGTCTCAGTTTCTTCTTCACGTGTGATAATGGTCTCCACATTGAAATGTGTGGGCAGTTTAGCTCCCTCTTGGGCGAGTTTGAGAAAGTACTTTTCTTTCTCTTTGTTGAGTAGGATTCCCATGACCTTCTAAAAGTTTTTGTCTCTTCGACATCTTGCTATGTGTTCAGGAAGGATTTCCACCTCTTCTTGTTCTTCATCAGTGTCATCTTCTTTCTCTTTCTCCTTGTCATCCCTAGGTTGTTCTTGATATCAACTATGACTACCCCGTTCAGGTTCACGATTAGTCATTATAGGAACTTGTTCAGTTTCCATATGTTGTGTTTCAAAAGGGTCCATGGAGAAAGGATCATACATTGTATTTGATAATGCAGGACTCCTACCTGTCTCAGTATCCTTTTGGTAAAAAGGATTCTAAATTTGTTGCAAATTGGAAAATGTTCGTTGAACTTGAGATGACCTTGCAGGTGAGGAAGACCGTGAAGACGCCTCACTAGCCAAACTAGATATAGATTACGTAGTGAAAGGTAAGCTACCTCTGCTGCAGTTACGACCCCTAGCATGACCATGTCTAATGTTATCAGGATAAAACACGTTGCCGCTTTTGGTTGTGATAGTCATAGGCAAGGACAAGAAGCTAGAACTTGGACAAGGACTATACTAAGACTGAGTCTCAAAAAGGACAAGATAGTAGCAAGAATGTTGTTCACTAAGGCACAAATGGTCTGATTTAAAGGCTAGAATAGCCAGAGATTATGACCACTGCAGCACAAAGTATGACAAGAATTAAGACGAGGACCAAGATTACGTATGAGACGAGACTAGTCAAGGTATAAGACACAAGTTTCAGTTAAGCGAAGTTTCGTTGTTCCAGGACTATTTGCAAATAGAGAGCGATAAAAAGACGCAAAAAAGGATAGTCTGTAGGCCGCAGATAGCTAGAACAGACCCAGATTGTAAATGCTGACACAAAGTCTTGCGCAAAAAACCTTTACAGGCCGCGTGAAGAAGTTTTACGGGCCACACGAAGATGTTTATGTCTTGCGCGAAGGTTAGTAACAATTTTTAATTTCACACGAGAATGTTTTTTGGATCGCACGAAGATGTGCAACAAAAATTTAATTTCGCACGAGGACCAAATGGCTTCGCGCGAGAGCCAAATGATTCTGTGCGAGAGCAAATGATTTCGTGCGAGACCAAAATGATTTCGCACGAAAGGATAGAACAATTTCACAACAGCGACTGATTTTGACAAAAAATTTGATCGTTCCAATAACCAGGCAGATAAACAGGCATGTAGAACAGCAAGCAAGTGATTTCAAGCACATCTGAAAACAATGAGCAAGGGCAAAAGCAACCTTGCGTATGAACAATCAAGTGACTTAGTTTGTGCTAATCCCTAAGAGAGCTATTTGTGTACATTTTCAAAGAGTTTTGCAATCATTGCACACATTCCTAGAAAATAAAAGTTGGCTTCTCTAAGGTATTTAGTAATGGTTTGACTCTGCAACTTTTATGACTCACAAGGGTGACCTCCAATCCTGGCGCACCGAGGTTTTGACACAGTCTGAGAACTTAATCTTCAAGAGCTGCTAGGGAGACCTGACAACCCACAATGAACCACACCCGTGGAGATTTCTTCCACAAGGACATTTATATAGCGATTGTCACTACCATGGCGAAAATGGCTATTACCGCTTGAGAATCTGTCAACGCAGTTTTCCCTGTAGAGGGATTGTTTGCTACGATTAACCCCCTCTAAAGGTGACCGACTCACAATAGTGTACCACGAGGGGACTTAGCTTCCAGATTCAAGGTTTTGACACCTTTTCACCTTTATCCCAATCAAAACAAACAGATTAATCCGACACGCTAAACTAAGATTATCTCTTAAGGATCTATGATATCATCTTCCTATGATCTATCAACCTCTCCGGAGAAAAGATGCCTTAATCAACAAGTTGAAGATTCATCTATCTATGAGATGCTCAAAGTATCCTCCCCACCCATAAGGAATCTTTCTTAGAGAGGAGTTTCACTAGGAACCCACTCACTCAAAATCCACGAATAGTGTTCATAGGGGCTTAATTACTATGTGTGTACAGATATTAATTTCTGAAAACAAATCTATCTAAAAGTAATCAAAAAGCACAAGGTGGTACAGTTAACGCTTTAACTAATGTGAGGTGATTCCAAAGATGTGGAACATTTAACCCCTCACACAAGCCAAAACGAGTTGACAACTCAGAAATTAGTGAGTTCTAGAAAGCACAAAAGGGTTGCCTTGTGAAGCCTTTAACGCTTATGTCCTGTAGACCCCTCCCCTATTTAACGTGGTGCTGAGCTTGCAACCACAGGGTGGAACGAGGGGTCGGCGGATTAGCGAGTCCAATAACCCAAGATAGCTAATCAAATCTATCCCTAAAGACTAAGCCTGCTAAATGAATACTAATAGAGATCACACCCTAGTATCAATTTATGCATTTGTTGTAAAATGAAAATACAGAAGGAAACACACAAGCTCAACACGAAAGATGTTTGTTTTAGATCCAAATGAAGTGTTATTAGCTAAGGAAGATTACCTAGTGATCCTCGCAACGCGCTTAGTAGATTTTTACCTGTTTCTGGCAACTTTAGCACGCTTTTCCCATTGTTCCACAAACCGCTGCGATACTATTCAAAAAAAATCAAAAAATACAAAAACACTAGAAACCATGAATAGTCAGCAGAAAAATTAGAAAACACGCAAATTAATGCAAAAAAAAATGCCTCTGTCAGCAGAGTTTCGCGCGAAATTCCTAGCAGTTTGCGCGAAGAAGTTTTAAGGCCCACGCTAAATTAAATTCAGCTCGCGCGAAGTTTCGTGCGCCAAAGAACTTTCTCGCACGATGCAGAAAGAATCTTTGCACGAAGATTCTAGATCCTCACGTAAAAATGAACAGTTTCATGCAAAGATTTCGAATCTGTACGGAACAGTACAGACAGAGAACAAAAAAAAGATTTAAAAAATACATAAAGAGGCCAGAAAAATTGATTTTCGAGCCCCACGGTGGGCGCTAGAAATGTATATGTGAAAATGCGGCCTATGCTAACACACACACTTCAACACGGTCATTGCATGCGAATTCATCTTGGAATGAACATTCGATTGTTCATCTGAAATTTGCCCTGCAAAGTGACCAGTTGCCTTCTATCTAAAGGGATTTTGCCTGTTAATATCCTCAGAATCAAGGTGCAGGCAACCAGACCCTCTAAGAACGAAGGATTTGACAATGAAATTAAGCTAAGAACGAGTATGCAGATTAATCTAAAATGAAAGATGCAATGTAATCTAAGAACAAATAAAGCAAACTAGATTAAGCATATGCATGATTAAACTAAAATGAGATTAAACTAAGAATGAGAATTTATGCAAGAAATGTAAGTAAATATGAGCATGAATTTCAGCAGCGATTCGATGCAAATTCTCCAAATTCATCCCCCTAAAATGAGGAGATGAGGGTCTCTTAAATAGACTCTCCTGGAATCCATCAACGGTTGAGATCGATTCAGATCAACGGTCAGGATTGAAGATGAGGTTCAGTCATAAAGGGAGATTCCCAAATTAAAGGGAGTTAACAGACTTAATTTGAGTAAAATAAGGAGTTAACTGTTTTAATTTGAGTAGAAAAAGGAGTTAACTGATTTAACTCATTTTTGATCAATAGTGAACTAGAAATTTCCCTTTTTGAATTGAAGAGAGATTTTGTTGAGATATTTAATTTAATAAAATGAGATATGCTCTCATAATTACTTTTTCTATTTAATTATATAATCTTTAATTAATTAGAGACACTTTTGTTTAATTAAATAACTTCATTTAATTAATTAGGAATGGCTTCCCATTTAATTAAATAACTTCATTTAATTAATTAGGAATGGCTTCCCATTTAATTAAATAACTTTGTTTAATTATTTAGAAGTAAGTACTCCATTTAATTAAATAATTTCTTTTAATTAATTAGAAATACCTTTCTCATTTAATTAAATAATTACATTTAATTAATTAAAATAGGCGTATTTATTAAATTTAATTCCATAGTACATTAGCCTTAGGATATAATTTAATTTAATTAAAGTATAAATACTTAATAATTAAATAAAATATTAATCAATAGGTTTAATGTGACTAATATGAGTAAATACTATAGGAATTAAATAATAAGCATGATGAATGTAGATTTAGGTTTTCTGCATCTGACAATTAAGTCAAGTAGCGAATAGCAGAATGAGAATTGCCTATTAGAATAGGACTTTAAGATTGATCAGAAATAGACCAGAATTGGTTGAGATGGCAATGAGCCAATTTTGGGGTATTACACCCACGTGGAATACCACCCTGTCAGTAGTTTCTGCCACTTGGTAGCCTGCAGGGGTGACACATGGCATCAGTGCCACATGGCACTCTGCCACGTGGACCAAACACGTCACCCCTGCCACATCATCCTGCCACGTGGCATCCTTTTTTGTGATGACGGCCACGTGGTTGTCAAATTTAATCCCAATTTTTGCTGTTGTTTGTATGATGTCAACGCTGCTTCAGACCTCCTTGTACTCTCCTTCTAGGTCCTTTTGGACCTACTTGCATTTTTTTGCCATAAGTTGAGCATACAGAGGTATTTTTTCGATTCGAAAGAAGTGTCGTAAAGCTGGTTCTGAGATGAAGACATTAGTATAGGTATTTTTAGATTTTGATGCCTTTTTTGCAATCAATGTTTGAAGTTATGTTTTTGACTCCGGCATGCATATCTTTTGCATCCCATGTCAATTTTTTGAAAACTTTATATTTTTGGAAAGTTGGTTCTATCACCTTTTCATAAATGTAGTCATTTTCCTTAGATTTTGGCCCATGCTCTTTCTATCATAGTTTTGGCATTTTTGGTATATGGTGGATATTTTGAGTGTTTTAGGCTCGAGGATCATTTTTCTGGCATGGTTTCTCTTGTTTTAGGCTGTACTTTCTTTTGTTGTAGCTTGTTTTTGGTTTTGATCATTGTAGCTATCATTTTGAATCACTTTTATGTATCGCACTGAGATAAAGTGCCACTCTTGCATTCCGGGGGTCATGAACATTATTTTTGAGTCAATTGTACATGCACTATTTTTATAAAGCACCGTGGGGGGGATAGTTGTCTATTGTTTTAGGCCTTCTCCCTTTGTCAAGTGAGTGTCCCTTCCATGACATTAGCCCCATGTAGCGTCAGTTTGACCATGTCTTTATAGGTGTTTGTACCTCTTCCCTCTCTTGTCGTTCTTGGTTCATTTGCAGGAGACTTTGGCCCATCTTCTTAGTTGCCTGTCATCACACCTTATCTACATTAAGGGGGGGTTATGCTATTGTTCTAATGCATCCATGGTTCGATGGTTCAATAGTTTGAACTATGTATTCAATGGTTGATCCTATGTACAAGGCGATTGCAATGGTTGGCTACCTATGCATTTCGGTGAGATGGATCATCTACCATATAGACATGCTTGGTTCGTGCCTTCTTCTTCCATAGAGGTTCTTCAGATCAGTAGTTTGGGAGATTTGTGGCTTCTTTATGCTTTAGTGATGCTCTTCATGATCACTCTTTGTTCCTATTTTTGGGGACATTCCCCTAGTTGGAGGCTTCTTCAATTCTTCACTAGGTTCTTACCTCTTTTTGGGGGAGGGTTTTTCCCACATGGTTTTTTCTCTTTCCCCATTTACAGAGGTCCCATTTTCTTGCATTGTACATGGGTACCTAACATGGCCTCATTATCGGGAACCATTCTACATTCATCTTAGTTTTGCGAGCTTAAGGCATTTCCCTAAGCTACAGTTAAGGGGGGGTGTTAGAGTAAATAATTAATTTACTAATTATTTATTCTATTACTTAAGCTTACTTAGGTAAATGCATTTTATTTATTAATTTTAGTTTAGGAGTTAGTTATAAGTTGTTGACAATACAGGAGTTTGTTCTCTCCTAAATCATACTTATCCTCTCACATTGTTCAAGGACTTTCCACCTTATGCGGATGTATGCTTAGTTGTCACACTTATCTCCTAGCATCTTCTAGCTTGTTCTGGAAGATTCCTGGAGCTCTTTATATTCAGGCTCCCTCATTGTATTTCAATATCACTTCTTGTATATTGTGAATACATATTTTCTTGTGTTTGCATATGTGGTCTCTCATGTCCATTTAGGGTTTTTCCCTTGCTCAATGCTCTTCTCTCCTTGGCTTCCCTTTGACAAGTTTTCACATGCAAGTGATCCTGGGCATCTTCGGAGTTGGATTTCATCAACTCCAACAATGACATCATGATTAAAACCTTTCTTAACAATGAGAATACATGAAGACGTCAAAACATCAAAGAACTCAAAGTACACATTATGAGCTCCTCGAAAGAAATCAAATAACCATGATCCTCTGTTAAGAAGATATATCACTATAATCAAACCAAGAATCCAAACTAATGACCATCAACAAAGTACCTAGATATCCAATCATGTCATGCCAAAATCCATGGCACCATAATCAAATCCATTAACTGAGCATTTAACTCTCAAAGTGTCCAATCTATCAACGTGAAATAGTCAACCATAATCCTCCACTATGATTGTACCTGGTAACAACATATCATCCCCTCTACATGAAAATAAATCAACAAACCACGTGACTAAGGACATAGACTACCCAAATTCAAGCCACCAATCTAAATATGCATCAATAATGAAAGATCAATGGGAAAATACAAACCATATACAAGCCATTTATTTAACCTATAAGTATAGGTTGCTTACAACACTTACACAACTTGTAAACCCAACAAGTCATCTTACATATCCAAACCAAATATTGATAGCCATGTCAACAAGAGACCAATCTGATATATAAATTGAGTTTACAATGATATCAAAACCATATCTCTAAAAGAAACCATGTCATAATCTCATAGTATCACCATAGGTCAATATAAATCATAATTTTTTTAGATCAAAATATCACCTAATAAACCATGCCAAACTTGCAAGAAATCTGAACCAATTTGTAGAGCTCTCCAAGAGCTTTCTATTGACTATTTAAAGTCCAAAATTTGACTTCATACACCCAACTTATGCTCAAGTATGTGCAATAAACACCATTTAACTTTTGAACTCATAAAATATGATAAAATGTCAAAATCACAAACCTTAACCTATACCATTGTCTATCTCTTTGCATTAGCTTTCCAATGACTATAAGAAGTTTAAAACCTAACATCCTAGTAAAAATTATGGTCGTTTGAACAAGACAACCTATTTTCTTACCATATTGTCTTAAATTGGAGGCACTCCAATTTAATGAATCTTTGGCACCTATTTTATGTGAGATTGTCAATCTCCTCTCTTTCATCTCTCCCTCGCTTTTTTGGTCATCCTCCTAGGTGGACTTGGGGTAAAACCTAATAGATCATATTTAAAATCCTATTTCATGGTGTTAAACTCAAGGTAGGATCTATTTCCCCTAGGTCCTCCTTTCCCTTCATTTAATCCACTTGGAATCTACTCCTTACACCAAAGAAAGAGTTTCTCAAAATTTGGACCTAATTTTAGGATCCTAGGGCCTATTTTGGAGCACTGAGATAACCTTGAGGGTTTGTGCACCTAACTATCTAAGGCAGAATGCACCCCTGACCAATCAGGGGCACACTTCACCCCTAATTAGCTAATTAGTGGTGCAATGTGCCTCTAATGAAATCCTATTTTGGCTCCCTTCTTTGGGTCATGTGTTCCAGGATGTTTGGGTATGAACTTCTAGGTTGGTCATCTTGCAAGAGTTAGTTAATTCCAAGCTTTACCCTTCCATTTGCTCCATTTTTCATGTCCAATCATCCACAATCCATCAATTCACAAGCTTGAGAATTCAAGCATCCAAGTTCTTAAGCTCTCAAGTTCTTCTTTAAGCATTTGAGGCATTCAAGCTTTCCTCCATTAAAGATCAAGCATTTGTGCATTCAAGCCATTGAAGGAGTTTATGCTAGACCTTGTATTGCATTTTCAACATTCAAGATATCCCTTTATACATTCAAGATATTTTTTTGCATCTTCTACATGATCTACAAAAATGGATTTCAAGCACATACATTCAATAAGGTTTTTGTTTTTCTTTTATTTCCTTTTTATATTTTTTGAAGTTGATTCAAAGTTATTACATCTACATACTTGATTACATTCCAAATACAAGAGCATTTTCATAGATTTGCATTGCTTCATGTTGGATCTATCACTAATACTTGCTAGCCTTTCATTTCAACTATTTCATTCAAGATTTAAACCACACAAATACAATCGCTTTATTTTGTAGGTTTTGGATCTCGGATTGGAAAATAGGTTACATAGTTGGATACCCTTTTCGACTTTTTACAAAATTGTGAAGTCAAAATCAATGTCACACACCATCATTAGGGGTGCACTACACTATTGAAGATTTCATTTCACCCCTAAAGATCTAGTTTGCCCTAGACAGATTGCCGAAATATTTCTAAGTTTTGTTTGTCTCACAAATTTCAACCTAGATATCAAATTACAACAACTTTTATATCATATGACAACATATTTATAGGTTTGTGTTCTATAACATGTTATCTTCTCCTTTTTATTTCCATACTTTCTATTGGGTAAAACTGTGTTTCAAATTAACTTAAGAGTTGACCTTATTTTGGATGTTCAGTTTACTCCTATTAATGTAACTCCGAGGTCGTAGACTGTTGAAAGATATTGGAGCAATTTACCAAAGGGATGAAGATAACATGTTAAGTGGGGATGAAGTGAAAATCACAAGATAAATTCAAATTCAAATTAAGCATTCTACAAATCAAATCTTTGTATTAATGTCCATGAAATTATAAGTTCGTTTATTAAAATCATACATTACATAAAAGCATAACCTTATCCTATAAAATTAGGAAATATTATTATTCTTACCCACACTCAAATCATTCACAAAGTAATCACAATTTAATTAATACACTCATATTCTTTAAAATATATCATTGAATAACATTATAGGCATTAGGACTTCAGTTTAATAATTTGCAAATTGAATGGTGACAAGAAGTGATTTAGGAAATGATTTGTGATAGGAAGTCAAATGATATTTTGAGGAAATGTGATAGTAACTTGACAATTTGGTAAGGTGAGTGAGAGTTTGCAACAAGAGGTTGATTGATTTGTAACAGAGCCAACAGACAGAGTATGGCAAAGAACAGAAAGTGGTAGATGAATTATACATAGTATGTAATTGTGAATAGAGCAAAACAAGGAGAAGTGAAATTTGAAGTCTAACACCACTAATTAAAATTTCCTCTACAATAAAAGATTCTATTCAATTCCAAACTTAACTTGTGCTTATACCAGTTTATAATCGTGCATTCATGAAAACTAATCACTCAATAGACTAAAATGTAAATGCATGCATAACTTAATAATACAATCTCACTAGGTTTCCCAAGAGGGGGCCCTTCCTCTGGTACATGTGAGAGATCAAAATAAACTGCTATAGAAGCTTTACTTCATCAACCCAAAGTATTCAAATAATTTCAACAGAGTTTAATATATTCCTTTTTTCAATTCCCTGTCTTGCAATTACATACTTGTTTATATAGCCTTGAAACATCTAACTGATCAAATAACTAGACTATTATGGCTAATGGACTCTTTCCTAAATATAGATAAGTAAATAATTTGGTTTGGTTGCTACCCTCAAGTCTTTAACAAAACATAACCAAACATGAGGTCTTACCCGTTTTGTTTAAACATTTACAAAACTATTTGCTCAAAATATAATAACAAAACAATGACCCCCAGCTATACATTTAATCGTGCTTGAGGGTTTATTGCTTGACTGGTCTCATATCTATTCGTTCATCGCATGTATTTCTTATAGCAAAATTAATCAAGATATCATTATTTTTGCATTAATCATTTACTTTTTCAGGAAATATTGCATACCCTAAAACTTTATTAAATGTATTATATTCTTTAATGATTAATGGCATAATAGGGATTAGGAAAGGCTTAAATCAAGACAAAGGTGCATAGAGAATGTACAAAAATAAAGCACATCTGCACACCCATCACTTTCCATTTCAACATTGCTTTATTTACATATTTTTACTTAAATCCTCTTAAGTTAGGGGGGAGAGGGAAATAAATCCAAGTCATTCAATAATTCATCCATTAGGTTTCATATTGATACTCCCCCTTGTATCAATTAAATCTAATCAAAAGGGGCAAACCTTTCTATTCCCCCTTTCATTTTATGTGGGGTTGGTTTGCTTCCATTTTCCTACCCCACATTTATTGGTGAACCCAATGTGTGTCTTCTTTTTGTGGAGTTAGATCCTACTATCCTTGTTACAACATTAGATTCTTCTCTTGGTTTGCATACATCTTCATGAATATTTTTTGGTGTATGGTTATCTTTTTCACTATTCTATTTCTTTCATATATTTATATCAATTATGATGTTTATGAGAGTTTTATGTATTTAATAGTGTTTATGGCTCTTCATACTCTCCTTACTCATGCGATTATGAGGTTGAGAAATGCGTCTTTCTCTTCTCTTAAGATTGCACTTAGCTCTTTATGTGGTTGGCTTATTACCTCTTAGAATTATGTGAGAACCTTAGTTGAGGATGCTCCTCATCCTCCTCTTAACCCTCATAATCCTCTTTCTCCTTCCTCTTCTCCTAGCACTTCTTCTACATATGTTCAAGCTCGGATTTACGTTCACAATAAGGATGTTTCTACCTTCCTTGAGGAGCCCATTTCTCCTCCTATTACTTGTAATAGGGGAAAATATAAGGTCCCTTTTTTTCTCCTCCTATTATTATTTCTTACACCACCTTCACACATGATTGTAATGAGAAATCTCCTCATGTTGACGATCTAACAAATAATTATTCTAAAGGTTATCACATGGTTTTTAAACAAGGCTACACAAGCTTAGGACTTGGTATTAATGAACAAGGTCTTAAGAACCCTATTAATGTGTCTCCTAAGATGAATAAACATGGTCTTGGATATTCTCCTTCTGATATATTGCAAGAATAGTCTAGACAACCTCCTCTTCATCTTCTCTTACCTACTACTAATCTTGATTATCCTGATACTCATCGAGATCTAACTTTGAAGGTGTATATTCAAATAGTTATTGTTGAACTGAAGAAATATCCTATACATCTTGAAGATTTCCTTTTTGTTTATTCTTGTCCTTTTCATTATAATGATGCTCACAACATTGCCAATTGATTTCATTTTCATTTGTATGTTAAAGAAAAAGCTTCAATGGGTATTAGTCCTTATATATGTGAGGTGTTACAATTCTTGCATAATTTTACTTAGTATTTGTTCTCACCTATTGGAGTAGATTCTTCATTATCTTGTATAACATGCCCCTTGGAATCTCCCAATAAGTTTCATTCCCTTGTCCTTCACTAGGGGACAAGGTTTATTTCTTTCTTTCAAGATCCTTTTGTTGGAAATATAAGAGGAGTAATTGAGAGGGGAGGGTGAATTAGTTACCACAAAAATAAATCCCATATCCCTTAAATTTCAATACAAAATATAAAACTCTTTTGAAATTGTTATTACTCAGTTAACACATAGGCACTTGGTTAACACTAACAATGTGTTGTAACTCAACAAATACTGAACATGTAGATCTTAAGATATTTAACTATGACTAACCTTAATTAACTTAGTTGCACACACATGAAATAAAATAGCATGAAAACAAATGACACCAAGATTTAACGTGGAAACCCAATTTGGGAAAACCAACAATTGGAACTAGTTACCATTTTTCACACTTCTGAAGTGAGCCCTGTTAGGAGCCAACCCTGTTAAAGGTTTAAAAACACACTATTAGGTGTGACCTCGTTAAAGGATTTAATCATCCTATTAGGAATGGCCTTATTAGAGGTCTTTAGACACCTAAATCTAAATATTCCACCTTGTTAGAAGATTTACAAATAGTTGTTAAGCCAACTCTATTAGGATATTTGATATACTACTACAATGGTTAGAGAGTAACAATGATATGACCTAATTGTTGATGCAAACTTATCTTTGCTAATTTCATATCTCAATTTTGGCTTCAGTACTTGATCCTTCTTTATTGAATGTATCTTTGTAGCTCCTCAAGGGCATTCTACTTATCCTTCCAATTGGCTTCCTATAAGATTATTCTTACCTTCCACACATTCTTACTTACTTTCAATCCTTAGCTTGACCTTATACATATATCATATACATTGTCAAGTCAACTTGAATACAACTTAGAATAATTAATATTCATCTCTTTAGTTAGCTAGAACCAACAAAAAAATCCATTAAACTCAATATGCCAAAACAAGAAAATCTTTACCCTTCTTGCTAGACACTAACACTGAAATGATTTTCCTATGTTAACCAAGTGAACTTGATTAACACTGCATCTTCACAAACTTCCTTTGGTAACTGAGCGAGCTTAGTTAATACTGGTTCCATCCAACTTTCCTTTGTTAACCGACTGAGCCCAGTTAACACTCAACTTCTGTAAACTTCTCTTCGAGGCCTGAGTGAACTTGGTAGACAATGTCTTTTGAACTTAGCAAACACTAGAATGCTCAATAGACACAAGAAACTATCTTCATCACTCGAGTGAGCTCGACATACACTGAATGGTAAAGATATGATATTTTGTTTAATATCAAAGACAATATACAATTGATCAATTGTTTTCAACACATTTCTTCTTCCTCTCCATGGGCATTTCTTTGAAATCTTATGCGAGAAGAAGATTTTGCTATCTTTTCTTCATTCGCATTTGTTTTTATGCATGATGCCTTATCTCTATGAGATGTTTTATATAAGTATAATGGCGTTGTTTCTTTATCCTCCTATAGATTGATATTATTTTATGGAACATTTTCCTTTGTAGGTATGCTTTATTTTCTATATGCATAACTATGTGTTTTTTATTAGCAAGGTATAATTCATATATGTGATCTTAATGCTTCTCATACTGTGATATTCTATAGATTCTTTTCAATTCCTCTTTTCAAAGCATTTTTGTTGTTGTTTAGAATAGAGTGTTCATTTTATAATATGGTATTATATTCTTCTTGTTGGATATTAGATATTGTGATTTTATGCATGGCTATCAATTTTTTCTTATGACTCATCCTTATGTTCTTCAAGACTTGTTTATATAATCTACCATGAATTTCATTTCTCATGTCACATTTGGGGGCCAAGAGCCTTTGTACATTCTTTTCTTTTTCTATGGATCTCCTTTCCTTAAGATTACAAGGAATTTTTTCATTATCTGACATTGTTCTTTTCTTTATGAAGAATGATGTCTTCACTATGGATTCTCTCTTTTAGAAGGGTGCATGTTCTAAGTCATCACCTCTTCTTTATCCAGTAAGGTTATGTCTATTATGATCACTTTCCCTTGTTTGGATATTGTTATCCTTCATTCAAGGATCCCTATTCAAGGTTAATGTTTGTGATGGTATTTGGATAACTAATTCACCCCCCCTCTCAATTATATCAGTGGACTATATATTCTAACACTTCAGTACCCACATGCCTAGGTACACCACCTAAAGCACTCACAATTTCAGCAATCATGTTACTCTTCATCAATGCAATCTCATATTTGAATTATGTTCTAATATTTTCTAAGATCCTTTCTTCCACAACATCACTAAGATCATCAATTCCCCTAGGATCCAATCTTCTTGTAGGAATCTTCCAAAAAATTTGAAAACCCCAAGCAATAGATCTACTAATCAGCTACACAAATACCAAGATCTTGATGCAAATAGCCTCATCTTCGATGATCTGTCCACACACTCAGGAAACTAGGCTCTGATAGCACCTGATGCAATGCAAGGCAGGAGAATCCCCAAAGGAGATGTCCAAACCCCTAGCATATAACCATATAGTGGAAGCACGACAACAAGAAACAATAATGTAAGGCTTGATACCAATTCAATACTCTTTGTTCATGAAATATAATTGATTACATGCAATATGCTCGACTATAAGGCCTTCCAGTTTAGGGCCAAATACAAACAACAATTAAAATATCAATTCTACAAGATCCAACTCACAAACCCAATCCCAACTAATTCAGATCCACAATTGGATAAGAACACAAAGAAGAATCCACACTTGTACCCTTAAGTTCACCAAGCAATCCTCTGGTTCTTAAGCCACAACTCTAGTTCTACAAAATTTGCATCTACACTTCATCATCTTCTCCAAGTTGAGTGAATACAATGTCGCTCTCTCAAAAGACTCCACAAAACCCCTTAGTTGTACTCAACTAAGCCACAAGTCGACCTAGTTCAGTACAAACTAAATTAAATCCCTCACATTAAATATATGTTGAGCCACAAATTGGCTACAACACAAATTAAATGCCAAAATTTGACACATAGATAACTCAACACCAATAGGAACCAAGACCAAGTTGGGTGCTAAAGAAAACCAAGCTAAGCATTAGAAAACTCACAAGTACTGTCAAGCTCCAAGTGCATGCTAAGCACCACAGACATTGTCGAGCTCCTAGACCTTTCCAAGCTCCTATAAGGAAACTTGCAAGAAAGAATAATATAGCCATTTCTACATAACCCATAATAGATCCAAAATAAATATGGAATTAAAATCCACATGAAAGAGAATAGACAACATAACCACAAAAATTGTGACACAAGATATACCTTGGGAAACCCTCATTGAGGGAAAAACCCATCCTCCAAAAGCATCTATCACCATGTAATATTCAGCAAAAACACCATTACAATACAACCATGGAAGCCTTCAAAGCCATAGCCACCACCGAGCAATTTGTGTGAACAAACATGAGTCTACACATTCAATGCCATGCTTCCATCCTCAACAAATGGTCCCTTGGCTAACCTGTCAAGCCTTGTCCCACTCGACTCTTTCCTTTTGCCCTTCTCACACCAACAACTACCCTTGTGGATTCTTATATAGTAGCAAGTCCCACAAAACCATCAAGTGGTATTACATAAACCATGTGCTACCTAACCTATTGACCCCACATTTAATATGGGAGTTTTAATACTTTTTTCCAATATTAAATAATTACATAAAATATTATCACAATGTTACAGTACAACTCATCAAGTATATCCTATGGGAATCTTTCCATGTTGCATGTCCATCTAGGTGCAACATTTACATAATAAAATAAAATAATACAATATAACAATATTATGCAATGTGTGCAACACCCATTATCTCAACAATCTCCCACTTGTTGTATACATTGGATAGGGTCAATCTGTAGCCACATAAATGAATAAGGGAACAATTCTTCCTAGCACATCCACCATCATGGATCAAAGTGCACCATGTGCTCCATCCTAGCACCCACAAAAAAATCAAAGTATCCAGCATATCAAACATGATTGAAGCCACCTCCTATTATGGCACTACCACCAGACATGTGTAGAAGTCATCCAAAAAGAAAACCACCCAACCTGTTGTAGACACCTAAATTTGATTACATCAATTAAGTAATCCTATTTAGTCATCTCCTCAGGAATCATTAATTAAGTATTTAATATTTAATTAATCTATTGTCATCCCCTAGTTAATTAGTTAATTTAATTAACTATAGTCCAATTGATAAAATTAAAAGATCATCCAAAATCAATTTATCAAATTAAATCCCTATTCCTCTATTAAATTGAATAAATTCTCAAATCTATTCAATTTAATTCTCTATCCCCATTTTATTAAATAAATCATCTAATAAAATATCTAAAATCCTAAGAGCCTCCCTAAACCCTATCCTAACCCCTAATCCAACCCATTCACACATACTAACCTCACTTAGCCACTTAACCAACCCATCCCATCAGATCTAAGCCACTTACGCCCTAATCCCCCTCTAATCCAAGCCTAATTCTCTTCTAATCATGTGCACAATCATAAACATGGGTTAAGACTTACTAACCCAAGCCAAAGTCAACAATCTCATTCCCCCCTCACCCTCCAACATTTATGACCCAAGCCAAAGTCAACAATCTCACTCTCTCCCCAACCATCTCTATTTATGACCCAACCATCCCCATTTATAGATCAACCTCCCTCATTACTCCTTTGACCAACCCATATCCTACCCTCTTACATCCAATCACCCTATGACATGTGTCACCTCCTAATTGGCTTCAAACAAGCACAATCCATGTGCTCCCCTTTGAGTGCATCCTAGCCCTCCCTCACCATCTTGCCATCCTTGCATCTTGACTGTCCATCCCTCTACCCCTTCGCCTATAAATAGAAGCCTCTTCCTTCACTAAAATAATCCACTTTTCAAGCAAACTTATAATGCTATTTTGAGAGCCTAAAAACTACCAAAATACCATCATAATGTTGAAACCCCTCCATACCTTCATTGCTGAATCATTCATCCACACACATATTTGATTATCACTCATCCACTTGGAGCTTGAGCACATCGTGAGCATACATCCGCTATCCATTAGGGACATAGCTTCGTCATCATGAGAAGCACTTGAGGAGTTTACCATCTTTGGTCTACTTTTCTCAATTTTGTCTTCTTTGGTCCTATCTTAAGTGTTTACTTATTTTTAGTATTGTTAATGCTTTCATTTAATAGTTAGTATTCATATTACAACACTAAATTAGGTGATACATTTTGGCACACCCAGTGGGACCCCACTATGGATCATTCATTCATCCATTTCAATCCATATTCAATCCATTTTTAATTTTTTTTACAAACTAACAATCTAACGTTTGTGGTTGTTTGAGGGTGTTGCAAGGTGTTTTGCTTGTTTGTGCAGGTTGAAGGACACATTTAGGAAGAAAAGATATCCTGAAATACCAAAAAATAAAAATAAATTTTAAAAAAATTCAAAAAAATTGCGCTCCTCCTTTCTGTTTGCGCGCATTGTCGTCTCTGACTATTTTGGTGTCTCTACACCGCAATTTTGGCGTCTTCGCACCACTGTTTTAGCGTCTTCGCACCGTAGTTTGGTGTCTCTGCACCTTTGTTTTGGCATCTTTGCACCATAGTTTTGGCATCTCCATAGTTTGGCATCTTCACACCATAGTTTTGTTATCTCTGCATCACAATTTTGGCATCTCCGTAGTTTTGTCATCTCCACTACAATTTGGTAATCCCTACTTTTTCTTTATAATTATTAGTTTTGGTGTCTGTGCCTGTTAACTGTCGTCTGCATTTTTTTAAATATTTTTTTAATTTATAAAAAAAAAAGGAGATATAAATCAAATTTTAACTTTTGGTGGTTCCATAGAGTACAGGCTTTTCTAAGCATTTTTACGCCTATGAAAAAGAATAAAAAAAGTTGATTTTATTTTTTCCATAGTTAAGCTTCAATTTTTGAGATTTTTGGGTGACTAATCAAATTGGCTTTTGTAGCTTTGCAGATTGGAGCATCTATGAAACCACTAACCATGTTTCTTGCAGGTTCTCCTTACATGATTTAATGCTCTTGAAAAATGAACTTGAATGTTTAAACACTCATCTTTGAATGCATATTGCTCAAATCAAATCTTGAATGCCATGGATTAAAATATAACATTTTCATTGGAATGCATGATCAACACAATCTTGGATGCTAAAGGTTAAAAGAATGAATGTGATGAATACTTTATTTAAGGTGAAAATGAACATTATGTGCAAACACTTCAATTTTGGGTCTTAAAATAAATTCATCAAATCTCGAATGCCTTAAAGACAAATTTGTTTTTATTCGCTCCTCTTTAAAGCTTTGGCGCTCGATTTCTCTTTGTTGACTCAATTTTACTTTTGTTGGCAACGTTGTCAAGTTGGAATGAATATTTGAATGCTAATCACATGTGTCTTCAAAGTTGTACGATAGAGAATCTAAAAGTTTCCAAATAGCAATGAACCCCATGTCTTGTGTGTTTTGAGATTGTGCATTTTAGCGCATCTTAGACTTCTCTCTTTTCATGCAAAGTAAGACCATTAAAATACGTGACGTATGTACCAAAAGTTGTTAGCAAGATCATCCACAACAACCTAGGAGTACTTCTAGTGAGTTCATCCACCTCTAGGAAGTGCATCCCCATTGGTGAGAAGCTCAAATCAGTAAATAGTCTGGCCGGTATATAAATGAGGGGAAGGGTAAACCTTCTCGCTCAATCTCTTCAGTTCAGGTGGCATGTTTCTAGGGGTATCCTGAGGTGGGAAAACTTTCCCATGATTTTAGCATGTTTGAAATAGATCCTTAAGTGGATCACAACCAGTAACAACCATTGTGGAGACTCCACAGACCCATTTACAACCCTCTTAGTCTAAAGTATCTCACTTTCTTTCATGGTATGTTATTTATGGTGCAAGGGAAACAACATCCCTCAAGATTAGTCACCATTGTGCTCCCCTAGTAGAGGCATAAGGCCACTTGGGTTTCATCTCCAAGGGTCGTTGTTCCCACAAAAGGGGAACTTCTATTTGTCATGCCTTAAAGGTTCTCTGATGTGTATCGTTTGTCGATCGACTCTTGTATTGACTCACCTCTTCAATTAGAGGGAAATATTGCACTAGAACCAGGAGACATCAAGCTATGGGCTGTTGGATAACATATGACAATCAAATTTTGACTTGTAGGGATAAAGTGTGTGTTTGAACTATCTTAAATTGTTCTCGAGACCTATGAAAACATTTGTTGAACATACACAATTCAGTGGTCACTATAAAAAAAAGTTCCTTTTGCTAATGAGATCAACTGTTTGTATTTCTCAAAGTTGCTTTGTCCTTTGAGAAATTGTTTGTTCATTTATCCCCATATCAGAAGAAAGAAAGTTTCACCTTTTTCACCTCAAAACAATGCTTGTTAGCAAGTCCATTCACAACAACTACTTGTCTCGCTGGTTCAATTTGTCCATTTGTCTCAAAATGATCGACTTATTCCCTCAAAAACACAAGAATCACTAAGCAGAACCTAAAGTTATAAATCCTTTGTTGGCCCAAAGTCTTGTTCTTTTTCCAAATACTTTTCCATTTACCCTACTTAACTAAAAATATCACAAATCTTATCTTTGAGAGACCTCACCTTCAATAAATAAGAAACGGTTGTTAGCAAGCCCACTCATAACACCATAATTTTAGTTTACCTTTTGCCTACACTTATTACCTAGAAAATACCCCACAAAAGTATAGTTACCAACAAACCCTTTTTTTCTCTAAAAAGATCCAAAAGTTGCTCTTTTCAAAATACCTTTTTGCTACCAATCTACTTGACTAAAAATGACACATTGTTTTCCTTAACTAGAAGATAGTTAGCCAAATTAATCCTGAAAGAATCCAAAACTTGCTATTTCTTAATTGATTCATGTTCCAACCCAAGGTCTAGAAGGTATACTTAGTGTAGTCACTACCTCCAAAACCCCATAGTTGTGATCAAAATCCCTTGGAAATATCTCATGTCAGGCCAACCTAAGGCTAAGTTCAAAAAGGCTAAACTTCCACAAATACCATTTTACACAAAGATAGAAGTCAAACATCAAAAACATACCCCCAACCTAAGGATTGCCAAGCTAGACCAAATTAAGAAAGATGGAGCAGATGTTGCATTACAAACCAAATGGAAATACAAGATTCAGAAACTAACTCTCCGACGAGGTGTCAACCATAGCCTTATCAATAACTCTCATGTTAACTACTTTGATTAGGTCCATCTTTTTCCACACACACTTATGCACTTGTCTCCTTGTAGGTTTAGTCTCTCTATTAATTCTTCATCCCATCTAAACATTTGGTATAATCATCTCCTCCACCTTTTGTCATCAAACCTTAGGTTCTTAGAAATCCTCCAAATCAAGCATCACTAAACCCTAGAATCCTCCATTAGTTGCTCCACACTTAGAAACATTTTTTGCATCACCTCATTAAGCTTTGTCTCCCTAAAGAAATCTCCATCCATCTCACCATCATAGTTGTCCTTAAACTAAGCATTGTTTAGGATAAGTTGTCATTTGTGTCCCACATCACCTTAAGCAAAAGGTTGGGCTACACACTTGATCCCATTTTTCTTCCCAATGGCAGAAGGCTACCTTAGGGTTTGATAGCGCTACCACATATTCAAGTTCACACTTAAGGGAAACACAATCTCCTCCACATAGCACCATATCATCTAGATTCCTAAAAGTATCATATACACTTAGTATCATCCCGCTTTTCATTTTCATTATTAGGAAAGTCATCCTTTCATGCCACCCACCACTCATTTTGGTAGGAACACAAGGAAAAAGGACATGGATCCTAATGATAGTAATAACGCATCTCGAGCTTAGCTATACCCTGTCGTTTCTATGATGCCACCAGATCCACCACCACAAATCCTCGAAGAGACAGGTTCATCCATAGACATTGATGCTTTCATAAACCAACCTAGTCATGCCACCATTATTAATGCCATCATAGACCGAAACAAGGAAACCATCATGGCATATTTCTTAAGGGATAGTGTTGGTTCCTTTGAATTTGGGCATCCACCACCTATCAACATTTCAAATCCTACACACCCTTTGTTTGGGTGGCAACCACCAGTTGCAGAGTCATCTGTCCTTACCGATCCTTTCTTTGGATATCAACCATGTCAGACAGAACCTGCAGACCCGAATATACTCTCAACCCAGGTGCCTGCTCCTATTCCACAAAACACTCATCCCATCCTCACTCAACCCTTAGTACATACTACATCCCAACCAACCTCATGTGTATCATTTGCCTCTGCTTCAACCACTCATTTCCCTACTCCACCAAATCCTCCATTTACATCCATGAACACTACCTTTTCACTTCCACCTCACAGCAGACCTAGTCTATTTACTGCTCAAATGCCACCACTAGGATCAAATACCTCATCTTCCATCCCATCCAACATCACTATCAACCCCTTTGTAGCTATCCAAAGCTCTTCAAACTCATTTCCTTTGGGACCTTGGAATGTTGCTATAGCACAAGGACCTACCACTAGTCTTACCCCTAGCACTGTAGCCATGTCCACCCCTCAAACACTTTCATCTACCACTTCACATTGTTATTCACTACCACCCCTTACCAACTATTTCTTAATGCCACCTTTGGGAAATAGCCAAACCACCCCACCATTGCAGTTCCCTATGATGAATACTCTACCGCAGATTAATTACCTTACGCCTGTTCATAATCAGTCATACTCTCAAGTAGGAGTGCAACCCACATATATTGGACATGGTATGTATTCCCAAAGCATGGCACGGGCATTACCCACCTTACCACTCTTTCAACCATATTCTTCACACCAGTAGTATGCTCAAGCACCCACAAAAAGATATCTCATAGGGCAGCAGCCTCATACTTATTTTCCCCACAACCAAACTTCTCAACAGATGCATCAATATACCCAAAACACATTCCAACAACCCATGACATCCATCCCACCAGCTGTGCAACCTATTTTTCCACAGACACCATATGGCAACCAGGGTTTTTCATATCAACCATCAGATCTTGGCATGTATCCTATGTTGGGGGCACTTGCTCCCCCACCTATAAACTCTGAATGGGAAGAGATGAAAAATTATCTCAAAGCCCTCAAAGATGGGACAGACTCCAAAACTTTCAAGTTTGAGAATGACTGCCCATACCCGTTTGACAAAACCATCACGATGACACCATTTCCTAAACATTTTGAGATCCCCAAGTTTGACAAATTAGGGGGAAAAGTGATCCAGTCACACATGTTAAGGAATTCTATATGCATTTTTAGGAGGTAGCCTATAATGATGTGTTCCTCATGCGGCTCTTTCCCAAAAGTTTAGGAAGCCCAGCCTTAGAATGGTTTTGTCATATCCCTCAAGGCACTATTAAAACTTTTGCTGATCTTTCTGAAGCCTTTGTGGCTCAATACACCCATCTTGTTGAAACTAAATTATCTGTCGTGGACTTAGTTCATACTAAGCAAAAAGGGGGAGAAAGCCTTGCAGAATACTTGCAACATTGGAAAATACTCACAACCAGGATTTCTTGTACAATCCCTAAGCGTCATCTTGTCAAAATGTTCATAAACAATGCACACCCTAGTCTCGCCCATCATATGGTTATGAACTGTTTACAGATGTACAAAGACATTAAACAAAAGGGGATGGGACTTGAACAAGGCCTCATTAAGGATGGTTTTATTATAATTTACAAGGAAAACACCCAGGACAGAGGACCAAACAATGACAAAAAGAGATACTGGAACAAAAACAAAAACACGGTGACAGATGGTGGCACCGAGACCCGACAAGTTCATATCGTTGGGGCAGCTACTAATGTTCCTGCCACATTTTGTCAGCAAACCTATTAGTAGCAACCCCCTGTGTATCACCTGTCACCCATACAGAACAATCAAGAAATACCTTCTCATCATAATCAAACTAATGCTATCACACTTTCGGTAGGTACTAAACCTCGTGTTCAAAGACAACCTCGTGTATACACCCCATTGGGGGAACCTCTTGACACAATCTTTGGAAAACTAGCTAAGGATAATCTTAATCGACATCCACCAACACAACCCTTGGAAACAAACCAATCTAGGGCATCACGGTATAAAGATAATGAGTTTTGCAAATTCCATCATGTCAAAGGACATAACACCCTCAAATGCATGCAACTCAAGGACTATGTCCAAGACCTAATTGATCAGAAGGAAATCACAGTAGGGGCACAAACTTCACCTAATGCAGGATTAATGATGTATCAAAATGCTTTCCCTCCTCATAACACAAACCTAGGAAAATCACCCGCAAACCCACCTATCAATAAACCAAACAATACTCAAGGAAAACAAGGAGATAATCAAGACAAGTCTCAAAACTATACCTCGGTGTATTTATACTATGGAAGCTTATCGGTTGCATATCACAATTTGAGCCATCCATCAACGTCATTAACATTAAAGGCCCAGATACCTAATGTGCAGTTGCTACTCATCGGACTCGACTCAATATAGCTGGCCCACCTATTTCTGCACCATCAAGACCACCTCCATCTAGAGCATCTCCATCAGAATCATCCTTATTAGGGCCACAATATAACATCTTGGAAAACCTCAAAAACACACTGGCCTAGATCTCCATTCTGGATCTCTTATGAACAAGCCCACTTTATCAAGAGATCCTCAACAGTACTCTACATGAGTCACGCGTCCCCTCTAACATAAATGTGACCAAGTTTCACAACTTGTTGGCCATCTTTTAGCCTCATGTGCCTTATCCTTCAAAATAGCTGATATCCCAAAAGTTGAACCAGATCATATCCTTCCACTCCGCATAGCCATCATGGTTTCTGACTTTATTGTTAAAAGGGTCATGATAGATAATGGATCAGCTTTAAATCTATGTAATTTAAAGTTCATCAAACAGGTAGGATACATTGAGGCAGATATCATTAATGAAGTAATCACCATCAAGGCCTATGACAATTTGGAGCGCACCACTGAAGGAACCATCTTTCTCCCTATAAGAGTTAGCCTAGCCACTCAAGAAACACTTTTCCATGTAGTTGATCTTAACCTTCCATACAAAATCCTCCTCGGTCGCCCATGGATTCATGCCATGAAGGCCATTCCATCCACATATCATCAGTGTATCAAATTTTTGCATAATGACACTGAGATAACAATCCATGCAGACCCTGAACCCTTTGCTTATTGCAATGCGATTAAAGCTTCATACACCAATCATTGTCCTGGGATCGAAGTTGGCCACACCACGACCAGTTCCTCTGGCACCTGCCATGATCCAGACACCATTTTAGCCTCCACCCTCCCCATGGTTAAGATCAACTACCAAGGTTGTGGTGAGTATAGTATTATAGATGCTTTTGTTGTTGGCGCTCTACCACTTGATCCACATACTCAAGGACGCCGACAAATCAAGGGCCTATACCAGAAACCACCTCTTAACTCCAAGAAATGGGACCTACCACATTTATTACCAAGGATACTCTTGATGGAGAGGATAATGCACCACACATTAACACATGGCTATACAAAGATCCCCCTCCTAAAAGTGAAGCACTTCTTGATCACTTTAAACAGAAATATCCCTGGTCACGTCACTTGGCCATAGAGCAATGGGATTATCAAGGAGGTGGTTTAGGCTGCTAGGAATCAGGTATGAGATAGCCTATAGAAGCACACCAAGGGCAGAAAACCAAAGGCTTCGGTTATGGACTCCTCGCAACTGGGGGCACTATAATGGAAGGCCATGCCTTTACGAACATCCAAAACACTCTCGTTGAGGTTGAAGACATCCCTGAGGAAGTTGAAAAGAAAGCTTACGATGATATTTTCCTGGACAAAATAATCCTTGGAGCCTCTGTGCTTTGCCAATTATCCTTGAATCTCATAGACCTCCCCCTCACTCACCTCGAACTCATAGAGTGAGACCAACCAAGTGTCGTTCATGTTGACAAGTTCTCTACTGAGCATGTGCTCCTTAAATTCATAGGGGCAGAAATGCCACATAAATGGCCACCACCACCATCGGCATATGTCTACAAGCTGGATCTTGCAGGTTACTTCGACGAGGAGGAAATCTCCAATCGTAAAATAGAAATAAAAAAAGAAACAAAAAAGCAAAAAATCAAAGGAAAAATGTCCTCTGGTGAAAACTCCTCTGGAGCATCATTGGATAACTCAAAAAGTGAAATAAAAATAAAGGATGTATCTAATGGTGAAAACCTCTCTGAGGTGCCTGAAGATGGAGATTTCATCCTTCCCCCGCAAGAGCATAGGCATCCTATCTACAGAGGAAACTCGACCAATAAATATTAGTTTGACAGAGATCCCACATATCACATACAACGCAACTTCTCTACCACCTGAACAAGCAGATCCTCTTATTGAGGTTCTCCTTGAAAATGTGGGCCGCTTTGCATGGTCATATCAGGACATGCCGGGGTTGGACCCCAAACTAGTCATACACTATCTGGCAGTGGATCTAGGGGCCAGGCCCGTTAAGCAGAAGCTCCGTAAGATGCACCCCAAAGTTGCTTTATTGGTTAAAGTGGAGTTAGAAAAATTGTTGGAGGCTAAAATCATTTGCCCAATAGATTATTCTGAATGGATTTCTAACATGGTACCTATTACCAAGCCTTCTGGTGATATCAGAATCTACACTAATTTTAGAGATCTTAATAAAGATTGTCTGAAGGATGACTTTCCATTACCAAATATCAACATGATTATAGATCTCACTGTAGGTCATGCACTCTTGTCACTAATGGATGGTTTCTCTAGATATAATCAGATTCATATAGCAGAGGAAGATCAACATAAGACATCATTTACTACACCTTGGGGCACATTCTGCTACAATATGATGCCATTTAGGCTAAAGAATGTTGGGGAAACCTATCAGCGTGCCATGATGGTCATCTTCCATGACCTAATCCATAAGATTCTTGAGGATTACATGGATGATATTTTAGTAAAGTCTCTCAATGCTTTTGATCACTTATTTCACCTTGAAGAAGTGTTTAATCGATTGGCAAAATATCGTCTCATGCTGAATCCAAAGAAATGTGTCTTTGGTGTCACCTCAGGCAAGCTCCTAGGCTTCATTTTGTCACAGCATGGTATTGAGATTAACCCTAAGAAGGTCAAAGCCATCATGGATATGGCTCCTCCTAAGACACTCAGACACCTTCGTTCTTTGTAGGGAAAACTCCAATTAGACCGGCGGTTCATTTCTCAACTTGTTGATAAGTGTCAACCTTTCACTCACCTGCTTAAGAAAGATCAAAATTTCAAATGGGACTCAGCTTGCGAGCGCAATTTTGAGCTCATCAAGTAATACTTAGCTAATCCACCTATTTTGGTTCCTCTAGTTGCAGGGCACCCACTCATATTGTACATCACAGCTACTCTTACAGCATTAGGTGCTCTTCTAGCACAACTTGACAATGCAGGAAAGGAATGAGCTATTTATTACATCAGCCAAACATTAGTGGGCTATGAGCTCAACTACACGACAATGGAGAAGGCATGTTTAGCAGTGGTGTTTGCCACCCAGAAGCTACATCATTACATGTTGAATCATACTGTGCACCTGATATCCAAGATTGATCCATTAAAATATATGCTCTCTCGCACAGTACTCATCGGACGCCTAGAAAAATGGGTTATGCTTCTTAGCGAGTTTGACATTCAATATGTTGACAGAAAGGCCATCAAAGGCCAGGCTATTGCAGATCACTTGGCTGATGTAGCCTTAGTTGCAGATCACCCACTCGTCATGGAATTTTTAGACAAATACCTCTGTTTAATAGAAGAACAATCACTTTGGAAGCTATATTTTGATGGCTCCTATACATCTCATGGCTCCGGTGTGGGCATACTCTTGGTTACACCTCAAGGTGATTATATTCCTAAATCTTTCAAGCTACAATTTTGATGTACCAATAACATTGTAGAGTATGAGGCCCTTGTTGTGGGACTCAAAATTGCCATTGAATGGAATATCACAAAGCTTTAGGTTTATGGTGATTCTCAGCTTATCATCAAACAAGAATTGAATGAATATCAGACCAAGGATGACAAGCTACTACCTTACAAAGATCTAGTTGATTAATTAAAGGAGCATTTTACTCAGATCCAGTTCATACAGGTACCTAGACTCTAGAATAAAGCAGCTAATGCTATGGCTACTATTGGTTCTCTCTTGGAAATGCCACGCAAAGCTACGCAATATGAATTCTTGGTTGAGCAGCTGCACGAACCCACATATGAGAATGATGAATCAACATGAGTCTATGTCTTGGTTGGTCCCCAATCCCCATGGTACCATGAAATTCACGCTTACCTACTAAATGGTCTCATATCTCCTCATCTCACATGAACCCAATGCTAAAACCTTATTCGCAGAGCTTCTCGTTACACTATCATCACCCAAACCCTATATCATCATGGTTATCATGATACTCTCTCGATGTTTAGATAAAAATGAGGCTGCAATGGCTCTCAAAGAGGTATACGTTGGACTTTGTGGTGCTCACACGAGCAGGATGGTGCTAGCAAAGCATATCCTTCGGGTTGGATACTATTGGCCTACTCTCGAACATGATGCATGTGAATTTGTGAAACGATGTTTGCCTTGTCAACAACATGCTAATTTAATACAGGCTCCAGCACAGGACATGCAACCCATTGCACCACCATGGCTTTTTGCCTGTTGGGGGTTTGATCTCATTGGTCTTATTGCACCACTTTCTTCAAAAGGGCACAAGTGGATAATCACTGCCACTAATTACTTCACTAAGTGGGTCAAAGCAGTTCCCCTTGTCATTGCTATGGGAGTTCAAGTGTCCAAGTTTATCCTATATCATATCATATGTCGCTTCGGCATCCCAGCTACCATTTTCACTGACCATGGAGGTAATTTTGAAAACCTAAATATGGAGGAATTGTGCAATTCCCTTCATATCCATCATCAGTTTTCTAGCCCATACTTCCCACAAGGTAATGGTCAGGCAGAGGCAGCTAATAAAACCCTACTCAGAATCCTCGAGAAAGTTGTTAATGACTCCGACCGTGATTGGCATTTACAAATTAATCCTACCCCATGGGCATAATGTACTTCATTCTACACAACCATTGGCACAACTCCATACTCCTTGATCTATGGTGCTGAAGCAATCCTACCTATTGAGGTTGAACTCCCATCACTCTGCATTCCTCTACGAGGGCAGATGTCTGATGAGGAATATAGAGTGGCTCGACTTACTCAACTTGATCTACTTGATGAAAAAAGGCAACAGGCCTATGACCACCTCATGGTCTACCAAAATTGCCTCAAGTGCAATTTTAGCAGGAAAGTCCATCCACGCAGTTTTCAGGAAGGTGACATGGTCCTCAAAAAGAATATGAAGGTTCAAGCTGACAGAGAAAAGAAAGGCAAGTTCGAGCCCACATGACTTGGTCCTTATGTGGTCACAACATCTTTCGGCTCAGGAGCCTATCAGCTATCTACCCTTGAAGGTGAAGTTCTGAATGATCCTACCAACATTATTCACCTCGAGAAATTCTATGCCTAAGGGCAGAATTTGCAAATCAAAAATAGGCAAAGAAAAATAAAGCATCCAATAGTGAAAACTTGGCAATTCAAGCACTTTGGATAGGTCCCTGGTGAAAACCTAGCAAATAGGCACCAGGTGTACTACAACCTTTCCATTATCTATCAATGATCTCCATATCTAGTATCACCCCTTTACATCTCATCGCCCATCTCCCCATTTTTCAAGATATTTCAAGAATTCCCTCCTCGCACTCCAACAACTCACGACACCTATTTGGAAAGCCTACCTAGATCTCATATTCTACCATGGTTAGCATATTTATTCCATCCTTGTACCTTACCACATGTATCATATCAAGTGTATTTTATCCTTAAAACCATGCCTTTATATCATATACCTATACCAAGCCACAATATTCTATGTACCACATCCTTGTCATGCAACCAATAATTCTATGTATCATACCCATGTAACAATAACCATATTGCATCAATGCTATTTCCTCATCCTGAGCTTTTTTATGCACATCTGCTACTATATTTTATCCTACATTCTTGAGTCATCCACCCCTTTCCTATTCTTGCTTGTACATTTTTGAAGCCTTATAGCAAAACTTTGCATCACTATCTCACTCACATTCTAGTTCCAACTCAAAAATTGCCAAAAAATAAAATAAAATAAAAAATAAAAAATTTATCAAAAACATTCATAAATAATCCAAAAAAAGAAAAAAAGAGAGGAGAGCTTCCTTCTCACACAACCCTTTCACACACACCTTAATTTCCACAAAAAAGGCCTTGCCATGAGACAAAAAACCTCTCATAGACCCTACACAATGAGAAACCAATAGAGTTACAACCCTTTCACATAGACCTCTTGAAGAGAATCTTTTGGACTTGTAACCGTTTGCAAGGCCCATGCCAGTTGCCTTACACCACAAAAGGAGAACCAACCCCATCACTCCTCTACTGACCATTGATACATCTAGAAAATGAAGCCAAACTTGCTCTTCAACGTCCTCCATTGGATCGCCAGAGGATTATGCACAAACCACTCCAAAAATCAAACCCACAAGGATGGAGGGAAAGATAGTGTTGATAGCCGACACAGCTACCCAAACTACCCAAAAATACCAAAAAAATTCAAAAATCATCCAAAACTACCAAAAAAAATCATAAATCATCCAAAAATACCAAAAAAATTCACAATTCATCCAAAAATACCAAAAAAAATCAAAAATCATCCAAACTACCAAAAAAAATCATAAACTACCCAAAAATACCTTAAAAATTCAAAAATTGCCCAAACAATATCAAAAAATAAAATAAAATTCCAAAGCATTCAAAAGGGGGTCATAAATGCCAAATATGGCCATAAAAGCTTGAAACATTAAAACACCACCTCAAAATTCCTCTCAAAATTCTGATATTAAGAAGAAGTGTGGTAATGTCCTGAAACATAATTCCAGGCTTTGAAAAATCTAGCACAACTCGGATAGTGAAAGAGATGCAGCAAAGCTAATTGTCACCTTCCTTCCATTCAACCATTATTAATGTGAATCAAGAAGGATTTTTAGTCTTATTTAAGTTGTAGTGGCCACGACTAGTCTACCCAGCTTCAACAAATATATCAATACTGTCTCGTAAGCCCATGTGTCCTTTTTGGACCCCTCTAACACCTTTTTAGGCCTAAAAGCCTTTTTTTAAAGCCCACGTGTCCTTTTTGGACCCCTCTAGCACCTTTTTAGGCCTAAACGAATTTTTTTCAAGGCCCATGTGTCTTTTTTGGACCACTCTAGCACCTTTTTAGGCCTCAAATGCTTTTTTAAGACCCAATTGTCCTTTTTCGACCACTATAGCGCCTTTTTAGGCCTTAAATACTTTTTCAAAGCCCAAGTGTCCTTTTTGGACCACTCTAGTACCTTTTTAGGCCTTAAATAACTTTTTCAAGGTACAAATGTCCTTTTTGGCCCCCAAAAAGCCTTTTTAGGCTCAAAGCACCTTTTAAAAGACCCTATGTTGAGCTTTTCCAGCTCGAAAAATGTCTTTATAGGCCCAAGCGCCTTTTTCAGGCCCCCGAAATGCCTTTTTAGGCTCAAAGCACCTTTTTCAAGGCCTTATTTTGACCTTTTCCAGCCCCAAAAATGCCTTTATAGGCTCAAGCACCTTTTTCAGGCCCCCGAAATGCCTTTTTAAGCTCAAAGCACCTTTTTCAAGGCCCTATTTTGACCTTTTCCAGCCCCAGAAATGCCTTTATAGGCCCAAGTGCCTTTTTCAAGCCCCCAAAATGCCTTTTTAGGCTCAAAGCACCTTTTTCAAGGCCCTATTTTGACCTTTCCAAGCCCCAAACATGCCTTTATAGGCCCAAGCGCCTTTTTCAAGGCCCTATTTTGACCTTTTAAAGCCCCCAAGATGCCTTTCTAGGCTCAAACGCCTTTTTCAGGCCCTTGAGACATCTTTTTTGGCCCACATGCCTTTTTCAAGGCCCTCTTTTGGCCTTTTCAAGACTCTGTTTGAACTCTTTTGGCCATCACAAGCCTTGCATAGGTCTTGATGCCTTTTCCACGCCTCATAAACATTTGTCTCATCACACACCTAGAGAAACGTCCCCACATTTTGTCTTATTATTGTCTATCATACTTGCTAAATCTACACAGACATTCTCACCTACGAGTCATGGTTACCCTTACTCTATAGATTGTATTGTTCCCACTTTTACAAGAGTCGAACTATTTCATTATTTCTCACAAAAACGCAAAAAACATTCAAATATATATCAAACATCCCAAAAACATTTAAATATTCGACAAAAACATCCATATATCTTCCATAAAAATCCCAAAAATAATACATTACATTACATTATGAACAACATCTGTTGTCCCTTTGATTGCCACAACAACAAGCACAAACTTTCTATTCTCCTATGGCAGCAACAATAACATTTCATTTAACTACTAATGTTTGGCAGATTTTTTATTCTGGCCTCCTTGGGGGAGGTGGCAAGATAGAGTGTCCAATCAATGGCATTGCTTTAGACCCAGTCCCAAAAGATGATGCCCCTAGAGTCATCCTCACACCTGCCCAAAGTGTATCCATAGGGATCGAGATGTTACCACACCTCAAGAATGTGTTTATCTACTCCATAAAATGTTTTTTAGAGTATACAACTCCTCTCCTTTGCTCCAAAGGGACCACTTGGTGATATAATCCCATATAGTATGTCGTCTCTCGCGTAACCCTCACTAATTTCTACATGACATCTTTCATTTCTGCCCGTAGTCTTTCTACTCCTAGAATAGTTGTTGTCCTCTGCGTAATATCACATTCTCTTTCATATCTATTTGCTAGCATTTTTATTGACTCCTTCTCATATTTCACTGTATTCAAATGATTCTGATACCATGTAATGCACGCATTACTTGCATTTAGTTGCTCTTGTGACCTTCGCGCTAAACTATTGGTCTGCACTACTGACTCCCTAAATGCTTCTACTTGTGACAGCAGGAGCACTAATTCATTTTCACATCTCTCCATCGTTGCTCTCTCAATTTCCAAAGTCACCTCCACAGTCTCCACTCTTGTTTGCTCCATCATTAACATCATCCCTAGGTGCTCAGCTTTCATCCATGCACCATCCTCTCGTGCTCTTTCTATCAGGCCTTGAAAGAAATTTGCATCTTTCTCTGCCTGGTCAGCTCGTTCTTTTTCCACTACCAATGCTTTCTCCATCACCACAACTGCATCATGAGCCACTTGTACTGCAGTATTGGATTGCAATGCTTGAAATGCCCAAAATGCAGACAACACTGGGTCACCCTTTTGTTCCCCAGAGCTCTGCATCATATCCCCTAGACTGCTTTTTCCCTTCTTCCATAAGACTATTGTTGGTCACATCAGAGATCTTTGTTCCTCTTCTGGAAGAGTCTCTTCTACAAATGGCTGATCTTCTGCACTTGCTCCCTCTAACAACGCTCCCACACTTGGTAAGTTTTTCTCCTTCTCTTTTTCCCTCGACTCTGTTTGTTGAATCACACCTTTTGCTAATAGTTGCAGCAAGGTCAGATCTTCTTCTTCCTCTTCTAGCTGATTTTGAGCTGGATTAGTTTTGCTAGGCTCCACCACTCCCTAATCACAATGTCGCACACTTCGACATGGCAAGGTTTCTCTTCCTTCTTGTTGGCTCTGCTTTACGGCCCGCTTCTACTCCCACAACCATTTCCTTTCTCCTTAGCTTTAATTTTCCTCTTCACTCCATTCCCCCGTTCCTCCTATCACCTCTGGCATTTTCTGCCTCTGCACTTGCGAATCAACCATTTGTAGTTCAGTCACAGCTTAATTCTTCGCTCACACTTTTCTTATGCTTCAGCTAACACTTCTTATTGTTGGGCTTTCATCAAATTCACTCACCTTTTATAGAACCAACAACATTATCCATTGCTTCCATTACACGCTATCCATATCTTCGGCAATAAGCTTCAATACCTTCCATCATACTACTTCCATCCTTTCCACACCTCACCTCCCCTATAGTAACATTATGTTATATCCTATTTCTTTCCACTAGCTTCTCATCTCACCCTTTTCCTCGCACTATCCCCTCATCCCTAGATTTTCTTCTACTAATCTTCTCATCTTCATCTTTCCCGCCACTATCCTATCATGTTGAACTTTTGTATGGTCATCCCTTGTAAATACTTTGGTTTTTCCACTATACCATCCTTTCATGTTAGTCCTTCACTTGGTATCCTTGTATATCTCTCCTCTCTTCATGTTAGTTCATGCTTGATCATAACTTGTAGTTCTCTTGGTTAGGTGCTTTAGTGAATCCTCGTATGAGATCCCTTGTCATCAAAATGTTGTCCTTAATAGTTCTGATTTCCCATTTGATCCTAGTCCTTGATATTATCGATAGATCCTTGTAGGATGCATCCTTCCTCTCGTCTGATCTTGGTCCCTCAGTATCCAGTCCTACCGATCTCTTTGGCAAAAAGTTACTTTTTCATGGATTTACATTTTCTTTCGATTTATTTTCTTTTCAAGATTTCACATTTGCTTCTTAAAGTATCTCTTCCAAGTGATTTGGGTTGTTCCCTCCTCATGGTCACCACAATCTTTTATATCATGGTGTGCTGTGAATGGGGCAATTCAAGAGCAAGGTTTTGATAAGGTCTTTTTCTTTTTCACTTGTGAGTTAGTCAGATATGACCCTTGAATAGTCCAAACATGTGATCACTTGTGGTTACATGGTGCACTTGGGAAATATTGTTTGCTTGTGGATTACCCGGTATCATTTCCACTTTGATTCTTTTGGAATTCATGTGCGATGCTGGGGCAATCCTTGCGTGTTTGTTTTGCGTCAGTCCTATGTAATATTGGTAAAAAAGCCTTGATGTTCTTAGTAACCTTGGCATATTCCCAATATTCCTATATCAAAATAAGTGCTCGACTACATGGTGGTGCTCCCCTTTGGAACACCCACACGCTCAAGCTTCACTGGATTACTTTACACTCCCCTCTTATCAAAACATCCCATCCTATCCAAGCATCCCATCCAATCAATCTTACAATCATGATCTAACAGTTTATCCATATCATAATCTTAGCTCCTTCATCAATCATAATCATAGCTCCTACATCAATTGACATCTTAGTCATCACCAATCATAAATCCTCGAATCATAAATCTCCCCAAATCTCTTATCTTCCAAATCACTTCCCTAGGTTCAATTTAGAAAACCACTCACCCTCCCCCCTCTCCCTATAGCTAGTGTTCTTCCCCATTGGTTATCCTTTCTCCCAAGGTTTTCCTCTATATCATTCTCCCATAGTGAGCATATGTGCTTCCTTGAAACACCTCTCTTCACCACTCTTAGTCCTCTTGCTCGCCCTAGACTCTTGTACCTTTCAAGAAGTTATTGGGCCTCACCTTCTCTCCCTGCCATCTTCTTGAGGGGGCATCACATAGTCCACTCTCTCCTTTTCTATTCAAGACTAGGGAAATCATGTTGCTTTCAAAGTTTTCTTCATGTCGTCTATCTTCAAACTTCTTTGAAATAGTATTGTTCCAACACTATCTCAAAGAGGGACAAAATGTAGACACCTAAATCTGATTATATCACTTAAGTAATCCTATTTAGTCATCTCCTCAAGCATCATTAATTAAGTATTTAATATTTAATTAATCTATTGTCATCCCCTAGTTAATTAGTTAATTTGATTAACTATAGTCCAATTGATAAAATTAAAAGATCACCCAAAATCAATTTATCAAATTAAATCCCTATTCCTCTATTAAATTGAATAAATCCTCAAATCTATTCAATTTAATTTTATATCCCCATTTTATTAAATAAATCATTTAATAAAATATCTAAAATCCTAAGAGCCTCCCTAAACCCTATGCTAATCGTTAACCCAACCCATTCACACATATAACCTCACTTAGCCACTTAACTAACCCATCCCATCAAATCTAAGCCACTTACCCCCTAATCCCCATCTAATCCAAGCCTAATCCTCTTCAAATCATGTGCACAATCATAAACATGGGTTAAGGCTTACTAACCCAAGCCAAAGTCAACAATCTCACTCTCCCCCCAACCATCTCTATTTATGACCCAACCATCCCCATTTATAGCTCAACCTCCCTCATTACTCCTTTGACCAACCCATATCCTACCCTCTCACATCTAATCACCCTATGACATGTGTCACCTCCTAATTGGCTTCAAACAAGCACAATCCATGTGCTCCCCTTTGAGTGCATCCTAGCCCTCCCTCACCATCTTGCCATCCTTGCATCTTGACTGTCCATCCCTCTACCCCTTGGCCTATAAATAGAAGCCTCTTCCTTCACTAAAATAATCCACTTTTCAAGAAAACTTACAATGCTATTTTGAGAGCCTAAAAACTACCAAAATACCATCATAATGTTGAAACCCCTCCATACCTTCATTGCTGAATCATTCATCCACACCCATATTTGATTATCACTCATCCACTTGGAGCTTGAGCACATCGTGAGCATACATCCGCTATCCATCAGGGACATAGCTTCGTCATCATGAGAAGCACTTGAGGAGTTTACCATCTTTGGTCTACTTTTCTCAATTTTGTCTTCTTTGGTCCTATCTTAAGTGTTTACTTGTTTTTAGTATTGTTAATGCTTTCATTTAATAGTTAGTATTCATATTACAACACTAAATTAGGTGATACACCTGTCACATTAGAAGATCATAAAATCTTGTACCAACTAAAAATACCAAGCATAAAAAACTTGATCCAAAGGTAATCACATGTATCAGTAGTTGTCAAAATATCCATAGCTAAAATAACACCCACAACAAGTGCCAAACCCATCCAACTATCCATACCTTCAAAGGTATACCAAGTGAATCTCACATCATCAACATATTCAATTTGTAAACTGCAATCACAAGCCTCAAGAGCAATACTTGCCACATATATACCAAGAAGCTCCCACTGCAAAAGATAATGTCAAATCTATAACCAATCCACTCACAACATCTCAAAGAATTGAATCTGTGTAGTATCAAGGACATCCAAAATACATAAACCAATGACCTACAACAACAATTCTCATAACCAATCTCCAATACTCTCCCAAGTTCTCCACAACCAACAAAGGAAAGAGATAAAGAAATGACCATGTCATCTCTCACATGACATACATGAGCACAAACTAGTGATCACAATCAATAACCAATCTCAAATCTAATGTAAGAAAAATCAAACATCCAAGAAGATAACCAAGACCAAAGAGGAACCATGCAAATCATAACATATATCATGTCCTTCTAGACACACCTCTAGATGTAAATTGTGCAAGTATGATCTCCTCCATAAAACCCCAACCAAGAAGCCTCAACAACACCAAAACAATACCATATAACTAATCATGGATGTAAGCCTCTCACAAGAATATCAAACTCATAAACCATTCCTAATCCAAGTAATGAGTCCAATATAAAACCATCTCCCAAACTCGACAAGCATAAAAATATATGCAAATGAAGATAACCAATGCTAAACCATCTCTAAAATGAACCCTCCAAAACTAACTCATGTATCATAGCTCAAGATCCATATCCATGAAAGACAAGCATAAACATAATGCACTTGAGATAAAATAATGGGCTATACCTCTCAAGTAGCAAACTGCCGAGTAAACCAAGAGCGAGGAATGAGAATGCTCATCTAGATATCCAAGTCTCCAACCAAGACTCATCTAAAAACAATCTCCTATCAAGTCCATATTAGGTGAATGCCCCACAAACTTCCTACTAAAACCATCAATCATCCCAACAAATACTACTCTAATCCAAGAAAAATCAACATCAACACTATCTCTAACTATCCATAAGCACCTGTAACCAATCAATCCATGCCAAACCCAAATGCAACATAACAATATCATGAAGTATCTAGCTTATGATCAATGTGCTCAATACCAAGAAAAAAATTAAACCAAGATCAATGCCAAAGTTCCAACCATGGCCTCAAGAACATAAACATGACAACATGATCTAACCATCTCAACCAAAGAGATAACATGCTCTATATGAACATACTATAACATTTCACAACACTAAATGCATATCAAGAGTATACCATGACATAATAATGAAACCATCCTCACACCAAGGATAATATGTCAAATGAAAGCATAAACCACACCTTTAACCAAGAACCCTATGAGTCCTCAAGATGTAACCATCTCCATACACCATGAAGAAAACCACCTCCACATACCATGAAAAACCATCTCCACACACCATGAAGATAACTAAGGACTCCACGAGTCTTCAAGATCTAACCATCTTCACACATCATGAAGATAACCAGGTGAACCATGCAAATGTCAAAGATGCTTCTGCAAAAATAGTATCTAAGACAAATCACCAACATCTGCAAACACTCAATAAATATATCAATGCCAACAACTTCCACTCAACCATGGTATTGAGTTACCTGTGGCATCATAAAATCCATCTCCTACATGAAGATCCTCCAATTCTATACTCACACAACCAAAGTGTTAATACCAAGTGAAACCAAGATCTCCAAACTAAGAAAATACAAACCAAACTAGGAACTAATCCTGCATTGTCACCTCATCACTGTCACAAGCTCCCACTAAACTGTGTATCCAAGCTATCCATGACATGGTCATGAAAAACCATCCTCTAACCATGAGAATCAACCAAGGCATCAAACCATCAAAGAACTCAAAATGCACATCATGAGCTTCTCAAAAGAAACCAAATAATCATGATCCTTAACCAAGAAGATATACCACCATAGCCAAATCAGGAATCCAAGCTAATGAACATCAAGGATGTACTTGTATATCCAATCATGTCATGCCAAAAATCCATGGCACCATGATCACATCCATGAACCGAGCATCTAACTATCAATATGTCCAACCTGTCAGCATAAAATGGTCAACCACAATTCTCAACCATGACTGTACCTGGTAACAACATCTCATCCCTTCTACATGAAGAAAAAATCAGTAAATCATATGACTTAGGGCATAAACAACCCAAATCCAAGCCACCAATCTAAATATGCATCAATTATGAAAAATCAATGGTCAAAGACAACTTGTAACCAAGCTATAAATGCAACCTATAAGTATAGACTGCTTACAACACTGCACAACTTGTAAACCCAACAAGTCATCATACATATCCAAATCAAAACACTGATAAATATATCATCACGAGACCAATTTGAAATATGAACTGGGTATACAATGACATCAAATCTTAAATCTCCAAACATACAATGTCATAAACTTACAATGCTACCATAGTCAATATATACCATAAACTGCTCAAATTAATATCTCACCAAATAAACTATGCCAAACTTGCACCAAATCTAAACTAATGTGTAGAGTGTTGGAATTAACAAATGGGAAGATTTATTTCTGAGGGGGGGTGAATTAGAAGTAACTAACTTTAACCTTTTCAAATCCTTTTAATTGAAACCATTTACATGCATCTAATTCATCTAATAAACATGAAAGTAAAGACATGCATGAAAACAGATAACACACAAATTTGGTAACCTAGAAACCCTCCAAAATGAGAAGGTAAAATTGGGGTGGGAATGACACCCACAAAATCTTACTGCAGCAATGTGTAACTATTTAAGGTTACAATGTTTGACCACTTTCAATGGTCTGCCCTATGAAAGGCCTATCCTGTTAAAGACTTTACACCTTGTTAAAAGTGACCTGGTTAAAAGATTTCACTACCCTACTAAAAGGCCTGGTTAAGGACTTTAGTACATTCACTTGGAATGCTACCTTGTTAAAGGATTTACAAATGGCTGCTAGGCCAACCTAAGTCCATAGGAATTCCATATCTAATACAATTGCTAGAGAGTATTAGAAAGTCTTTGACTTGATAACTTGCAATCCTCAATTGCTAATTCCATATCCTTGTTCTGCTTTGTCTACTCTGATCCTTGCTTGATCTGATATGTCACTCTTCGAGGTTCTGATACTTTGTTCTTCAACAATTGGATTCTGTAATGTTGCTATGTTCTTCACTAAGTCTTTACACTCTTTTGCACTTCGCTATTAATTCACCCATGCACTTCTTTCTCGCGCATCCTCTCTCTTGCATAATTGGGCTTTGTTCTCCTTTTAAAGATTTAGAAGACTTAGGGTTAGGTATGAATCTATGATCAATATTAAATCTTCATTTCCTGCTCATTTCTTGCATTGTTCCTATTGGTTGCATGCCTTCTCCATTATTCTTATTGGTTGCATGATGATTGCATAGAAAATGCAAAAGATTCGATCTTATCTTCAAGATCCTTTGAGATTCATCCTATGTTGGCTCCAATAATGGTTTACATCTGAGTTTGTGAAGGAACAAATGCATATGTTGATTCTGTATTACTCGGCACTTACTAGTTGTTGATGCTCAACACATATAGGAAAACTGGCTCACTCGACTCCTATAGTAATTTTGTTTCACTCGGCATCTATAGTGACTTAGCATCTATACTTTGCTCGGCACTTGAACTTCACTCGGTACCTAAAGATTCCTTAGCACCTGAAGCTCACTCGACACCTATTGAATTTTTTGGCTCAGCATGCATTGTAGCTCAACTTTTGTATTATACTCAGCATCAACTAAAGAATTGGTTAAGTGTGTTGACACTCAATTGTCAAAACCAATCTGAGACTAATAATCTCCCCCTTTGACATGAGTGGCAAAAACACTTAACTAGACATTATAAATCTGATCTCTATGAGTATACTACACATTCTATATGACATATGTACAAGACTTCAAAAACTTGTTCAAAATTTTGTATACCTCAAAATCTTGTAACTCCCCCTGAGCTGATGTGCCATTTCCATTCCTGTAACCAAAATTTTTGTGCTAAATGTGTCTCATGTTGATATATCTAATACTTTTTTGCCTTGTCTACGCTCTGTATCTATTTGCACTCTGTTTTCTGCTCCTTGTACTCTGTATCTATTCCCTATCACATCTTCTTGCAGTTTTGCATCCTTTTGGCATTATTCTTCCGCAAAATGTGAATTTGAATATCCCCCCATTTCGATACTCTTTATTACTTCCATTAAAGAATGCATTATGCAACCATTCTTATTCACATCTCCCAAAAAATTATATCTCCCCATTCTTATTAGATGCAATAATGAATTATCTTCCCCAAGAATATATTCTCCCCCTTTTTGACACTTATGTCAGAGAGTCCCAAGGATGAATATAATACTTTGCCAAAAATATTTTATTTACCTCCATAATCATCTTGAGAGAAGCATCCCAATTATCTAAAGCAATCTCCAATGACATGTGTTGGATGGCTGTCTCTGTTGCAAGATGTACAAGCCCTTGTAGATTAGAAAGATTAGGATCTTTCTTTAGAACATTTTCTGCATAGGCCTGTTCCTTATGGAGTACTTCTAGATGCGGGGTAATGGAAGATTGAATTTGCATCAATTTGACCTTAATATTGGCCTCTTCTGTTGTCAATACAACTAATTCTTTTTGTGTGTGAAGCGTAGCTGCAAAATGCTTCTCACTTTGAGTTGGATCTTTGGGTAGTTGAGTACTGGAAATCTTTAGATTTCACTAGTTTCCTATGTGAAATATGATGAATCACACAACTTGTTGTACAATGAGAATACATTCTCAAGTAGTTTCTTCACTTTTTCAATCTTCTTTGCCAATTCAACTTGTGAAAGTGTTATTTCATTTGATATTTTCTTATTCACTTTCATCTAAAACTTCTTTTCTAACCATTCTAATAATTTAACATTAATTTCTAGGTCCTCATTTTGTACCTAGTCCACATTGTTGGACAATTGCTCCATGATGGGCTAGGTTTCATTAGGTACTTGCAAGTTGAATGCATCAAGAAATATGTCCTTGATTTCCACCAGTGCTTGCTTCTGCCTAAACTCATTTATGAGTATCTCTTGTCTCTTCCTCCTTTCTAATGCCTCTCGCACTTCATTTATCTGTTGTAGGTTCATAGTTCTTGAGTCATAACTAGGTATGACTATTTCTTCATCAAGTGCAAGGTCTCCATAGTGAAGTATCCTTGCAACCTTGGTAGAGCTCGAGCCTGGTGCTAAAATCTACAACGGTACTGCATTAGTGCTCGACTTCTTATTAGGAGTCCCCGAGGTAGGCAAGTTCACCAATGTTTGTATTGCCCCCTACTACTTAGGAGTTTTCTCTTCTTCTTTCTCCTTTTCTCTACTGACTTGATCAATAATGATTATTTGAGGAGGTGCACCTTGACTTTGTGCAGTAGGAACATCTTGCCTTGTTTGTTCCTTTGCTTGCTCCTCGACAGTTGTTGCTATTGTAACTGTATTATCAATCTTAGCAATTTTGTTTTGTTCTTCTTGCTCTTTGGGTTGATCTGTTGTAGCTGTGGGAGGTTGTGTAGATTGTTCTTGTGTTCTTTCCTTCTCCCTTGTTATCTTTGCTAGAGCTTTCTCAACTCATTAACACTCACCAAAACTGGATTTGTACAAAGTTGTGCTTGCAATGTAGATTGGTGAAGGATCCTTTTGAGATCTGCAATTAAAGAATTGATATTTCGAGCTGAAGTGTTAGGAACATCTTTTATAATTACTATATCTTTAGGTGTTGTATGTGGAGGACTTGGTGGTGGCAGTTGGGTGTCTTGGACACTCTGTTCTTCCTGCTATTCCTCGACTGTTGCCTCTCCACCATGTGTCTTCTCCACTGTCTCCTCTTCTATCTCTTTTTCCTCTTCCTCATCTTTTTCTTTTTCTCCTTCCTCTTCTTTCTCTTTTTCTCCTTCTTATTCATCATTTCTACCTTCAAATGGGTCTTCTTGCCCTTCTTTTACAGTTGTCAATCCATATATTAATTTCTACATTTGTGTGGACTTTTGGACAACATCTTCTATTTGGTTCTGTAAAATTTTGAAGGCTTTGTATTTGGGTGAAAATTTGCTCCCATGCTTCTTACTAGCCTTTGTTATTTGACCTTTAGTAAGGTCTAGCTTTACATGAGCCAATATAGACTCCCTTATTTCTTTCTTCGTTTTGAGACAGTAATGCCATTTATTCTCAATTAAATAGCTTAGCTCCTTAGGCACTAAGTTATCTAGTTCAAGTGGGGTGGTCTTGAACTTAGCCATCATAGTGTAGATGGACTCTTCCACTATGTTATGTTGTTCCTTTGACAACTTATTGAAATCTATGGTCTTTAGACTAGTTAAATTGGCATTGTCTCTAATATTATTACAAATGCTTTCCAATTTAGATGTGGCAGAATGACCTACCAATCTAAATTGTTCTTCATTAGACTTTGTTCCTTCTTTGTCTGATTTAGGAGGTGCAACATACTTTCTTCTCTTTTTCTATGATGTAGTGCAAGGCAGGAGTATCCCCAAAGGAGATGTCCTAGCCCCTAGCAAATAACAACGCAGCGAAAATGTAATGACCCTTTTTTGGGTCATTCATTTTTTTTGCCATCTTTCTCTGATTCTCTCTTTCGCTACCTGTCAGGGATCCCTTCGATTTCAACGCTGCCATGTATGTGCTGTGGTTTTGTTGCTGTTTGAATATAGTCCCAATACTGAACCATTATCTAATGCATGTAACTTTTGATTGACCTCACTGCTGATCCTTCCTCTGTTATCAGTAATCAGATGTTGACCATAACCTTTTATGCCTGGATGTCGAATCTAGGGATTATCTTGTGTCGTCACCAGCTAAATTGTTGTGCGTAAGGTCATTAACTTAATCATTCTGACTATATATCTTTTATCAAGTCCCTTTTTTCGGGTGTGACAATTCTATTCACATTTAATATCTTTAATACGTTGAGAAATATGAAGAGATACATCTCTTCTCAAAAGGTTAGATTTAGTTATTAAAAATATTATTAGAAAGCATACTAATATAGTTTGATAAATTATAATATTTTATTTTTTATATGTATTCTTATTATTGGTATATGTAAATTAATTTATTTCTATTATCAATTCTTCAATATTATTTATTCTTTTTCAAATAAGTATACATCATAGTATTGGATGTATTACTATTTTATATTACATTTATTATTATATTAATATGACATCATTATTACATCAATATGTTGATATAAAAATTACGTTATATTATGGTAATATATCTAACCTTATATCATACTTAAACAATTTATTATATTTATTTATCATTATATCAATAGTTAATAGTAATGTATTTTTAATATTATCAATCAATCATTTTATATTTTGTTATTTCCATTTATTATATATAGTATCATTTTCATACAATTATTATATCAACTATATATCTAGTATATTTAACAATTATTATATTTATTTTTATCAATTAACATTATATATATTCAAATGTGATAATATCTAGATATGTTATTATTTCATTGTTTATAATGTAATTGTAACATTTATTTATTCTTATATCTTAACCTTATTATTATGAATAATAATAATTTATATTATTACTATGAATAATACAAATGATTAAGTAAAATAAATAGATCATAAGTATTTATCAATATTATTTCTTTTGTGAACAATCGATAATAGTGTATGAACTATTATTATATTTTATCCAATTATAGGATTCCCTCTTAAAGTATGATATAAGAATAGGGTAACATATATGTATTAAGGTACATAGATACAAAGGCATGATATTAATACATTTGATATAATTACGTAGTATTGAAGAATCATTCTAATTAATGAAATGTCGACTTGTTTGATTTTTAATATCAACTCATTTAATATTAGAATGAAGGTTGATGAATAATAATCTACAAATGATGTGATAGATATCCTTTCTCTTGGAGACAAGGACATATTAATATGTTAACTAAATGAAAAATTATATCATTAGTATTAATAATTAATTTATCATTAAATCTTATAAATATGGGGACATGATAGAAAACAAGAAATAACAATGCAAGAAGCAATAACACAAGATCTGATACCAAATCACAATAATATATTCATAAAATATAACTGATTACATGCAATGTGCTAGGCTATAAGGCCTTCCCGGTTATGGCCAAATACAAAGGAAGTAATAGTTCTACAAGATCCCTCAAGATCCAATTCAAACCCTAGCTAGTCCAGATCCACACTTTGGTAGAAACCTCCAAGGAAGATCTTAACTTGTGCTCGCAAGCCCATTAAGCAATCTCCTTGTTTTCTAAGCTACAGCTACTAGCCCTTCTCAAAATTCACTCTTCCAAGCTCCTCCTCTTCTCCACGATGGATGAATAATCATAATCTTGCTATAAACTGCCTCACATTCGGTGCTCTATCCACAGGCTCAGGAAAACTCACTCTCTAGCTACTCCCCACACTCACTCCTCTTCCGAGTGAATGAATAATGACTAAAGACTTCCCCCCAATTGCTACTTATACCAATCTAAGCCACAATTCAGTCAAGACCATAAATTAAATACAAATACATAAATTAAATGCCAAAGTCAACCTCCTACAACAATTAAATTTCCAAAATTGATGTCTTAGTAAAATTGTGATATCTCCTAGCTCCGAATGAATTAGAATTCGTTCTTTAAACCGTGGGTAGAAATCTAGGCCCTCTTCAATCCCTAAAATTTTCATCCTCCAACTCATTATTAAAAATTAGTTATACGGCCTCAAATAGACACCAAATTCTTAGACCATGCCGAGCAACCAAAGACCATGCCGAGTGACCAAAGACCATACCAAGTCCCAAGACCATGCCGAGAAATCATAGACCATGTCAAACTCCAAAGACCATGTCGAGCTCCAAGACCATGTCGAGCTCCCAAGACCATGCCGAGCTCCCAGGCCATGCTAAGCTCCATAGACCATATCGAGCTCCCAATGTTCACCAAGCCAACCAAAGATGCTCCTGCATCATACTCCCCAAGTAAATTGAAAAATGTGTCCCACACTTTGATGCCCAAAGAAAGATCAACAACCAATTTCATCTTCACCAAAGGCTTCCACTCCAATGGGGACAAGAAAACCAATCTGCACATCACCCACATCTACATCATTATGTCAAACACCAAAATCTCGACCACCCAATCAACATGCTCACTCCAAGGGACAAACTAAACATAATGCCTCATCAACAAATCCTCATCCACATCAACAAAAACCAACTCCACATCAGTAGCAATATGAAGATCTCCATCAACACATGCCAAACTCCCAACCCTAGCAATCTCATTGCTCACAAAAAGATGCTCTGCAATATACAACTCACCACCAACAATAACTAAATCATTCATGATCGAGTGCTCCACAATCTCCATGTCAAACTCAACCAATTGATCATGAAAACCAACCTCTATACCAGCATCAACAAGGTTAGGAATATCTTCAACAACAACCTCTAGTTGTTCTGCAGGTTCTATATCAAACTCCACAAATTGATCAACAAAACCAAACTCGTTATGCCATCTTATCTCACAAACAAGTCTCTTAACTGGCCAAACAACTCTCTTCCAGATCGGTAGACTCTAACTCCACAAATAGCTATGGAATTCCTTCCTCATCCCATCCTTAACATGATCAACCAAGCTAGCTTCAAATCAAGCAGTCATCTCAGAAAACCTCCTCTCTACCACATCAAACCTCCTCTCCACCACATCACGAAGATTCACAAGCATCTTAGAGTCCAATCCTCTTGGAGCCATCTCCCAAGATCTTTGTAAATCCTCTACAACAAATCCTTCCCACGCTCCTTGTGACAACCTTGAATTGTTTGCAATTCAGATCGTAACCTGCTACCTTGCATGAACAATCAAGAACCACATCACAAGTCTAGGACCACTGATTTGCAATCCGAAAACTCTCTACAATCATGCCTCAACAAGATCAGACTTCCATTTTTGCATCCATTGATCCATTTGCAAGCCCTCTACAATTGCAAGTCAGAACCACGATCTGCCACCTTACAACCAAAAGATCTAGGACTCCAGAAAGAAAATCCACCGCCAAATCAAGATCTCCTCAAATCTACTTCTCCAACCCAAGTCTTGGTGCAAACTGCCTCAACTTCGGTGATTTTTCTACACACTCAAGAACAACCTTCGCTCTAATACCACCTGATGCAGTGCAAGGCAGGAGAATCCCCAAAGGATATGTCCTAGCCCCCAGCTATATAACCATGTAGTGGAAACACGACAATGAGAAGCAATAATGCAAGATCTGATACCAAATCACAATAATATATTCATAAAATATAACTGATTACATGCAATGTGTCGGGCTGTAAGGCCTTCTTGATTATGGCCAAATACAAAGCAAATAATAGTTCTACAAGATCCATCAAGATCTAATTCAAACCCTAATTAGTCCAGATCTACACTCTGGTAGAAACCTCCAAGGGAGATCTCAACTTGTGCTCGCAAGCCCACCAAGCAATCTCCTTGTTTCCCAAGCTGCAACTACTAGCCCTTCACAAAATTCACTCTTCCAAGCTCCTGTTCTCCATGATGGATGAATAATCATAATCCTGCTATAAACTACCTCACATTCGGTGCTCTGTCTACAGGCTCAAGAAAACTCACTCTCTAGCTACTCCCCACACTCACTCCTCTTTCAAGTGAATGAATAATGACTAAAGACTTCCCCCCAACCCCTTCTTATACTAATCTAAGCCACAAGTCAGCCAAGACCACAAATTAAATACAAATACGTAAATTAAATGCCAAAGTCAGCCTCCTACAACAATTAAATTTCCAAAATTGATGTCTTAGTAAAATTGTGATATCTCCTAGCTCCGAATGAATTAGAACTCATGCTTCGAACCATAGGTAGAAATCTAGGCCCTCTTCAATCCTTGAAATTTTCATCCTCTAAATTATTATGAAAAATTAGTTATACGGCCTCAAACAGACACCAAATTTTAAGACCATGCCAAGCAACCAAAGACCATGTCGAGTGACCAAAGACCATGCCGAGTCCCAAGACCATGCTGTGCAATCATAGATCATGTCGAGCTCCAAAGACCATGTGGAGCTCCAACACCATGTCAAGCTCCCAGGACCATGCCGAGCTCCCAGGCCGTGTCGAGCTCCATAGACCATGCTAAGCTCCCAGTGTTCACCAAGCCAACCAAAGATGCTCCTGCATCATTCTACTATGCAAGCCCTCCTTGTTTTGTTGCCTTCTTTTTCTCCTGCTCCTTTGCCCCTTGATTTGTAGCCCTAGTATCAACCCTTGTAGTTGGCTTGGCTAGGCTTGGATTTGTAGCCTTCTTCTTTCCCTTGGGTTGTGCAACTGGCTATTTTTGAGCTTTTCTCTTCTTTTGCTTAGCCTTTGGTGCTTCTTGCTTGAAACCTTCCTCCTCATTCGCATCTTCTCCCATACCTTGGGTTAAGGCAAGTGGCCCCTGATCTTGTTCTTCTTCATCACCCTTGACATCTTCACATTCTTCTTCTACTTCTTCTGTAGTACATTCCCCAAATTTAGCTTTTAGCTTCTTAACTAGCTTATCCTCTTTTTTCAGAGCGGAGGTAGTCTTCAACTCCATATCTACTTTTGATCTCACCACGTCATAGGTTCCAAAATGTGGTGCATCCTTGTCAACTTCCTCTGCCAATAACGTAGTTACTGTTGTTGATGCTTCATCTATGTTTATTTCATACCCAAGAGGTCTTAACCATCTCACTCTTGGTATGGCAGCTTGTATGTATGTATAGTCTATATCTACAATTAAACATACATCATTTACATGTTTCTCTACTAAGGAAACTAGAATTCTGAGCCTTTGCTTCATTGTCTTCTTAAAGTCCTCAAAATAACTAGTCATCAAGGTCTCAAAATTAACTCCCATCTGCTCTATGTATTCATTGACTTGAGGTATGATTGACTTATAAGTTTTCCATGCAACTTTGCCAAAAGAAGGAAATTCATTATGAACATAAAAGAAAATATATATCAAAATGGCACCAAATTTGCATTGGGCTCCCTTGGTTCTCCTGATTGCTACTAGATTTTCATTGATCTGTTGTAGTTGCAGTTCTACAAGATCATATGTATGATCCTTCTTCACCAATTTATAACCTACATCAGTCAATGCAAGGCACACTGTTGAGTCAGCTGGATTGCTAGAATTTGTGTGTAATGACCCTAACAACAAAATCAACTAGAGGGTCTTGGATAGTGTCAATTTTCATCCCTCTCTTATTCCACTTAGCACCATGTTTTTCTCAATTGCCTCCTTAGAATCACTCCTAAGGGTCTTCGACCGATCTAGGGTTGGGTACCCTGTCACTCTATGAACAATTCTCTTTATGATTTTTAGAGAGCCATCCTCTAACCATAAGCTACCATCATGCATTCTGCTCAACACTAGCCTAATCCATTCAATCTTGAAAATGGTGGGGAATTGTAGGGCTTGTGTTAAACCCTTCCTCTAAACAATCTAAAATTCTTCCGTCAACACTCCATTATCACACAATTTTTCATAGGCCTCCCTCACTTCCATGTCACCCATGGCTCCAATCTTGCAATTATAACATCTCCTTACGTCTTGAACCATTACAACCTTAGGGGTTATGATGGATAGGGATCCAACTAGGTCATTTTTATATGCAACTTCAGGAATTGGATGGAAATCGGGTTGTCTGACCTCTTTGGACACTAGCTAGACTTCAAATGGTTCCTTCTTTTGAGTTTTTCTAGAGCTAGAAGCCATTTTCACAATCCTAGGGTTATAACATGAAGAAAACACAAAATTGCGTAGCTCAGCATAATCGTAAATATCTTGAAATTGATGCAATCATGCTGGAATGTTGTTGAAATCTTCTTATACATTGGATTCTCTGCTTTGGATTCACTCTGCGCTCTTTCTCGTCTTTGCTCTTCGTTCGCAGTGAGGAAAAATGATTGAAAATATGATAATATACCCTTTTTTCATTGCATTTAATGCTTAGTGTGTTTACAACTATCCACTCGACTTTTGAAGGATTCTATATTACTCAGCTTCAACTAAGATTTCTTCTTCACTCGACTTCCTCTACCAACTCGACTCCTACTAATCATTTGGCTCCTATAGTCTTGACAATCAACTCGGCTTGTATAGGATTTTTACTCAGCATCTAAGGGCAACTCAACAACACTTGTGAAATCTTGAACTTTTAACTTTGCATCTTTGTTCATGCCGATCTATTCTTTTTCCAGTACTTTCTTATCTAGGAACTAATGAATGATAAAACTTTGTAAATCAGTCCCTTGTGCCTTCTCTTGCTTAGTTTGATGAAGTGTGACCACTTGACCTATTAGGTGAAGTGAGCCCTTCATTTGATGTGCTACTCCCATATTTCTTCTTCCACATCTTGTTCATTACTCCATTGATGTGTTCAACATCTACCTTCTTTTTACCTTTGTCATTCTTTGAGTTAGATGCCTTTGACCTTGTTGGGCAATTCCTCCTGATATGACCAGTCTTCAAGCAACTAAAATATTTGGTTTGGCTCAACCATTTGCTGTAATTCCCTTTGAAATGTGTCCTTATGCAATTTTTAGGAATGTGTCCATATTCTTGACAGTAATGACAACTCTATTTGGTGTTGTAGTCCCAATTGTAGTGATGACCATGGTTACCTTCGCTTGCTACCTAATTTGGCATCCACATAGGTTTTGATCTACACTCAAAAGCTCTATGTCCATAATTCTTGCAATTGTAACAATGACCTTCAAATCTTGATGTTCTGATAGTCCTGGTCTTATAGTTACGTGCTTGATGTCCTTGCTTTTTGCACTTTTGACAATGACTTGCATTCTTAGGTTTGTCATGTTGATGGGCATTTTTTCTCCTACATACATTAGAGGTATGTCACTTTTTACCACAAAAATGACAAGTAGGTTTAGTGTTCTTACCTTTATCACTTCTTTCTACTGCAGTCTTGGATGATTCTCCTTATTCAATGCTGATGTAACCTAGTCCTGAAGTGTCATTGCTACCCCTTGGTGATTTCAGTAGCTACTCAAAATACTTGATGGCCTCATTAGGTTTGTTGAAGCTTTTTGTAATCTCCTTCTCTCTTTTCAGGGCATTTTGCAGTTGTTCATTTTGCATCTTCAGTGTAGAGATCTCAACATCCTTGACATTCAGTTCATGATGTGCATTCATCATCTGACTTAGGGTGTCTAGCTGCATGTTTGGAATTCTTGCAAGCTCAATTGACTTTTCTTCTAGTCTGTTGGTAAGGTCTCTCTTGTCTTCTTCTAGCATAGCCTTATCTTCGATGGCTCCTTTCTTAGGTTCAGTCACCTCACAAAGCATCATGGCTTGTGATTCTTGTTCAAGTTTGAGTGTTCTAATTTCTTCTACTTGAGCTCTATTCTTCTCCATTAGGTATGCTATTGCTGCATCAAATCCTTTAGAATATCCATTTGAAAATAGATTTGAGGTGTCAATCTCCTTTTGCAGTGTGTCATTCTTAGCTATGACAATCTCTTTTCTTCTTTTTAATGATTTTTTCAATTCTCCTTTAGCTTCTTCCAAAGAATGTAAAGCAAGTTGTATGTCAATTGCCTGATTCTCTATTATCTTCCCAAATTTGTAGACTTCCATTTTCAGATCTTTTCTCCTAGCTGTAAGGCTCCTTCTTCTGAGAACCAGGCTTTGATACCAATTGTTGGAATTAACAAGTGGGAAGATTCACTTCTGAGGCATGGGGGGGGGGGGGGGGGGGGGGGGGGGTGGTGAATCAAAAGTAACTAACTTTAGCCTTTTCAAATCTGTCATGTCCCTTTTCCAAATAATTAAAAATAATAATCTTTCCTAAGGCAGGCAGGCCCAAAAAGGTGAAGTTTCGGAAAAAGGGGATAATCTTTCGAAGATAATGGACTAATAAATGAAAATTATTATTATAATATGTTTTATTAACCCCTCTTGGACGTGAGTTAGGGTTATGCCCTCTTTTAAGGAGTTTGGAGGCATTTTGGGCTCATTCTAGAACTTGATTTTTGCTCATTTCTTTGTTATTCTTCAGAGGCTGCCAAACCTGTGGAGAAGGAGACCCAAGAACCAGAGTTTGCAAGTTTCCAGGAAGGCTAAGGATGGGATTTTGAAGCCATTCCATGTGCATGCTCATGCAGAGTTTTCCTTTGTGCTGAACAGTGTAGATTTGTGATTTTTCGAGTGTGTTTTTGTAAGAGTTTAGTGTTTCCAGTTGAGTATTTCATATCAGTTTGGGTTGCTTCTATATTTCAGACTTTTAGATGTTAAAATAGAGCTAAATATATGTATTTGGTCATGATTATACTTCTGTGATAGATTATTAGTGTTTTTGCGGTATTTTCGGGCTATTCTATGTTATTTTTGGGAGCCCGATGAGCATTGTTTTTATCCTCCATTTGGGAGCTATTGTGTAAATGTTATACAGATTTGAAAATGTCATTTTGTAGGCTGTTATGCTACTGAAATTTCTATAAAAATTTCCACTTTCAGATTTACTAATAATATGTGAAGCTGTGAAGTTTTTGGCACTATTTCCGGCATACCCGATTTGGGGTTTATTGAGAAATTGGTGGATCTTTGAAAGATTGGTTGTTTGATCTTAAAGATCTGATTAGAGGCTTGAAATATCATATAAAATTAGAAAAGGAACATTTCAATGGTATTAGAGCTATGATCTTGCCAGCCTGAGGGTTTGTAGAAGTTTGCATGTGAGTTTTGACAACTACCCAAATCTTGCATGTCATAATTTATGGTTGCATGTTGCTTCTAATCAGCTGCATGTCAAATTTATGGTTGCATGCTACTTCTAATCATTTGCATGTTAGTTCTTGGTGAATTTGGTGGTTGCATGTTGCTTCTAATCAGTTGCATGTCAAAATCTATGGTTGCATGTTACTTCTAATCATTTGCATGTTAGTTCTTGGTGTTTGAAGAAGTTATAACCTATTGGGGTTACACTCTACTTTATCCAGAATGAACAGGTATAGTACAAAGTCTCAGAGGACACGATCTTGGACAATTGATATCCAAGGTCAGAACAGTAGAAAGGATGGTTATTTAGACATTCAAGATAAAATTAGGAAAATAAGCCATGACATGTCTGAACAGTTGGTTGAGCACCACCGTATGATGAATGACATGTTGTCCAACCTAGCTAAGGTGGATAAGTTGACCAAATTTCTATTTGGCAAATTTTCTCACAGGGCAGGTGACACAATTACCAAGAACTTGCATGAGGAGTTTGAGAAACTAGCTTATAGCCAGGCAGAGGTCTCAGATTCTACTCCGCCACAGGAGGTAGTGAGAAAGGATATTATGCAGATTGATAGTAATGGTCAACTTGATACTCAAATTCAGACAATTATATACAGGTCGTTAAAGAGTGATATCACAGGTATTCAGGATGGTATAGTTACAATAGGTAGTGACTACATCGTAGTGGGTTCAAATGATGATTATGAGGATGTTGTTGTGCATGATGGTGAGATACTTGGTAGAGATGAGCAGACATTGAGCATTCATGACTTTGCTAAGAAAGAGTACCAGGCACAGTTAGATGCTTCATCACATGAGGTTGAGGCTAGTAGTACTTCACACGATTTGTCCAACCAGTTGAAAGTGAACAAAGACAGTATTATGCCTTCATTATCTCATCATGACAGGTATGTGGAGTTAGTTGGTATTGGTCATATTACTCAAGTGAGGATTTTGCTTGAGTTACCGACTAATTCTAGTTTACAGATATGGACTCGAGATTGTTATATTGGCATTTGGGATTCAGTTGACTGGAGATCTTTAACACTTTTTGGTAGTAGTGTTTGTTTAGGTGCTATCATGGATTTGATTAGCAGATTGCATGGTGTTGTCTGATGTTGGTATTAGTTTTTATACACCGGTGTTGGGCTTTGTTCATATATCCAGTCGACCATACTTGCTGGAATGTGTTGATGATCTTTCATATTTGGTAGTGTGTACAAATGAGTCCCAGGATCATATTGGCATTAATGACATCCAGGAGGATGCAGTGGGTAGTTTTGAAGACTTAGTTTCCTTGGGTACAAAGGAGTTGGACAGCAGTGCTATAGCTTTTGATACTCTGTTTGTTGATATGAGCTTTAGAGTTAATTCACAAGATATGGATGGTAATACTCTAGAGACTAGTAACTTTGAGGATACTCCTTTAGACAATGCATCAGAGGAGGTTTGTAGGAGACAATCAAGCTAGTGCCATCATGTGTCTAATCAGTTGAGAGTTAGTGAGCGAGACATTGCTATTACTTGCCAACATTTCGATGTTGCTCGTCAATTGTTAGCAGTTTATGGATGGGGTTCTCCTACTAGTGATGAGCAGGTAGGCAGTTATCTTTCCTTGACAGAGTTCCACTCTTTATGGGAGACTATCCAAATTCTGAGACAGAATTATATGCAATTGGTAGCCGACAGAGATTATCTTATGGAGTGGGGGAGTACAACATACGATGCATTATTGGCCAAGGAAGATGAGGTGAGTGAGCTTACTCAGCAACTCGAGGTGACTTTTGAGATTATTGAGAGTACACAATTGGCTTTCGAGGAGTCACAGTTTCATTTGGCTAAGGTGACCACGAAATTAGAGCGACTACAGTCTTTACTTGATTCTATACAGTCACAAACTGTTGTGTTTGGTGATCCGAGGATGTCCATGGTCGAGATTGTCAGAGACAATGGAGATGGGGATGCATCCATCCTTGATACTAACATTGGCATATCAGGTTCATTCCCACTAGAGTCAGTTTCAATTGAGTTGGGTGCTGTAGCAGATTGTTGTATGCCTGACATGGTGGTGGCCTCTAGTACTGATGGCATAGAGACTAGAGATGTATCAAAGATCATGTGTGATGTTGGTGAGCTGGCAGTTGGCATGGTTCCTGCTAGTAATACTACTCCCTTGGTGATATCTTCAAAGGTAGTAGTCAGTACCAACATGGTTAATGATCAATTGTAGTTAGTTTCATTTGGATTGCAGTCTAAGCCACTGACTGAGATTGGCGCATTCTATCAACATTACATTGTGAGGTATGCTCATCAATTCACCTTTGATGACCATGTTGATGAGATGATGATACAGAGATGTATTTTGGTTCCTAATGCTTATCATCAGTTATGGAATAGTTTAACGCCTCGGGATGAGAGTTGTGATAGGCACGACATGGCGATAGGTTCTGTAGTTGATAGCTTGATAATACATGACTTAGAGCAGGAGCTTTGGAGTGATGCTTTAGCAGGTGTTGTTATTGATTCTACTCCTTTGGCTATGACATCTCCTGACTTAGCTGGTGATCAGTCACAGTGGGTTGTATCACTTGTTCATGCAATGCATGGGAGTTATGGTTATGAGACAGTGGTCGGTGATTTGCAGAGTTGTGTTAACTGTAGGAGTTGTACAGTGTGTGGATTCTCCATACATGGTATAGTTTCATTCAGGAGCATTCACCATTGTTGCAGAGTTGGATTGTACATTCCGTATAGGCCAATGGGATGCGTTGATGGTATTTACTATGTTGGCAATTTGATTTATCCACTTTACTTGGGTTATGATGTTCTAAGAGTTTGTGTCTCATGGGTTTCTGACTGTGGTAGTGTTGATTTTGGAGTTTGGTTGAGCTATAATTGTCAGTTTGGTTATGGATTCCTCTTGGTTATATTGCAGAGGGTATTGCAGGAGCTTGTGTTAATTGATAGTAGTATAGTTCATGACTACATTTGGGATCCAAGTGGATTGATTGGTTTATTGTTCAGCCATTGCTTGAGGACAAGCAATATTTGGGAGGGGAGGACTTGTCATGTCCCTTTTCCAAATAATTAAAAATAATAATCTTTCCTAAGGCAAGCAGGCCCAAAAAGGTGAAGTTTCAGAAAAAGGGGATAATATTTCGAAGCTAATGGACTAATAAATGAAAATTATTATTAAAATATGTTTTATTAACCCCTCTTGGACATGAGTTAGGGTTATGCCCTCTTTTAAGGAGTTTGGAGGCATTTTGGGCTCATTCCAGAACTTGATTTTTGCTCATTTCTTTGTTATTCTTCAGAGGCTGCCAAACCTGTGGAGAAGGAGACCCAAGAATGGGAGTTTTCAAGTTTCTAGGAAGGCTAAGGATGGGAGTTTGAAACCATTCCATGTGCATGCTCATGCAGAGTTTGCCTTTGTGCTGAACAATGCAGATTTGTGATTTTTCGGGTGTGTTTTTGTAAGAGTTTGGTGTTTCCGGTTGAGTATTTCATATCAGTTTGAGTTGCTGCTATATTTGAGACTTTTAGATGTTAAAATAGAGCTAAATATATGTATTTGGTCATGATTATACTTCTGTGATAGATTATTAGTGTTTTTGTGGTGTTTTTGAGCTATTCTATGTTGTTTTTGGGAGCTCGATGAGCATTATTTTTATCCTCCATTTGGGAGCTGTTGTGTAAATGTTATACAGATCTGAAAATGTCATTTTGTAGGCTATTATGCTGCTGAAATTTCTATAAAAATGTCCACTTTCAGATTTACTAATAATATGTGAAGCTATGAAGTTTTTGGCACTATTTCCGGCATACCCGATTTGGGGTTTATTGAGAAATTGGTGGATCTTTGAAAGATTGGTTGTTTGATCTTAAAGATCTGGTTAGAGGCTTGAAATATCATATAAAATCAAAAAAGGGATATTTCAAAATCCTTTTAGCTGAAACCATTTACATGCATCTAATTCATTTAATAAACATGAAAGTAAAGACATGCATGAAAATAGATAACACACAAATTTGGTAACCCATAAACCCTCCAAAATGAGAAGGTAAAACTGGGGTGGGGATGACACCCACAAAGTAGTACTAAAACAATGTGTAATTGTTCAAGGTTACAATGTTTGACCACTTCCAATAGTCTGCCCTGTGAAAGGCTTGTCCTGTTAAAGACTTTACACCCTGTTAAAAGTGACCTGGTTAAAGGATTTCACTACCCTGCTAAAAATAGGCTTGGTTAAAGGACTTTAATACATTCACTTGGAATGCCACCCTGTTAAAGGATTTACAAATGGATTCTAGACCAACCTAAGTCCATAGGATTTCCATATCTAATACAATTGCTAGAGAGTATTAGAAAGTCTTTGACCTGATAACTTGCAATCCTCAATTGTTGATTCCAGATCCTTGTTTTTCTTTGTCTACTCTGATCCTTGTTTGATCTAATATGTCACTCTTCGAGGTTCTGATACACTGTTCTTCAACAACTGGATTCTACAATGCTGCTTTGTTCTTCACTAAGTCTTTACACTCTTCTACACTTTGCTATAATTCACCCATGCACTTCTTTCTCATGTATCCTCTCTCTTGCATAATGGGGCTTTATTCTCCTTTGAAAGATTTTGAAGACTTAGGGTTAGGTATCAATCTACGATCAATATTAAATCTTCATTTCCCACTCATTTCTTGCATTTTTCCTATTGGTTGCATGCCTTCTCCATTTTCTTATTGGTTGCATGTTGATTGCTTAGGAAATGCAAAAGATTCAATCTTATCTTCAAGATCCTTCGAGATTCATCCTATGTCAGCTCCAAAAATAGTTTACACCTAAATTTGTGAAGGAACAAACTCATATGTTGATTCTGTGTTACTCGACACTTATTAGTTGTTGATGCTTGACACATATAGGAAAACTAGCTCACTTAGCTCCTATAGTAAATTTGTTTCACTCAGCATCTATAGTGACTCAACATCTATACTTTTCTCGACACTTGAACTTCACTCGGCACCTATTGAATTTTCTGACTCGACATACATTATAGCTTGGCTTCTGTATTATACTTGACATTAATTGAAGAATTGGTTAAGTGTGTTGACACTCAATTGTCAAAACCAATTTGAGACTAACATAGAGCTCTCCAAGAGCTTTTCGTTGACTACTCGAGGTCCAAAATTTGACTCTGTATGCCTAAGTTATGCCCTAATCTATGCTCAAAATAAATTTGGGCTCTTAAAATCTAACGAAGTGTCAAAATCACAAAACCAAACCTACACCAAGTTCTAGTGCTATGAATTAGCTTTCCAACACCTATAAGAAGGCTGAAATCCGATATCCAGAGAGAAAGTTATGGTCATTTTACTAAGACAGTCTTTTAATCAGTTTCTCTGCGATTTTTTTTTGTGACGAAAATTTTGACAGGATTAAATTTGATGGCCATCACGGGCTAAAACTAAAAAAAATCTTTGATTTCCTTTGAGCATGGCCAAACTAGGGCATATTATATATCAAAATTTATGGAAAATTCGACCCAAGTCTAATGGTGAGGTTTGTTTTTACCTAGGCAATCATTTCTCCCCCTAAAACCCTCACTTAAATGAAACATCCTAAAAAACCCTTTTGTCCAACAATTCCACATGCCCAAAATCTACCAACATCCCATCATAACAACAACCCCAAAAACCCTCAAATCTACAATAAACACTTATATATCTTGCCCTTTCTTTTATCCTCTCATGCATTCCCATGGATTCAATCTAGGGTTACAATAATAAAACCTAGCTCTGATACCACTTGTAAGGAAACTTGCAAGAAAGAATAATATAACAGTTTCCACATAACCCATAGTAGATTTGAAATAAATATGAAATTAAAATCCACATGTAGGAGAATAGACAACATACCCACAAAAATTGTGACACAAGATATACCTTGGGAAACCCTCATTAACGGAAAAATCCAACCTCCAAAAGCATCCATCACCATGTATTATTCAACAAAAACACCATTGCAATACAATCATGGAAGCCTTCAAAGCCATAGCCACCACCGAGCAATCTAAGTGAACAAGCATGAATCCACACATCTCATGAAATGCTTCCAACTTCACAAATGCTCCCTTGGCTAACCTGTAAAGCCTTGTCCCACTTGACTCTTTCCTTTTGCCCTTCTCACACCAACAACTCCCCTTATGTCTGCTTATATGGTAGCAAGTCCCACAAAACCACCAAGTGGTATTACATAAACCATGTGCTACCTAACCCATTGACCCCACATTTAATATTGGAATTTTAATTATTTTTCTCAATATTAAATAATTACACGAAATATTATCACAATGTTACGATACAACTCATCAAATATATCCTATGGGAATCTTTCTATGTTGCACACCCATCTAGGTGTGACATTACATAATAAAATAAAATAATACAATATAGCAATATTATTCAATGTGTGCAACACCTATTATCTCAACAGTTCTTGGGCATAAACTATACCCAATGGTGACCGAGCACTACTCCTTTAGTGATTGAGTCCACAACTACAAACCAAAATACCCCCAACATGCAGGATTGTAAACAACCCTAGGATGCTCTTGCATCAACAACCCATCATAATAACAAACCCTAAACCCTCACATTTGCAATAAAAACCTTATAGAACCCATATATCTTTCCCTTTCTTTCATTCTTTCATGCATTCCCATGGATTCAATCTATGATTACAATAGCAAAACCATATCTCTAATACCACCTATAAGGAAAATTCCAGCCAATAACACTAGAATTTCCACATAGTCCATAATAGATCTAAAATAAATAAGCACTTAAAATCCACATGCAAGAGAATAACCAACATACACACATAAATGTGACACAAGACATACCTCGGGAAACCCTCATTGAGGGAAAAAAAAAAAAAAAAACCCAGCCTTGAAAAGCATCCATCACCATGTATTATTCAACAAAACACCATTGCAATACAAGCATGGAAGCCTTTAAAGCCATACCCTAAACCAAAGAATAGATGTGAACAAGCACAAATCCACACATCCCATGCCATGCTTCCAACCTTCAGAAATGCTACCTTGGCTTAACTGTCTCACCTATCTCACATCAAAAACTACCCTTGTGGTTGCTTTTACAGAGGCAAGTTCTCACAAAACCACCAAGTTGTGCTACCAAAGCCCCACTGACCTACATTTAATATTGGGCATTTAATTTATTTTCCCCCAATATTAATAATTATATCAAATATTATCACAACATGTCAATATAACCCATAAGAATATTCCATAGGAATCTCTACATGTTGCACTTCTATTTAGGAATCTTTACATGAAATAATTAAATTGTCTGTGATGAAATAATACATACAATACCATTGATATTTTAAGAGATTAAGAAATGGCAAGTGCATTAGTTATCTAAATTGATTATCTAGACAATGATTTTTGGTTTGATAGTTAGCTCATGAGATGTTTTAAGATTTAAATTTTAACATTGGATAATGTAAAAAATAATTTATTTTAAATTAATTAAGTAATAAATATAATTTAATCTCTTGAATTGTGACAAAAATAATACAAATAATAATAATACCCTGACCAAGTATTGATTTTTACCCTTTATGGTATGCATGACCCCTTAACCACTTCCCTTGGTGGTTTCATTGATAGTTTTCCTCTTTTGTGCCGAAATTCTCACATTTGAAGTTTGGGTGGGATTGGTTGTGGTTCTTATCTGTGTGGTTTCTAGAATGGGTGGGGACCCTACTAGATCAAATCTTGATATGCATGAGCAACTCAAGACTGATGCAAACGTAAAGGAAATTTGCAATGTTGGTAGTGATGCAATCAAGAGGAAAGGCTTTTATCCTTCCCTTATGACGTTATATGATGATGTTTGTAAAAAAAAATATGAAACCAAGGAAGAGCAAATTAATTATGGGTACAAGTTGTAAATATTATATAAGTCAACAACCCAATCTACATTTAGGAGCAAAGAGACCTCGTAGACTAAGGATGACATAATGGGGGGAAATAAAAGCAAGGTGAGTGGAAAATCAAAGAACAACATGAAGGATAATGATATTAATGGAGGAGGAGACGCAATTTTCGAAAGCACAAAGAATTATTCTAATTACAGTCTCGACCATATTTTTTATAGATTGAAACTAGAAAGGGTCGAGTTGCATGATGAGGATGATGTTAACATGATTCAAAGGAGTTGCACTAATTGGCATTCTACGTCAACTAAGTTAAGGGTGCTAAAAACCAAAGTGATGGAGCCAAAGAGTAAGGTTATAAACTTGGGAAGGAAACGAGGAGTATGACCAGGTTCAACTTTCAGGAGATGTATATTTCATCTATTTCACCATGTCTATTGCAAAAGAAGGTGTAAAGGAATGACACATAAGAGCAAGGAAACTGCAAGGAGCAATTCAAATTCTCGATTGAGGACTGGAGTAATGTGTATCATTAAGATCATCAAGAATGAGAGGCTAGTAATCATGCATAGGTTGCTCTGGTACTTTATTGTTAATCTTACTGGTTGCCCATGATAACCACTTGTTAATTTCCCTTTTTTGTTGTAGATGGTAGACTATGGTTGCAAAGTGAACTCTTTAGTGGCTTTTAGTAGGCTATTAGTCATTATGACCTATATGCTTTTAGACTCCCTTTTGGATGTTGTCAGTTTGCTACTAGACTTTGCTTTCAATATGCTAGTGAATGTTCCTTGCTTTCGATGTTGCTACTGTCAGTATATTGATTATCTCTGTTGGTGATTTTCATGATGTTGGGTTGTAGTTTTGTAAGGGACAACACCCTTGTTTTCCTGCTCTTAACATAACAAAATTTTGATTGTTTTGAAGGAGTAAGAAGTTGTCAATGAATTAAATTTTATAATTTTATACGATATTACGAAATATAACATATCTATTTTTTAAGTGTCTTATTTTTGTATGGATGTAGTTTGATTTTTGAATTGCATACAAATATGTTATACAACATGAGGCCAATACAAACTATTTATGAATACATACACTATAAACTACATATAAAAGGTAAGTAACATAGAAATCTATTTTTTTGTTTAGAAACCACTTCCATATTAGAAATCAACTACAAAAGACCAAATTCTTAGAATTTGCTTTAAACATTCTCATGATATATTAAATTAGAATCTACATAACATTTTAATCAATAAAACTAAATCCATAATTAATTATTCATCTAATCATGTATAAAATAAATACCTACTCCATCACATTAACTCATATTCAAAGATTCCACTACCAAATACAAAAATATGAATTAATTAAAAACATATTATATGTTTTTATATCTTTATTGACCATAGATTTCTATAGTTTCAAATGGGAATGCTTTCATGACATAAAATCCTCTCCGAGAATCTTCTTAATATCTTTTCAGTGCGAGGGCAACATACTTGCACTGCAGAATCGAAAGTGTATTTCAAGGCAAAAAAAAACCAAGACACATTTTCCAACACGAAGTATATTAGACGACGTCACCATAATCGCAATCTTTATATGTAATCTCTATTTATAGAGAAAATTAGGAGATTGTGAACAAAACTTTATAGATAAATCATCAAAAACACATTTCATTGCTGCGGGCCTCCGGGAAGATTCGTCCGGAGGAATTTTATTTTCATATCCATGTTCTGCCCACGAATTAGAAATTGTCACTCTTTGTTCTATTACCCGGACAAAAATTATCATATTGCCGCCATAATTTACGAGACCCCTCAGGTTGCAGGGTTGAATCCCACTGTTCAGCTAACAAATTTTTTAAGAGAAACTACAATGGGGCGATGGAAACGGCTGGCAGAACTAGGACTAGCTGGGATTCGAAACAGCTTGCCAAATAGAAGCAACAGTAGCCGATTTATGACTGAAATTTACTGCCGTCGTCTGTATTCTACAAAGCTTTCTGCATTTAATCCTGTAAATAGTTATTGTTTGCCGTCGAGGTTAAATTACCTGAATTTGAGAACGCTTGCACAGTTTGGAGTTTTAGGAGAATGTAAGCGAGATTTCAAGCTCACCGCGGATTTGCATCTTGAGAACGGGCCGAACGTGCCACCGGCTGTGCCGGTTGAAAAACCACCGAATCCGCCGTTCCTTCCGAATACAAATCTGGTGCGCGCGCGTCCTGCCACTGGCGGGACGGGGGGAGGCGGTGTCGGGAAGGAAAGTTGGGGTGGTTCGACTCTTGGCAAGGCTTTGCCTACTCCAAGGGAAATTTGCGAGGCCCTTGACAAGTTTGTAATCGGCCAGGAGCGTGCTAAAAAGGTTTCAGTGAATTTTAACCCTCCCTTTCAGCGTTAGATTTGCTAAACATTAATAATTTCGTTCAATTTTGTTAATTTGAAGGTTTCAAGAACATATTTTTTCCTAAGCCTTACTAAAACTTTGTAAGAATTTGCAGTTTTGTTATATAATGTGCACCTTTTTTTTTCTAGCTTTATCCCTTCAGTAATTGGAGTTTTCAGTGTCTTTTAGAAGGAACCCTTGCCCACGGGGCTAAAACAGCGATCTGCCTCGGTATTTAATGCGTTCATTTCACAGTTTCTTGAATGAGACGGTGAAGCTTGCTCTGGATTGGTGCGTGTCTAGTTGTTCTCGAGGGTTTAAATCCTTTTTGTTATCGCCGGAATTCTCCATCATTCCTGTGTTATCTAGCTGGCTGGACTCAGGTCTTAATTATTAAATACAAACATTGTTTCTGTTCTATTGCCTTTCAAGTTAAATAACCTTCGAACGAGGTTCGAAAATTTGCCAGGCTCAGGAGGACAAAAAGATACTGAAATCTGGATTTTAGTAAATAAAAATAGTAAATTTTTTATAGGAAAAAGAAAATTATATACGATTCAGAAAAATCTGGCTGGCAAAAAATTTCGGATCAGCTGGATTTTCAACTTAGTTTATTAACTATAGTAAATAATGATTTGCATTTATTCTAAAAGCATTTTGATTTTTTCCCTTTAGGTTCATAAGGACGTGAATTCTTTTTAAAAGCTTCCCCATTTTTCTTCTAGGTCAATAATTACTTGCAATTTTTTTCTACAATTTATCTTTTCTCTAATTTGGAATGGTTAATTGTCCTATTTAGTGCTTTACGATGGATCACGCCTAGCTTTAACTCATGTATATTTATTCACTACTTTTCATTTTCTTTAGCTTTCCGAAATTTAATTTGAATTTGTAAATTTTCTAAAGAGCAGGTTTTTAGTGTAAGATATCAGTGATTTGAGTCTTTGTTAAGAAAATTCAAGTTTGAATAGTAATAGCGTGCAATTTTGTTACGTCAAATGTCTACTATGTAGAATAATTGGCGATGACGGCTTTCCCTACTTATTCTATAGCTTTCTTGAGTCATAATCATAATTTAAGGTCTCTAGCTAAAAATATGGACGGTTCTGTACCCCATTTTCACATTAGCCTTCGCTGTCTTCTACAATTGTTTTAGTCAGTTTTGTTTAATTGGAGGTTGCAGCTGTGATTATGAAGATTTTTTTTTCTGCTTTTCTTTTTACTTCACTAATACTAAACTTAATAATATTCTGCAACTTTATGAAATTTAAGGTCTCCAAAAATTTAATTTGTACCTTCTTTCCCTTATTTTTTCTCATCTTTATTGTGAATTTGGAATTTTATGAGATTGGTGTAAACAATGGAAATCTTTCCACCCTTTCAACTTTAGCTCAATGGAGTATTAATGATGATTTTTCAAGCTTGAAAACTGAAGGTTTGTCGTTCTGAATATGAATATTCCATTGTATGAGCTTTCTCATTAGTTTTCATAAAATGCACTCTGTAACCGTGCAATTTTGTCAGCTTGAAGGTTTCTTTGCTAATTATAGATGCCTTTCAAAATTCAGAAACTTGCAATTGTGCACAATATAAAAAATGAACGTTTTGTCTACCTCTTTCCTTCGATTTTCCTTTGATTTTCTTAAATTTTGTTAAGAATTTTCAATTTACTCAAGCTGATAGTTTGTATTGTAAAATATTAATATTTCTATATTGATTTTTTTAGTCTTTGTACAGTGTAAATATAATAAGAATTTGCAATTGTGTTTTACTGAAGGTCTCTGTATGGTATGAATTTTTATTTTTTAATTTTATTTTCATTTCCTTCCCCCCATCTTAATGATGTTATGGAAATTGAAGGTTTGTGGTGTAAGCTTGTGGTATTTTGTGTTCTTTTAATGCTTCTCAGTTTTGCGAGGTTTTAAAATAATCAACAATTTTATTAAATGGAACCACAGTGTCAAATATGAAGACATTTTCTGTTCATAGTTGCTGGAGCATTTTTTTGATTGAAAATAGATTTAGTAATATGCCAAAAACTATATCATATGTAACCTGTTTATTTCATAAGGGCTATGCAACTACTTGTGAGAGCACACATAACCTATGCCACTAATATCTGATAAATCATAATACAGATTGCTGGCCATGCAAGGCCAGTAAGGGATGTAAGCATATCCAAAGGAAACATTTATAGTTAGGAAATGACTAATCTAAATGCTAAATTGTAGCTTTTTATAGCTAGAAAATTGCCATTAGAGCACAACATTGAATATATTTGACAAAATTGTAGCTGTTCATGGCTGTTCCTTGAAATTTTTGTAGTCGCTATAGCAGTCTAAATAATTCTACCCCAGAGGATATTAAATTTCCTATAGGTCCTTGTTGGATATCACCACTTCAACCGAAAAATCCTTGACATGAAAATTTGTCGTCTCACTCTTATCCATATATCTTTTCAGTGTCTCTACAGAGTATGTGCTGTTGTATTGCCTCTGAAATTCACCGTAACTCCTTAGGAAGGGGATGTCTGATCTATCGAAAGGCCAATGCATGACTTATTTTATTTCTCTTGTGTTCACATCCACAGTGCCAATCTTTATCAGTTGGACAAACTTTCTTTTAAATATCTCCATAGTAATAGTCACAGACATTGAAATATCGTGAAAGTTGAGTGATTAGACTCACTAAATACCCTTCTACTGCCTTGGAAACATTCCTTATTTCTGTTTATAGATAAAAACATAGAATTTCAGTTGAAAGAAGAAGCCAAAAACAATTAAAATACATGTCATTATCAGGTAGACTACCACATGAAATTTCCTGCCACCTGACTCTACCTTTTTCCCCTCTTTCCATTCATGTTAGCACAGAAGAGATACTATATTTCTTTAGCGTAGAAACATTCAAAGAAAATATTTGGATGGTTTAAGGTTTCTCGCAGCTCATGCAATTATTCAAACCAGTGGAAGAGAAAGAACATGTTAATTTTTACAACATCATTAACTGTTTAAGGCATGCTTTCTTAGGTTAAGGTACATTAGACCACAATAAAGGGAATATTTTGCACCACTGCTTGCCAGACAATTTCAGGTTCCAGATTATTTAGATAGTGTGATGTCCATGGGTTCCAGCAGGGAATTTTATACGGTTTTGGTGCCAACTCGGTCCAGGTCAGATCCATCAAACCATGTGAAAATACAGAAAAATATCACTGTTAGGACCACAATGAATGGGTAATTGAGTATGTCCTCTGGTGGGATGGAAGAAAATCAAATTCAGAGCCTAAGGAGGCCCAAGATCTCAATTGCTCATTACATAGAATGCCATTGAGGGACTTGATGCCTTTCTTAAAGCAAGACTTTTCTGAACTACCTTGGAGCTGAGCTAGGGTTTACCTTAATGAAATTAATTCCACCATAGGGATCTATAGGGGTGGAAACTAATTTTATTATTAAATATTATCTGTAAGATACTATTTCTATTTTTCGTTATATCTCTAGTAAGTTTTCAGGCTCTCCATAGGCTTTCGGAGACATTAAGAACCAACAGGGGAGATAGAAAAGCTAGCAAACAAAAAGCCACAAAAGGGAAGAAGCTTCCAAAGCTTTGTCTTTTTTTGGAAGCTTCGGCTTGTTTTGGCACAAACAACGAGATATGTTCCTTTGTAGAACTTCCATGGCTCATTTGCTTTCATGGCTTTTAGTATCCATCTTATAGGTAGGGCTATGCCATTTCTATAAATCTTTAAGTTTATACCTCCTATTTCTTTACACAACTCTAGACCCACCTACTTGAGTAGTTCTTTTTGTTTCCTTTTCCGTCAAATCATATGAATTGCTTGATTATCTTTTGGGTCTTGTATATTTGATAGCTATTGGATAACCACACAGAGGAGTAATAGAGATTGTAAGACAAAGTTATTTGGCATACTTGTATTCTTCATGCTAAGGTTTTGCACAAATTGAATACTTAGGTCTGCCCTTGTTTGTGAGGGGAAAGACCATTTATCTTGGGGCTCATGATTGATTACTTAAGAGATAAAAACTAGCATGTGAAGCAATTGCAAACATGACTTTCTAGTTGGTAAGGGAGTTTTGAGTAAATATCTCCCTTTAAGAAGTAAAATTTGTGTGTTATTGGTAAAGGAAGGGAGAATATCTACCAATCTTAGGGCTAAAATCTTAGCAAGAATCTTGTATGAGACATTTATAAGGGTAATGGCTCTCCAGAATTTAAGGGCTTGTAACCCTCTTTAGGTGGTAGTTTGATTATTCCTTTGTTGATGTTACTACTTTAGGAGCCACTATTAATGGCTTCTTTGAAGACTCGCAACAAGCAATCACTCACCATTTCCACTCTTTTCTTGTGGAATTCCATGAGAAGACCATCTGTGCCTAGAAATTTATCATTACTTAGCACTTGAATATCCTTTTTAGGAGTGCAATTTCCTTGGAGATTTTCTTTTGGTATTATACAAAAAATTTGATCATTGTGACACTTGAGCGTTATTACCCTTAGATGTAAAGAGTTTTTTGTAGAAGCAATGGAATTGATATTCAACCTTTGTTGGGTTAGTAATAAGATTATTTTATGAACAAACATTGCCAATTTTTTCTTTTATGTTCTTCTCCTTAATGTCTCTAAATTAAAATATTGATCCTTTGTGGACATTGCCTACCTAGTTCATTGATGCTCTAGTTTGTAGTATGTGTGTTTGGATATGTTGCAGCTTTCTCAATAAGGTTTTGTTTCAGATTGGTTTTTCTTTCAGGTTTTATGTTAAATGTGCCATTTTGTAGGTCATATTCGTAGATTGGTTCACAACACAAAATGTACACAACAATGTAACATGGATTCAATTATACCAACATAATATTCATTACTAGTTCCAGAATACCAAAATGGTGAGGAAATGTTATTACTTTATTAACTACCAAAAACATGAGTACATCATCCATATTCCAAAGTTCTTATATAATGGCCGGTTGGTTGGGAAAACCAACGGAACCCAACCTGACAAAGCTCAACTAGTTCTAATTACAACATTAGTTTATTACATACTACTTTATCCCCCCCCCCCAAAAAAAGAAAAGAAAAGAAAAGTCATCTTCCAAATGACTACCAAATAGAACAAAAGGAAAATAAGATTTCAAGGAGGCTGTGAAGACATCCTTGGACTCGAGGCTCCACAGAGGTGTAGAAGATTTTGTTCAGTTGTCTTTTGTTTGGCACAAACTTCTTGCAGAACACACAATGCAGCCATCTTTTTTGCCTGCTGTTGTGAATTTCTCTTCTAGGGCAGCTTTCTCTACCTTACACTTGTCCTCTAGAGCAACTTTTTCTACCTCCCCTTGCCTTGCCAATCGTCCTACCAATTGCTTTTCCTGCTAATGTTCCAAGTATGTCCTTCTGAATGCTACTTCCATTTTTACAAGTGCATGTAAGAGAGATGGCTGTTCCTTGGCTAGAGGTATGGTGTATCGGGTAGTCCATCTGCAGCTATTTTCTTCTGCTTGTACCTATCCTGCTGAAGTAACCCCCAATTTGTATGGCAGTCCTTCATGAATGCTACTAAGGATTCAATTGCTCTAGCTATGGCCTCAAGGTTCTGACTCTTAGCTTGTTTTATAATCTCCTTAGTAGTATGTTCCATAACTTGTAATTCTTGGAGAAATTTTTCTGCTTTGTCTTCACCTTTGAAGGTCCCTTGCTCTCACTTTGTATTTTGTTTTGTCTTCTTGTTACCTCCAGGGGGTCGGTGAAGGTGGAGGTACCATCCCCTCTTCTTTAAGCAATTTATTTGCCTCCTCTAATACTATCTCCTCAATTCGTGCTATTCTGGCTTCTTCTGCCTCGACTAGTATGTCCTCCTCAATTGGTGCCATTTTGGTTTCTTTTGCTTGTTTCTCATTCTGCGCATACATTTTTTTCGTGGGTTGTACGACCAAGGCAATAGGATGTGCTACTTCTATACCTTGCAGGGTGTGCAGTCTTACCTTATGCCCACACTTTCTCTGATACCTAAGATTTATCACTTTAGTATGAGTCTGCTGATTTGCAAGAACCAAGTTTACCACTCCTAGCAATGAAATTGTTGTTGCTCCCCATGGAGGAACCTTTGGTTGTCTACTGCCTTTACCCTCCTTTGTATTGTTGCCCTCCATGGTATGGACACCTCCCTTCGTACTAGTGGTGGTATGCCCCTCTTACGTACTAGTCATAGTACAAATGCCTCCGTTGCAATGTTGGTACATTTGCTTTCCTATTGCGGACCTGTATGAGCTTCTTTTGTACTCTTGGCTTCAACACTCTTAATCTCACCTTAGTGAATCTCGGTATACTTAGATACCTCGCTTGGCGATGGTCCTTCTATTATTGGTAGAAAAGTGATATCCAGGCGTGTCCTTCAAGTCGCTGAAACAGATTTCTTCGTTCTCCGAATTTGAAGATGTGTCTATGCTAGTCTTATCCTCCTCGGAACTGCCCTCCATAGTCTCTTCTTGACTTGAGCTCTCAATAGGCGCTACTTGTACGACTACCTGTATTGGTTTCTTTTTCCGTGCTTCTCTTATTGCGAAAGTGTCCATGTGAACCCAATATATCATGGAACCCAATATATCATGGCTGGTTTGTAGGGTTCCACTCTATTTGTTGGAACCAATGCCCCTCTATGTTTAACGACTACCTGAGTACGAACGGCTTCCAAGAATAAGGCTATGGCATGGTGTGGCATGTAGAATGCCTTATGCTTCAACTCCATGAATTCTTGTGATCTTTCTGAGAGAAACTCTGCCCAATTATACACTTGTCCCCTATTTAATCCATCCACCACAGGTAACATCCATAGGGCAATCTCTGATATACGACTTTTGGCTATAAGCTTGCTTTTAACCAAGTCTACAATGCATCATCATTCTTCACTGGCTATCAAGATTTTCTTTAGGCCTTGGATATTCTTTTTGTTGAGAATGCTCTCCCGCTCCTCTGTTCTGAGATCTTTTCTGCACATTAACTCTAGCCACTCTTTTTTTCCTCCATTTTCATTAGGATTTTTGTCAATTCTTGTCCTTGGTTGGGAATGCCGAAAACCTTGTTTATCTCTTTAGTCAAGTAATAGATTGTTAGAGTTAGCTGGGATTACTAGACTATGAACTTATGAGCTTTCGTATCAGAGCCTACCACCATGGTTCGTAATATAGATTCACACTACTTAAAAAAAGAAGGGCATGAAAGCTATTTTGTCTACCTTCGGTCTGCGTAGGGCCTTTTTGAGGGAGTGATTATCTTCTGTATTTTCCCACTAGGTGTGACATTTGCTTCCCAAGACACTTTCAAAAGTGACATTATACGTAGTAGTCTTTTCCACAATTTTTCCTTTGTTCTTTTCAGTGGACATCTTCTTCTCCCTCACCTGCAAGACTTCATTGCCCTTCTTGGAATCAATGATTTTGCCTCTGCTGGGGCTCTCAATACTTATCTTTACTATTTTCTCGTGTTGTGCAAGTATCTAACTACTTTTAATCTTCCAATAGTTTTTGTTCTCTAGGTGGCTGCGTTTGATTCCTTCTTTGAATGGTATTGTTTTCAAAATATGCTTCTTGTCCGTTAGTCGTGCAGTTCTTCTTTGATAATGCTTCTATTCTACCAAGTGTCTCCATATGTCGTCCTTTTCTGCTTGTACGACTCCACACTACTGCATACAATGCTTTCTCTTCTCTGTACACGAGTGTGTAGTACGCTGCCCCTTTCAGTTCGTACGCTGACCTCTCCAGCTCGTATGATTGAATTGCCGTGTGTTTCTTGTACGACTCTTTGTGTACTTGTAGTCTATATGTCACACCTTGTCCCTCTACCTCGTACGGTACTCCTTATTTCTCCAATCCATATGGTAGCTCCAACTCACATGACCCCCCTTTGTGTAGCTCGTACGCCAACTTTATGTCATCCTTTGTGTATGCGGAATAAGCTTGACAATTTGTGTATGAGTCTGGTGTTCGTATGGGTCCCTTCTACTTGCTAGGCTGTCGTCTGCACCTTGTTTCTCCTCTTGATCCGACGTACTATACTTTGGACACCAATTCTGCTTACAACACTTGCTCTTCTCCTTGGTGCAACTCTTCTAGTCTTCCATACATGTACACCGATACTTTGGCAAGTCTCCCTTAGTATAATGTTTTCCTCTCCTTCCCATTGGATTTATACAAGCCAAGGTGAAAATTTACTATATTTTCTTTAGCTTTTTCTTTTACTTATTACCCTTTGTCTTTGTTTTCTTGTATGCCTATACAATAGATAGAACTTGACTCCGCCCTTTCCTTATAGCGTTTTAATTTGGACCCGTTGACTAGGTCCTTTATGGGGTTATTATCCAAGGTAGACAACTTTATTGCTTCATTGTCCTTTACTTCCAGAATTCGTTACGGTCCTAGCCATCTTATTTTGAGCTTGCTCGGTTTTATTTCATTTTTACCATTATATTTGAGTACTAGCTAGCCCTCCTTAAAATTCATGTTCTTCAAATTTTTATCATGCTAGAATTTTCGTCTTCTTTGTGCCATCGCCCATTGAGCTAGTGTCCTTTCATATAGTTTTATTAGAGTATTGAGTCTTTCGCTTAAACTCTCCAAATCTCCTAGTCTGTGTTCATTTGCTATTCTTAGACTTAGCATCATATATTCCATTGGCATCACCGCTGCTTGCCCTTACATTAAGTGAAAGGGCTTTGTCCAGTGGTGGCCTTGTAGGTAGTCCTATAAGCCCATAGAACTGCTGGAAGCCTTTCCTCCCATTCTCTATTCTCAACTCCACAAGTCTTGTATAAAATTGTTACCAATATTTTGTTTGTGGCCTTTGCTTGGCCATTTGCCCTCAGATAGTACAGACTAGAGAAAGAATAGAAAATTTTGTACTCACTTGTCATTGTTTCGATTTCTTGATTGACAAAGTGCACCCCTCTATTACTTGTTAATTGTAGTGGCATACCAAACCCTTTTACTATCTTATCATAGAGAAATTTGGTCGTACTCAGTGCGGTGTTGTCCGAGAGGTCTCATGCCTCTGCCTATTTTGTAAGATATTCCGTTGCCACCACTATGTATTTGAATATGTGGTTATTGCTAGCCGACAAGGGCCCTATAAAGTCCAACCCCCATTGTTCGAATAATTCTTGTGGTTGTGAGGGAAATAGTGGCACAAAGTCTCTTTTTAGAGGTTTGCCTACCCTTTGACACACGTCACAACTCGGGCACCATTCTGGAGCATTTCCATACACTGTGGGCCACCAGACTCAGTCAACAACACTTTTCGAACTGTCATATCAGTTCCCATATGACCTCTTGCTAACCCTTTGTGGGATCTTCTCAGAACTCTCGGGATTTCTTCCTCCATGACACATCTTAATACTTCATCCAGCCCCATCTTATACAACAGTTCGTTAATCAACTGGAATGTCCCGCTTTTAAGTGCAATTTTTCTCCTCTTTGCTGTTGGCATGTCTCTCGAGAAGGTAGCAGTTGACAGGTACTGTCTGATCCCTTCGTACCATTAGGGTAGTATGACAATTTGAAATCGATGGACATTAGAGAAGTCCTCGTTTACTCTGCTTCTTGAGGCTTCCCCTGACTTGATTCTTGATAGTTGGTTGACAATTACACGACATTTCCTTAGCCGAACTATGATGTTGAAAGTAAATTCTTGCAACATAATTAGCCACCTAATAACTCTTTTTTGAATCACAGATTTATTCACGAGATACATAAGTGCTTGATGATCATCAAAAAATGTAAAGGGCGTAACTAATAATTAATGCCTACATTTCTGAACTGCATAAACCATACCTAATGCTTCCCTTTCAATAGTATTGTAATTCCGCTCTAATTTTGATAAGGTACACTAGATGATCCAATCCTTCCTTCCTAGTTTGTGCTAGGGTGATGCCTATTGCATAATTAGATGCATCTACATGGACATGGAATTCTTTGTTCCAGTCAGGGTATATGAAAATCAGAGCACCCACTAATCTCTTCTTTAGCTCCTAAAAAGCCTCCTCCTGTTCTTCCTCCCAAGAAAACCATTCTCCTTTTCTAGTTAGTTTGTCTAAGGGTAGAGATACTTTCACGAATCCTTTTATAAATCTTTTGTTGTACGCTACATCCCTCAAGAAGGACTTGACACCAATTACATCCAATGGAGCTTCTATATCTAGAGTGACTTTGATCTTGTCAGGATCTGTTTTCAACCCTTCTTTGCATACTGTATGGCTTAGAAGTCTGCCTTGTAGAACCATAAATCTGCATTTATTGGGATTCAAGGCCAGCTTGCCCTTTGACATCGATCCATGCATTCTCCAATGACCTTGAGGTGGTGCTTCTTTCCATTGTAAATTGACTAGTCATCCAGGAAGGCTTGGAAATTCCCAACAGACATACCATCGAAGATATGCAATATGATCCTTTGAAAGCTAGCTGGTGCATTGCACAACCCAAATGGCATCCTGTTATAAGCATACACCTTGTCTTCAACTACAAATGTGTTTTTTAGCTTATCCTCCTCAGCAATGTTAATTTGGTTATATCATGAAAACCCGTCCAAGAAGGAGTACATTTCATGGCTGGCCACCTCTTCTAGGATGCTATCAATAAAAGGGATTGGGAAAGGATATTTTATAGTTACTGCATTCAAGCATTTGAACTTGACACATCCGAATTTGATTCTTGTCCTTCTTCATTGATATAACTACAGGGGATACCCACTTACTGCTTTTTACTTCAAATATTATACCAGCCTCGAGCATTGTTGTGATCTCTTATTGAACCTTGGTTGCATAGTTCTTATCATTCGGTACGGCCGTTTGCACATTGGTCTTGCTCCTGGTATTAGTGGTATTCGATGGACATGCAATTTTGGGGGCACTCCTTTCAAGTTCTTGTACGTCCATGCAAAGACGTCCTCATATTCTAGGAAAATTTTAAAAGCTGCCACCTTCAACACCGGATCCTAGTCATCCCCTATGTAAATCTCCTTGGGTTGGTCCTTCTCACCTAGGTTTATTGTTTGCAACTTAGCCTCCTTGTATTAAACTTTCTTCTCAAATATATGTGCTGTTTTATTATTGAGGGTTGTGATACCTTCCATGTATTCCTTATAGGCTGCTGGGTAGCTTTCATCTGATTCAGCCTCTTTGATTTGCGACATATTACACTCTAGCTAGAATACTTCATAGTCTCCCATCTGCTAGTGAAAGAGGCCGTTTAGGGAGTTTGTTTCATCTTCTGAGGACTCTCTAAGTTAGAGCACTCCCTCTTCATCTGGTTCTACTCCTCCTTCTCCCTCTCCCTCTAAATCGGATTTCAGGTCCTGACTTATAGATTGGTTCCTTAGATCTATTGTGTACTTTCTCCAATCTACCTCTATGGACATGGTATTTCTCTTCCAATTATGGGTGGCCTTTGCTGTGACTAACCATCCTCTCTCTAACAACTCATCATACCCTTTCTTCTCTAGGATAATCACCACAAAGTCCATGAGGAACTATTGTGTACCAATCACTACCTCCCCATCAAAGTTTCTATTGGCTTAATTCCATGCCGGTCTACACCCACCATTTGGAATATGGGTGGCCAAAGTGTAGGTTTTCCTATTGCCTTCCAACTTCCAAGGCTTCTTAGGTAGGACGTTCACATCGGAACCTCCATCGACGATAGTATTTGATAGCTTACATCCCATTATTTCCATTTCGACCATTGCAGGTGTCCTTCCAATTCCTATGGTGAATAGGGTGTTGGTTTCTTTTCTTGCTTGCACTTCCTGTTTTTTCTCTTCCCTGGAGAGTACTGCTTTGACACTTGCTCCTTGTGTTATTGCTACCCACAATTGAGGTAGCATTTCAAACAGATCTACAATCTTCATGGTGATGGTGGTCTCTAGTACTTGTTTCATGATGCTTGGTATCGGCTGGGTATTTGGGAGTTTAATTGTACTTGCTTCCCCTTCCTTTGTCTTGTTATCTCTAATGTCCTTTTGGGCTTCCTGAAATCTTTCTTTCTCTGTAGCTACATCCAGATATTCAAGTTTCTTGGCCTACATTCTTGTGATAGCTAATACTTCACTTTCTGCTTTTGCAATATCGAGCATGTTTACCCCCTTTAGTCTAGGGCAATTGGCATCCTCATGATTACTTGGTCTGCACCATTTACACAACATTCCTCTGTTCTGTCCTCCATTGTTTTGGCAGTCCCGTGCAAAATGCCCCCATTCATTGCATTGCCTACATTGAATCATGGGTGTTCCTTTAGAATCATACTAGATTGCTCTCTTGGGTGTGTTGTTATTGCTTCCCTCGCCTATTGTTTCTATACCCTCCAGGTGAAGCTTTTGTATTTGTGTTTTGTGGAGGGGTGGAAGACAATGTGGATTGTTTTCCTTGTGTGAAGAATGCTTGCGCATTTCGTGGCTTTAGATTGTAGGGACTGTCCATGATTGTGTGGCCTAACACCTGACAGATGTCACATAAGGCTTTGTGCAGACATGTTCCTTTTTTGCAATTAGTGCACCATAGTTCCCTCCTTTCTCTTTTCTCCTTAGTTCCTGTTACTTCCTTCATTAGCCACATCATATCTTTCCTTAGGGCTTGGATGGTCTTAGATTCATCCTCGCTCTCTTTTGAACTTTCACTCTTGCCACCATGTCTCTTGGCTTTGGAGGTTTTGTTCTCACTTTCTATATCCATTGCGCGGGTGCATTCGTCGACAAAGGATGATGGTGATACAACTTTCATTTTTCTTCCTAAGGACGAGGTTAGCCCTTTGATGAACCACCTCTTTTTCAATCCATCCACAGGTTTGCTGTCCAACTTCCCTATCAATTCCTTGAGTCTCTTGCTATATGCTTTGACAAATTCATTTTTCCCTTGCCATGTATTATAAATTTTAGTGACTATCTCATCATCGTCATGAAGTTGCCTAAATTCCTCCTCAAAGGTGTCCCGGAGGTCCTTCCCTGTGTTCTTTGTGGCCTCCAAGTCTGTATACCAGTCAATAGCTATACCATATAGTTATACATGTATAATGATTTGCGGAGTTCTTCGATCCTTCCCCATTAAATCTAGGGAGTTTTTGTTTATCTAACGCCATTTTCCTACCACTCTTTCCTCCTGTCGGGATGCCTCCTCTTGCCGGGATTCCACCTCTTGCCATGATGCCTCCTCCTACTGTGATGCTCCCTCTTGTTGGGATGCTCCCTCTTGCCGGGATGCCCCCTTCTAGTGGGCTAGAACCGTGGGTTTGTGGTCTACTAATATCTTCCTCCTCTTGTGATTCTCCTTTTGTGTGGTTGGAACTTTGTTCCTGGTGATGTTATCTTCGTGCGGGGGTTTTAGGATTCTTTCACCCTTCTTTCCTGGTGTTTCCTGAAATAGCCAAGTTGGCTATACCTTCTATTGTGTTTTCAACCAACCTTTCTTCGATCTAATTTGTAGTTTGGGGGTTGTTCACCAGTCCCCTTAAGTTGCGACGTCTTTGCTCCTGTTGGTGGAGATGCAGAGTTCACAGGGCGGCTTCTTCCTCGGTTTCTTCCTCTGGCACTCTCTTGGGATATTTATTTGGAAGCAAGGACATGAATTGTTTTAGTGCCTGGCTATCTTCCTTGGATTGTCACACTCCAGTTCTCGTGTCCTTTTGGCGAATTGATCGAGCACTTGTTGTCTTCTTCGTTCTCTTTTTGTTTCGGCTCTTTCTTCCTCCACACATACCAAATTTCTTGCCAGTAGTTGAGGAATTTGACCAAGTAGATCGTACACCGCTGGTGGTACTAAAAGCTCTTCCCTTACCATGCTTTCTGGAACTGCTCTCTTTTGGGCTTCCCTTTTCACGTTTGGTCAATTGAAACTTCCCAGGCTACCACTAGATCTCGTGTCACTTGATCTTCTTTTGTTATTTCCTCCTCTTCTCCGTCATTGTTTGTTACTTGTATATGTGGTAGGAAGGGTCTTCCCATTACTCCATCCTACCTAGTTGATGACCTCTAGGTTCAGACTTCGGCAACAACGCCAAAATGTAGATTGATTCTACACAACAATGTAACATAGATTCAATAATACCAACATAATAATCATTACTAGTACTAGAATACCAAAATGGCGAGGAAATGTTATTGCTTTGTTGATTACCAAAAACATGAGTACATCATTCATATTCCGAAGTTCTTATATAATGGTCGTTGGTTGGAAAAACCAACAGATGCATCCCCTCGCTTCCTAACTACCCAACCCAAAAAAGCTTAACTAGTTCTAATTATAACATTACTTTATTATGTACTACAAAATTCAAATTTAAAAAGATTCTCTTTAAGATCCTAAGGTTTGGCATAAAATAGATCAACTGTTGACATCAGTGTTCCATCTTTTAATATCTGACTTCTCTTTTAGCAGCCACTTAGGGTGAAGACAGCCTCATTACAATCCTCGTCTTGTAGCAGCTTGGTATCCGAAAGAACTTTCTTGGTGCTCTTAATTTTTTTTAGATTTTTGGTTATTTATCAACTTTTTTGGCATGATAAGATGATAGTTAAAAGGGAGCAAGGGTAGACTCTTAACCCTACTACCATCATCAGTTGGATCAAAGTAAAAAATGTTCTTGTTATCATAGAATTTGTCTACTCTATAATATATTATCTTGTTTCCTTTTTGGAAGTTGCACCATGTGAACCAAATGCTCTTGTTTTCCCTTTTTAATCCTTCCGGTGGATCTAAAAGGTTGAGCTTATTTTCGTTTTATACCAAACTACCATCCATTACCTTTCCAATCCATATCTATTCCCTCAAATTTGTCCTTGCTACTTTCAATCATGTTAAAAGTTTCTCCCAAAATCCAAGGGATATCATGAAGGTTGCCCATCCACCTCCAAAGATCAATTCTTTCCCCATTTTCATTGGGAGCATATATTGAAATTTGAGATAATGACGAGATTCTTATTTTCCTTCTCAATGGTGACAAATTTAGGTATACACTAGAGGTAGTCGCAAATTGAGTTCACCTATTAGAAAGTAATATGACTGAACCCCCTATGCCTTCATCATGTTTAGTTAAGGAATAGGTAGCATCGTTCGAAATAAATGTAAGAATTTATTAGCCTTGACTTCTTGTATAAGTATGGCATCTTCATTAACATTCAGTGACTTCCTCACAACATATTTCCTATTTGGGGCTCAAGTACCTTCACATTCTAACTAGTGCAATTAAAACTCACTGGTAACCATCATTTGAGGGGCGTCCTTTGGGTTCTTAAATGTATCAAAACATTTTGATAGCCTATCATCTTTCTCTATCCTCTAAGAGCATGACTCTTGTTGGCAGTGTGCCAACGTTCCTTGTAGGAATCGCAACATGGTTTAACAACCTCCCGAGTCGTCAGCAAGTCTAGTGGTTGTATTGGGCATTGAAAGTTCAATCTTTTGGTCCAATGACAATCACTACTTCTATCAAGTGGTATTAGAGAGTGGTCATAGGTTCAAATTTGCGTAGGTTATGTTGAGTAATGCTAGGAGGGGGATTCTTGGTTGCGCACCAGCGTCCTTCACAGGATTCGAGACATGGTTTAGCAACCTCCTGTGTCTTCTACAAGTCTAGAGGTTGTATCGGACGTTCAAAGGTAAATTTTTTGGTGCAATGATAACTGCTACTTCTAACAACTCTAAGATCTTTTTTATCCTCTGTTTCAAAATTTTCTTTTCTACCTTAATCCACCCATTTACCATGGGAAGAGACCTAAAGTTGGGGGCACCTTCCTCTTAGTGTCTCTATCATAAGTTAGTGATCCTAGGACCCTTGCTGCTTCTTCCTTTTTGTTGTAGTCTTTTGTCTTAATAGCATTATGGATTGTTGATTGAGTCTATCTAAGACTGCCAATGAGACATTATCATCCTGTCAAGTACCAGAGTTAGGCCAGGAGATCAAATTGGGGTTTGTTATGGTAAATTGACGTTGTATTAAACAAAGGAGATGAAAGTTCCTTACATAGATTTACAAGGACGATGTTTCTATTATGAAACAATTGCAAACCAAAGGTGAGAATAGAAACTACCTAATAAACTAAAGACTAACTAAGATGACCTTTAAAGAAACCGTACATTATTGTAATACCCTCTCTCAAGGGTCATCATCTAACTACCCTGCAAAATATTGTATGTCTTGTGGTTATAAATTCTTCAGATCATTCTGCTGCTGCCACTCCCTGAATTTGTAGAATGTTAATGACCAAGAGTAGCCAAAATCTATAGAGAAAAATTAAGAGAAGGCTGCCCCCTTTTTTGGAATGCTCTGCAACAAGAGACAAGAGCCTGCCACTAATGCTGCCACTAAGATGAGTTTGCCCCTTAACCTCCCAAAATCTGCAAAACCTCTTACTAAATATCATCACAAAATCTCCAACTAGATGTTGGATAACAGAGCCGTTCTTCCCTGCAGCTTGAGACACACACCATGAACAATTGCCATGATTTAGAGGAAAAATAGGCAAACCCTCCAAACTTTTGCAAAAGAGCAGGACACCCAAAAATGGACTACAGAAAATAATGATTTTTGAGGAAACAGTCGTCAAACCCAAGATTACAAGTTGCCTTTTTTGCTTGGAAAAATTGGCAAAAACCTGTAAAGGAATCACACACAACTTTATGAATTGATAATCTAGAAATGATTTTTGAGGATAATAAAAGAAAAACCAAGCAGATAGCTGACACAAAATCCAAGAGATGGATCAGCTTAGAAAACATCATTTCAAAGGAAAAAGCAGTAAAACCTTTTATAAAAGCTAGAGAGCCCTTTTTGATAGGAGCAAGCCCTTAATTTTTAGGAAAAACTTATAAACCCAATTTTTTTTTTCAAGGGACAATTTTTTTATAATTCACTAGAAAACATTTTTAAAGGGAGGACAATCATGAAAGTCCATCATCAATTTTTAAGGGGAAAAATTGTGAAAACCCATCAGAAGTTTTTTTTACTAGGAAAAATTATTAAAAGCCTTCAATTCTTTTTAAGGGAAAAAATCATGAAAACTCATCAGGAATTTCTCTAGAGAAAAATTATGAAAGCTCATCAAAGAAGCCTTCATGTGGCAAAACACGAGATTTGATGTGGTAAATAGCATGTGTGAGCAACGTGCAAGAACATGTAACAAACACACTAGTACATACAACAAACACACAAGTACATGCAACCCTAAAAATTCAGAGACTTTTGCTCAAAGTAGGAAATAATGCGATCAAACCTTCGACAAGCTTGCAATACTGGGATGGGTGACCTCTCGGGAAGTCCCGGTGCTTCACCCCTGTGAGCATCACCTAGATCCAATGAGTGCTAAGTGTTCCATTTATTCTCATGAGAGATGGATTCATGTTGAATCACTACTCATGAAACATGGGTCATCGAGTTCGACTCAAAATCACACAGTTAAATCCTGATATTCACATCACAATTTGACTAGCTGTGGAAATCATGTCCTACTTATCAATTGATGAGCTTAAGGGGCTTTCTAATGAATGGTTCATAAGGCACAACACTTGGTGAAGGTTTTGCAAATGGGGTTGCAAGCTTTGGGTTTAACTGTGGAGGAAACTCTGTAGTTAAGTGCGCTCAGGCTGGAGTAGTACTGGGATGGGTGACCTCCCGGGAAGTCCCGGTGCTTCACCCCTGTGAGCATCACCTAGATCCAATGAGTGCTAAGTGTTCCATTTATTCTCATGAGAGATGGATTCATGTTGAATCACTACTCATGAAACATGGGTCATTGAGTTCGACTCAAAATCACACAGTTAAATCCTGATATTCACATCACAAGCTTGCAATTTTCAGCAAAAATCTTCAAAGACGAACCACAAAAATTTAATAAAACCTCCAACAGAGTTTATTTTGAAAAATCTGAAAAATAAATTTCTAGAAAAAAAATTCCAGATCAGAAGAGGCTTGAATTTTTCTAAAACAATTGCCAAATTTTGTGAAATCCCATTGACCTGCTCTGGTACCTTGTTATAGTAAATCAATGATGTATGAAGCAAAGGACATGAAAACTCCTTATATAGATTTTCAAAGATGATGTTTCTATTATGAAACAATTGTGAACTGAAGACAAAACTGAATTATGTAATAAACTAAAAACTGCTTAAGATGACTATTAAAGAAACATTACATATTTTAATAGAGTCAATGTTATTATGTTTTATAAGTTCTTTGCTGTCTCATACATTTATGCCATTATCCTAAGCTCCCCTTTGCACACACCCATTTAAGACTACCCCGTGGGCATCCCTCTGCACATGGTTAGCAGTAGGCAGGGAAAACATTGCAGAACTGGTGTTAATAAACTGTTTCATCCTAGAGTTTTTTTCTAACTGGTTACTTTTAGGTGGTTGGAGATCAAAGCTAGCGGTGTTAAATCTTGGACCAGAAGGACCAACAAATTCATTATCCATTATAAAGTGTTTTCTTCTGATGGCAACAAGAAAATTATCTTCGGCAACAAGAAAATTATCTTCTCTCAGAATACATGGCAGAATGTGAGGAAAAAAGGACATTAGCTGGTATGATGTAAAAGTTGAATCTGAAGCACACCTTAAATCTGCATCCATACAGATTGTCTTGGTTGGAAAAGAGTCATTATATTACTTTCAATGAGTAATGTAAGGTGATTGTCCGCATCAGAGAAAAACCACGATGAGGTGCTGTGCAATGATATGATGTGGCATATCTTGCTGTGATCCACAGACTAGAGAAGTCTGGTGAAAAATAAATATTGACAAAAGTGAAATAGGACAATAATTAACCTTTTAGGAATTGTCATCTTCAAAGAACCTGGAAAACAGCTACTCAGATAAATCTGCTTCCAGGAGCATGTTCTCTGAATAAAGCTTTACATAGGATTAGCTAATTTGAGAGAGGATGAGTTGAATTTATGTGTACAAGACTTTCTGTCAGGGGGACTATAAGAATAAATTCATAGAATCAACAATCATGCATCCATATTTTGTATTTCTTTATTCTCAGGGATGGTTATTGAGATTCTGTTGTAAAACATACAACTCATTCATCATTATTCGATTTCTAACTAACATTTACGTATCAGCTATTGGCATAAAACTTAGCCTTTTTACGAATAATCACAATTTAATGTTTTAATGCAGTAGTAACAGAAGTAATGCCTGTGATAATACCATAGGTTGGGGCTTTCTTCTTATTTTTGCACCATGTAAATCACAGTTCTGAAATGCTGCAAGTTGCTGCCTCTTGAGTCTATGGGATTCCTTGCATGCTGTTATCATTTGTTTCTTTTAAATGTTCTTCCTTGTTTCTCCTAATGATGAGGATTGAACCCATCAGTCAAGGTTTATCTTTTTTATTGTTCTTCTATTGTTCCCATCAGGTGAGGAGGGGTGATCTTTCTCAAACCTCTTACATCCTCTTATTGCTATTATTATTTGGCAATCACCATGCATGTTTTGTAAGCAACATGCCTTTTTGAAGGTCTACATTGCTAATTAATGTATTATCTACGTCAGAGTTGTTACTAGATGCTCTAAATGTTGAACAATGCTATGCTGATAAAGGTTTAAGTAAATGGCAGGTACATAGCTTAGATAATTTCGTAAAAAAATAAAAAATTAGCATTTTAAAGTGCTATTTTCTTGGTAAACTGCTCTGACATTCTCTTTCTTGTGATAGGTGCTAGCAGTTGCAGTACATAATCACTACAAACGGATTTATTATGAGTCAATAAAGAGAGAGAATTTCGTGGATGTATTAACTGAAGGGTGAGCAATTATTACATGTAATTAAGCACTGAATTTTCTTTTAGATTTTTGTCATTATGAAATAAATATATGCTGTTGATTTCTTTGATATAGATTGGCCTTTGACATTTTATCATCAATGGTCTAGTATCACTCACATCATTAATGAGTGATGAATGTTATTTTTTTGTCTTTCTTTTTGGCCCTTGGGTTAATGTCTGCTATATATTCTTGGTAGCTAATTTGAGCACTGGTCTTGAATGGCAGGCCTGGCATGTCCCATAAACAGGAGGAAACTGATGATGGCGATAATGTGGAGCTGGAGAAAAGCAATGTTCTTATAATGGGTCCTACTGGCTGTGGTATTTACCTTAGCTATTCAAAACTTCTCCCAATTGTTGATTTTGACCACTTATCACAAATAGAGTATACTGAACTTAGGCATTCTCTTGGAAAATAGTTAGTTAAGTGGTACCTTCACAATTTTCATTACATGTAGTTAGACTGATTATCTGTTACAACTGTTTTCTTTTTTTTTTGGGAAAAACAGGGAAGACACTACTTGCAAAAACCTTGGCCAGATTTGTAAATGTGCCCTTTGTGATTGCTGATGCAACAACCTTGACACAGGTATTGATTGTTGCCTTGGGCTTTATCCATTCTTTTAATACTCTTTCAATGAACAGTTTTTGTCTTTTGATATAGATGGCATTTTGTCTTAAGTGTCTTAACATCTACACATATCTTGTAATGTTTAGCATGATGACATTCTTCTGTTTTATAAAATGCTATCTTCCAATCAACAGTCTTCTCTGTGTTTGTTCATGTAATGTTGATGTTATATGAAACATGTTAAGTTTGTAGTTACAGTCAGGTTGATATGATCACGAGTTTCATTATCGATGATGACATAAATATTCCTTTATATACATATATTATATATTATATATATATTACATATATTATATTTTAAATATGTATATATTATTATAATAATAATAATAATAACAATGTATTTATTATACATATGGTTAGTTATTATTTTATACTAACTAATGATGTTTAAACCTTGGAGACATGTCTATTTAAGAGACATATCTCCTTATTTCATACTTACGTGAGATCCAAATCTGCATTTGGAACATATTTATAACAATGGCAATATAATTACATTTGCAGGCACGATCCATGTTACTTAACATGGTATCAGAGCCAACTGCAAATGTAAGAAATCTCTACCTAATATATCAGGAGTTTCTTAACTATGGAATGGAGACACTGAAGTTTGAGTAAGAGGAATTTGGATATTGAGTAAGAGGAGTTTGGAGATTGCAGACCATACAAAAGAGATCGCAGTATCTTAGATCAACCTTCCAACTGCTGGAAAAGAATGATGATACCAGAGGACTTGTGTAACTAACAAATGTACGTAGAGAGTTGGTACAGCACCACTGAATTTCTTTGCTCTATACAAGGAAACCTGTGATAACATTTTAACAGGCTGAAAGAAATTGTGATCACAATAGAAACAAGCAGATATATGTGGGGGGCTATACTTATTCTCGTGGGGGATTGCATTTACAAAGATTTCTCTAGGCATGTGGGAGAAATAGAGGATATTTTGAATTTTAATCAGAAGAAATAAGAAGAGTGGACTGGATAGAGAACACAGAGACAAGTCTGACATGAGACAGTGAACCATAAAAGGCATGTGAACGTGAGAAATAGATATTCGGGATAGTCTGACGGAATCAACGAAACAGACCTATCTCGAATATTTAGCAAGCATCTCAAGCACGATAATTTGAACAACACAGAGGAGACATCGATCGGAAAACAAGAGAGTAAGCATAACTCAAATTCCATTATATGTGGCATCTGCAGACTCGAACGCAAGTGGCCGGGGTGTCAAGTTGGACGGAACTGGCAGAGTTGTGTGATTGGAGGGATTGAAGGAAAATAACATGGAGGTAAGTCCCATTAATCCGACCAGTCCCCTTACATACTGAGAATGCAGAGATATAGTTAAATTTCTCTAATTCGACCCATGTGATATGGGTACCAAAAGTAAGGATATGAAAATTCTATTATCAGTGATATAATAATCAAATTCCGAGGGTTGTGTTCCAAGGAATGATGCTACCAGATCATTGCATATTATATAGTTGGTATAATGCTGCCATTGTGGTTCCTTAAATTCCTTTGTGCGTCATTGGAAGACAAGTATGATAGAAGAATGATCATTGAAGGACGACAACCTATAGAAGGTAAGCACAGAGAGCTTATAAGTTTGAACAAACACAAATAGTATCCTCCAGTCAAATTTTGGACTCCTGGCATGGGATACGCATATACATGGCGATAAGGCAACACACCACATCTTCAAATTGGTCTTGCCTTGCCTGGGCTCACCTATGCTTGGCAACTTTGTCTTAGCATAGAGATTGCTAAGTACTCAGACGTGGCTTCACTAATTAACAACATAACTTCTTAATTGGAATTATTATAAAGATATTTACATTCATCACATCTTGCAAAACATATCTACATGGATGTGACGAAATAGGAGGAGAAGGGACATTTTAAAAGTTGCAATTCCATTGGCCAAACCATAATGTAAATGCTGACACATGGATTATATCACCCACATGAATCCCACCCATGAATGGACAGACATCTTAAGTCGATTAATAAATGAGGGCAGCCTTCATTGGCTCATTCCATTGGACCCCAAACAGTCTTGAGTGCTCTGTTTGGAGGTTGTTGGTCAAAACACATGGCTACGAATTTGGTCAAAACACATACCAATAAGTGCCACGAATCTTATTTAGACCCGATCAACATTTTAAACCATTTTGAAAGACCTTTTAAGACACCTTTAATGTCGATGTGAAAGGAGGAAGTTGGGGCACCTCATGTATTTTTGAACCAAACAAATGAGTACAAAGGTTCGCAAAAGCTATCAAATCCTTGACAACATTATACACACTTACCCCCTTAATGGTAGAATGCATCATTGGGAAATTAGAGATGTAGTTGAATTTCACAATGGACTTGTCTTTTGTATGTAAGTGATTGGATGATCTCATTTGTTGATCATAAAGATGAAGTAAGAAGAGAAGTGTATGAAATAGGGACGAGGAATTAATGTGGATAGCAATTCAGTCACCATTCACCCTCCATGTCACCAACTAACATGAAAGTTGCTCGCGTGAACAAAGTAAAGTCAGAGATCAGAGAACTTTTCAAATAGCAACCAAGGACCCCAACTCACCTAGTCCCATTTATGTAGGTAAAGTCATATCTAAAAGGTGAAGTCTAGGGTAATGGGCCTAATAAGGTATGAACATTGTTGGTGTAAATAAGTATTTACATATTACACTTAAGTTTTACTTAGGTTAATGCATTATTTAATTATTTTGCATTATTTTATTATTATTTTAGGTGAGACACTTAGGAGTTTGTGTACTCTCATTGAGTTACGCAACTCTAATTATGCACATGGTGTCTACAACACAGGAGTATGCATCATTCATTGAGTTGTCATGATGACAATACAGTTATCCGCACTCCTTATTTAGCACATGTTGTCTACACCATTGATTTGCGTGCTACACCATTGTAGGCTTATCCTTACATCATCTCACTTAATCCCGTGCTCAATGGAGGATAATCCATATCTGATGGACATGTGCCTGGTTGTATGACATATCATGATGCTGACTTCTATGCATTCTAGAAGCTCTCCTGAGGCTTTTATATTCAGGCACTCCTAGTGTACTCTCAACCAGTTATTGAATGAATATCGTCATTCTGATCATACTCTGTCTATTTTGGTCTACTGTGTGCTTGTGTTGAGTTCTTTAGTTCTTGGGTGAATTCTAGCCTAAGCCAAATTTTTACAAACATTATTATCATTTTTTACTTACATATAATATGTTTATATGTTGGAGCAAATTTGCATATATATATATATATATATGTTAAAGGAAAATTCATATTAATCTAGACAAGCTGTCTGATAATTGATCCTATAAATCAAATGATATAAGCAACATTAATAGTATACTGTATCATTGGAAACTTGAGATAACATTGATATGTCTAGATAAGTATTATTCAATTCATATGGAATCAGTTTATGAAATCATACATATGAGATAAGTAGTTATTATTATTGAGTATTACATTTTCCTACTCACTATTTATGTTTTTATATATATTTTCCTTTGATCTTTTGTTTTTTCTCGAGTATGTTCTTTTAAGGAAAAGATGGAGATTGAGATTTATAGGGAGGTTGATATTTGAGGCAACCTTAAAAGAGAGGGAGCATATCGAGGATATGATTCACTCAACCTTTGGGGATCTTGATTACATTTCAGAGGGAGTAAACCATGTTGTAATGGATTCACTAATGATATAAATTTGGAATATATAGATTGCAAGATGTGTAAATATAGGTTTAATCAAAAGATCAAACAAATACCTTTGCGTGAACAAAGGGAATTTGAGTTGTGAGATGTTAATGAGGTTTTTAAGAATTCATTTGAACCATCTATGAGTCTCTCTTTGATGAATGAAACTTGACGTATAGATTCATTCATGTGGCGCAATCATACTCAATCAAGATAATTGGTGTATTGTGGACAAGTTTGAGAAAATTGAAGGACATGTTTGCTACTACTGTTAAGCTAAATGAATGTTTGGACGTTCAATGGATGAGAAGGGCTAGATGGAACTTAGACAGAAGTTGTCATATTTGATACAAAATTGTTGAACAATGTAACAATGAGTGAGAATTTTACATTGTGGGTTGGAATAATAGTCAATGTTCCATTCCCACTTGAATCTTCTTTAGAGGGGAGATGTTTTATTCTCAAATAATCTAAGACAATTTCTAAATCTTCGTGTGTAGATAAGTATGCTTATTTTTTTGACATTTATCTTTGTTATTTGTAATTTCTATACATACTATAAACGTTATTTGCCTTGATCTTTTCCTTTATGTTTGAGGATGCTCTTACAGAAAAAGAAAGTTGGTACTTTACACATACTACCAGATATTGTGCAGACTCAACCTAATGATAGTAGCTCCATAGAACCTGATGATCAAGATGGATAAAATGAGGCTCTCATCCTTGATGATTGAGATTATGAGATTCTTCTACATTAAGAGGGAGTATGACACTTACTCGAAGGACACATAGGAGCTTAGAAGATTGATACTTGGAGTCTAGAAATACATATGGGTGACTGCATGATGTTGATGAGCCTACTCCTACGTATAACATGAGGAAGTAATAACTTATCAACATAAAATCAAAAAATTGATATTAGATTCAAAGTGAGTTCAACAGGCATTCTTGGGTGAAGAGAGTTTCTAAGGAAGTAACTAGAGGACCTGACTTCCCAGGATTGATGCTTAGAGGGAGAAATTTTGAGATGCAATCCTTTGTGGAGGATATCTTCTCTATGAGGAGAAGTTCTAAGAGAAATTCTTTGTAATGCACTCTCCTCTATGAAAGAGAACTATGAGGTGAAAACCCCTTGTTCCACCCTCTAGTAGCAGCTATGGTGGGTCCACCCTCTGACTTGGTTCATGGTGGATATCATGTGAGTTACTACATGATGCTGTTGTAATTATATCATGAAAGATGACGATCTTCCATTGATGTATATATTTAGAGGGGAGTTATTGAAAGGTGACAATCTTATCAATAACTGGAGCTGTTATCATAACTGACTACATTAAGTTGTTGTCCCAGTGTTCCGGAAGTTATGATAACAAACTAAAGGTAACTATTGTAAGGTGATGATCTTATCAATAGTAGACCTATCTCCTAACACCAAAATGTGTTGGAGCAAGTGTTATCTTGGTTTTTTGGGCCTGATTTTGCCGAACACCTTGATAACTAACTTATCATGGTTTTTCGAGCCAGATTTTACCAGACACCATGAAAGTTGCTATGATTCTTCGGACCGGATCTTGCTGGACACCATAACTTAAATTTATAATAAACCTCACTTAAGGTGGTGTTTAAACTTATATTAATGTTATAGAAATTTCTTAATTTCCCTCTTTACTAAAAGAAGAAGTGTTGAGAAATTTAGCCTCATTGTGAATTGTAGCAAATTCCATATATAAATATGTGTGTGTGGATGAATTTATATTGATATCCTTAAATATGCCATTCTAGGAATATCATATTGAGATGATATCTTTTCGTATACTCAAGAACATAATATGTTCTATATCAATCCTTCTTAACTAAGAGGGAGTGTTAAGTTTGTAGTTACAGTCAGGTTGATATGATCATGAGTTTCATTATTGATGATAATATAAATATTCCTTTATATACATATATTATATATATATAAAATAATGTATATATTATACATATGGTTAGTTATATTATTTTATACTAACTAATGATGTTTAAACCTTGGAGACATGTCTCTTTCTCTCTCATACTTATATGAGATCCAAATCTGCATTTGGAACATATCTATAACAATGACAATATAATTACATTTGCAGACACGATCCATGTTACTTAACAAAACATCCATGGGAAGCAATAGTTTTGTTGGACGCTTCAAGAAACATGCTCTGAGGGACTGAACTGTAAACATTAGACTTCCTTTTGGCTTGACAGCTATTGTAGGGCTATAGGCTCTGTTTTGTCGGATTTGCAATGGCAATAACATTTAAGTGGGGGTGACGGGTTGAGTTGTGGTTGAAGAGTGGTGTGTGTACTGCAACTGGAGTGGAATCCTAATGGACAGCTTGAAACTCTGAATTGTGTTATTGAACCAAGCCCAACTGGCACAGGAGGGAAATATTATTCCATAGCATGCACCACCACTAACCAAGTACCTTTTGGGACAGAAACTAAATTTTTCATTTCAGGGATTCATTCATTTTTAAAAAAAAAACTCAAGCAATGCCAAAGTAGCTGAATTGAAGCAGTAGCACCCACTTCCAGGTGTCTATTGTGTTCCTTCCATTACAGTAACTTTAAAATGCTTATAAAGTTATAAGCTCACAAAATTTAAATCACATATTCTACATGCTTTAATATTAGTGTAAGCAACACAGTTGTGTAGTTGAATATAAATTTCAAATCTGTACTATGCCTTATAATGAGCTGGTATAACTTTTATGGTAATTCTTTAAGTCGTTTTATGTCATAGTCACATGTGTTAGACCAATTTGGCAGTGCATAAAATTAAACTTATTTTAGTTTTCTTTGTTGATTAGCAAACAGAAATGCATCTGAATTTTGATGTTTACACAGTCCATAATAGTGAATTGGAGTGCTTTTGGCTTTAACTGTCCAGTTTTTTCAGTACTCAGATTCAAACAATTATGGACAAATGAACGCTTAAGTAAATTTCAGGTGCAGATAAAGGTAGTTTTCTAGGTTAGCACAACGATAGATGACACTTTGGTGTGTGAGGCTGGGAGTCCACAAGGGCATTGCTTTTTACATTTTATATATTTTTTGAGAAGTTGGGCAACCGTAACTCCTGCTGGTTTCAAGCTCATGGCCTCCTTGATGGTAAAAATGGAGAAATCAGGCATAGCTGAAGCTAAAATCCATGCAATATAGATGCAAAGAGTGACTTGATCATAATCATAATATATTGTCTTATGAATAAGTAAAATTAATTGTAATAAAATGAATGCTTATATAAATTATTACAAAATATGGGAGCTGAATTCAGTGTTTTTCTTTGTAAAATGTGAGTGTTTTTTAGAATTTGTAAGGTGAACAGTCATTGCATTTGGTCAAAGAAACCCATTCTTGTCTTCTTAGATCAGGAAAATCTTTTTTCTGTAGGAACTTAGTCATCATGATGTTGTAGAGCTGGTTCTGATTTAAGTATTGTTCTTCATTTTTTGTTTCTTTTTCATCGACTCTGTCTAGGATTTTCCCTTCATTCTTCTTCTGGTTGTCTAATTGCACTTCTATGAATGCAGGCAGGTTATGTAGGAGAAGATGTGGAGTCTATTTTGTATAAGCTTCTCATGGTATGATTCTGTTCCAACAAAATTTATTTCTCTGTGGTGGGATCACATTCCTTGCATCTCTTCTCCACACTTTCTTTTGATTTGTAGTCTGGTTACTGAATTAATTACTTTTTTTTCTTGATTTGAAAACTTGAACCATATAATTCTATTTTTTGTTTAAAAAGAAATCAACGCAATCACTCCCGAAAGATGTCTTAAAATTTGTATTCATATGATGCATGAGGCTTTTTTACTTCATTGCTTAATAAACAGTTTTGACAAAGCTATGCATGAAATATAGAGATCTTTGATTTTTATGTTTTGAGGAAAAGTTAAATGATAAAAATAAAATGCTCCCCACATATTTTTCCAAAACATGCTGCCACGACCAACAGGATTGTCTTCTTGGTGTAAGGGACACCTTTACTGCTCATAGAGGACAGATTAGGATGTACTTTGCAATCATTGTCTTTTGGTTCATAGGATCTGGATCTATTTACTCTAAAGAGAAACAATCTTGGAACTTTGGTCACAGGCTTACAGTCAATAGAAGCAACAATGTTTCATATAAAATGATTTTGGCCCACAATATAAATAAAAACACTAAAAACTCCCAGAAATTATTTTCAAGCGTCTGCGTACCCGATTCTCTATCTGCATCCACATCCTATTTCTTGCATTTTTTGTGATGTATGTATATATAACACGCCCAAACACATCCAAAACCCCCAAACAAAATTTTCATGCATTTGTGAACTCGATTCTTGAACTCACATCTGCACTTGCACCCATATTGATATCTTAAGTTTATTCTTGCCATCTTCAACTAGGAGCTTAAAACCATCTTGCTGAACCAAGAAGCATGACAGTTGAAAGGGATAGGACCTTTCTTTCAATGATCATGAAAATTGAGGATGATAGGTTTTTGACTGGAGATTAACTGGTCAAAGGAAATTATACTAGATCTTCATCCATGAAGAATCTGTCCAACGTCCAGTGATATTCTGCAGCCCAACTCTTGTGTTGAATTCGCCTTGAAGAAGTTTGATATTTTGCAGATTTGTAGTACTAGTAATGTCTTCATATATTATTTGCATGAATCATAGGTTTCCTATTTGCCTGGCAATATTCATGTTCCTTGTCGACAAGATTTTCAAACCCAATTTTCAAGTGTCTTCACAACTGAAGAATGACAAAAAAATCACAGGTCTGTTGCTTACATAGAAAAATAAACAAACTAACTTTTTGTGATATTTTGCAATATTGGTGAAAATCTAGGTTGAAGTCATGGTCAATGATGTGTTGGAAAACTTGTGATATTTTGAAGAACATGTTGGGAGCCCTACTGTGAGAAGATTAATTGGAAAATGTTTGTGATATTATGGAAGGCATCTTGCTTCCGTGGCTGCATAAAAAGAACCGTTCTGGCCGACATTTGTGGGCACATGGTATTTTGTGTTTTAACTATTAACTACTAAGCCTTTTGGCTTTAGAGTTTCTCTACATCTACCAATGTTTTCTTTGGATGTTCTTTGCTGAAATTGAATATCTGTTACAACTTGGAACATACTTGGGTGTAACATGGTAGCAAAAATATTTTTTTGGATTAATTCAGTGAACCAAAAGATAAAGTGTTTTTCAGTTGATTTGATGGGGAAAAACTCAGAAAATAAAAGCCTCGCAATTTATTTCAAAAAACTCACCTGCAATTTTTTCTCCTTATTTATAAAATAATCAGTGATTTTAACTTCCTGATTAAACCCCAGCTCATTCAAAAACTTGCATTTAAATCATGATTCCTGAATAATTTGAGTTACTTCTTTTTTTGCTGCCTTGGGAATCATACCCAAGTCAACAAAAATTGGTGATCTGATTACTTGAGAGCAATATATAGTCTTTAAGGCAGTCTTTATTCTTGCAATCTGCTAAATTCTGTTGAGTCCATTGGGAAGTATAAAATGAATTATCAGGTAATGTATGCACTAGATCTATTGCATTATATATAATATATATTATAAATATAAAAGCTGGAAGGGAAGTATTTTGTTAGATTACAATAACTATTAATTAGTGAGGTTTATATGTAATGAATGGACTAGATGTATTACATCATACATATGTATAACCATAACATTTTGAAGGGAAGTAATACTTTAGGTTGGACTGTTTGTGAATGAAGTTTTTATTTAATGTATGCACTAGATGCATTACATTATATAAACATAAAATCTTGAAGGGATATAATGTTTGAGGTCACAATAACTGTATGCAATCGAAAAATGTCTTGTTTTATTGAGCGATAGCTGCCACATTGTATAGTATAAACAGATGCACATAGACATCAACCGGAATATTGAAATGGTTGTACAATTAATCACAACCCTGTAAATCATTTTGTTTTAATTAAAAACAATTGCATAATTGTTGTACAGTTGAATTTCAAAATATTTTCTTGCAATTATTCATGGACTTTGGAAATCTAACAAGTTTTATTACACAATTTATTCACGTAAAGGCATATGACATAGTCACCTGACAATATCCATTGCCATTAATGTGGGTTGGAAAGCAATAAAGAAAGCAAATTAACATGTGAAAGGAAATCTTGTCATCAAAGAAGATGCATCATATATAGATCATGATTGTAGGCAAAAGCTGCCATAATGTTTATCTGGATGCATAGTAGAGTAATGATTGTCATTTTCATCAACTGCCATGGAGAGCCAACACAAATGTGATGATGTCCTTAGTGGGGCTGGGCATTTTTGAAGAGGTGTGAGGAGACTGATGCTAGTGTAGTATAAGTTAGAAAAGTCAACTTATTTTAATTAATTGTATCCTCTTGAATGATAATCGTTTTCTTTGTTTAAGGTGATCCATTTTTTAAATATACCTATGTATATACTGCACGAGTACACATCGTAGGCCCTAACTGTTGATTTTCAGACGAGCATACATAGAAATGTAAAATACTGAAACTCAAAAACCAAGAGAACAGAGGACACAAAAATTATCCTGGGAAACCCTCCACTTGAGGGTGAAAAGCCCAGCCCCACAAAATATAGATTCTTTATTGTATGCAGAAACAAATATAGAGTTCTCAAGATTCTGATTGTCGACTCTTATCAATCAAACCATTGTCCTTATACAGAGTTCAATCACTTGTTATATAATTTTTTTCAAGTATCTCACGGATACTATTGTCAATGAGATTGACTTATGCACATAAAACTATAGTTCACCAACCATATACAGAATGATACTGCCACATATAACACACTTATTACAGAAGATAAACATTTGCTCCTGGCTCGAGAATATCAGAATACATACACAGAAGTCCCTTATTGTTATGGAATTGATCAACCTTCAATACTCAATCCACACTATACATTCGAATCACAAGAAACAACTTCTTTCTGTTGAGTACCAGAAGGCAGTGCCATTACTCCAAATGAATCTATTGCAGTATGAATTGACAACAGTGGATACTTAATGACATTTGATGATTTTCTTCATAAAATGCGGGCGGCAACAGTTACAAGAGAATATGGTGCAACAGCAAAACACATACAACACTACACATATTGAAAGTTGCAAGGAAGCATAAGAACAATATCTGTCTCCAAAAACATGCACATAGAGAACAAATATAGCAGCAAACATAGTCATGATAGAGTCTCCGCTGAAGATGATAAACAGCTCCGGACGATATATAACAGAGAACCAAGATAACAAGTGATTGAACGATGGAGTGAAGACCACAGTCCATCATAGCTAACATACTCTGAGAAAACTGAAAGGATCATTGCAGGTATGAGATGATTTCCCCTTCTGCTAACGGAATATTATCGCTAGCCTTATTTATGCTGTTTTCATCTATAATCACTCTTCGAATGCATTGAAGATACTGTTGCTTAGGACCTTATCTGTATATCCATTCACATAGGTGTTTTGTTAATTTTACGTCTTAAGATTTTCCTTAAAATAATGGTCTCTAAATATGTCTTGTGAATAATTTTGTGCCAGTCTTGATTAATCTATTTGTTTTGTTCATTTTGTATTTTTTTTAATAACTGATTGCCTTTCTATATTGTCTTTCTTACTAATATTAAATGGTGAAACTATTTAAATCTGTTGCTTGCCTTTCTTTTTATAGATGACAATTTAGCTGACACTTTTGTGTTTGTTTTGTTGGGTTAATGCACAGGCTGCTGAGTTCAATGTTGCAGCAGCTCAAGAAGGCATTGTCTATATTGATGAAATTGACAAGATCACAAAGAAGGTATCTTCAAAACTTTTATTATTTTTTCCTGTTTTGTTTTCATTAGAGTGAATCTGCTTGATGAAACTTTTGTGCTCTATACTTTATCTTGGCAGTTTGATAACAATTAAATTCAACTATATGAATTTGCAGGCAGAAAGCTTGAATATTAGCAGGGATGTGTCTGGAGAGGGTGTTCAGCAAGCTTTATTAAAAATGCTAGAAGGAACGGTGAGCTTTTGTTTTCTTTTGATGCTCTTAATGTCTGTAATTATGTTATGTTCAAAAATTCTAAATTGATCATTATTCTAAAGGTTTTTGTTGGTACCATTTATGCTTTAGCTTAGACCAAGATGCCAGTGGCAAGGTTCAGATTTGCTTTGAACTCAATGAATTATAAGGCAAATAGCCAAGGTTGACTAGGACCGATTTCATAAACAGCACCAAGGTTTGTCAAAATACCCGTGAAAGTGAAAGTAAAATATAAATAATTTAAAAGTTTAGGAGTAAATGCTTGTCTGTTTAATTCAACAAGAAAAATGATTAATGAATTTATGTGTGCAATGACCACATAAGAATGTATTGATCAATGAAACACAAATCCCTTTTAATAGTACGGACTACATATAAATACTTTTGTACACACACACACAAACATATATAACTATGAAGTATAATTCTCATATTTGCATATATATATATATATATATATATATATATATATATATGTATGTATGTATGTATGTATAAGAATAAATATATACACAAATAATGTGAGTCAAGTGGGTGAAAACATAAATGACACATGAGTATATGAAAACATCTATGCAGGACGGAAAAAGTGAAACTGGGTTATAACTTGTAGAAGACATTAAAAGAGAAGAAAAATGAGCTGCACATGTGCAAGTGAGCATACATACGAGTATGTAGGAGTGAAAGTATATATGGGGGGATATGAGCATGCATGTGTGTGTACACGAGTATGCAAGTATAGAAGATAAAAAGGACACACACACACCTTATTGTAAAATATATATGAATGGGAGAAAGTAAGAACGTATGGATGTATATTAGTAGGGCATATATATGTATATATAGTTATTGCCAAAATGTTATTCTTTAAAATATATGTTAATCGTCTTGTAAAATATGTATAAATGGTAGAAATTATGAAAGAATGCATGCGCTTTTAGTAAAATGACTGTATAAATGTATATAAAATTACGATTAAGATGAATGTGATTATATATTAAAAAATTAAGATTAACATAAGAAAGTATATGTTTGCGCGTGTGTGCTTCTATAAACATTTAAGTATAGATAAATTGCTATTAAATTTTTTAAAAACATTAATGAAGGAAAGTTTGCATAAATCAAATTGTATAAGAATTAATATCATAAATACCACCCTCACACAAATATATGTACACACAAATCCACACACGCATTTACATATAAGTATGTTTGTATCTATATGTATGTATAAATACACACTCATATATGTATACACCTATCAATACGTACACAGGTGTATATACATGTAGATATGCATGCATGCATAAATACATACATGCATGCATATAAATATATATTCATACATATACATCCATGCATCCATAAATATGCATATGTATCTATGTTACCCTAGGTTTCTAGGACGAGGGGACGGGGAAATGGGTTTCCGGGACAGTTTTTTTTTTCTTGGAGCAGGGGATGGTAGCGGATGGCAGGGGACAGCGGTGGGAACAACTATTAAAAATAAGGAAAATTTAAAATATATAGGGAATTTATAAATATTCATATAAAAACACGAATAAAGCATGCTTATATAAGTTATAGAACCTTAACATATAATGTTTGTGTTAAATAATTTAACTTTAGTTCACATGAGAGTGGAAATCAAACAAATTATCAAAATTGAAACATTAATTATATGGGACAGCAAAGGAAAGGTTTCTGGAAGTTTTGAGGTTTTCGGGACGTCTTGGAAATGGGGACCGGTCAAATTTTGCAGGAAACGCATCCCCGGGTAACACAGACATGGATGTGTAAGTGTAAATGCAAACACACATTAATATATATACATTCATCAATATATAGCTAAATATATATATGTATAAATATTCACATAATACAGACATATGTATGTACATACATACATACATACATAATATATTACTTATATATAATTTTTAATAGCTTATTATGTATATATGTAAGTTAAAAACGCATACATACATACATATAAATGCACACATGCATCCCTCCTCCCCTCCCACCCAAAACGCACATGTTAGCAGCCCAACATAATCATAATCATAAATAAGTATGAAAACCACAAGGAAGTGTGAGTAGATGACTATATGGAGGAGATTTGGAATTTAATATTAAGAGAAGGGTGTCAGGAGTGAGGGAACATAGAAAACTGAAAAGGAAGAGAGGGAGACATGAATGGAAGAAAAGAAAAGTCGAAAAGGAGGAGAGATATCAGGATGGGGGTTGGTGGTTTTTGAGGATAGACAACACAGTTGCCAAGGACTCAAAATTCACCTTTCACCCCTATCAGAGGTTGGTGGGGTGATTATTGATTTCAAATGCCTCCTTAAGTTTCCTTTTAAAGAAGTTGCCCTTTCTTTGAACAAGATTTGAGTGTCTTCTAAACAAATATGGTGCTTGGTGGATGAGGGCTGTTCCATTGATGCTGATTTAATAACATGTTTGTGCTTGGTGTCAGCACCATGCTCTTTGGATCCAGAATTTACAATAAATATGATATCTTATCATTTCAGGATTTTATGTGTTGCTTCCCATCCTTATTTTTTGACTCAGCAATTCATTTGGTGAGCAGTCAAGTTATGGCTAAGTTTCCTGAGACATGCTTGTCTTTTTAAGTCTACAAACTTAGAAAAACATCAGTACATCCTTATTGGGTTATGCTTCCAAACTGTATTTGCATGTTCAATTATAAAGCTGATTGGAACTTGCGACTCTGACTTGCACCAATCTAAGACTGGTTACTTTGACATGTGTACAGATGCTCATATTAGTTCTGTTCAGAATAAGTAAGTATGTTAAAGAGATAATATTACCTGACTCAACTGAAAATTGAATAATCTTGAACTTGGTGAAATTGAATAATCTCAAACTTGGTGACTGATATCTACTGGTTACTTTGACATGTGTACAGATACTCATATTAGTTCTGTTCAGAATAAGTAAGTATGTTAAAGAGATAATATTACCTGACTAAACTGAAAATTGAATAATCTTGAACTTGGTGAAATTGAATAATCTCAAACTTGGTGACTGATATCTACTAGCAAATCCCTCTAGATAGCATGGAACGTTCATTGTGAATCTTTTACTCAATCTTTCCTAAAAGCGATGCCAGACAATTATAGCATTAGCAAGAGAAATTGCCGTGTCTTATAAAAGCTGAAACAGTCTAAAGGAATATTTTACCTTTTGTCCACATCACAGGGACATATGATCTGTATTGTCTGTTGGCATATTTCCAGAATAAATTTTATTAACAGAGCTCTGTTCTCCTCCTTTGAGTGCAGTAGCACACTGGTTTCTACTTGACAAGCACACACTTCTTGAAAATATATGATTCCAATCTCTTGTCTTGTCTCAACTCATATTAAAATCTCTTAATTTTTAAGTGACATCATGAGGATTGCCTACCTGTGTTGTGTCAAAGGCTGTCAGATGCTAACTGCTAACCTGTTGCTTGCTGCTGAAGGCCTACAATTTGTTGAAATTTTCTATATCAGTCAACTTGTTTGTTCCATTGGTTCGCAGAAATGGTGCAAGGAACTGTAGTTTGTTTGATGCGAATGAGACGTTTATGTTCCAGTTAAAATAAGGAAGAGTAATAACAAACCCATCCATAAATTTCAGTATAATAATGCGCATATTGAAAATTTAAAAAATGTAATTTACACCAAATACAGATTCTGTAGAAAAATCCAAATTATATTAATATTGAACTGTGATGCCAAGTTGTGCTGGTCCCTTGCTTATCTGTTAATACCATTTGGAGATATTCTTGTTCAAATGTTTGCCTTATCTGTCACAAAGGCGGTCTTGGTTTGGCATTTCAAAGATATGCTCATGCTATTGAATCTCTAAGCTTCATTTCAAAAGCTATCTGTGTACTGTGTTGCTTAATTACTTCATGGTGATGTGAAGAGGGTTAATCAAACTTGTAGATGGCAAGGGTACATGGTGCCATTTTGCAGGTGTTCCTGTGCGGAAGATGTTCTGGGATGCTGAGATGCTTCAAAATGCTCCCACCTCCCTTGCCATCCCCTAATCGTTGCCTCTGGCCTCTGCTAGGAGGTGCACAGGGAACACTGGGGGATGGCTGGCCTTTCCCACAATAAAGTAAAATATTTGAAAGTATTAAAAAACTACTCTATAATTTTGCCAATAGGTTTTCTACTATAGCACCAAGGCATTTAGCATCATATTGTGACAGTGCACGTAAAAATGCAGTTGACACGCATAAAAAAACCAAACAAACCAAACTATAGTTGACATATTTAAATATGGAAACAAAACATATAAATATGAAATAAATCTTAAAACAAAACAAAATTTCAAATCAAAATAAATAAATAAATTTTTTATAAACGTAAAACAAAGATAAATTTTTAAATTAGACTTTAAAAAAGTAACTTATAAATATGAAATAAATCTAATAAAACAAAACAAAAAATCAAATCAAATCAAATCAAATAAATAGAACAAAAACTTTAAACGTAAAACAAAAGAAAAACTTTTAAAAAGTAACTTATATCATATTTACCACTTGTAAAGTAGAAACAAAACAAAAGAATTAGAAAAGACAAATTTTTAAATTAGACTTGTAAAATGTAACTTATAAATATGAAATAAATCTAAAACAAAACAAAAAATAAAATAAAATAAAATAAATAAAACAAAAACTATAAATGTAAAATAAAAGACAAACCTTTAAAATAAACTTTTAAAAAGTAACTTATATCATATTTTTTACACTTGTCACAGTGCCTTCATGACAAATGCTATGGGTGTACTGTTTTGCTTAATTACTTCGTAGTGATGTGAAGAGGGTTAATCAAATTTGTAGATGGCAAGGGTACATGATGCCATTTTGCAGTTGTTCCTGTGCCGAGGATGTTCTGGGATGCTGAGATGCTTCAAAATGCTCCCACCTCCCTTGCCATCCCCTAATCTTTGCCTTTGCTAGGAAGTGCACAGGGAACACTGGGGGATGGCTGGCCTATTTCCCAATTAAGTAAAAAATCTGAAAATTTTAAAAGACTACTCCATAACTATGCCAATAGGTGTTCTACTACAGACCGAGGCATTGAGCATCATGTTGTGACTGTGCATGTGAAAATGCAGTCGACATGCATTAGAAAAACAAAATCTAAGCTATAGTTGACATATTTAAATATAAAAATAAAACATATAAATATGAAATAAATCTATAAAACAAAACAAAAAATCAAATCAAATCAAATAATATATTTTTTTTACAAATGTAAAACGTAAGTCAAATTTTTTAAATTAGACTTTTAAAAAGTAACTTATAAATATGAAATAAATCTAAAACAAAACAAAATATCAAATCAAATCAAATAAATAAAACAAAAACTGTACATGTAAAACTTGATGAACTTTATTATATAGTTGATATCGGGTTTTCTTTCTGGTTCTTTCCCGATTGAGTTTTTGAACCATTTTATTATATAATAATATATATAGTGGCACATCCACTTTTGCTTAAAAAAAAAAACCTAAAGACGAACTTTTAAATTGAACTTTTAAAATGCAACTTATATCATATTTACTACACTTGTCAAAGTGAAAACAAAACAAAAGAATTACCAAAAAATGAATAGTGGCTTCTTCAGGAGTAAAATTATAATTTACATACAAAAGTAAAATAGCTATTCATATGTTAAACAATGTGATAAAATAAAATAAAATTTGAATATTTGTAGCACCTAAAATAATTATAAGATGAAGTAAACTAATGCACAAAGAGATAAACTACAGACTGTTATCTCTTTGCATTTTCAGATAAATGTATTTAAGATATCTTTACGTGTAGGCCAACACAAATGCAATTATTGCCAACGCCCCGAATTTTAAGATACCTTGTTTGACATGGGCTAATTGCACTTGTCAATCCTTACTGGAGTCAAAACAGATGGAAAATACATTGACGTTGAAATCCTAGACAGCTCTGACAGTTGAGGAAGACAATTTGTTATAGTATATACTGGAATCATCTGACTGGACATATTTAGAGAGCAGACAAAGATGAATGTGAGAGTACTTTCTTGCAGCTAAGCAAAGTGACCGCCAAATTGGAGATATCTTATGTCCTAAGTGCTGTGATTTTTTTGACCTGTGCTTTAGTTGCTGAAGATTTAAGAATTATTGAGAAATCAGTTTACAAGGGAAGGGCTTTGAAGGTGATTTGAAAATCATGGACTCTGCAATAAAATTGCCATTATTGGAAGAATAATTGATGTGAAGAAAAAAAATTAAGATATTTTAGTCCAGAATTTAAATTCTGTATTACACATTGTTTTCAGTTAGAATTACTATTCAGTACCCATAAAAGGCATGATAAATAAACTTCAACCCCTGATTGTGATAGCAAGAATCATCGGAATTAAACTGTCAAATTATTTCTGGAGATATTTGTTATCATGGGCTAGTTTTTGTCAAAAAGGAACTCCAAATTACATTCCATGCATAAAAGATTACAATGAAAATGAAAATCCAGTTGCTATAATGCATAAGAAATGTAGGGGGGAGGTTGGTGGACTGAGTTGAACCCTAGAGGGCATGGTAACTAAATAGTTTGGAAGAGAGACTTAATTCAAATCTATCACAGGGTTTGGCCAGTTGCCTCGTGTTGCACTATCTAAAAATGAAAAGAAATATGAACTGAATACAAGACATTATTGAAAAGTTCTAGATCTAAAGTTCTCATTCAAGCAACCTGAAAATTAAAATGTTCAGTGTCTCGTGATGTAGAAGGATCTTGTGCAAACTGGCAAACAACATCAACAAAAAAAATTAGTTGTGTTTATGTTTATTTGTTTGGCTTCCTCGTTATGGTGGAGGGCATTTCTACATGTTAATTAAATTCAAATTCATATTTGAATTATTTTCCCTCACAAAAGGGCATTCTACATGCATGGAATACTTAACTTTAGTTACAAGTAGAAGATTTGCAAAGCCAGTGCCTATTGTTGGTACAAATATTTAAATTATAATTAGTGTGTCCGAAGGGGTAGGTAGTTGGGTAGTTGGTTGGTCGCAATAGTTTGTTGCAACCCTTCGACACTAAATATTCTTATGTACTTGTGTTCGACATCGTCATTGTGAATTAAAGGAGTAATGCTGCAGTTGTGAATTTGAACAACCCATCGACAAAGGAAGTAGCCACAACGAAGACGATACATTTCAGGAGTTGTTTGAGGGATAAAGAGCATTGACATCTGACTTGATCTCATTGCTTCAAGTGTTGATAAAAACCCACATACGAAGAGAGGACACGAAAGAAAAAGTTCCAAGAGCGCAGTGTAGCACTCTCTTTGAGTAAGCCCTGCTGTGGACCAGTTGATGAGCGGGCTTCCATGACTTTTGGCGCATACATTTTTGGCGCTGAAGAATTTACGTAAGTCAGTCAACTAAGAGAATTGAACGAAGACAAAAATCTGAAAGTATACATAAACGAGTTTGAGGCTATTCAAAAGGCCAGGAGACTCGAGGAACAAGCGAAATGTCGAAGACTCCTAAGGAGACTAGCAAAGGGAAGGCTGGAGGAAAGGTTGCCTGAAGGAAACCTAGTAGGTGCCAGAGCAAGGAGAATTGGAGATGTGGAGTGCAAAGAGTGTAGCATGGAAGGAGGGTACCATACAAAAGGGGACAAAGTAAACGATGAAGACAAACAAAGACAAATTATTAGAAGAGATTAGAAGCCAATTGAGGTACCTCACTCTCACACCGAGAGAAGAGTCGTGGGGTCCAAGGGGGAGAAGAAGAGGTTGAGGACGGTGGTGCAAGGGATACCAATGCAGCCACGAGTGTAGGAGGGACATAGGGCATGGTAGCCAAAGTAATATATCCAACACATTCGTTTTTAGAAACTACACTACACCACAATAACAAAAACTATAATCATGTCTCAAAAAAAAAGTTACTGAAATTGATAGGCGATGAGAAGGAAGACCCCATGCACCATTGAAGAACCTATGAAACCATCTAGTTTGCCAAAACGGTGACAAAAAAAAATGATTGGGCTAAGCATTCCCAACCACGTTGACGAAAGTGGCGATAGATTGGTACTCAGATGTGGATAAAACCATAGTCAGCTTGTGGACAGATTTGAAGGAGTTTCAAACAAAATTATGGTTGTTGCGAGACGATTGAATAAATTTATAGCAAAGTAACATGACTCGAACTTGGCTTGGACTTGGCAAGGGTAACTTGCCTCGTGACCCAGCTCGGACTCGCCAGTGACTCGGCAAAGTGAAAAAACCTCGAAATTTTGAGATTTTTTAGGATTTAAAGAACATTCCATGCACCCATTATTGAATAAAGCTTAAAGACACAATAGCATCATGAACTAGAAGGTAATTTGATCACAATGCTGTTTATGGATAACATCAGTAGAAGTAACGATGTTCATTTGATATATACAAATCTATATCAGGCTTCTCTGATAATATTCATTATTGTTAATTACAGATATATATATATATATGTGTGTGTGTGTGTGTGTGTGTGTGTGTGTGTGTGCGGGCGCGCTCGCGCTTGTAACATACAGTCAATGATAATATTGACAGACAATAATATTGGCAGTGTTGTATTATATCAGCGAATGTTATAGTATCGATAGTGTTGTATTATATCAGCAATCATTGTAGTATCGGCAGTGTTTGATTATAACACCGATCACTTATGTTAATGCATTGTGTATGTGTTAAGTTACTTGTTAGTTATGCCACATAGAGGCATGACTGTACGGGGGTCATAACCCTTCACCAACATATAAAGGAATAGGCAGATCGCTGAGGATAACAATCAACACAAGGCATTATAAGTCCCAGCGATCTGCACTATAATCACAGGATCATTATCAACCTTCTCCTTCGCACTCTTTGCCGAAAGACTATTAACATATTTACACTACAGTACGGGTTGTCGACAGTCTTCATTGGAAGATCTTCATCATCTCAGCAATTACAGAACAGTCACCGTTTGAGAATCAAATCTGATCTGCAGTTATACAAGTAAGAGTATCTATCATTATTCATATCTACTGTAATAGTTTTGTCTATCAAAGATCTATAAAATCTAACATGGTATCAGAGCCATTCTGATAAGAAAAGCTATCACTCAGAATTAAAATCTAAAGTCTGAGATTTACAAAAGCTAAATTATATTATTAAATCAGAATGATGAATCATGTAAGACTAGAAGATAGGCTTGAGGGGGCATCAAATTTTTCATCATGGAAAATTAGAGTCATGATAATATTAAGAGAAATGGAATTAGAGGAGTATATTGAAACAAATATATCCATGCCTAAAAATGATCTAGAGAAAGTAACATGGAAAAGACAAATAACAAAACAATGAAAATTATAATAGATTCTATAAAAGATCATATTCTTCCATCCATATCCAGTCTCAAGATTGCATTTGAGATGTTCTCCACTATAAGAGATACATTTGAAATCAACAATACTAGTAGATTATTGACCCTAAAACAAGATCTACTATATATAAAGATGAAAAATGGAGAATCTATTACATCCTACTTTCTAAGGATTTCTAAATTAAAAGATCAACTTGCAACAATGGAAAATCGAGATGATGACAAAGAACTCAGCATGATAGCACTAAGAGGTCTTCCTCTATCTTGGGAAACATTTATTTGACATTTAAGCTCTCGACCCGAACTCCCTAAATTTTATTTATCAAAGAATGAATGCATACAAAAGAATCGAGATTAGTCTCAAGAGGACTAAGTACAAATCAAGAGGGAGACATTCAGGCACTCCATGTAAATTCAAACAAGAAAAGAAAATTCAAATATAATAAAAGGGAATCTAACAAATTATATAAGCAACATGATTGGTCCAAAGTTAGATGTTTCAAATGTGATAAAATTGGTCAATCCCATAACTTTTGCCCTGAAAAGAAGATAATTCAAGCAGCCTTAGCAGAAATCAAAGGAGAGGAAGTAGAGAAAGAAGAAAGAGAAAACTATGCTTTTTACTTAGCCCTATCAAGCGAATTAAATTCAAACCACAACACTTGGATTATAGATAGTGGAGCATCTCGGCACATCACCGGTTTTAAAGACAAATTTGAAACTTTCTCAGAACAATCCTCAGAAGAAGTTACCATTGGAGATAACTCTACTCATTCTATCAAAGGCATTGGTTCTTGTTCAATCTACCTAAATTCAAAAATTACTCTACAACTCAAAAATGTTTTATATGTACCAGGAATAAAAGGAAACCTAGTCTCTATTTTTGGTCTTGTTGATCAAGGATTTAGAATTACTTTTCAAGAGGGAAAAGTTCTATCTTGGCCAAAGAACTCTAATATGAAGAAAGCCATTTCCATCGGATTTAGAGATGGAAGCCTATATAAACTTTGTAATAATCAAAACCTAGCTCTTAGTCATGAAACTTCAAATTCCATTGAAATTTGGCATAGGAGGCTAGGTCACCTTCACTATCGTGCATTATCATCCATAGGAAAAATTGTAAAAGGTTGACTTAGTCTCAAAATTGATCACTTAAGTATTTGCAAAGGATGTGCTTTAGGCAAAAAATACTAAGCAGTAATTTCCTAAAAGTTTTCACAAATCAAAATCCATTCTTGAACTGATTCACATTGACCTTTGTGGTCCTATGTCTGTACCTTTTCTTAACGGGTGCTTCTTTTATGTAATTTTTATTGATGATTACTCTAGAAGAACTTGGATCTACTTTTTGAAACAGAAAGAATCAGCTGAAGTTTTATCAAAACTCAAAGAGTTCAAAGCCCTAGTTGAAAATCAGATAGGACAGAAAATAAAAGTTCTAAGGTTAGACAATGGAGGTGAATACATTTCTGATATTTTAAAAAACTTTTGCATTGCTGTTGGGATTAAGAGGGAGTTTTTTGTACCATATAATCCTCAACAGAATGGAGTTGCTGAACGTAAAAATAGATCAAATGTTGAATCAGCTAGAGCAATGATACACGATCAAAACCTTCATACTTCCTTTTGGGAAGAAGTATCTAACACTGCAGTCTACATTCAAAATAGATGTCTACACTCAGTATTAGAGAACACTACTCCTGAAGAAGTATTTACGGGCATTAAACCAGATCTAAGTCATCTAAGAATATTTGGATGTCCTGTTTATATCCACATTCCTAAAGAGAAAAGAACAAAACTAAAACCATCCGGAAAGAAGGGGATACTTATTGGATACAGTGAAACAACAAAAGGATATAGGGTCTTCATTCCAGGTCAAAGAACAATTGAGATTAGCAGAGATGTGAAATTTGAAGAAGATATTGCCTTTAATATTTCTAGAAACAGTGATGAATCCATTACTAAATCTATTCCTGAAGTAGATGAAAATCACCAAGCAGAAATTGAGAGGGAGAATGATATTGAACCATCCTCTTCCACTATGTCTAATCATGAAGATTTTGAAAATGTCAACAATAAAAAGAGGCCACTTTGGGCTAGGAAAATTATAGAAGAAAATCAGGTTGAACCTAATGAAGTAATTCGAGAAAGTAAAAGAATGAGAAATCAATCATTTTATGTTGCATTATTAACTGGACTTATAAAAACTGAACCTTCAAATTTTAAAGAAGCACTTTCAAATCAGTCTTGGAAAGAAGCAATGATTGAAGAATATAACTCCATACTAAAAAATTATGTATGGGATGTTGTATCAAGACCTAAAAACAAATCAATTGTTTCTTTAAAATGGTTGTTTAAAATTAAGCATGCATCTGATGGCAGCATTGAAAAGTACAAAGCTACGTTTGTAGCACGGGGTTTCTCACAGAAAGAAGGCATTGATTATGAAGATACATTTGCACTAGTTGCTGGATATACTTCAGTTAGAACCATCTTGGCTATCGCAACATCTAAGGGATGGAAGGTTCCTCAATTGGATGTCAAAACAACATTCTTAAATGGCAAAATTGAAAAAGTTTATATCGAGCAACCAGAAGGACTCAACACCGATGACAACAAAGCTCACGTTTGTAAATTAAAGAAAGCGCTTTATGGTCTCAAATAGGCTCTCGGAGCATGGTATGAAAGGAAAGACAACTATCTAATGAAGTTAGGATATTCTAAAAATGAAGCTGATCTTAACTTATACTTCAAAATAGATGGTGATGATATGATTATTCTTGTATTATATGTTGATGATTTGTTAATAACAGGTGAAGAACATCTCATAAAGAAATGCAAACAAGAACTCACAATAGAGTTTGAAATGCAAGATTTAGGTCTACTTCACTACTTTCTTGGATTAGAAGTCTAGTAACAAAATAACTACATTCTTCTGAATCAAAGAAAATATGTAGTCGACATTTTAACAAAATTTGGAATGATGGAATGTAAACCAACTTCTACTCCTATGGAAGTCAATCTACACAGGTTGAAGGATGATATGATCAAATCAGAACCTACAGATTCTACTTACTACAAGCAAATTATTGGATCTTTAATGTATTTGATGAATACTCATCTTGACATATGTTATGCTACTAACACCTTGAGTTAGTTTATGTGTGCACCAACGAAGATACATCTACATGCAGTTAAATACATTTGGAGATATCTAAAGGGTACTATTGGCATGGGAATCAAATATGATAAAGTCAACATCGAACTTATGGATATTCTGGTTCCAATTAGGCAGGCAGTCCTACTAAACGTAAGAGTACTTCTGGATGTTGCTTTAGTTTAGGATTTGCTATGGTTTCTTGGTTCAACAGAAAATAGTCTTTAGTTGCATTAAGTTCTACTAAAGTAGAATACATTGCATCTTCCTTGGGTGTTAGAAAAGTGATATGGCTATGAAAGTTGTTAGTAGATTTGTTCAAAAGACCTTTGAAGCCCATTGTGATTCATTGTGATAATCAAAGTTGCATCAAACTTTTTGTTAATCCAGTTTTCCACAATTGTTCCAAACATATTGAAATTTCTTACCACTACATTAGAGATATGGTGGATGGAGGAATCATTCAATTGGAGTACACCAATAGTAATGAGCAAACAACAGATATCTTTACTAAGCCTCTTGCTAAATTGAAGTTGAAATACTTCAGAGAAAAACTTAGTATGATTAATTTGTAATATTGAATATTAAATTTAAATATTCAATTCATGTGAGTTTATGCTTCTATTGTTGTTTAGTTGCATCAGATATGTAATGAAAGGTGATGATCTTTCATGGATATATATATATATATATATATATATATATATTCAGAAGTTAATTGTTTGTAAGGTGATGATCTTGCAAATGATAAGCCTGTTATCATGGACATCTCTAGATATTGTTTTGGACAATTAGAGATCATAGATAACGAATCCATTATGTTACCATGGACATATCTAGATATTGTTTCGAACAATTAGAGATAATAGGTAACGAATCTATTATGTTATCATGGACATCTCTAGATATTGTTTCAGAGAGATCATAGATAACATATCCATTTTGATTACTCTAGATATTGTTTTAGACAATTAGAGATCATAATTTATGTTATGATAGTGTTCATAGCATGGTGATTTTAATTATTTCACTAGTCACTGTTTCATAGTGTTAAGATCAGATAAAGTGTTCAGATATTCTATTTTGAAATCTAAAGGTGTATTACTTCTCCCTTGCTAAGAGGGAGTGTTGATGTATAGCATCAGTAGAAGTAATGATGTTCATTTGATATATACAAATCTGTATCAGGCTTCTCTGATAATGTTCATTATTGTTAATTACAGATATATATGTGTGTGTGTGTGTGTTGTTTAGATTAACATACACTTAATGATAATATCGACAAACAGTAATATTGGTAGTGTTTTATTATATCAACGAATGTTATAGTATCGACAATGTTGTATTCTATCAGCGATCATTGTAGTATCGATAGTGTTTGATTATAACACCGATAACTTATGTTAATATATTGTGTATGTGTTAAGTTACTTGTTAGTTATGCCATCGTAGAAGCATGACTCGTGACCAAAGGCTACGTAGAGTCATGACTCTATAGGGGTCATAACCCTTCACCAACATATAAAGGAATAGGCAGATCGCTGAGGATAACAATCAATACAAGGCATTATAAGTTCTAGCGATCTGCATTATAAGTCCTAGTGATCTGCACTATAATCACAGGATCATTATCAACCTTCTCCTCCACACTCTTTGCTGAAAGACTATTAATTTACACTACAATACGGGTTGTCAGCAGTCTTCATTGGAAGATCTTCATCATCTCAGCAATTACAGAACAGTCACCATTTGAGAATCAAATCTGATCTGCAGCTATACAAGTAACAGTATCTATCATTATTCATATCTACCGTAATAGTTTTGTCTATCAAAGATCTATAAAATCTAACAAATGCACATACTTAAAAGTTAAAATACATCGATTACATAAGTACGAAGGTAAATTTCTAAATACTAAATAGTAGCTGAAGGAAATATAAAAGTAAAACATAAATATATAAAATGATAAATCCATGAAGCCCATCAAAATGTATATCAAATTCATGAAATCCAACACATCAATAGTCATCATTAAATGTTCCGAATTCCGATAATTTGTTAAGCTAAACAAAAAGTTAAAACAAGACTATAGCTGTGGCTCCTAGTCCTCATCCTCATCCTCATCTTCATCCTCATCCCCAGCCTCAACCTCAAGCTTAGTATAATCTATAAAATGCCTCTCAGTCAGGCGTCTAAGGTAGGTTTTGGATGACTGATTAGACATAGTATTAGCTTGTGAGGTGCCTCTGGGATCAACTGTAGCCTTTACCAGTGCCTGTGAGGGGCCACTAGGAACAACTGTAGCTCTGTGGTCCTTTGCTGCCATAGCTACGACCTTAGCCTCTCTGTTTGCCTCGTCAACCCACACTAGGTCCTCATCATTAAAGACAGGATCAGTAGCCTCAGTGATTCACTCAAACTCTGTATCAACCTCCTCTAGAGTAATTAGAGGGGTGTCACTATCCAAAATCTCCCTAGTCTTAATGCGTAGGTTGTAATGCACAAGGACTAACTTATTCATTTTCTCCACAGACAACCTATTACGCCTCTTCGAGTGGATGTGCTCGACCATGCTCCAGTTGTGCCCACATCCAGAAGTGCTACTTGGTTGGCTCATTATGCGGATAGCGATTTGTTGAAGGTTTTTGGTTGAAGGCCCAAAAATTTGCTAACATCTATCTGAATTTTGAAAAAAGGAAAAGAAAAAAATATTAGTCTCATTTCAAAATTTGAACTTTAAAGCTATAAATTTAGAAATTAGATTGTATAAGGCTTAAGCTACAATTTTTACCTGGCTGCAATTTTGTATGACCTTTGCAAATTTGACTTGAAAAAATGGGCCCTGTTGCATTATTATAGGCATCCATCTGAAGCAATATATGTGTGGCATTAGTGGCCATCTTTGATATCACAATGTATAAGCCACTAAGAACCTCCTCATTTGCGTTGAAATCTTCACGGAAATGGTATGCCGGATTGAGGTAATAGGTTGTTGCATGGATGGGTTTATGAAGTGGATTTTGCCATCTCTTATCAATTATGTCTCAAATAGAGCCATACTTGTCCTCAACTCCTACATATTTGGCCTTAATAGCCTCCTTGGCCCTATCCGTGCCCTCATATATGTAGCCCATAGCAGACTTCTCCCCATCAACAACTCGTAGGAGGGCTACAAGGGGCTCAGTGATCTACAAAACAATTAAACAAAAAAATAATTTAGTGAATGACGAAACTTTGCAAAGTTGCATAATGAAAATAAACCAAAAATATGTATGAGAAATTAATTTATAAAATTTTAAGACTTAAGCTTTTAAAATTTAAATTACCTCCATAATCTCCTTACATGGCTTCCAAAAACCTTCTTCATCATAAATGCATTTTGTTGCATCTATCCCTACGGGGGTGGTGGCAAAGGAGGAAGAACTCCATTGTGGACTAACAAACATGCACCTCAAAGCTAACCTTGAACTCAACAAGGATTTTAGTGTGATAAAACTAGAGGCAAATCTTGTGATACCGGGACGAGCCAACTCCTTTCCCTTCTTCTATTCCCTCATAATGCTGAGGACCAAGGCATGATTATAGATGAATTAGCAAAGATTTTTGGCCTTAGCAACACATGATTTCACCCATTCAAGCTTGCCAATATCTTCTAACATGAGGTCGAGGCAATGGGCCGCACATGGAGTCCAAAAGATTCTTGGGTGTCTCTCTATCAAAAGTTTTCCTGTAGCAATTTAAAATTAGTTAGTAAACAATTACAAATTTAGATGTGTTCAAAAATTTTTAATTTTCAAAATTTAATGAAAAACTAATATAAATTTTTTAGAACTTAGAAGTTCAAATTTTACCTGCAGCAACATAATTAGCTGCATTATTAGTCACCACTTGGACAACATTTTCTTCCCCCACCTCCCTTATGACCTCCTCAATAACCTCACATAAGAATTTGCATTTTTGACATGTGAGGAAGCATCTATAGACTTCAAAAATATGGTGGATTCTGAAAGTGAAAATTAAACAAAATAATTATCATTGAATAGTCAATAAAACAAAATTTTAGTTATTCAATAATACATTAAATTTTAGACTACAAGAAGTAGAGGATGATGAATTACCTCCACTACAAACAAAAAAATTTAGGAGAGTCCTATTCCTCCTATTTGTCCATCCATCCGTCATAATGGTACACTCCGTTTGGCTCCAAATCTTTCTATGGTCCTCCAACTCAAGTTTCATCTCCTTAACCATTTCTAGTATTAGGGGGCCACTCAACTCATCTTCAGTGGGGGCTTTTAACCCAGCACCACAGATGGAAACTACATCAATCATCCCCTGCCAATAAGTAGTCCTATTACATTTATAAAAACATTTTAATTAGCATATTTCAACATCAAGTTAAAACCATAAAATTTTATTTTACAAATTGAACTTAAAAATTAAAACGTAAAACAATCAAATATAAATGAGCTGCTATAAATAGAATGTTGCAGAAATACCAAAACTTGCAAATTGCTCTTCTTCCAACTTCTTGGCCTCCTTTCTGGTTCTTGGTTTGTTTTCTCTTGTTATTGCATTTATTTTTGGACACCTTTGTGTGATCCTGCTGTTGTCAGCCTCATTGTTGTAATTTTTCAGTCCCATAGACTTTTTATTGGTCTTTTGTTGGACATTAATAACATTATCTTATCATATTCTAGACGAAGCTCTCAAGTGAGGGTTGTGCACTAGGAGTGGAACGTGGTTCAAAAAAATTGTCAACCTAGATTTTCCAACTCTAGGACGAAAGGTAATGCCAGTACTACTAGCAGGGGCAGCGCCACTAGCAGTGCAAGGAATAGATGTAGAAGAAGTACAACTAGTAGAAGCTCTAGGACGATAGGGGGAAGGGAAGCACATTCTCCAACATAACCTATTGAACCTAGGGGTATAAAACTAGAGACAAAAACAGTTCTAGATGAGCGTGGAAGGGAAGTGTAACCAATTTGAGCTAACTCAGCTAATTGTTTTTGTTTTAATTCTTTTTCTTGTTCATATTTTTCTAAGGCAACATAATAGAATTGTTGAGCCTCAGGAGTTGCAATTTTACAAGGCTCAACATCATGACCATGTATGCCAGCAATATGGTATTGCAATCTATTTATACGCCTAGTATTAACGACCTTACAAAATAGGCATTTTGTTTGAGTTCTACCTCTACTTGAAAAGTCTACGGTGTACTTGCAGCACTCATCTTTTTTATTGTCTTTAGAGAGCTTAGGTTTTTTAGGTGGAGGAGCCATTATGAGTAAGGAAAAATGTCAAGATTGCTGCAATAAGACATTTTAGACCAAATATTTCCATTTAAACATTGTATTTTATGAAGATCTACAGTAAAACAAAACCCATAAACATACAAGAAAAATTCATCCAAAAAAGCCATAAGCATAGAGAAAAAAATCATCAAAATCCAAAAAATCAACTCTTACCTATTTGAAATGAGTTGAGAAGTGTTGAGAAGAGCTCCTATAAACTCCTTGATGATCTAAATGCAAGCGTATAGTTGCTCCAATGTCACAAATGCAAGCTTTTCTCTTCTTCCTTTCAGCTGGTGGCAAAATAGTGGCACTGTCTCTCTCTCTCGCTCTCTTTTTCTCTCTTTTTCTCACAATAGTGTTATGAAAGCCCTTTTAGGGTCTTAAGGATTAAAAAAACCAAAAAATATATTTTAAAAAAAGCATTTTTTTATGTTTTAACTTACCCAAACTTTGATTGTTGTGGCCGGGTCACGATAGTCGTGACTCGTGAATCACGCCTTGACTCGCGAGTCACACGAGTCACCCTCCCTGATTTGCCAACCCCGAGTCATGGGTCATTTTGACTCGACAAGCTCTCCCTAACTTGCTGACTCAGGAGACTTGCCCGACTCGCAATGAGTCTCGTTACTTGGATTTATAGTACCAAACAGGCAAAGAATGAGACTATATAAGCTTATGGTCGGAGGTTGCAAGAGTTGTTAGGGAAATTGGACAGTCAACCAACTGATGGCCTAAAGAAGCGGTGGTTCATGGAGGGATTGAGACCCTCATTGAAGATGAAAACTGTACCTATGCATTGTACACAAATGCGTACAACAGAGCAATGAACATGAAAAGTGAGAGCAAGATGGCTAAATAGAAGCACAAGTCGTCATCCAAGGATGACGATTCCTTTGCTCAAAGTCGTGATGTGGAATCAAATAAGAAAACACAAGCCCTCCAAATGGACATGCTAGGAATGATGCAAGAATTCAAGTCCATGAAGGCCATTATGAGCTAGAGTGAGGACGAAGATATGTGGTGTATGAAGTGAAGGAAGAGGGCCACACCAAGGGGCATGCTCGAAGAAGAATATTTGCGATATTTGCAAGATTATTGTTTTTTTTTACTGAGGAATGCCCATACAATATGAAGACATGAGGTCAACACGTGTTTTTCACCCAAGAGCCCTCCACATTAATAGCAATGACCAACCCTATGGCGAATAACACAACAACATTGTCTGGTGGCTTCCGAAATAATAGGTGTGAAGGAAGGAACAACAATAATAATAATAACAATTACAACAATAGCTAGAGTTGCATCTAGTTTGATGCAAAGGGAAGGCCAATGATCCAATGCCATGCATGTAGCTAGTGGAGACACTTCTCTTGTGATTGCGTAAAGGAAGAACCATCTCACTTCCCTGTAGATGGTGTGGGCTAGGAAACCATAAGGATGCTAGTTGTCCAAAGTTTGGTGTGAACTTGTTGAGTATTGAGAAGGGGAGCACAAAGGAGGTATTGGCAGTCACCTATGCGTAGTCAAAGAAGGCCACATACCATGATTTCCATACAGAGAAGCTAAGGGACGTGACGCTAAGGCGGACAAAGAAAAATAGATGATGATTGAGAGGAGGGAGAGACACGAAATGAAAAGTACCTCACTATGATCAGAGCCTTAGAAGAACATTTTGTGGCGAATCATGTAGATAGAGGTTACACTTGAACTTAATGACCCCTTGGAATGTGCACAGATCCAATGTTGCTGGCTATCAACAATGGGAGACATCTTATAGTGATAGAAATGGGTATTCTCTGCACCATTTTGAGAGACAGCATCATGGATGGGGGGTCTGGTGTTAATGTGCTTCTAGAGGAGAAATAGAAGTTGGTGAAACCTTTATTGTGGCCACCAACCTTCCACTAGGTGAGTGCAGATCAATATGACATCAAGCCGCTTGGGACACTAACGACGCAAAGAGTAATGATCGACAACTAGTTATTGGAAATTGTGATCCACTTTAAGAAGGGCTATGATGCGATCCTTAGGAGAGGGTGGTTGGTGGCAGCCAAGGTGAACCATGATTGGAAACAAAACACTATCCATGGAGAAAGGTGAGAGGAAATTCACCATTGATCTCAAGACATAGACGGTGAGCGAGGACTTGATATCCTTGTCAGAATTTGAGTCTGAAGGAGGTATAAATGACACAGATGGATGGAAGCAACAAATGGAACCCAATGAGGAAGGCATCTTGGAATTGCTAGGCTTTTCTGAGGATGGCCTCGACTCTATGAATGGCCTCTTCCACTGGCAAACGAAAGATTATGAACCATTCCATTGCAACATACTTCAAGCGGAGGAAGGGGTAGAGGACTTGTTCTTCCAACATACAGAGGGTACGTTGAAGGGAAGCCCAGGTGAACAAGGCACAAACACATCAGTTTGACATGGCAAAGCCAATTTGGCACAAGGAATCCTCTTTGAAGGTTACCAACCTTGGCGATGAGGTTAATCTCGAAAACATCGTTGTGGGTGATGACTAGAACCTTGTCGTCAAAGCGACATCGTTCAAAATCTTTATGGAGTATAAAGACATATTTGCTTGGATGTATAAAGATTTGAAAGTAGTTCATCTAGAGCTATGCATGCACTGTATTCCGTTGGTACTGGTGTCATACCAGTCTAAAAGAGACCATACAAGATGAATAAGAACTATGTTACACAAGTGAATGTGGAAATTGAGTGAATGTTAGATGCGGGTATTATTTTCAAAGTACAAACAAGTGAGTGGGTCTCTCCCATTATTATATCATTGAAGGAGGTGAACCAAATTCGTATTTGTGTATACTTCTAATGCTTCAATGCAATCATAGTGAAGGACCCCTTTTTGATTCCCTTTACTGATAGTATCCTTGAAGAAGTGGCAGGGCATGAAATCTATTCCCGCATGGATGATTTCTTAGGATACAATCAAATATTTGTAGTTGAGGAGGACAAGTTGAAGATTATGTTTATGGTGGAGGGCAATGTTGGAAATTTGTTCAGCGCTTCCCTTGGGATTCATGACAAGGGCTTAATCGTCTCCTGTGTACTATAAGTTGAGTGATTGTATCAAGCATTAACAAATGGGTCTTTTGGTGCAACAACAACCCCACTCTAACAAGTGGTATGAGAGCTTGGTCATTGGTTCGAATCCTCAGACCCTTGGGTAACGCTGAGGGGGAGATTGTTGGAAATTTGTTCAGCACTTTGTACTATAAGTTGAGTGATTGTATCAAGTATTAATAGATTGGTCTTTTTGTGCAATGACAACGCCACTCTAACAGATGTTTGTGCATATAACACCCTGCCCTTTGGATTTTGTAATGTTCCAACAACGATTCAGAGGATAATATTGCACATTTATGATAAAATGTCCATTGGAAATTTCAAAGCCTTTCTCAATGACTGGTTGATCTTCAATGTGGACACACATCTCGTGGCTCTTAGGGAGTGAATGGAGAGATGCAGGAGAGCACAACTGGTACTGAATCCAAAGAAGTGCAGGTTTATGGTACCACAAGGGAAACAAGTAGGGCATATTGTACACAAGGTTGGATTGAATCGATTAGGACAAGGTATGGTGATTGTTGAAATGGAAGCACTTGTTGACATTACAAGGTGAAATCTTTCTTGGGGCACGTAGGATATTATTGGAGGTTCATCAAAAATTGTGCTCAAGTATCATACTGGCTAGACAAACTCACATAAAAGCGAGAGGTCTACACTTAGAGGACGATATAGGAGGAATCATTGTAGGAGGTGAAGACACGGTTGGTTAGTTTGCTGATATTTTGACATACCCAAATTGGGACAAGGAGTTCCATGTACATGTGGATGCGTCCAATTTGGCTATTGGAATCACTTTGGCACTGGTGGGAGATCATGGGCTGGACCACCCAATCTATTTGTTAGACAAACTCACATGAAAGCGAGAGCTCTACGCTTAGAGGACGATACAGGAGGGAGCATTGCAGGAGGTGAAGACACGGTTGGTTGGTTTGCCAATATTTTGACATACCCAAATTGGGACAAGGAGTTCCATGTACATGTGGATGTGTCCAATTTGGCAATTGGAATCACTTTGACACAGGTGGGAGATCATGCGCTGGACCACCCGGTCTATTTGTAGTAGTTTGTTGTCTAAGGTCGAGAAAAATTACAACAGGATAGAGGAGGCTCTTGGAATGGTATATGCTGTTCAAAAATTTTGATGCTACTTGTTGGGAATGCCATTCACCTTTTATGTGGATTGTCAAGCTTTGATGCACGTCGTCAATAAACCTATAATTCAAGGGAGAGTGACTAGATGGCTGCTAATGTTGACAGAGTTTACATTTACCTTTATAGTATGACCGATAAAGAGTCATTTGATTGCCAACTAGCTCTCCCGCATCAAGTCTGGAGAACTACTAGAGGGACTCAATGATAATTTCCTAGACAGATCTATTTCAAATCGCAGTCTTGCTAGAGTGATATATAAGGATTAAAGCAAGTACTTATCCACATTCCGGTTCTCGAGGGACATTCTTCTTGGAGAGAGAAGGAAATTGGTCTTGAGGAGTGAGACGTTCCACTTGATCAATGTATAGTTATATATAATGAGAATGGACCAGGTACTCTGGAGATGCATCATGGAAGAAGTTCCGAGTGTTCTTTAGGTGGGGCGTGAAAGTTTGACAAGCGGAGACATGGGACCTAAAACTATGACAAGGAAGGTGCCACTTGGAGGTTTGTGGTGGCCTACGTTATACAATGATGCCAAACACTGGATCGTCGGCTATGACACATGTCAGAGGGTCGAAAAACAATTGAATTGAGATTTTATGCCCTTGAATCCCTCACAGATAGAAGATTTATTTGAAAGGTGGGGACTTGACTTCATTGAGCCACTAAAGGCTAGTAGAGCAAGGAGATGTAGATACATTGTTGTGGCAATTGAGTACCTTACAAAATAGGTAGAGGAACAGGCCTTGGCCGACAACTCAATGTTGAGCATAAATGAATTATTGCAAGGTATGGGTTTTTGATACAATTGACAATTGACTGAGGAGGCCACTTTGTGAATGATGTCATTTGGTTGCTAACTTTGGAAGTTCAAGATCTTTCGTTCCTTGTTGAGTCCATATTGCCTATGAGCAAATGCCAAGTAGAAGCGACAAACAAAATATTTGTGTCAGTTATCTACAAATCATGCAAAGTGGAGCAAGAGGATTGGGAGGAAACGTTATCATCAATATTATGGGCCTATTGCATGACATAATAAGTAATTACCAGACAAACACCGTTCTAGTTGATGTATGAATAGGAAGTCGTCGGTCCTGCAGAATTTATGGTTCCAAGCTTGAGGATTGTAATTTAGAATAGGCTCAAAGATATTAAAAACCTTTGGGAAAGCTTATAATACCTTGAACAACTTGGATGAATGTTGAATGAAGGCGTTATGGGCAATGAAGGTCACAAAATAGAGAAGGAAGGCGTGCACGACAAACACTTAAGGTGGGTATAGTGCACTCATGGGTAGCTTGTACTGGAATATAATCTAAGGAATGAGATTAAATTGGGAAAGTTTAAGGTTGGGTGGCTCAAACCATACAAGGTAAGAGAAGTTGGAGAAAATTGTGCAATAAAGTTATGGACACTGTATAGACTAGATGTTAGGATTAATGAGACAAATAACAATTCCATGCAAATGTAAGCAATATCAGAAAATAATAAATCGTAGAGAAGAGAACACAAGACACAAAGATATAATGTGGTTCACCCAATCCCTGGACTACGTCCACCAAATAGCGAGTCCAATATTCTTATCATCCAGTGTTTACAACCTGATTACAATCTGTAATCCCTTACAACTCAATACCACCGCAAGAAGCTACAATCTCATTAGACATTATGAAGTCTCTAACCCTAAGCCATTTTATACAAGCTTTTTGCCACTTACAAAATTAGGGCTAGAATAAGTTGTCCAATAGAAAAATAACAGCTGACGTCTTTTACAATAATAAAGTCAGTTGAGCTTTCGGGGGCGCTTCCCTCGAAAATCCCTCTACGGGCATTACCCCTCGACCCCACGTTGTATTGAGACAGAAACCGCATTTGGGGCTTTGCCCTAGGATCTCGCAAGGGGCATTGCCCCTTGACCTCGTCTTGAGGGTGATGCCCCCAAACCCCCGTAGTAAAATATGGGGGGGAAGCCAGGCCGAATAAAGTGGGGAAAAAATAACCTCCAAGTCTAATTAGGCTCCACATCACAACTCTAGAGATCTTGATGCGATAAATGGGTCCAAGTTGAAACCTTACCATGAAAGGTGTAGGTGATTGAAAGGGCAACCCGAGCCAATAGAAGGTGCGGCATAAGGTTATATTATAATTCCTTTTTAAAAAAGAAGTATACTTTAGAGGACTCACCATACGATTGCCTTGTGAAAGTGTACGATAGTCCCATGTAGTGGACATCATAAGGTGGTCCTGTGCAGTGATCATCGCATAGTGGGGCCAAGTGGTGCTTACCATATGGTGGTCATTGTCAACACATTGTACAACTCAAAAAATAAAAGCATTCCCATGTGGTATAAATTCAGGACCGAGAACATGGGCTATTGCTGATAGTGAAAGTAGAACGCCGTATAGGAGGAGATCGTCATTGTTTGTATAGTCACGTCACTTGATGATAATACAACAACAACAACAAAACACATAAGCCATGGGCATATACAGGACTGGAGGTTGACAGAGATATACATCACCACACACATGTTGACCATCAAGGTGGATTGAAAACGGTAGACAGAGGACATGACGATAAAATGTACAATGATGACATAAGTGAATAGGTGCAAGGAGTCGTACAAAGGAGATAAGCGGGCATAAGAAATGTAATGTCCCCTTTTTGGTTCATCTCTATTGTCGCGTTCCTAGTCCTTTTCACTATGCCATCATGAGCTAACTAGGAACCTTTGAGGTATTTGAGTGAGTTTTGGTCTAGGTGCTTGCAATTTTAGGCCAGGCAGAGTGTTTTAGCTAGGTTTCTCATATACTTAATATTTATGGTAAGTCAGTTGGGTTTGTATTTTGGTATTTCAATATTGGACTTGGACCAGTTCATCGAGAGCTTTCCATCGAGCTAGCACACCGATTATTCCGAGTTCAGTTGGTTGTTTGTTTTATGCCAGAGATGCATTTAGATTATTTATTATGCCACTTTTCTATTACACAGAGACATTAATTAGAGTGGAATTATAAGATAAGGAGAAATAGATAGAGTCAAGCACGGGGAAAATGAAGAGATGTAGGAGATAGTATAAAAGGACATTCAAGTGTTCATTTTGGGGATGCTTGGATATTTGCTCGGATTTGATTTGGATATTGAGCTCTCTTGGAGAGTCAATTGGAAGCTTTGGCTTTTTGCCAGCTTGGAAGAAAAAAATCCACAAGTCAGAAGACAGTGGACGAGTGGAGGTGTCATTTCAGGTGTCTCACTTGTACTTATTTGTATCTCTGATTTTCAGTACTTCTAATCTGACTGTATCTCTGTTTGTAAGATTGGATTTGGGTGGTAATAAGAGGTATTATATTCCTGATGTATAATGCAATAACAAATCTGAGGTTGTTTTAATTTGTGATATTGGTAAAATTTTTGGTTTTGGGTTGAATAACTGGAAAATCTGTCACATGCATTTGCTGTTCATTATTTTTGTGGTATCATTCTGAGGGGTTGAGAATGAATTCTAGCCGGGGTATTACAAGAAAGGTGATTACTATTAGCAAATGCAACCTATACAAGCCAAAGGAGTTCCATAGACTGTACAATGATGAAGAAAAGGGTTCCCACAACCGAGAATTGTTGACTATATTGTTGGGTAGGAGATTTGAGAGCATGTACCATAGGAAGAATTAAAGTGTATAGTGGTGGCGGATAAGAGAAGGGAAGTAACACAATATGAAAGGCATACACAAGTAAGAGATGTGCATGCTGGGAAGTCTCCAGTCGAAAATCAAATTGAGAAAGGAAAGAGTTGCAACATCATTAGTGGCGATAAGTAATCGTCAAAGCATTCTCGAGGCATTAAGGTGAAGCAAGGAGCAAGACTTGGAAGTTGTACGAAAGCAAGGGTTGGCAACACCAATACGTTGTTCCAAGAAATGGAGGAGAAGCCTTAAAAGAGGAATTGATTTAATTAGAAGAGTGTTGTACAGTGGAGGCCGAACAACCCAAGGGTCGCAACGCATACATGGATCATTTATATGAAGCCAGCAATGGTAATCACTTCAATAGATAGGGATTGGAGTGTTTGGCAAAGCACTCATAACTGAATTCATGGTTAGAAAAGAACAAGAAGAAGACAATTTTTGATGGATCCCAACAAGGAGGATTGGAAAAATCAGTTATAGTCAACTTCAAGCAGTTCCTCCAACATAAACAAGGATGCAATGATATTATCCTTTGGTGTAAAAATTGTAGTAGGAATGGATACAAACTCGGGGAAAAAGAAGAAAATTTGGCCAAAGGTGCTATGGAAAACTCACACACAACAAGAGGAGGATGTAACAATGCAAAATGTAGCTTTAGAAGAACCCAATGGATTGGAGTGTAGAAAATGCTGGCAAGAAACACCAAATGCTAACTTGGTGAAGCAAAGTATTAAGAGGGTTGAAGTTTACTAGGTCATACAAATGCCCATTTTCTACATTTGGGATTATGAGGGTGCCCATCACACGCTGATGGAAACCTTCGATAGATTTATACGCAACAATTCTTTTGAGTATCTTGGGCATGATCTCAAGGTTTCCTTTATAGTTGCCGAGTTCATTCTGGTGTTTAGCATTCCTAGTAGGAAGGGAAAGAAAATGGATTTGAAGGCCAAGAAGATGACTCCCGACGAGAAGGAACACTTGATACGATTAGTTTCTTGAACTCTCACGCCAACTTAGATGGGCTCCAAAGCATCTGGCGATATTCTATAGATGGTCGGTGGTGGTAGTCAAGTGGCAAAGGGAGAGGCTGTAGACTCACCACAACTACACTTGCACACGTTTTCTTTGTTTGGCCACTCCCCTCAAATGTAACTCACTTGACTTCACTTGTGACAATTGGCGTGATATCTACATTTTAGTTTACTATTTTGATATCCCTCTTGGTAAAATCTTCATTTTACTTTGCTATTTTGATATCGCCCAACAATTAGTAACAGTCACAGTTAGGGAGGAGTTAGTATCCTGCCTTCGGTTGATTGAGGAGCAGCATAGACAGGAGTTGTCTCAAGAGAGGGCTGCATGGGTAGAGTTGAGAGGGAGGCCCTACTGACAGAGAAGCTAGCCATAGCAGCTTGTTTGCAGGAGGAGATGACAAAGAGGGCTATGCTTGAGGGTCACCTTGCTAGTCCCTTGGAAGCATTAGAAAAGGACAAGGAGGTCCTTGAGGCTGCTTTAATGGTGAAGACAACCATTGCGCAACAGATGCTGATAGAGTGAGACTTGGAGTTTAGGATGGATCTAGTGTATGAGTTGAGAGTTTGTTTGGCAACACCTACACCACCACCGACACCCTCTTCATTAGGGGTTCTCCCTTAACACCCTTAGCCAGAGTTATGATTTTCTTGTAGTGTTGTATAGTGTATATTTTTCTTGTGCATCGCCAGGAGACGACTTTCCTTTTGAGGGGGATGATGTCGTCGGTACAAATAGTTGTTAAATTATAATTAGTGTTTGAAGGGGTAGGCATGTGGGTTGTTGGTTGGTTGCAACGATTTGTCGTAACCCTTAGGCACTTCATATTCTTATGTACTTGTATCCAATCATCATCATTGTGAATGAAAGGAGTAATGCTGTTACTATGAGTCTAAACACATGAATGCAAACATTTTCTGAGAATAATAAAGAAGTTGGTGAGTTCTATACTAGTATATTGTGTTGGTACTGAGTTGTCGTATTAAATAACTTTCCTTGAGAGCCTATTATTGTAGGGGTACACAGGGCCTAGATGGTGAGATTTGAAGAGTTGGCTTGAAGTCGAGTTAGGGGAGAGCTTAAATTTGCACGATGTACCTTTTTAATTCATGTTTATATGCCTAATCCATGCATTCCCATGATGGAAAAGTTCTAAATTGAGTTTTAAGTTCAGTTTGAATTTTGCATGCTACTTAGAGAATGCCTGGGTTCTTATTTTTTAAGAGCCTTGTTTTTAAGTGCTGCATGACTGGATTCTTTTTGAAGTTTGGATGCTATATCATAGAGATGATGCAATTTACTTGAGTTCCAATTTTCTTAATATTTCTCTCCTAGTCTTCTTCTATATTGGCAACTTTGAAAAGATTCATTTTTCATGCACTATTTTTCATTCTTTTTGGAGTGCTACATTATCAGGGTTGATGCAATTATGCTTGATTTCTTAATTTCTTAAGTTTCTCCCCTTTTTTCTCTCATGGCCCTTTTTTGTAATTGGAACTTTTAAAAGTTTCTTTTTCAAGCGCCATTTTGAAATTTAAGGAATTCAACCATGGGACTTTAAGCAAAGAGATTTATGATGTTTAGTAGGGTGGAAATATCTATTAGTTATGGAGGCATCATATGCATGTTATAGAAAGATCAAATTTAAAGACAATGCCTGTTTTCTTAAAGACTAATGCCTAGTTTGGCATTGTATGTTAGATATTGAAGTATTGCGGTTAATTCTAGTCGTAGGTTGCTATGGGAAGATGTGATCAGTAAAATATTAGTTTGAGAAGGTAGATTATATCAGAGTTTACAGTAAAATATTAGTTTGAGAAGGTAGATTATATCAGAGTTTACTTGAAAAAAATTGATTGTAATATTTATTGATAATAAAATCAGTAGTTTTCTGAACATTTGTCAATGAGCTGTTTCCAAGAAAATGCATAATGTGGAAGATGAGATATCTTTATCGGATGTGTTGATTTGAAAAATCTAATGTTATTTGAGAGCTTTTTTTGATATAAAGAGGCAAATTTGGATTTTGAGAGATTTTTAGTTGTGCGCAAGGTTTGAACTTGTTTAATAGCCCATTCACTTTGTAAGTTTGACAATTTTATACTCCGTAGTTTGGTGGGAGAGTAGAGACCTTTGGTTCAGTTTGAAGGGTCTTAAAATGAAAATGAATGAGGGAAGCCTGTAGTAGAGTTTTTTGATTTATTGCTGGAAGGGAAAGGTTCTTCTTCATTGAAACCTCTATTCTTGTCTGTTTCATTTCATTTTGTTTATTTGTATATGGTTATTTTTCAAAATTTTCTCTATTTTTATAATAGTTTTCTCTTGTGTCCCTTTAAAAAAGGGTCCCATTCCAAAATCTTGGAATCATGTTTCTCCATTTCTGGCTATACCTGTCGAAAAATCTTGGTGCAACAGAGGTATATGTCTTTATTCTTAAGGCTATTGAATTTTATGATTTAAAGAAGTCATTGATAATATGTAGTAGCTTTTCCAGACAGATTTATCATTTAATTGTGATCATACAGCTTGGAGATAGTTTACTTGTGTCTCTCTGTCTAGCTGATGCAAATTAGAGACTTGTTCTTTTCTGTGATTTATTCATTTTGAAAGCGTAGAGTTTTTAATGTTCTTTTAAGCATTGGTTGGGACCTTTCGCACTCTATTCTATATCTTAAGAATGAGGACAACTGTTATTTATGGGTTAGTTAATTGCCTCTCTGTTGTCTATGCCAGGAGCATACCTTTTTCTTAAAACCCATGATCTGTGTGTCTATTCTGTGGAACTCACCCAGAAATTGCACCTGGCTTTGTCCATTGTGGTATGCTGCACCAAAAAATGGGTTGTGCTATATCACTCAAAATTTCACTTCAGCATGCTTTCAAGGATTTGAACCCTGAGGCCTGCTATGAAATTGCCGCATGGGATTTGTTTTTCTTGAAGTAAAATCACTTCACGTGTTATTTATGGAGAAAATGATTGTAACATTTCCAATCTGCATCTTTTGAAGTTTTACTGCATTTTCTGTTAAGTTTAAAGTTAGCTATTGGTTATCCTTTTCAAATTTATTCTAATACCTCAGTTTAATGGTCTTTTTGCGAACAATATTGAATATTTGGCCCCCTTTGTGTGTATGAAATCTGTTGTCATCTACTTATATGTGGATGCATATACATTTTTGCTTTTGAATGGTTATATTTGAACGATAAGTTATCTTCGGATGTGTTGAGAAATTTATTTTGGGAAACTGTTTATGTAACTAGGTTGTAAATGTCCCTGAGAAGGGGGCTCGTAAGAATCCCCGCGCTGATCAGATTCAGGTGCGTTAATATTACAGTGAGAATACGTTTTCACATTTATCTGGTTAATTATATGTATTACAGATTTTGTTTGTATTTGTTTAAAACATTTTATCATCTCTTCTGGATCATTGCTAGACAATTTAAAAAGCCAAAATATAAGTAGGTGCAAAGCACAATAAATACAAGAGATATTCTAGTTTTCATTGGAAAATATAATTGTAAACGTTTTGGATTGTTGGATATCAAAGCATTCCAGTTTCTGGCTACCTTGTCCTGCAGATAGATACAAAAGATATTCTCTTCATTTGTGGCGGGGCATTTGTGGACCTAGAAAAAACTATTGCAGAAAGGTAGCTTTTCCAATACTGTTGAGCAAATTGTTAGGTTCTACTTTTTAGTATTTTTTTGTCCTATTAATGTTTACAACTCATTCAAAATACCAGACGGCAAGATTCTTCTATTGGCTTTGGAGCACCTGTACGTACAAATATTAGATCTGGTGGGCTGACAAATACTGCAGTTACATCATCTCTACTGGAGTTGGTAAATGCTTCTCATTCTTAATAGTCATGTCTGAATAGTTTCTGTTTATTTGACTAGCATATGCAAGTCATGTTTCTTAAAACATGTATTTCCTTTGCTGTTTTAAGCATATCTAAAGTCTTTGCTCTGCACAGGCAGAGAGCAGTGACTTAGTTGCTTACGGTTTGATACCGGAGTTTGTCGGTCGATTTCCTGTATTAGTCAGCCTCTCAGCTTTAAATGAGGACCAACTTGTTAAGGTGACTTATAATCCTTTTTATGACCTTAATATTTGTAAAGAAAACTTGTGGGGTGATCCTTTGAGACTTATTTTTGAGTACTTTTCAATATTGAGAATTTAGTTTATGCTTTTGACATGTTTGCACTGACAATATTTAGTTGTAATATGTCTCACTTTTCTTCAGGTATTTTTCTTCTTGTAAAAAGATTCTTGAGATATTCTCATTAGGAAGGAGCATCATGACAGAAACAACATGTCTTCTAAGTTCTTTGTGCTGTCTTTCTACCACAGGTTCTAATGGAGCCTAGAAATGCACTTGGCAGACAGTACAGGAAGCTGTTTTCTATGAATAATGTAAGATAGATTGTGGATCATGTCTTCCATTGATTTTTTCGGAAATAGAGTTTGACAAGCTTAATATTTTATGCATGACAATAGACTTGTTACTGGGAAGTAATTATTAAGGTGACATTGTTTTGTAGGTCAAGTTACACTTCACAGAAGGAGCACTGCGACAGATTGCACAGAAAGCAATGGCTAAGAATACTGGAGCCCGTGGTTTACGTTCTATCCTTGAGAACCTTTTGACTGAAGCAATGTTTGAGGTAAATAATTTGGGCACTTCTATTTTTGAAGTTTGTTTTGGGCTATAATCTCAGTTGTTTCGAGATACTGCAATCATTATAGTTTTCTGATTTCATGAATTTATTTATCAACATCCTTTGGACTAGAGGAATTGGAATACATATTTTATAGACATATAGAACTTGGATGGAAGCTTTTAATGTGTTTTTTGGGAATTGCACCAAAAATTCTAGCCTTAGAATCACAACTTCAATAACAAAACAAGAGTTTTACTATAGTTAGAATTATAACTTTGCCTATAGAATATGTCTTTAGTAAGATAAACATTGGAATAGGTCCTGCAATCTTGTTAGAAAATATATTTAATATAATTTGGAAGATCAAATATTTCCATTTCTATTAGGGTTAGGGTAACATATAAATGCAATATATTATGAATCATTTCAAACTATTTAAATAAATCATGTAGTAGCTCTTGAATTTAAGAAGCCAAGCATCTATAGTTCTATTCCCATAATCAACCATTATAGGGGTTGGAGAATAAGCATTTTAGGGCGTTCCTTTAATATCCTCACTTGTTGCTGAAGAGCTGTGCCTCTTTTTTTGGTCACCCTTTCTTCGAGAGTAGTGTCTCTTCCAAAATCATAATTGCCATTGAACATATTTGATTGTTGGACTAAGGTATTGCTTCAGCCAATAGCAACCTCCTGATTTCTTGTATATGTGCCTCTTCTCATGGCATGATAGAATCCACTTCCTCTTGTCTTATCTGTTTGTTTATTAAAGAACTTTGTGAAGGATAAAAAAAAACAATGTCCTCGTGTTAATTATGGCAGGGGCATGACAGTCCACCCTTCACGAGATTGCTTGTCCTCAAGCAATTTTAAATTTGGATACATGAAAGATAATTGTGGATCCTGCTGCTTGCTGGTATTTCCAATTCATAGGCAACTTCTTCTATTTCTCTTAAAATCTGTAAGGTCCATAACATGTTGGTTTAAGCTTCTTAGCCCTGCTTACCTTGATTGATGACTGCTAGTGAGGCTGTACCATTAAGAAAACTAAGACCCCAACTTCAGATTATCTTTTGGTTTGGTTATTGTTGGCATAAATTTTTTGTTGATTCTGTGTGTGGTGTAGATTAACTTTGAGTGTATTTATGATATTTGTATCTTTTGTACAGAGTATCTAGCTCCTAGTACATGACCCTCTTAAGAGGATCAAACTTCTAAACGAGGCCACCTCATATCCATACAAGGCTTTGAAGGGGCTCATTCCAATTGAAATATGATGGATGGTAACATAACAAGTTTTTTCCAAGGTGTAACCACTTGATTTAAGCATTTTGTTGTCTTGTGACATAGTTTCCTCTGCCCATTTGCACTCTTATGTTTTATGTTGTTTCATGGCTTTAAAATTTGGATACCAATTTGTGCCTCCCATGAGCAGAGGTGGAGGCAGATGTGGATTCTGGAGTGGATGCATCTGACTTAACATTTCAGCACTTTGCATTTTTCTATTGTAGCAAGCATGACGTTTTGTGATTTTTTCCTTTAGTGAGCATGACATTTTTTCCTGTAGCGAGGATTACTTCTAGATTTAATTCATCTCTGTTAGAAAAGCTGATGGTCACTTATAAAAAAAAGGATACAGTGTCCAAGGTTTGAGCTTATCGATCTGCAATTCAAAGTGTCTAGTTTTCTATAATCGCGCATCCCACACAGTCGAAGCGATTTTGTAACATATAGAAAGGCTGTTCAAAGTGTCTAGTTTGTGAGGGTAAGTTGTATGGATGCTGGATGCATATGGTAAGTCGTAAGTCATTCTATATCTGGTTTGTATTTAATATATTATGTTTATTCTAATATATTTTGTTTATTGTATTATCATATAATATATAGATTATTTATTATTAAATTTATTGTATTATGGAAATATTATGATATTGTAATACATTATATTGATTTATATGTTATATTATGTTAATAATATAGATAAATAATAAATTAAATTATAATCTATTCATTTCTTAATTCGTTTATTTTTATTATTTATCATTGAATCTTATGATTTTTGTATTTTCATTGGAATATGGCTTTTTTCAGTTTGAATATTTGCGAACTGTCAATTGGCATTTTTATTTATCTTGATCAGTGATGGAGTATTATACAATCAAATTATTTAATTTTGTATGATTTGAATTCAGATTGATAAACATTGAACGATGAACTATATTTTGATTTTGCGATTGTGATGATTTGCTGATTTGCACTGGAATTGTGAAGATAGACATTTGTGATTTCATATCATTGATATGGTTTATATTTTATAATCTCACGGAGCATTTGAATATGTGTTGGTGAAGTTAGAAGCCATCAAGTGTTTTACTTTTTTTATACTTCTTTCATTTCATTGCATATACATTGTATAACTGTGTGTGTGTGTGTGTACAACACACACACTTCCATGCATCCGCATCATCCCCCAAAAAAAGGCGCACTATAAAATTTTGAAATACTGATTCATTATTTTTTGTGTTCTTTGAGACTTTCAAACTGAATGTTCTTTGTGCTTTAAAAGTGGAGTGAATTTTTGAATAACTTCTGAAATTTAAATTATGCAACATATTACTTGTCAAAGATTTTTCAGAAGCACCGGAATTTAACTCTGAAAATAGAATTATAAGGGCATCATTTACATTTTTGAAGTTTGTATGTGAATGTCTGAGAAGATTAATTATGCCAATTAACTATTGAATGAACATGGTTAGGGTCTTACTGTGCTAGCAAACAAGTGCATTGGAGAAAAGTATTCTAACAATGATGGATATGTAGCTAGATGAATTTTGGTTTTTGGGTTGGTGAATTTTTTCGCCTGGATTGGTAGGATGGGATTAGACCTTATGGAAATATTAGGAGGGGTATCACACTGGACATTAATTATCTGGGTTAAATAAATGAAGACATTCATTTAAGAGAAATTAACCCAGTTGGAGGAGCCAGGATTGAGAACTGAAATAAATGCTAAATTGAAATGAATTAAATGCAATACTTAGCCTGATAACCAATGATGGAAAAGTGATGTGCCAGAACCTGTTCTCCAATGTTTTGGATTTCTAGGATTGACTTGGACAAAGATTGTTGTTTCTTCAAACGCACTGTTCTTTACCCTAGTTCACCTGTGTGGATCTTATCTCCATGTGTGCAGATCTGATCTTTCGTGTAGTCTTGAATTGATGTGTGTAAATCTGAACTAGGAAAAGGGTGCCTTAATTTCTGATGTATACTTTTTGTAAGGATAGGTTCGTAAAACACCCTTGAGGATTCTGTCAGATTGAAGATGCAACTCTTCACGGTCAAATCCCCAATGGATTGGCTTTATGGCTCCAAGAAAACAATTTAAAGACAATAAGCTAGCATGCATTTGTTCTAGGATGATGTGCTTTGTTAATTCTGTGATAAATGCTGTGAAATGAGTGAATTAATGGTTATAAATGCACTTTGACCATATCCACACAATTTTCACTATGTTGGCTTAGACAACTAATTAAGTGGTCAACAAGATGTAAATTTTGAATTAAATTCGGCGATCAAAGTTGAGACTCTAGAAGTGTTTTGGTGCAATCATGCACCTGCAGATCTGATTTAGGCTGATGAATAATATGTCTAGCAAATCTATGGATTAGTGATGGAAAGATTAGGGATATGGATTCCATGAGCCAATTTCATGCCCAATGATGTGGGCCCAAAAATATAATGGAAAAATGCATAATTATGCAATTTTCACCACATTACATTTCATCCCCACTTTGATGTGCATGCAAATTACCAGGTGGACACATATAAATGCTAAATGAGTAGTCAACTTCTGAATTAAATATTATTAGATACTCGGAAGGATACCGATCTGTTTAAAGTAACTCATCATTCTTCAATTATTCTTATCTCGAATACTCCATTGAATCCTGGAAAACAGAGACAAGCATGGAATGAGTAGTATTTGTTGCATCTGTGTATCTTTTTTCCAAAATCTGTGTAAAACAAATGCTACTCATGTCATGTTCACATCTTTTCTACCCTATTCATATTTCCATGATCCTATACACAATGATTGAGGCCATCGTTATCTTATTATTTGCCTATGTTGATAGAAAATTAGAAAATTAGAAAATTTGCCCGACATGCCTTGATCTTATCTTCTACTTATGTGCATGCATGATTATTGCATGATAACACTATTTACTTTGTTTCATGCTTTACCATAATTTCTATCATTCACCTATATTGGGCATGCTTATATGCTTACATCATGATTTTTTTTTTACAATGTTTACATTTTTATATATTTTTCCAATCTCCTCTGATTTCTTGCTACCTTTCTACACAACAAATTGGAAGGGGGACATTTATGTCACTTAAATTTCTTTGTGACTTGTTTTTTGTAGTAACAGCCTCAGTCATCCTACTTTCAAATAGTCGGATCATATCCATTTTCAAGATGAACTTTTTTAGTTCTCATTTCCACTTCTGTTGCTTGTGAGAATGGTTTCCCAAAGCAAGTTGTGCAATATAGGAAGTAAAATTTCGTAATGGAATATAAGCACTTACACATCATGAATTATGTAGCATTGGAACATAACAGAGAACATGTGAAACGTAATTGGTAAACATGAAACATAAATACATAGAGGAATTAGACAAGGCACATAGAAAATGCATATATGAGCTAGATATCGTGTGACTTTAATGAGATACACATGGAACAGTGAAGCTTAAGGGGCACATAATAATGAAATGCTCTCCAAGTGGATCACTATGAACAAAGGTAATATCTCTCTAAATGGGCTGACTGGGATTCCCTAGCTTTGAAAGGGATGTCATGAAGGGATATGACTCCTCCAAATGGAGATATAAAAGGGAGAAAAATCATCCAAGTAAGAGAGTTCAGAGAAGCAAAGATCAGCATTCAACCAAATAAAATATTGCAGAATTCAGAATGAATATATCATACAACAGTTTATATACTGGTCAGCTGTTGTGGTATGAGTATAATGCATTGCAATATGAGTCAGCTGAATTCTTATGTCTTAATTTGACAGGAAGTATGAATATATGCAGATAATCTATTGTTCTAACATATGCATAACTAATAATGTAGTAGATATGTATAATGATGATTCCATTATAGCTTTTATGCAGTCTACTGATCCTTTATGGAGGGGAGGGTAGGGCATATGAGAAATGCAAGTACCATAAGGATTCATTTGAGTTGGTTAACCCTGGGTGGGGCTGGTGGACTGAATGGCTGGTGTCATTCCATGCTCTTGGGGTTGATGGAGGCTTAGGATGCCTTATATGATCTCCATGGTGCTTCATAATATGGATAGGTTATTGGGGCAAGCTTTAAGGGAATTCAAAATTTCACATGTACATTATGAATATTATCATTATGATTATAATTCTATTTTTAACATTATTGAGTCATATGTTTATTTGTCTTTTATCAACTAACCTGGTTGTAGGCTTCAAATCAAGATATTAGGTTGACAATTTACATCCCCAAGCATAATCCAAACCCCTTTTGAGGATTCTAGGGAAAATTGAGTAAGAGTCTTAATAGGGTACATTACATACAGTAGGTGAAAAACACAACAATAATGGCATAAACAAAAGGCCAAATTGTAAGAGTAGATGAAAAATAAAAGCTAATATAAATATATAGATAAGTAAAAGATAATAATGCTCCATGTCTCATGAAGCATATTTTGGGAGATTATCCTCTATAATAAGGTCATCCTTCATCCAAAGATTGGCATCGTATTCTTTTTCCTCAAGTGCATGACTTTCTTCTTTACCTTCATGTGCTTGCTCTTAATAGGAATATAAATTAGTACTTTTTGTGAACATTCTGTCAGTAGGTGGAACAACAGGATCTTCTTGGCTTACCAATTTCTTTTGCTTCTTTGGTTGTGGTCCCATTGTAAGATTTTGCATTTGTCAAAACATAAAACTTTGTTTTGAAATTCACAGAATAGATCCTTCAGCATGAACACTGGTTATTGCAATGCAAGTCATCCATCCTTCTTAGCCAGTATTGGGGGGTTGATAAAGTAGGTTGATGTAATTATGCATTATCTTAGCTTTGTCTTCTTTGTGGCATGAAACATCAGTTCTTGTAACATAGGTCCCTTATCCTTTTGAGACAAAAAATTGATAACCTAGGATTGATTTGATCATGTTACATCTTAGCGTTGTATTTTTTCCTTCCTTTGTTTTTCTAATCTCCTTTATATACCTCAAGTCTTTTTCAAAAAAAAAAAAAAAAAAAAACTTTTATAAGGAGGTTCCTTGGGGACATGTGTGTAACTATCCAAAGTAAAATGACTTGTCTAAAAGTAGCAAGAGGTTGTCATGTCCCCTTTTAAGCTCTGTCTAGCAGTGACATGAGAGTTAGCTTATTATGGAGTCTCGTAGGCTGGCAGTGGTGATCAGGGACTCAGTCAGGGTTTTCAACGTTTAGATTTGGTATTACAGGCAGTAGTAGATCAGTTGAGAGCAGTTCCTTGATTTTAGGAGGCAATTCCTTGATTGTAGGAGATTCCTACCTTTTAGGAGGTGGTGACGTTTCCAAAGTTGAGGTTCTATGAGATCACCCCCTCGTCTCAATTTCAAGAGATTTGGGTGTGTTCTCTATATTGTAGGAGTATCCTTAGATTTGAGGGTGTGACTGCTAATTGGCCTAGGTTGTCCGACATCAGTCATAGGCAGGTGACAAACTCAGTTTCATGTTTTAGAGGTGTTTGGGTTGTTCCTTGGCTACTTGGAAAATATTTTAATATATTTAAATATTCTCCTAAGTTAACATTTTAATAATTTAAAAAGGCTAAGTGTTTAGCCATTTTGGAGTAATAAGGAGCTTTTTGGCTCCATTGGAATCGATTTGCCTATGTGTGATAGCTCGTTGGAAAGAGCTTAGTCTCTAGTATTTGATTATGACTTGTTGGGACTTATTTGATGCTTGGAGCTATTTGTCATTAATAAAGTAACGATTTCCTTCTATTTGGACACCTTTATTAGAAAAATAATGTCATAATATAAAGTTCAAATGCAATCCACTTTAGGGTTCGAATTGCCTTGGAGAGGGGATATAAGGAGAAGGCAACTTAAAGAGGAGTATCTTTTATCATTTTATCATCCTATTTTGGATGCCATTTCTCTAGAAGAGCATTCCTTACCTGGGATGCAAACCCTAGTACTAAGAGCAGATTTGTTGGGATGTAGCCCTTAACAAAATTAGATTCGAAGGTTCCTATGCATACAATTTGATCAAGGCAGTGGATTGGTTTCTAGTATTGTAGTTACACTTTGCAGGCAGTGGATTTTTAGGGAAGGCGGCCACTTTGGTTCAGCCTGGTGTTTATTATAGTAGCTCACTTGGATCCCATTTTCAGTTGGCATCCATCTTGTTTGAAGCACATCTGTATTGGTACTATTCTGGATTTTGGAATAAATCAGACTTTGTGGGTATGGTTTTAGAATCATTTCCGGATTAGTATGTATTGTTGCATATTATTTCTATCACTTCTATTTATCAGTTGTTATTTATTCATTGTAATACCTATATTTTGAAAAATACAAAAAGAAACAACATTCTTCTGCAACTTCTGTCTAGCACTATAAGATTAAAGAAAAATCTATAGGAAAATATAATTTATATAATTAAATATTATAGCAGCAGCAGAGCAAATATCCATTTGGGATATTTCAGTGGTATCATAACCTGATCTTGCCAACCTGTGGATTTGATTACAAATCTATGCATCCAAGAGCTGAGATACACAGATTTTATACGCGCAGGAGAGCTCAACTTGAGCAAGGTTTTGGAATTGAATAGGGAGTTCCTGCTAGCCTGTTGGGTTAGTTGCAGGTTAATGCCAAGGCTGGAATGAGAAATGGGTGCTCCAAGGTTTCATCTCCGTCAATAGGTACAAGTAAGAGGCCTCCTGCTAAGGCTTTCAATGATGCAATAATGAGCAGCTACCATCAGTATCGTTCTCTTCCTAAGGAGATACAAGACATGCTTGCATTCACACAATTTATGGGTATACTAGATGCCAAGGATGATTTGGTATCCAAAAGTTCATATCAGCAACAAGGAAGGAAAGAAGAATCAAAGGATAGAAAAGAAAGTATTGGGAGAGAAGATAAGTTAACAAAGGAAACATGAACCAACAATAACCAGCAAGAGGAATTACCAGATGAAGATCTTGATGGGGTATCAAAAGAGGATATTGAAGAGAGCCCTGCTCTTCAGTGGCAGTCCACATCCTTTGCTTATGGATTTACACATGTCCATAAGCTTATTTTGGAGAGCCAACTGAAGGTTGGTGAAGAAAATGTCATTGCAGCCTTGTCACATTTTGACAGTTCCCACAAGTTAGTAGAGAGCTACATTTGGAAGGTCCAGCTTGAGGGAAGACATAAATGTAAAGAAGAGGCTTCATCAATCTCTGATTTGCATGTGCTTAAGACAGCCATGGAGGCAATGAAGAATAATTACTTAAACCTCCTTTCAGATAGAGATCATCTTTTTGACCTTAGCGTTATTTACTCTATTGCTTTGAGGGGGAAAGAAGAGGAGATTGATCAACTTATTTCAGAACTTTTAAAGGTTAGAGAAACATTGGGAAATTCTCAAGTAGCTCTCCTCATGGCAGAAAATCAGATTGAAGAATTGAGTAGCGAGTTGAGTTTAATCCATGCTTTACCTACAAAATTAGAAAATCAGTGGGAGGAACATTATATGGAGCTAAGTCTACTACATTCTACTTCAGCTTAATTAAAAAACTTGGCTCTTGCAATAGCTTGTTTAGATAGACAACATATTCATGAGGTGAATGAGGAAGAGGAACCATTTGATGATACATTATCCAGTGACACCAGTAGTTCCATTAATACTGAGGATATACAAGATGATTCCAAAGAAGCTATAGAGGAGGATTTCAAAATTTTGAGTTTGGATAGTAGCAATTTTACTTCCCATTCTCATGACTTTGTTGCTTATAGTCTTGAAGAAGTTGATGACATACATTTAGTCATTGCTGATAACCCCTTTTCCGAGATGAGTGCTGATTTGATTTTAGATAACCCACTCTTTGAATTGGATGATGAGGAGGCTCTTGATCTTGATGACACAAATGGTATAAGGAGCTCAATCTTGGAGTATGATTGTGAAGTTGAGCATACACTTGGTGGGCCGACCACTCAAGAGTTGTGTCCTTTATGGGCATGGATGACACATATACTTTTGTTAAGAGGTGGCCTCATGGTTTCCTTGATGGGGCAGAAATAACCTTGCTGATTGGTGACTTTGTACTCTTCAATCCATTGAGGATTAGTGACTATTCTAGTGGGGATCTTATGACTCATCCGATTTTTTCACTGTCTACATTAGGTTTTCAACAGTATGGGAGTGTTGGGAGGTACCCCTATAGGTTAGCGATGGAGTGGGGAGTGTTTGTTGTTGATTGGAATTGGTTTGATAGTATGTTTGATATCACTTGTGCTGCTGGTCAGAGTTATGATAGTGAGATAGGGTGGCCATTGTTGATAGTTTTTGAGCATGCAAGATATTATTGACCCATAGCTATGGTGTCCTGCATAAACAAAGGGTTACATGATAATGATGGTGATAATATGAAGTTCTTCTACATCACACAATATGACATGTGCTTTGTTATGGGACACAGGTATTGATTCGCGAGATACATCACTTTACACAAACTTCCATATATTGCTTCATGGTTTGGAGTGTTTGGGCATTTTTGTCAGAATGGAACAACTGGTTGTATGTTTGAGAGATATGGAGGGTCGCATGCTGTTGTTGAGCGTGTTATTTTGTCAGTTTACTTGTATTGCATTAGGTTCAAGGGTTGTTAGTAGGGACCTCATGGAGAGGCATTGGCAATATGGGTTTGCACATCTATTCAAACAAGTGCAATATGAATATGTTGCATTTTTTTTGAAATTGGTTTGGAATCCAGGAATCAACATGTATAATATATCCCTCTAGTTGATTCATGGTGAGATGCTACACTTTGAAGATCTTGATGTTTATATTAGAGTAGCGCAATAGAGGAGATGGGTGCGTTGGTTGCACTTGGGCAAGTATTGTTATAATGCTACGTATCATACGTCGATTGTTATGACTCCGTTTAGAGCCCTCTATGGTTATGATGCTCTATCTTTTGTTGATTTGGTGATTAGTGACAACAAGGTTCCTTTGGCATAGGATTGGGTACAGGAGAACCAGGACATCATGAGATTTCTTAGAGAGAATCTTTAGCAGGCACAGAATCAACAGAAGGTCTATGCTGATCAACACAAGATTGAGAGGATATTTGAGATGGGGGATATGGTATACCTACGACTGTAGCCTTATTGACAAAGCACCTTTAAAAGGGGTGGAGCTGAGAAGCTTGGACCTTGTTTTTATGGACCATATAGGATTATCAGACGTGTTGGAGAGGTTGTGCATGAGATTGAGTTACCATTTGGCAGTAGGATTCATAATGTGTTCCACGTGTCGTGTCTAAAACAGGCATTGGGATAACATATTATACCATCTTCAGATCTTGGAAGAGAGGGAACACCAGCTGAGAAGCAGGGTGATTCTAGAGTATCTGATTAGCTGGAGAGGTCTCCCTATAGAGGATGCCACTTGGGAGGGCGAGACTATTTTATAGCATCTAGCTTTGCAGTTACTTGTGGGCAAGTATCTCCGAGAGGGGAGGATTTGTCATGTCCCCTTTTAAGCTCTGTCTAGCAGTGACATGAGAGTTAGCCTATTATGGAGTTTCGTAGGCTGGTAGTGGTGATCAAGGACTCAGAGTTTTCAGCATTCAGATTTGGTATTACAGGCAGTAGTAGATCAATTGAGAGCAATTCCTTGATTTTAGGAGGCAATTCCTTGATTGTAGGAGATTCCTACCTTTTAGGAGGTGGTGACGTTTCCAAAGTTGAGGTTCTATGAGATCACCCCCTTGTCTCAATTTCAAGAGATTTGGGTGTGTTCTCTATACTTTAGGAGTATCCTTAGATTTGAGGGTGTGACTGCCAATTGGCCTAGGTTGTCTGACATTAGTCACTGGCAGGTGACAAACTCAGTTTCATGTTTTAGAGGTGTTTGGGTTGTTCCTTGGCTACTTGGGAAATATTTTAATATATTTAAATATTCTCCTAAGTTAGCATTTTAATAATTTAAATAAGGCTAAGTGTTTAGCCATTTTGGAGTAATAAGGAGTTTTTTGGCTCCATTTGGATCGATTTGCCTATGTGTGATAGTTCGTTGGAAAGAGCTCAGTCTCTAGTATTTGATTATCACTTGCCGGGACTTATTTGATGCTTGGAGCTATTTGTCATTAATAAAGTAATGATTTCCTTCTCTTTGTACCCCTTTATTAGGAAAATAGTGTTATATTATAAAGTTCAAATACAATCCACTTTAGGGTTTTTCTAGGGTTCGAATTGCCTTGGAGAGGGGATATAAGGAGAAGGCAACCTAAAGAGGAGTATCTTTTATCATTTTATCATCCTATTTTGGACGCCATTGCTCTGGAAGAGCATTCCTCACTTGGGATGCAAACCCTAGTGCTGAGAGCAGATTTGTTGGGACGTAGCCTTCAACAAAATCAGATTCGAAGGTTCCTATACATATAGTTTGATCAAGGTAGTGGATCGGTTTCTAGTATTGCAGTTACACTTTGTAGGCAGTGGATTTTTAGGGAAGGCGACCACTTTGGTTCAGCTTGGCATTTATTATAGTAGCTCACCTGGATGCCATTTCCAGTTGGCATCCATCTTGTTTGAAGCACATTTGTATTGGTACTATTCTGGAATAAATTAGACTCTGTGGTATGGTTTTAGAATCATTTTTGGATTAGTATGTATTACTGCATATTATTTCTATCATTTCTATTTATCAGCTGCTGTTATTTATTCATTGTAATACCTATATTCTGAAAAATACAAAAAGAAACAACATTCTTTTGTAACTTTTGTTTAGCTCTATAAGATCAAAAAAAAATCTACAGGAAAATATAATTTATATAATTAAATATTATAGCAGCAGCAAAGCAAATATCCATTTGGGATATTTCAGAGGCTCATAGGGATCTTGTTTAATCTTCATAACATTAGAGTTTGGGGGGTTGTGAATAGAAGAACAAAATGATTCATCATAATCATCATTTAGAGTCGTCAGTCACCACTATATTTTTAGTTGTTACCATTTTTGAGGAGATCAGCAGACTTGAAAAATGCTTTTTGCTTGCTAATTTTAGTTAATTTGTTTTAGAAGCCTAGTATTGAAACTCAAAAAACGGAAATGATTGTGTAAACAAATCATACAAATAAATTGAGTTTATAATGCTATAAAAAATGTAAACTAAATAGCAAAGTTGTCCAAATAAAGACAATGGCTAAAAATAGAACAGGTTAAGACAATTAAAAAATAGAGCCTAAATGACCAATAACCTAAGATTCTAAATAATGGGCTAAAGGTAGCAAGCACCTAAGGTACTAAAAATAGTCTAATACCCTCCCTTAATGGTAATTTTATCAACTATCCTGCTGAAGACTTGTTGTGAGGTTTTCACACATCGCCCCAAAATCTTGGGGACCCCCTTTTTAATCGCCTTTAGGGCCAGTGGAGAAGGTTAGATGTATTTTTCACCCGGTTTCAACTTGATTTTCCAGAGCTATCAGTTCTATCCTTAAACCGAATAAGTTCAAAATTGATTTCAACTTGGCAGGATAAGATTGTGAATTTTGTACTTGGACGATTTCTTTTGAAAATTTGGATTTAATTGTAAATTTGAATGATTTTCAAATAAGGAAATTTTTCGTTAGACTTAGGTTCTTGGAAAATCTTATTTTTTTTGGTGAAATAGAATTTAATTTTGTAAGATGAAGTTAAATTGCAAAATCGATTTTTACTCTAGAGGAAATTTTATTTTTTGTCATAAAATTTTAATTATTTAGCAAAATCGATTTAGAGGAAAATTGCAAAAATTGGCTTTAATAGATTAAATTTGCCTTGAAAGCTTTTGGTATTTAATGAAATTGGTAAATTAATATTAAGAAATGGCTTTTGGTTAGCCAAAATTCAACTTCAAGGATGTATTAATTAGCAAACCATCATTAAATAGAAATTTTTAGCATCCCCAAGGCACCATTTAATTTCGTTTTGCAATTTGTGGTTAATTAGTAAATTAAAAGTGCAGTTTTCATTTTAGAAAATTAAAATTCAAAGTATTTAAAGTGGGCCACTAACTTAGCTTTAATTTTGGTTTTTTTTTCCTCTATAGGACCAAGTCGGCCAGCCTGGGAGGAAGGTGAAAGCTGCTATAAAGGGAGTCCCCTCCCATTTCATTTTCATCAATTCATTTGCTCCTCATGCTTGGGCGAATTTGAAGCAAGGGCAGATTTCCAGACTTGGGCGAAATTGGTGGAAGGCAGTTTTTTGGCGATTTTTGGGCAATTTCTCCATTGCCATTGTTGGGCGATTTGTCTAAGGGCCAGATTTTTTGCGTTTTTGGGGATTTTTGCTCCACTTTGTGGGCTGTGATTTGTGCCCTAGGTGGCAGATTTTACAAATTTTGCTCCTTTGCTTGGGCAAATTTTGTGGAAGGGCAGATTTTTTTTCATGCTTAGCCGAATTTTGTGGGAGCCGAATTTTGTGGGGGCCGAAATTTGTGGAAGACAAAATTCTGATTTTCTAGAGGGGCTGCAATTTTTATATCAGATTTGGGCAATTTTGTTGGGAGAAGAGATACATATGAAAGTTTGATTTTTGCATGGAAGGCAAGTGTTGGATAAGCTTAGAGGCTTTGTTTTCTAATTTGCAAAGGGATTTGTAATTCTTTGATGTCATATCCCGGGTTCCGAAAAGTTGCTGTAAGATTATTAGTTAAGGTGAAAGTCATCATCTAGAGTTGCAAGGAGTGCTTAAGCTGACATCCATTCTTTCGCTCTTTTCTAAGAATTGCACTACTTGGTTCTTCTTGCCTTTTGGTCCACCACTCTACCATCCTGTAATAGGGCGACGAGCATGGAGGATGATAGTGCAAGTAAGAATCCCAAGCGGGCAAACGCTAAGAAAGACAAAGAGGATATGACGCCCAAAACTTCCTTCTTCTCGAAAATGAAGAAAATAACTGATACTAATATCGCTACAGTGGACATGATACGGATGAGGGACAGACTAAAGGAAGGACAATCCCCCTTGGCAAAGAGGATATACAAGAGCAGAATTGTACATGCATCAGCTTTTCCTCCTACTTTGCCTTGTCCGGAATTGATTATGGAGTGTGCATCCAGATTTGATCTAGACAGTAAATCCATCATTTTTGGCGAAGGGAAGAGAGTGTTGGCCAACATTGGCGAACAAGCAATTGAAGAGACATTTAATATTCCCCAGAGCAAGGGCATGACAGTTGTAATGGTGGATCAGGCGGCCAAATCATTTCAAAGTGATAAAGAGGCCTACTTCTCACATCTAAAGCGGAATTGGATACACGAAGGAAGGAAAGGAGTTAACAAATCAACAAGGCTTACAGTGGCAGATTTCAAGCCGGAATATGGCGATCTCATTGTTCTTCTCAGCCGGATCATGGGCCTAGCTCAAGCTATGCAATTCGAAAACTGGATGTACTTCTTGATTGATGAAATTGAAAAGAGAAAAGGAAAATTTGATTGGGCTAGGATCATAAGTGAAAATTTAGAATTGCAACTTAGAACAGTTGAAAACCAAAGGCAATTCTACATGGGATCCTATCTGTTTTACTTAATTGCTAGATTGTATGAGAGTGCGGGACTTAGGGCCTTAGGAGAGATTGGTAATGGGCCGGGGCAATATTTGGTGCATGAATGCTATCCGCAGCTTCATTTGCACAATAACAAGGATTACAAGATGTTTTGCGATGCATTCGCCATGAAGACAGTAAGGGTATTACAAGGGGCGCCTGCTAAGAGACTTTCATCGGAAGCAGAAGCAAGGATTAAGAAGTTTGGGAGTTGGTTCATCCAGTTCCCGCAATTCACATACATTAGTGTGGCAGGAAGTACAGTTTGTCCCAAGAGGCTTCCAAGATACCCGCCCGACAAGGTAGTTTTGATGGAATTGGCTAGGCAGCTTGAGCACTATGATAGAGTAATGAGGAATGAGGGGAAAACAGGCGTTTCCTTCTCAATTATAATTGGCAATGATAGTTGCCCAAATCGGGCCGCGGAAAAGGAATTGGAGTGGTATCATTTAGGATGGTACAGAGCAAGGCAAGGATTCGACCCTGTTGGTCTTATCAAGGCATCTCATGGAAGCGAATTTAAGCATGTTCCCACTATAGAGGACTTTTGGGCCAATACAAAAGATGATTTTCACGTGAGAAAGCTAGCTTTCTCGAGATTGTCGGTGAACATGATGAGAGATATCAGATGTAGAGGCCTTGATATTCCCGATCAATTGGAGGATGATCGTAGTGTGTTGAGAGAAGACTATGAGACAGTAGTTGGAACAGAGTTGAATCCAGTGGATTGGGACGATCATCAGGATCCTTCCTTGGAGGCAGTCACAAGGACAGTAGATTTGCATACCGAGTCGTGGTATAATGCCAAGATGAGAAAGCTACAAAGACAAAAGGTTCTCCTTACTCATGAGATGATGAAACCGAAGGAAGGTCTAGTAGAATCAATCAGACAGAAGGGTGAAGGAAGTGGCCGGCAATCGGAGGTAGTTAGAAATAGCAAGAAGAGGGCTTTGGAGGTAGAGAAAAGCCAAGAACGTTCGGAACCTCCAGCCAAGAGACAGCGGGCAGCGCCGTCAAGGGAGAGTATAACTAAGGCTAGAAGCCAAGAGGTCAATTCGAGTGATAAAGGGGCCGCAGTGGAGGTGAGCTCTGATTCGGAATCAAGTGGCTACAGTGAAAGTACGGAGTACTCCCCTCTCTCGGAGAACCAGCAAGGAAATATGGCAGAAACTAGTAGAGAAGAAGATGGGCCGATTGATATTGAAGAGATAAGTCAGGCGTCTAAGGCCGTTGGTGATGCTTTGTTGGTCGAACCGAATCCGGATTTGGGGAGATGCACTGCACCACTATGGTTAAGGCAAATGCTTATGCCGAGAGGCGAGGTGGTAATGGCTCACGCAGTTGATGATATCCAAGGACTAATAGAAAAGGATGATAGCGAGAACCAAAAACAGATGGCAAATACGGTGGCAAGGGTAATCAGAAGCGACAGTGATGGTCACCGAAGGGTTCAGATTGCTATACCAACAGTCAATAAGGCAGCGGATGAGATTGCACAACACGGCCCAAGCGTCGACACTTCCATTTCGACCATGATGAGCGACGTTGGGGTGGCGCTTGATTTTGAGGGTATTAGAGAGGAGGATGTCAGTGAGACAGGATTTGGATCGAGATTGGATGAGTTAGGAAAGGCTGCCGTCAAAAGGAAACATCTGAACACCCTTTCCTCACTCAATGCTTTTATTGGGTTTGCAAAGGAATATGAGAAGGATCACGAAAGGATACTACAAGCAGCAAACAGCGTGGCAAAGTCAGCAGAACTCCGAGCGAAGCACACACCTTGTCCTCCTATGGAAGAAGTTAACGAAAGGCTAGCTAAGTTCATTGCCTTAGCTAAAAGAACAAAAGAAAAAGGAAGAATTATATTAGAAGATCATCTTATGTAAGCCCAAGTGGCAACTTTCTCTTTCTTCTAGAATAGGACAAGTGTTTGTTTCTGATTGGCCACCATTTTGGTGCCTTCTCATTGGTTGCCACTTTTGCACTTTTTTCATTGGTCCATTGATGAGGTGGCATCTTCTCATTGGCCGATGGGGTGGCAACCCTAATTAGGGTTTTTGGATCCAATCTGGATCGTCGATCTTGTTTTGATCTCTACCGTCCATTGTATTTTGGACCTCTATATAAGGCCATTGGATCTCATTTGTAAAGGGGGGGGTTGGAGAAATTGTTGCGAAAATAATACCAAAGTGCTCTCTTTTTCATTGCATGTTGACTAAGAACATTGGGTGTTATTGCATGTTTTCTACTTCCACATGTTAAATTTTCTTTTCAAGTTGAAGCAATTTCATTTCAAGTTGTTAGAGTAAGAGTAAAATAAAATGGATAGTTGCATGGTAGCTTTGGTAGATGTTTGATAGGGGTCAACACTAGGCCACTAGCATCCTAGCGGCTGGTTGGGAGGCTTTGTGTGGTGATCTAGTTTACTTTCCTTTGAAGCGTTGCATCTATGGAGGTAGGGCCGCTGGTTAGCCTTCATTAGATTCGATCCCCGTCCATCTGCTAACCTTCCATTCTTAGGAGTAGGAGTAGTTGAGTAGCCAAATTTCATGCTTAGAAGAGGTTAGTTAGAGAAGTAAACCAAAACATCAGCATTCTCACCTTCCATCGCCATTCACCCTACATTGCCATCATCGCGCCATCAACATCATCTAGCATTCACACCGAACCACCATCTCCATTTTCTCACCAAGATCCAAATTTTTCTCAAACAAGAAAACGTAAGGCCGCCTACGTGATTACCGGCAAATCACATTGATAAAACTGAGCGAGTATCCAACGGTGTAAGGAACATTGGAGTTATACTCATGTCCCATGAGAGATAACTTTTCAAGAGAGGAATTGTGTATTTGATATTCTGTATCAAGCATCCAATTACTAATATGTTATGTAGTGACACAAAACTCGCATCAACAAGACTGTACATGTCTTGTGGTCGTACATTCTTCAGAACATTTTGCTGATGCTGAGACCATCCCTGTATCTGTAGAATGCCAATGACCAAGAGTAGCCAAAACCTGTCCAGTAAAGAATAGAGAATGCTGCCCCCTTCTTCAGAATGCTCTGCAACAAGAGACAAGAGTCTGCTTATGAAGCGAGTCTGCCACTAACTGTGCCAAAATCTGTAAAACCTCTGACCAAAAATCATCACCAAATGTCCTACGTAATATTGGATAGCAGACCTGTCCTTTCATGTCGACAGAGACACCTACTGAGAACAACTGCCATGATTTTGAGGAAAAATTGACAAACCCTCCAAACCTTTGCAGATGAGCAGGATGCCTCAAAAGAGATGGCAGATGCCATGATGTGCGCAGAACTTTTGCAGATGAGCAGGATGCCCCCAAAGACTGCACAAAGCCATGATTTTTGTGGAAAATACCTACAAAACCCTGAAACTGGAGCTTACAAAACATTATTTAAAAAAAAATAAAATGGTAAAAAACACTAAAAACAAGAACAGCTGATATAATATCCCATGTGAACAAATAACTTCATGAGTTACAGATCCCAGAAATTGATTTTGAGGATAAAATTAAAAAAAAAAAATCAAACAGATAGATGGTACGGAATACAAGATATGGATTAGCATACCGAACATCATTTTAAAGGGAAATCCACATAGTAATTTTTTACTGGGAAAATTAATAAACCCACAACCTATTATGGGCAACAACTGAAAGCCTTGAAATACAGAAACCTGAATTTCATATTAGGATTTTGAGTCGATTGTTTTTTTGAAACTCTGAAAACCCTAAATCAGTTTAAAATTGTAAAATCCTTTTACAGAAAACCAGAGGAAACTCTGTTGGAATCCGAAAATTGGGATTTAGGGTTTTGGAAAAAAAAAACTTATGAACTGGCTGCGACAACCAGTATTAACTCTTTGATAACTGCATGTGAAAAAATGGCCCGTAGGTGCAGCATGAGAAAAAACTTCTCGTGGGCAGAGCTGAGAAAATTGCATCCGGAAAACCTGAGAGGAACCCTTGAAGAGGCTCGGAAAATGCCCAAACTTTTGAAACAAAAACCTATTTTTTGAACCACCATAAAAATCCTTTAAACATTGCACACGATTTTTACAAGGAAATCCAGTGCGCATGTGTGGTGAGATTTTTCCCGAGTAGCCTAACAGAAGAATGCCTGTGTTCAGATTTAGCTCTAGTAGATAGAATCTCATAATAAAGCTTGAATTACATGTAAGTAATTTGCTCCTCAGGGAGAAGTAATAGCTAGCTTTTGATTTATTTCTTATGCAGAGTCTTGTAAACCTTCTTAAGTGTTGTTTGAATTTGAACCTTATTAGGTGTTTTCTGTCCTTCAATTTGATCGAGTTGATGAAATTGTTGTTCAATGAGTTGTTTTGCAGCTTTGCCTCGTCATTTGTTTTATAAATTGGGTAAAACTCTGATAATTAATGCAAAACACTGTGATGCAGATTGGAAGGATTGTGGCTTTATATGTGGTTCTTCCTGCTTAATTTATAATTGTATTTATGTTCATTTCAATCCATTTTATTTTTGCATGTAAATTTTTGTCTCTGTATTTATTTGCAAGTTGCAAGCATTTTTGTAGGTGTTTTGAGGTTTTTTCAATAAATGTACATCAAATGTAAAATCTCTCACCCAGTGCAGAAGTGTTGATTAGCTTTTTGCCCTAGGTGAATCTAAAAAGATACATTTAATTTTATTTACTATGCAGGAACCACCTAGAAAACACTCACACAAATTGTAAGTAGCAGGTAGAGATTGTCTAGATAGGAAATTATGCCATCAAACATGTATCTTTCCCCATTCACTATGGGATATGGGCGTAGTTGTTCCACCTGATTTATTTGTTGCACTGGGAACTGCTCTTCTTTTGTATTTTGGCTTTTGATCCATATCTTTTTTATGATGGTGTGACATACTGTTATATGCACAAGTCTAGCTACTAACAACTTGTTATAGGTGATCTTGTTTGGTTGTGTGAAGTGCTCTTGCTTTTCCAATTGAAGGACATGATGTAATGTTTCAAGTAATTGCTTTAGTTAGAAATCATAGCCTTCATAATACACAATATATATGAATGGCATTTTCATGCTCCCAAAACAACTGTTCTATATATGGCAAAAATGTGCTGAAGATGTTCTATAATATATATGATGAGATATGCTATGCTTCTGGAAACTGCTCAAGATCAAGCTTTTTAGATTGTGCATCTCAAAATGCTTCTGTGCTATATGTTGTGACCAGAATTCCTTGGATTTTTTCTTGTTTATCATCTCAGATACCTGAAACGACAGCTGGACACAATAGAATAGATGCTGTTGTTGTTGATGAAGAAGCAGTATCCTCTGTAAATTCAAAGGGGTCAACAGCTAAAATCCTTCGTGGGGACGGTTCATTGGAGCAATATATTCTAGAACAAGAGCGAAATCATTCCTTGGTACGTTTTTTTTTTGAAGTACATTTATTTCTCTCTTGTTGCAAAAATACTATATATATGGTGCATATTTGTCTCGTAGATTCTTGCCCTTAATGTTTTTTTACTGCATGAACCCATATGAGAAAGCATTTTTACATCACATGGCATTGCCAGCCACATGTACTGAAGAATTTATCCCCACAACATAAAACAAAATACCGGAAAGGTATTCATCATTTTTCATGTGCACTTTAATATTGTGAATAATAAAAAATGAAATGCTTGGAAAATTTCGTGGACATTAAAGGCATACTAAACAACTGCTTGATTAGTTGATTGTCAACTAGACAGTGAACTTAAAATTGTATCAATTTTAATTCTTTATGCCATTCCTTGTTTTTACTTTGTTGAATAAACATCAATATTGCACAGAGAAAAAACATTGTGTCTTTGTCAAAGGACATCTGGTGTAATGGCAAAGTCCATGTTGTATGCACCTAAATCTTGCCGAGTTCACATTTTCTCCAATACCAAGAAAAAGGCATCCTGTATCTAGTGCTTTCATGATAGTTAAACTGCTGATTCAAATTCGAGTTCTAAAATTAAGTTGAATGAAACTCACGGAATTTGATCTGTATGAATATGGGATGCATTGTTTCTTGAATTATTCTTCCAAAATAGTTGGCATTAAACACTTAATGTAAAATTGTAAATTTTGTCAACATTGCTCATTTCCCTTGGCATCAAGATAGTGGAAACTTCCAGTAATTTTTTGGTAGTACAAACGTGCAATGTAAAGCAAATTAATGATCTACGACCTTTATGTTGGTAACACATTTGAAGCAAGATATTTGGAAGATGGTATGAAGATGCATCTTCTGTATGGTATATGATAGCATAGAGCACATCTCCAACTTTCTGATCCAAGGTCCTTGATGTTAAATAGTATCATGCAGAGGTCTAAAATGTACAGAAGACTAGTATCAAATATCAGTTCTTTAATTAACTACAGCACTCCATATATATATATATTAAGAAGGTCAAAATATTTAATGTTCATCTTTGAAGTTCAATATTCAGCTATGCAATCAAAGACATTTGTTGAGAGAGTTGGAAATACTTTGTACTAGTATCCTCTAAAGTTTTTAGTCTAGTGTTGAAGTTTCCGGGTGAGATTTAATTAGATCAGAGGATTTTCAAATGCAACAAATATTATTTTATTGAGGCCTTGCTGGCTTAATTTCCTTCCGAAGAATTTTGACTTTGTAAGTGGTCAATTTTAGTCAATTTAGTAGCAGGTTCTGGATATTTACGGCATTCTTGATGAAACTGGATTGTCCTATGGGTTTTTTTCTTACGGTCCCCAGTAATACCTCTTATGTTGGAGCTGAGACTATTGTGAGAGCTCTCTTTGATCACAATCAAGCAATTTTGATGGTATTTATATCTGGTATCTCCAGACCTGGAGCATATATTTGATGTATATCTTCTGTGTAATGGTGGTACTAGTGTGAAGATATGTGGGATTCAGGTTCAAGTTGAATTACATGACAGTAATTGCTTGATAAAGGGAAAGATAAACCTGGATGATGGGTTTGTAAATCCTTGTAAAGACAGTGCATGCAAGTAATAAGATACTATTGTGCTAAAGCCATGTCTTATGGTTGAGCATATCGGAAAAATTGGCCACTGGTTGTCATCAAGGCCCTTTTGTTTTAGTTGTTTTCCTCTAGTATTGCTTACATTAGGCCATCTACTGTGAATATTGTACCTTAAATATCCTCTAACATAATCAAATAATTGGAATATCTAGTCTCCCAAGGATATATATGCTGCACCTTCTTGTCATAGTTGTCGCGAGATGACCTTTGCTCCTCACGATGTTTCTTAAAATCTTTGAAATCCTGACTTGACATATAACAATGACATGACAGCTAAATTGAATGTTTTATACACAAAATTGAGTATATGTTTGCACTTGGGTTAAATTTGAATTGACGAAAAAATTTAGTGGATGTAGGAAATGTCCAGTTGGTTTTTGTGTTATTAGTCTCTCATTTTCTATCAAGTCGTCTAGTGTGTTTGTACCAGGTCGTGTTTTCTGTCTGCTATCTAATCTTTTGAAATCTAGACATAACGTATGTTCTGCTGCCTACAAAATACAAACTAAAATGGAATTTCCACCAAAACTGGAGTATATTTAGGCACCCTAGTTGGTTGAAATCTACGAAACAAAATGGTTAGTAATGGATCTCACATGCATTCTCAGTTGGTAGCTAAATATTATTTATGGACAATTTGATAATCTTAGGGCTTTTTTGTGCAGGTTGTGCCGAATACGCCTGAGGACAGAGAACCGGAATTGGAGCTTACTGCTAGCGTGGCTTAGATGCAAATGCTAAAAAGCTAATTGCTCAAGAAGATAGATGGAAAAAAAAGTGTATTGTACAACTCAAAATGTGTAATTTATGCTTTGTTATGATTAATCACTATTTGTCATATATGCTATGGTTGGTAGGAAATGGCTTACCACATTCTTATTGTAACCATGAAAATGGATAATGATGATAGTTGCATTAAAGTTCTAAAGCCAGGATGCTCACCTTTTCTCCCAATTCGAGCATTCTTTCCATTGTATGAATTGCTCTCTACAATTGATGATCAACATAATATTTTAGGTGATTCAAATGTTTCATACATTTGATAGCAATCCAATTTTAGAAATGACTATGGAGAAAAATATTCAATGTGAGAAATAATGCAACTCTGGAAAGCTTACGAACCGTATCATGTAGAAATTCATTTATAATTGCAAATCACTTAATCAAAATGCCTAAAACGAAAGTGCATACAAAGTCGGGGAGGATCATGTCTAATGACAGTGAAATTTTTGTCGAATTAAATTGAAAGGGTAAAATTAAGTGATAATAAGTAGCAACTTGATTAAGTAAATGATCAAACAAGGGGTTTCATTGATGTGATGCAAACAACTTAGTTTTAAAATGTACGAGAACTAAGGGATTGCCAAGTTTAAGTTAAATCATACAAAGGGTAAGATCTATTATGTGGAAAAGCGTAGGTTCACCTAATTACGATATATGTAGGACCAAACGTTCGTTGTGACAATAAATCAATATAAATAACATAGAAAATCATCGATTCAAAGGTAAAAGCTAACATATGACGATTATGAATAATTCCCAAGCTGTTCAACAAACATTTAAAGAAATGTAGTCTACAATATATGATCCCTTTAAGTATTTCATCGATGTGCAATAACCGGTAAAGCTAAACAATTACAACTTCTCGGAAATAAGACTGAAGCAAGATGGACATAAGAGCAAATAATTGCAGATGATAAATCTGTCCCTTCTGAATAACTAACAAATTAACTCATTTGTGAAGAGGAGATGAGGAAAAACCATTAACAAACAGTTGGAGAGATCTCTAATGATCGGATATCCTCTAAATTTTAGAGGTGCAGCTACCTTTCGAGATGTATTTTAGGAGTTTTTCTGGGTATGTTTTTAACTGGAAAACAGAAAAGGCACATTAACTCAATTTGAATATAGATTCAACTAAAGGAGAATGGTAACAATGGTACGAAGTTCACAAGTGATAATGAAGGAAAAATAGGCAACAGTATCCCCTTTAGATGGTATGAATAACTCGACACAGACTAGATGATAAACACAAACGTAGTTTAATGTACCATAGATTGATGTACAGATAAGAGTATCCAGAAATGGTTGCAAATGCAAAGTAAATAATAACTACAAGTGATTAATGAAGGAAAAATAGGCAACAATCCCCTTCAGGTGATATGAATAATTCAATACACAAAGTCTATAGAATAAACACAACCATTGTCTGATGTACAGTTAAGAGTATCCAGAAATGGTTGCAAATACAAAGTAAATAACAACCACAAGTGATAATGAAGGAAAAAGTAGGCAACAATCCCCTTTAGATGATATGGATAATTTGAGACGCAATGACTATATAATAAACACATCCATAATTTGATGTACAGGAAAGAGAATCCAGAAATGGCTGTAAATATGAAGTAAATAAATGATTGCAAATACAAAGTAAATAACAACCCAAAAGGAATTTGTATGTCAACCCAAAAGGAATTTGTATGTCCAGAAATGGCTGTAAATACGAAGTAAATAAATGGTTGCAAATACAAAGTAAATAACAACCCAAAAGGAATTTGTATGTCCAGAAATGGTTGCAAATACAAAGTAAATAACAACCACAAGTGATAATCAAGGAAAAAATAGGCAACAATCCCCTTTAGATGATATGGATAATTCGAGACACAATGACTATAATAAACACATCCATAATTTGATGTACAGGTAAGAGAATCCAGAAATGGCTGTAAATACAAAGTAAATAAATGGTTGCAAATACAAAGTAAATAACAACCCAAAAGGAATTTAATGAATACAAAGCTAAAAATAACCTTGTACAAAAAGATCACGGCCTCAAAGAAACTCTGCTACGATCTCCCACATTTCAATGCTTATAATAAAATTCCCTCTCAGTTACTATTACTACTAATATATAGGAAATATAATCGTGCTTATGATGCACTTTTGAATCTTTCTTAAAAAAAATCTTCTACAACATGATTCAAACTCTTAACTAATCATAGTGTGCACAAGTTTTTCCTAATGAAAATAGTACGAGTATGAAGCTGGATTATATATATACACACACACATTGTAGGGGCTTATGAAGATACTATATTCTTGTCTTAGCTATTTTATGGGAATGAAACTTCCCAACTAACCTATTTAATAATAATGTATTTTATTCGCTGACTATTACTTATATTATAGGAAATATAATCGTGCTTATGATGCACTTTTGCATCTTTCTTAAAAAAATCTCCTACAAAATGACACAAACTCTTAACTAATCATGGTGTGCACACATTTCAAATTTTAACAAATTGTAGAAATAATAGTTGATCACCATTGGCCTTCAAGATTTGTAAGAATCACTTTCTTGACAACATATGCCACACAAGTTATATGCAAAAGACAATAAAGTTAGTCAAGTTAGTCAAAAGGTGAACACATATATTGACAAGTCAAAATAATTCCTATATAAATTTCATGAAAAAAGTGTAAGGTTCCACCAACTTGTCAAACATAATAAGAAAACATGTGTCCATAAACAAGAAGAGTGCTGACCAAATTGTCAAGTGCATTATTGGTCTATCCTATGGATATCATATCAAATTCAATAATAATTTTGATAAACTAGTTGAAAACAAGAGCTAACAATTGTAAAGAACTATAATCAACTCATCAAAGTATGCCAAATAAGAATAGACCAAAAAAGTCTAAATTTACAAATGATAGAGATTTTAAAAGAGTCATCAACTAATATAGGAATGCTAATATCAATAATTAACTCATAATACACTAATAAAAGACCACCTTGATAGGAACTGCAGACACCTTTTCAAACAAACATATTGAGAGCAATTAGAATATTGTACGAGTTCATTTTCACCCTACCATGAAGTAGTTACACTTCTCCAAAATCTTTCCTGACACGAAAGATAACCAACTAAGCTTGACATAGTCTAACAGGGAAAACTAATAGGAGCAATAGAATTATGCAACATGATGTTTCCACATTCTAATAGTAATATGAGATTATCATGGCATGCTAGATGTAGGGCCCATTTGCCGTTGCACCAAAAGCCATGACTGTTAGTGAACATGGAACACCACATAATTAACCACCTGTGGGTAGGGGAGCGCGTCGCATCACCCAACAATCTCCCCCTCGACGCGCATACCAGGTGCTTACGCGGGTCGGGAAGGCACCGGGGAGATTTGAGCCCATGACCAAGCCAAAACTAGGCTCTGATACCAATTGTAGGGCCCATTTGCCGTTGCACCAAAAGCCATGACTGTTAGTGAACATGGAACACCACATAATTAACCACCTGTGGGCAGGGGAGCGCGTCGCATCACCCAACACTAGATGCATATATGATAAATATGACATAAAAGAAACAATCCTTTCTCGACCATCAATCCAAGGTCTCAAATCCATTTAATTCATATTGAAGCATAACATGAACCAACCTTAAGCATAGAGAAATCATAAATATACTTCCATCATACATTATTAAGGACAACATAAAAGCACTCCTCATACAAGATATGTACTTTCTATGTGTAATGTTTTAGGAATAGTCATATGTCTACAAAAGCATTCGTCCATAAATATTTTTTTGAAGGAAGATAATAATAACTTACTCATGCTTAGGTTATGCCATTCTAAGGGAAATAATCATAAATTAGACCCACAAGCCTACGTTTCCTTCCATAATCCTTATATTAAGTGGTCCTCACATCATTCTTAAAACAAATAATTGCATCACTGTCATCTACCTTGTCCCCTTTTCACTTACCTAAGAACAATTTTTTGATACAACTCAAATAGTGTAAGTATTTTATAAATAAAGCCCAAAGATGATAATTTCATGGCAACATGATACCCTGTCGTGGTTCCTTTTATCTAATTAGTTTCGCTTGGTTCATTATCAAGATAAGGGAATTTGATAGAAAGATAACCTGGGTCTTTTTGCATTGAATATTGAGAGCATTCATCTAGTTATGTTGACTTGTTAATATGTGGAATGAACTCTTGAACTAGTTGAGCGACTTCCTTGTCTTTCGTATTTTGCTTATGTGGCTTAGTTGTTGAAAGAATTGTCCTTGCATATGGCATTTGAGCTCTGGGTTACACTCTAGCACCTTGACTTTGCTATGCTTAGTTGTAACCCTTAGCTGCACAAACTAAAAGAAAATCAATGCTTAGTCCATGTACGTAAGTGTTAGTTCCTTGGGTCAAAAATTGAGTCTCCCTGTTATAGTTACTCGTGACAGGTAAGGAAATGATGTTCCTTGCTTTGAGCTATAGAAGTGAAAATAATCACTTTCAAAGCATCACCTCTTATGTGTGTCTGAGGCTTCGTAGTTTTTCTTGCTTTCTTTCTAAACTATAAAAGCTGGAAATATTTCTAAAGTGCTTGAAAAATGGTGTACCTCAAATTAGTGTGATTGTGTTAGCCGAAAATAGGAACTACAAAATGTATTTTGTAAGTAATGCATTCAAAGTTAAATGCCTATTTTTCTGAATGCATGAAGCAAGAAAAAAGGTAAATCTCTATGAGTTATTTGTGTAGTAATTGATGATTGACTTTTGCATTAAGGGTATGAACACGTCTGCAAAAAAATAATACTTGGCTTGTGATAAATGATAAAAAAGGAGACAATATTGTGTAGGTGATGCATTTTTCTTGCAATGCAAAGGAAAATAAAATGAAATGATAAGATATATCATTTGAAAGAAGGATTATGATACTAGATCTTCATGAGATTCTTGGAAGAAGAATGTAGCATGTCATGTATGAAAATAAAATTCATGGGAATTTGTGAATGCATTTTACCTATTTCATTTTGCATTGCATGAGATTGCAAAGAGAAACGCCAACTCCATCAAGTTAAGCTGACTCAACGATATGTGGAATTAACTCTTGACTTAGTTGACCAAGTTCCTTGTCTTTTGTATATTGCTTATGTGGCTTATGTTGTTGAAAGAGCCATCCTTACAAGATCACTACGATAAGAATATTTTTATAGACATAAAATTTGTTTTTCTTCACACATGCTCATGGTAAAGATTTCAAACTTTGATCCAAATTAATAAATAGAACAATACATGGAAATATTTGTTGTTATCCATTGCCCATTGGTAAATTTCATGCTATATTTGGTGCTCGACATACATGTAAATATAATTCATGCATAAAGACTTGTTGATATGGGAAGATAAAAATTTATGCTCAACTAGTATATGTGATGATAAAATTAAAGAAATGAGGAATATTGTTTGTCAAAATTGTTAAAACTTTTATAAACACCTCATCAAAACCTCAAAATGGTTCAACAATGAAAATTAAATGTCTAGCCACTTTCATAAATTTTTTTGCAATCTATAAATGATGCATACCTCACACTACCATGAATGAATTGTACTTTATTTTGCTCCAACAATCAATTTCAACACCACATCAAGAAAAAGAGGCATTGTATATAAAACATGCAAAAGTAGTTGAAATGTAACACCAAGCAATGAATTAGTTGCCTTTATCAAAATATCCAACACTTATGGGCAAAGAATACTCCTTTTATTCTCATTGACATTACTTCTTAGAACACACCATCATTTTCACTTTGATACCATGTTGGCAATTTAAGACAAATAAAAGCACGGGGCTCAGGCCTGCAAATCACTTTTCATCAATTCCTTCATATTAGTATATTATCAATCATACAATAAGAATAAAAATACTTTTGATACGTGATCGCTATGGGTTGTGGGAGGGAGAGTGGCAGGGGTGCTCCCCTTGCAGGCTCTATCGACAAGAGATTGAGGGTACTTTGTCTTGAAAAATATTTTAGGGACAAAACTCATGTAACCATGATGTGGATCTTGATGCTTAAATTAACCATGTGTATAGATAAAATAGTGATTATTTTGTTCACTTTTCTTTCCTTAGAAGGAGACACTATTTCATGAGGGTATTGTAATACTAATGTGCATTGTTATGGAATCTAAGAGTACGATAGTTGTTGAGTTGCATATGGGTCCATGTTAATGATACTCTAGTAAGAAGCTAGCTCTGCAAGTATTTTGTATTCTATTATTGACTTTTGAATAATATATTGGGTGAATTTTGGTGTGCAAATTTTCTCCTAAAAGAGTTTTCCCATGTAAATCATTGTGTTGTGATATACATGTTATTTATGTAGCTAGTGTAAATATCTAATAAAGTTTTTCATAACCTTTCTCTCAAGGTTAGTGTAAGAAGGTTGACCTTAACTCTTATACACAATCTCCTTGTGACTAACAACTATTTATGAACTATACTCTACTAATTTAATTACATTATCAATTATTATTTACTAACTTAAGAACTACTTTCAATTATATGTAGTCGCAAAATTTGATCCAATAGTTTCTTTATTTTTGTGAAAATTTTAATAGGGAACTTGCCAATTGCACTAAAGATAGTAATAAAATGAATGTGATGGAACAATCTCTTACTTGTAATGAAGTTACATAACTCAAACATTTTAAATCAATATTAATGAACGATAGGTTATCCAACATTACATAATATTCTATTTTAAGAAAGAGATACCATGTCAAAAAGTGTGCTTATAAAGAAGTTCTTATACAAATGTCATCAAATAATATGTAGTCAAAACTTTGGTATGTTATTTGAAGGATTGAATATTAAGTAAGAATGTTTCTGAATTCTAATCCCTATAGTTTGATATTGTGCACAATTTTAGTGGTTAGGTAGGAAGTTTTGGTTTCCTAACAAATTGTTGGAAAATCTTACCATGTTGAACCCAATCATGCACGTCTTCAAACATCCTTATATAATAATACCAAGATTGAGTGACTTTGAAGGTAATTGAATTTAGGTCTTAGTGAACATGATGCATGAGCATCTTGGGATAGTCAACAATCCTATATGTAGTGGCATTGGGCTCAGATTTGTGGAGTTATGCTTTGCACAGTAGGGGATGTGTTCGAGGCATATTGGCGAACCTTTTCCTAAGTGTGCATAAAATTTGGAGTAATCATCTTGGATTTAGAACTATTATGGCAATAGATGGTTGTGAAGGATTTGAACAAAAGAAAAACAAATCCATGAAGCCCTCAAATACCTGCATGTAGAAAACTTGTCATAGAGAAGAAAAGTACAAGAAGAGGCAAGGGTTTGTTCTGAATATATGCAAATTGTATTCTCAAATAAAGAAAAGATGTAGATTGTTACAAAAGATCAATCCTTATAAAAGGAGATTGAAACTTGAAAGGGTAACCTAAAAAGTTACAAAGGGTAACCTAAAAAGTTACAAAGGGTAACCTAAAAGGTAAAAGCTATTTAATAATTACTTATTAATTATTGAATAGAGAATGCAAAAGGTGCATAAAGCGAAACATTAAGAAGGGAGAAAAGGTAATTTAATTAATGAAATTAAATTAACCTTTTTCTCTAACACCCCACCTTAAGATGAGCGACAATGCAGTTACAAACCATGCAGAAAGAGCAAAAAAATTACAATGCAATGTTGAAAGCAAACTTGGGTCCTGAAAACAAGGCTTGATGAGGTACCCAATCACAACCAAATCTCTATGAAATGGAGAAATAGAGAAAACCTAGTGGGAAAAACTCTACTACAAAAAGAGATAGCTCAAAACCTAGTGAAGGACTATAGAAGCCTCCAACTAGAGGATTGTTCTGTAAAATAGTAACAAAGAGAAATCATGAAGAAAACCACTGAACCATGTAGAAGCTACAAAGGTCTGTCAAAAGTAACTGCTGATATGAAGAACCTCCATTGAAATAGAACCTGACCAGGTAGAGAAGAATATAATTTGCATCGAATCAAGAGGCATAGAAAGGAAAACAATTGAAATCAAAGATACAGATGGTATGAAATGTTGAAGTTGATGAAAGATAAACCCCATAGCTCCCGAGAATTACCTGCATGCAAACACCTATCATAGAAAAGAGAGGCAAAAAAGCTATGGAGGCAGGAATTGCCAAATCCATAGATGAAACATTCTTGATGAGCAAAAAAGAAGATTGCTATAATCAAAGCTGAATGAATTAAATTTTACAAAGAGAGATCATCCTTATAAAGGAGATCAAAACCCTAAAAAGGTCTAACCTAGGTTACATAATAATAATTAATAAAAGAATTAATTATTATATGCCTAAATTTTAGCTTAAGCAACTAGAGTTAATTAGGAAATATCTAATTACTCTAACACCCCCCTTAAGATAAACTTAGGGAGTAGCTAAAAACCTAGAAACAACTACTCAAAGTAGAATTGGGTCCTGACAAACAAGGCCCGGTGAGGTACCCAAGCACAACCAAATCTCTAAAAAGAGGAGAAATAAAGAAAACCACATGGGAAAAACCCTACTCCAAAAAGAGATGGAAAACATGCTAAAAGAAACTAGTGAAGGACTAAAGAAGCTTCCAAACTAGGGAATGTCCTAGAAGATAAGAACAAAGATGATCATGTAGAACACCACTGAAGCATGTAGAAGCTGCAAAAATTTGTCAAAAGTAACTGTTCATTTGAAGAACTCTACTGAAATAAACATGACTAAGTAGAGAAGGCTGTAATCTGTATTGAATCAGTAGGCACAACAAGGCAAACAATTGTACTTGAAGATACAGATGGCATCACACACCAAATCCTAAAGAGTTGATCAATCGAACCAAGGAAGCATGAGAAACAACAAAAGAAGCCCCCCTAATGCAGACAAGGGTGAGGTGATAGACAACTGGAAAAGTGGGCCAAAATAACTGCAAGTCAAGGAACCATGATCAAGATGCCTAAAAGAGTACATATGTGTGTACTGAGGTGATCAATCTCAGACACATGATCAGGCTAATGTCACGAAAGGAACACTCATTGGACAAAGGAAGATGGAAAATAAAGGCAAAACATCAACCCCCCATGGCACTTTACTAGAGTAATGCATGTACAATAAGGCACAAGACCTAATGAATCCCAAGAATACAATAATCTGTACAAGTGTCCTTAGATGACACTACTCGAATCAGAAGGCAAACAAAGGCAAACAACTGAAACAAAAATACAGATGCAGTATGACACTTTATCTCAGTGTGTTTGCAAGAATGCATACAAATGATGTATGAATAGACCAAGAGATACATAAGACTAATACAATATATAGTACAAGTCATGACGAATCATCTTAAGCAAAGAAATCGATCCTCAAACCTGACACAACCAAGATATCCACCAAAATGCAAAAATGCAGAAGACTGAATAGAATGTGCTTGGAGCAGAATCTAAAAAAATAAGTAGCATCATTGGAAAGAGCTCAGAAAGAGATTTCCAATGATATAAAGAATTCCCAAATCGATGATCAGATGCTTAAGATATACCTCCCAGAGTACAAAACTGTACCCCTAACTTTGACAGCAAAAAAAGTCATCAAAATAGCATCAAAACTGAAAACTACTTGTACCACTGTGACGGGCTTGGACCCAACTTTTCGATGATATCTTGTTTGCAAAAAATAGAGTTTGCATGCTTGAGATATGAGCAAAAAATTGAAGATAGGTCCAAACAGAGGCCAATGAGGTGACAGGAAGTAGTGATCTAGTGCTGACATTAGCAAAGGAGAAGCCCAAAGTTGACGGTGAAACGACTGTCAAGGCAGAAAAAAGCCATAAAAATGACCCCTGTTGGAGAAAAAGTCCAACTGTTGGAAACAAGAGCTGAAAAATAAAGGGTTGGTGTTGGATTAAAAAATAGGTGGCCAAAAGATATGCCATGTGTTAATTTTTTCCATATGGGAAATTAAAATCATGCAGTCTCCATGAAAAACATGCCACTTGTTAGAAAACAAAGTTGGGGCTCCCCACAAAAACTTCAATCGTGCAGACGTATTCCACCAAAAAAGCTAAAGCATATCCAAAAATATGTGCCCAAAATAGTGTGGAACGAGGTAGAGAGAAGCTGATAATTATCAGTAGATAAGGCTAGGAGAAGTTTCACAGGTGGAGGTACAGGCATGGAGATCTCAAGTTTAACACTCCATGTAGGTACCAAGAAGCAAGCATAAATGAATGTTGCCCTTAAAAATTTCAACACCAAATGCACTCTTTCTCAAAAAGCTCCCAAATTGACTGCATTTCAAAGAGTTGGAAATTCCAATCATGGACATTCAACCTCGCATTAGCTCTCCGTCTTCAACATTTCTGTTGTACTCAAAATATTGGGCCTCTAGCAATAATTAACATGGCAATCCTAGTGCTAAAACTGACCAATTTGGCCTTGTTGAAACCAAGATTGGCATGTTGAAACCACAGTCGTACATGGAAATGGATCTCTCACAAAAAAGGCTCCACTCTTAGCGTCCTCCACTGTTGCGCATGACCACCAAGGAAGGCTGCACCAAAATGTAGAACCAAGGAAGCCTCAAAATATACTTCTGCCCCATTGATTCAAGAAGCTGGTAGTCTTCCCAATGCATGCACAATTAAAATTGTAGATCACTGATAGGTTAAAGTGATGGAGAGGAGGCATTTGTGGAGGGGGATGGCTGCTTGGAGAGGCCGTGGGGGGCCAAAAGCCAAAAAATTCTCAAACTCCTAGATTTGTTGTCAACCCGTGAACCACCAAAGTTCTATTCAATCACCAAAGCATGTGGATAACTAGGTGCCAGAAGTCATAAATTCTGGAAAGAACTATGGGTTTTGATGACTGGAAAATTGCCACCAATCACGCTAAAGACCACTAATATCCCAAAAAATTTGCCAATGAAAAATGGCTTAACCAAAAACAAATCACACTCCCAAAAAATATGTCAACTCCCAAGGTGTTGACAGAGAGTACAAGTGGCATGAGTCCCCCACAACTTCACTTCCTTCCAAATTCCACATCAACTCACAAGATTTCACCCAAAAAGGTAGCACCAAAAAAAGGCAATCACCCAAACAAAGGGCATGATCTTGAGTAAGGAGAGTGCATGAAGACCAAGGTTCCGTGGGATGACAAGAACTTCACCATAAAATGACCACCATTGACGGACCAGACTAAGAGCCAGAAAAAAATGTGAGTCTCCAAAAAAGATGCCTCCAAACAATGTTGATTGTAGCAAGTATTGGGCCATCCTCAGTGGGAACAAAGACGCCAAAAAACAAATGGAAAATATCAAACCGACATTAAGAAAAAGGTTTGATAACCACTAACGATCCTCAAAAAACCAGTACATGCCATTTCAAGAAACACCATCCAAGGCAATAAATGCCAAAGAATCGCTGATCACCAAAAATGATAAGTTGCCTCGATTTGCATATTGAGGGCAAAACGGCCTAGGTACAATTTCTTTTTTGCCTCAAATTTCAATAGTGTCCAAAACTAGATGTATTTGATATGGAAATGGGGGTTTTTGAATGCTTTGAGCTCAATGGTGATGCCCATTTTCGCTCAAAGTGCCACGAAAATTAGTAACCCCCCAGATCCATTAAAAAATGCTAAAAGCTTAGATCTGAAAACCAAAGTCAGATCCGATGACAAAACTCTCATGAATAGAAAAGGGGCATGAAGATCTGGAGCTCTGATACCATGTTGAAGTTGATGAAAGATGAACCCCATAGCTCCCAAGAATCACCTACATGCAAACACCCATCATAGAAAAGAGAGGCAAAAAAGCTATGGAGGCAGGAATTGTCAAATCTATAGATGAAACATTCTTGATGAGCAAAAAAAAAAGATTACTATAATCAAAACTGAATGAATTAAATTTACAAGGAGAGATTGTCCTTATAAAGGAGATCAAAACCCTAAAAAGGTCTAACCTAGGTTACATAATAATAATTAATAAAATAATTAATTATTATATGCCTAAAGTTTAGCTTAAGCAACTAGAGTTAATTAGGAAATATCTAATTACTCTAACATGAAACATCAAAGCCTGAAGGGTTGATCAATCGAACATGGAAGGCTGCAACTAAAGTACGAACAAAAAAAGAGTGTCTATATGGTAAATGATCCATCTCACCAAAATACATACGTACCTAGCCATTGCATCGCCTAGTACATAGGAACAAAATTGAATACATAGCTCACTCCATCAAACCAAGGAAGCATGAGAAATAACATAATAACCCCCCTAATGTAGACAAGGGTGATGTGACAAGCAACTGGGAAAGTGGGCCAATGACTCTTGCAAAATAGAAAGAACCAAGAACATCGAGAGCGAGGAAGAGATACAAACACATGTAAGGCATGTGTCATCGACACATCATGGGGCTAATGTCATGGAAGGGACACTCACTTGACAAAGGAAGAGGGCACAAAAAGGAAAACAACTATCCCCCCATGGTACTTTATAATAGAGTGCGAGTACAATAAGTCAAAATGATGAGAAACATCCCAAAAATGCAAGGAGTGACACTTTATCTCAATGCATTTGCAATAATGCATACAAATGATATCAACAATGATCATAAAGGGCAAAGAGCTATTACAACAGATAATACAACCCAAAAGAAGAAATCCCATCCCACAAAAATGATCCCCGGATATGAAACACCCAAAACATCCACCATAGTGCAATAAAAAAAAACATGATAGAAAGAGCTTGGAGCAAAATCTAGATGACAAACCAACATTTTCGGAAAGAGATTTGAATAAACTTTCCAAAAATATAATGTTTTTGAAAAACGGAGTTGGGATGCTCAAGATATGCCCTCCGGAGTGAAAAATAGAACATCCAACTTTGACTGCTCAAATAGAAAACCAAACTACATCAAAACCAAAAAAATTCTGACCCATCATCTCCATCTTGGAACCAGCTTTTCAATACTTCTTTTGGATTGAAAAAAGACCCCAATATGCTCAAGATACAACGAAAAAATTGACAAGGCCCTTGTATGAACAAGAAAAAGATTTATTTAAATAACTAAATAAATAAATAAAATTAAGAGAAAACCCACTGCTCAAAGCGGTGGTGGCGGGGTGGAGGGTGGGAGCCACTGCAGTGGAGCCGCTAAGTGGTGACTACTAGTGATGACCACAATGGTAACTGTAGCGGTGCCATTGCGATTAGTTGACCGCAATGATTAAAAACCCACTTTAAAAATATTTTTTTGCGATTTTTGATGAAAAACACACCTTAGAGTGCGTCTAGAGGCCATATGACCCTACTGGGCAAAAAAATTGCCTCTGGGATCAACATTGTCTAAAACGGACAAACTTTATATGGAAATAGGGGGTTTGATGCCTTTTAAATCCATCAGTGAGGTCTATTTGGCCTCAAGCTACTCCAAAAATTAGTGACCCCCCCAGTTCTCTCAAGAAATACCCAAAAAAACTCTAGATCTGATTTGTCAAACCCTTGTTCTCTTTTTTCTTCAAATATCGAACAAGCTACAATAGATTTGGCTCTAATACCATGAAGGATTTGAGAAAATACAAAAAAAAATCAAAGCCCTTGAATACCAGCATGTAAAAAACCTATCACAGAGAAGAAAACAACAAGAAGAGGCAAGGGTTTTCTTTGAAATTATGCAAATTGTATTCTCAGATAAAGAAAAGATGTAGATTATTACAAAAGATCAATCCTTATAAAAGGAGATCGAAACTCGAAAGGGTAACCTAAAAAGTTACAAAGGGTAACCTAAAAGGTAAAAGCTATTTAATAATTGATAATTAATTATTAAATAGAGAATGCAAAAGGTGCATAAAGAGAATTCTTAAGAAGGGAGAAAAGGTAATTTAATTAATGAAGTTAAATTAACCTTTTTCTCTAATAGGTTGTGTGTTCCTGATTTTTTGGACAAACCTTGGAGATTATTTTTGCAAGCTTTGATTTGAGGAATTTGGTGGGGGTTGTACCCAGATGGAAAACCTTTCCCACTTACACAAAGTTGCTCTGTAAAACACTAGAATGTGCTGGGACTTTCATTAATTAGTTACTCAGTGATTGATAATTGGATGGGTAGTTGAGATGAACTTAGAACTAGATATGGTATCCCACAGGCTCAAGAAAAAACATATACATTAATTTACAAGACACTTGGTACATGTAACTTCTCCAAGGCCATTGACTCAAATAATTTTTTCAAACAACTATTGTGGAAAGATGGAACATTGTTTATTGAAGTTACAATTAAGCAATTATATACTATGCTTGTGTGTGATCCTAATTTTTTTTAAAGAGTGATCCAAGGGTGGGGTTTGTGTTCTCCCTTTTCCGAATGGTCTTTCTTTCTTTAGTACTTGTGGCAGTCAAAAGTGGAACCCAAAAAAAGTTTTTTAAAAATGGCTTTTGTTGCTCAAAAAACTTACTTTAGGACCTAATTTGGAGTCTTTAGGTCTTACCTCTAGCTGTTGTAAAGTTTGTGATGTAGTTGAGTCTTTTGAACATGTTTTCTTTCAATGTTATTTTGCTGTTATGATATGGTCAATCTTTTTGGGCAATCCTATTGTATGGAACTTAAAACCATGTATTTCTTGGAGTGAAATTTTAGTTGGATATTTTGAAGCTTTTGACTCTAAGCTTAACACTCTTTTTGGTTTATTTTTACATGTGAAATTTTATGGTTCCTTTGGAAAGTGAGAAATAAAGAGGTTTTTTAGCAAAAGGATAGAGGGCTTATTGAGTTTACTTGTAAACTCACATATTTTTCCATTATGTCTCAGGTTTCACTCTCTTTGGAAATCTCAATGGTTCAATCTATGACACTGGTTAGGGATGGTATGTTACTTAGTCATAAAGATGAGGTTAAGGCCTTCAAATACCTTGATCAATTCAAGGATATGATGGACCCGAATTACATAAAACAAATTAAAAAAATGATGGAGGATCTGGACATTTCCACTAGCACCCAACAATTTGCTTTACATGTTTCTACTGGTGAAAAGGTTCATTTGGAAAATGATTTTGTTCTAGTAGGATTGAATGATGAATGGTTTGATGCAACTTTTCTACAAGCTCTAATGATGGATGGGGCCCGAATATAAATCAATAGCATGTTGAAGCTTGGTAATCAACAATATGTAAAACTTTTGATCATCATTATTATGTTACTCAACATTATGTGAATCTTTTTGGATATTTAGTTTAAATCTAATACTGTTTTGATATGTATTAAAGTGAAATAAATGGGTTGACTACCTTGTAAGTCATGTTTAATAGTGATATGGTAGTCTTAAAAGTATGATATTCTGATAGCTTATGCTGAACAGTTCATGATGAACCTGATGTAATCAATTTTTATTCTTTTTTAATATTGAAGTTGGTATGTGCACTTTTGGATTTGGATTGTTGGATGAAAAGTGGACCCATGTCTAAGTGTGCATACATTGATGTGGTATTTTTAGTTAGTTATGCATTGTAAACTTGGGGCTTGTCCTAAGTTTTTAGTTATTTTAGGTGTTTAATATTTGTTGCCAAGTCAACTTGTGGCTTGAGGGTTTATTTAAAGGGAGTATTTATTTAATATAACTTGCTAAGATGACCTGTGGCTTGGTTTAGTATAAGTAGAGGATCTTGTGGAGTCTAAATTCATCATTTTTCAGCATGCATTTCATCATGGAGAGCTCAGAGAGAAAGCAGAGCTAATAGCTAAGTGTGGGCTTGGGAAACAAGAAGGTTTCTAGGTGGCTTGCAAGCACAAGTTTAGATTCTTCTTAGATTTTTCTACTAGATTATGGGTCTGGGTTAGCTAGGAGTTGGATCTTGTGAGGTCTTGCAAAACTATTACTGTAATTGCTAATGTATTTGGCCGTAACTAGGAAGGCCTTACAACTAGACATGTTGGATGTACATCTTACGATTTTATTATGATATTTAGTGTTGTTTTGGATCTAAATCTCTGTGTTATTGGTTATATTCCATTGTGTGGTTAATTGATGGGGGCTAGGATATCTCCTTTGAGGATTCTCCTACCTTGCAATGCATCAAGTGGTATCAAAGAAAAGGCTTGATCTGGTTAGAGATTATTAGAGTTGGTCATTGGTTGATCTTGTGGATATTTTTTCTTTGGGTTAGCGAAGATCTTGGAAAATTCCTCCAAGAAGATTGGGCCCTAGGGTGATTATAGATATCTGTGATGTCATAGAGACCAAAATTTGATAGAAGGTTAACAAATTTCAAATCTAAGATGGAGATGATGAAGAATGATACGGTTGCTGAGATCGTGAGAGCTATAGCTAGTGTACCTAGGAATGTGGGTACTGAAGATGGTTATTAGGAAGCTGCTAAAGACTTTGAGGCTAATGGATCTAGTGGAGAGGATAGAGCTGATTAGATGGAGGGACCTATTGAAGAGAGAGCTGGTTGGTTGGATAGATCTAGAGCTCACATGAAGTTGAAGTATAAGATGAATGTTTCTAATTTCTTAGGTACTTTGAATCCTGAAGACTTGATTGGCTGGATTGGTGAATTGGAAAACTATTTTGAGTTAGAGGATATTGGAGATCTGCTTAGAGTGAGGTTAGCACAAAGTAAGCTGAAATCACATGCTACTTTATGGTGGAAAGAATTGCAAAGAGATAAAGAAGAGGAAGGTGAAATGAAGATCACTAGATGGAGATTGATAGTGAAAAAGTTGAAGAATAAGTTCATTCTTGTTGATTAGGAACTTGAGTTGTTCAAGAGATTACAAAATTAGAAATAGAAATATATATTTGTGAAGGATTACATTGAGGAGTTTTACAATCTGACCATTCGGTCTAGACATAGAGAAATTTCTAAGGAAAAGGTGGATATATATATTAATGGCTTGAGATTCAATATTTAGGATGAGATTGATATGCTAAATATTGCTTTAGTCGAGGACACTTATTTGTATACTATAAGAGAAGAAGAGAAGTTGAAGAGAAGACATCAAGGTTTGAGGAAAGGAAAAGAAGGAACACTCTGAGCAAGATAAACATATTGCTGAAGATGAACCTGTTGAGAAAAATAGAAGAGCATGTAAGGTTGAATTTCAAGGAAACTACTATATATGTGATAAAGAAGGACATAGATCTTTTGAATGTCCCAATATTGATATGAAGGTTGGTGATAAAAGAGTTGTTGTGAATGAGAATTTGGAATCTACAAATGAGTCTGAGATAGAGGGGGATTGTTAGAGTAATAGAGTTTTCTCTTATTAATTAAATCATATTGATTTAATGATTTGGCTACCATTTTGGTAGATTGGAGGTCTATTGGCCTCTGGTCTATTGCTGTCTGCCTTGGTTAGCGCAAGAGGATTGGGTGGCCATGGGTTCCAGTCCGCAGGAGTGCGTTCTGCTGTTATAAAACATTGTTGTCTGTTGTCATTGGTGGGGGAGTCTGGTGGGGCTTGGCCCCATTCCCTCCTCACTTTTTTCTGATCTAGGCTTTGTTTTGAATGAAGAATCGAGACAGGCCTTCCTCCCAGTCTCTTGTTGATGATGCGATAATGGGGGAGCCTTCATCCTCAATGCATGCTATTATCAAGGATCTGACTGGTAAGCTGCAATCAAGGGAGGATGATTCTTCTCCAATCTAAGGGTTTCAACTAAAGAAAGTGAATGGGTGTTTGTAGAGAGCCGAAGATCGGACATTTCTGGTTATACAACTTGAACAAGTCTTAGAAGATGTTGAATACTAGAGCAATCATGCCCTTATATGTAAGTTTTTAGGCCTTCGCTTTTCCTTGCCCATACTAGAATCATGGGCTCGCTAGATGTGGAACCCAGAAGGTGACATGGAAATTCTGTTAGGTGCCAATAACTATTTTATGGTCATCTTTTCAAGCATGTCAGATAGAAACAAGGCATTTGAAGGGGGCCCGTATTTCTTTAACCAGGTGGGGCTTTTCATCGAGCCCTGGCATATGGGCTTTAATTCGACAGAGGAAATTCCCTCACGGGTTCTAGTATGGATCTAATTATCGAGACTGCCTTTGGAATTCTGGAGAGATGATATTCTTCACTCAATCTCGTTGCTTCTTGGGAAACCGATGGGTTCAGCTACACAAACACAGGATCGTAAGGTAATTTCTTTTGCTTGCATCTGTGTAGAAGTTGATTTAAATAATCTGTTGCCAGATTCTATGGAAATTTGCATGAGATCGTTGCCAATAGACTGGATTGTTGTCGGTGTTTCTATAGCCAATGGGATGATTATCATTGGTGTTTCTGTAGCTGACGGGGTGATTGTTGTCAGTGTTTCTGTATTTTGTAGCCAATGGGTAAATAGTTTGTAGCGGACATAATGTTTATGGCCGATAGAGTTCTTCGAGAAGGTTCGATGAATAGTATTTATATCCCATTTGGGATCATTGTAAATCATCTTCTATCATTCATCTTATCAAGCATAATGTAATGTTCTGGCATATGCGAATAATCTAAAGAGTTTTGCTGTTCGTGTTATCTGTGTGCACTTCTTAGTTAACCTATGCAGTAAACATTTGGCACCATTTTCGAGGATCAAAATAAGGTCAAGGAAAAAGATGGAATCCGTACTATGCAAGAGAATTTAATTTTGGCACAACAAGCCAAACATTGATGGAGATTTTAGAAGAGTGCCAACGAAAACTAGAGCACGAAAGATTTGTTGGAGGAAACTCGGCAGGAAGTGGAATTGGTGGAAGAAGCACGAGAGGAGTTTTTGAATTTGTGTTTGCCAAGGGGAGAGAATCCAGACAGAAGAGCATCGACTCGCACATCTCGGAGTGCCGACAGAGAAAGAGCGTGGAGTGAACTCTTCATCGAGGATACACTTCCGTGAGAGAACTTTAGAAGATCCTTTTTCTTCACCAAGGTTCATAGCTGTTGAGATCGCCGGTGTTGAAGTGTAGTTTGACAGTGTGGGAAAATAGTCCACCGGTGTGGGAGTGCAGTCTGCTGGTGTGGGAGACCAGTCCGCCGGTGTGGGAGTGCAGTCCGCCAGTGTGGGAGACCAGCCCACCGGTGTGGGAGTACAAACAACCGGTGTGGGATTGAATAGCACCAGTATTGGAGGATCGAGCAACGCCTATTTACAGAAACCAATTGTGATGGCAGGACCGAAAGAGAAACTATCAAAGTTTAATGGTGATGGTACGACCGATCCCATTTGACATTGCAAAACATATGAAATGATCTGGAAGGCAAATGGGATAACTAATGAAGATGACTGGATGAGGCAAATTTTGACCACCCTACGAGGTGTAGCAATTAATTGGTTCACTGATACAGACCTACAAAAGCTAAACAGTTGGGATAACATTAAAAAATATTTTCTGGCAGAATTTAAACTATTACAGGATGATAATAAAATTGTAGCAGAGATCTTCAATACCAAGCAAGGGAAGAACGAAACTATCTGCGTTTACACCAGGAAATTGAAAGATTTGATAAACAAAATGGAAAATAAGCCGATGGACAGACTTCAGAAAAGGTGGTTCGTGGAAGGCCTACACCCTAACCTATGAAAGAAAATGAAAATTGTGCCACCATCATCATACACGGAAGCCTATAATAGAGCATTGAATCTCAAAAGTGAGCACAAGACAAAGAAGAAGAAGACTACTTCCTCTGATGCAATTGATGACGAGCCTTCTGGTGAAGATAGCAGCGATGATGAAGATAGAAGCAAAAAGGTCCGTGCCCTATAGAAGGACATGATTCGCATGATGGGGTTTAAAAACATGCAGAAGGAGCCAAAAGGCAGTGAGCTATGGTGCACAGAGTGTAAGACCGATGGTCATACTAAAGGATCGTGTCCAAAGAACCAATTTTGTGACATTTGTTAGATCATGGGCCATTCGACAAAAGAGTACCCCTTTAACATGAAGACAAGAGGATCTCCGTAGGTGCTTCTTACATAGGAGGCTTCCCTGTCGAAAAATAGCAGAAATACGAATAGCGCAAGTGCCACATCTGGAGGGTATAGGAATAATAACAGAGGGCAAAATAAAAACAATGCGAAAAATAAAAATAATAATGGGAGCCGAAGTCAAACTCAGTATGATGCAAATGGATGGTCGATCGTTCAATGCCTAGCATGTAATTTGTGGGGTCATTTTGCACGAAATTGTACAGTAGAAAACACACCAAAATTATTATGTAGATGGTGCAAACCTGACGACCATGAAGATGCCAAGTTCCCAAAGTTTGGAGTAAACTTGATCACTGTCGGCACAGATGAAGAGGAGGTTCTAGCAATTATGCGGAGGCAAGAAAAATTGTTGACGGAGGAAAAAAAAAAATTGGGGGAAGTGCAAAAAGATATTAGAGAGGCATCGTTGGCAGGGACATCTCAGTTGAAGGACATCACCAACACCTTAGCAAGGAACTTCGTAGAATAAAATATTGTACGATAGATCTTACAAATAGAGATACGGGTCAAGATAAGTGACCTCCTTCTCACAATGCCCCAGTTACGGACAACCATTCTGAATCATACACCATTTTTGAAAGCAACAGAGGACATAGGAAGGGACAGTAGTCCAACAATGACAACAGACCTAATGCTGTTGGCACTCACATCTGGACGACATCCGGTAGTTGTTGAGATGGGGATTTTGAAAAATGTTTTGACAAACACAATTGTCGACGGAGGGTCTGACATGAATGTGTTACCGAAGGATACTTGGAAGAAATTGGGATAGCTGACGTTGTGGCCACCTACATTCCAGTTGCTCATGATAGACCAACACGGGATCAAACTGTTGGGAACCTTAAGGACATAATCGATAACTATTAGAACACAACCATTTTTATTGGACTTCGTGGTCATTCCATTGAAAAGAAAATGATATGATGCTATTCTCAGATGGACTTGGTTGGTGCAAGTAAAAGCAAAATATGATTGGAAACGAAATACTCTATCAATGGAGCATGGAGGCAAAAGATTCATAATTGACATGCACACACAAATGGTAGATGAGGAGGTAGCATCGTCAGAATCAAAAGGTGAAAGTGATAGTGACGAAGAAGGAAGTGACGATGAAGGAAAGAGGAGAATGGAACCAAACGACAAAGGAGTATTGACACTAGAAGGAGGATTGAATGATGACAACATAGACTCGGTGAATGGCCTTTACCATTGGAAAATAGAAGACTACGAACTATTTTTGAGTTGTAATATGCTAAGGGTCGACGAAGGTGAGATAAAAGAAGAAAATGAGTGTCCGAAGGAATATAGAGAAGCAAATGATGCAAATGAGGTTACGACTGAAGAAGGGAAGGACATACAATATAGATCCAGAAAAAAAAATTTCCATCGTCCGGTATACGGTGAATGGACTGCACAAGAAGAAAAGAATGCATCACACCATAAAATTGGTTGAAGGGTGTCGACAGCAAGGAAATAAGCTAGATCTGCGACAACCATAGGCACGATGGGCGATGGAGGTGACACAAAACAGACATAAGGCATGGCTTGACAAACTCAACAGGTTTCAGTTGGGAGAATTGATATTCAAGTACGATGGTTGGAAGGAAATAAAACCAAAAAAGTTTAAGGCCAGATGGGTTGGACCATATCAGATCTGGAAGGTTGACGACAATGAATTGATAAAATTAGAAACATTAGACGAGCAAGAGGTGCGTCCTGTAGTCAATGGATTTAAATTACAAATATATGGTGCCAGGAAGACTCCCACTGTCACAGAATGGCCAGCTGACTCCCTCGTCGTTGCAGAATGGCGACGCCTGGAGGCAGAATTGAGGTGCTATTTTCTTTTTTTTGGTAAAAAAAAATAAAAAAATGAAAAATTGAAAAAAAATAAAAATAAAAATATTGAAAAATTAAAACAAAAAAAAAGAAAGAAAAGAAAAGAAAAGAGAACTCAATAGGCCGTGGGCACCTCTCTGCGGGAGAGGCCCCGCAGGCACATATCCGTGGGTAACTCTCCACGGGAGAGGCCCCACGGGCACAGGTCCGTGGGTAACTCTCCACGGGAGATGTCCCACGGGCACATCTTTGTAGGAGATTGCTCCAACTCTCCTTCGACGCTGTCTGCGGAAGCAATTCGCGATGATTTGGTGCCCGCGGATGTCTATTGTACCTTGCGAAACTTTTTCTTCCTACGATGATTTGGGGCCCGTGGATGTCTGCTGTCCTCCATGAAGATTCTTTGGTTTATTAGATGCAACAGTTTATTTCCCCACAGGTTTGTCTCAAACCTCCAGTGTCATCTCCCTGTGGTAAGTCTTATTTCATCTTCTCGCAAAAACTTGAGTGCTTCAAAATGGCAACTAGAAAGGAGCAATCATGTGTTATACCAACTACATAGATGTTGTTCTAAGAAAATAAGGAGGACCTCTTTAGTGAGGATGCTGTGGATGGATTGCTACTCTAATAGGGTAGAGCCATGCTCGAAGTTGGATGGATATGGGAAAGCTATAGAAAACTACGAGAGACCCTTGGTGTTTTCCCGCGGTGTTGTGTCTGTGGAGGTTCTTTTCAATATCTTTTTCCTTTAAATAGTTTGGCGACGGTATCATTGTGTTTTGTAGTGGAACTTTTGGTTGGTATTGCTGAATCTCAGTATGTTGTTTCTTCCTTATCTTGTGGACAATGTGGGAATTGTTGTTAATGTCTCGAGGTAGCCTATGGCTAGAAGCATGGTGTTCGAAGTCAGTCCTTATGTTGTGACAGTAAAAAAAAAAAGGGCACAAGTGGGAGAGTGCAGTTCTGGATTTGCTAAAAAAAAAAAAAAAATGACGACAAATTAAGAATGCTCAGAATGAGTAACGAAGGATACCGAAGGGAAGGGGAACCACCAGCGGTTGCAAGGAAGAGTGTAGAATCGATAGAAAGTGATAGAAATAGTCTGTTCTATACATTTTTGTGTGGGTTTTGGAATGCTAATTTGGTCTTGTGCAGATATCAGTCGTGAAGTGTGACCAGTTGAGAAGACTTGAAGCTACTGCAGGCATGGACTGTTTGTGTACTAGAGGCACTGGGAGTAGGTGTTGGTCGAGAGGTTGTCTTGGTGAATGCGTAGAGAGCTCGGAAGGAGCTAATCATCCAGTTGGAGGCAGTGTAGCAACACTTGGCTCAAGGTACCGAGGAGGTAAAAACAGAGAAAGAAGTACAGGTGGTTATCAAGGTCAGCTTCATTAAGGAGGCAGTATTGTGTTAGCAGAGGCTACAGGCACAAGATGAAGGTGATAGTGATGTGTTAGAAGTAGATTTATCTTGTTGTAAATAGTTTGTTAATGTATTTTGTTTGTTAAATTGTCTTAGATATTTTATTAGTCATCAGGAGACGACTTTTCTTTTTGGGGGGGATGATGTCAACCGACTAGATTGTCATCGATGTTTCTATAGCTGACGAGATGATTGTCGTTAGTGTTTTTGTAGTTGACAAGGTGATTGTCGTCGGTGTTTCTGTATTTTGTAGTAGATGGGTAAATAGTTTGTAGTAGACATAATGTTTGTGGCTGATGGACTCCTTTAGGAAGGTTCGACAGATAGTATTTATATCCCATTTGGGATCATTGTAAACCATCTTCTATCATTCATCTTATCAAGCATAATGTAATGTTTCGACATATGTAAATAATCTAAAGAGTTTTGTTGTTCATGTTTATTATCTGTGTGCACTTCTTAGTTAACCTATGTGGTAAACATGTCATCTTGGATCCAACAGCTGGACTATGAGACCCTACCATTTAGATGCAGAATTTGTCATGAATATGGGCATTTATATTATAACTGCTCTAGGAACAAGCCCCCCTCCATGGCTGCTCCTGGACCCTTTGGGGTGGATAAGGGGAAGGCTACCTCATCTATGGGACCTATTGATAGTGAAGGATTTACTCAAGTCAAGTCTTGTAACAAAAGAAAAGGAAAGAAGAGAACTTGGAGGGACAGGAGAACTGAGGATACCTTTAACAAGTTTGAGGCTCTTGAAGATTTGGCCCAAGAGGAAGGTATCCTAGTTGAGCTTCTTTTGGAGGCCAAAGGGTAGCAGGAGACCCAAGTCGGGGATTTGCAAAATGAGGATCAGATTCTAACTATAGAGGAACAACATGCTGGACAATTGGATATTGAGTTGCCTCCGCTTGTCCAGGATATTGGACATATTGGTGATTCACAGGGCTTGATGAGTCCTATCTTGGTAGCTCCTATTCCCAATAAGCCCAAGGGATCCTCAAACTCAACAAAGGCTAGTAAGTTTCCTCTTGTCTTAGGTATACAACAGAAATCCTTCAAAAAGGGGTCTTTGATAAACTGTTAAAGAGTGGCAGGAAGACTGGTCAGGAGAAGGTGAAGATAATGTGTGAAAATTTGGTTGAGTTAGGGTCTGTGAGACCAATTGATTCTCATTTCTCTCACCCCCATAAATGATTGTGTTGTCATGGAATGTAAGGGGGTTGAACAATATCCCCAGACAAAAGGCCATTCATAGATTAATTGAGTCTCAGTCTCCTAATGTGATATGTATTCAGGAAACTAGGCTTTCAGTGGAGGGTTTGGCTCGTTGTGCCTCACGAATTTGGCCTCAATGCTCTTGGCAGGGAGTTGGCATCTTGAACAGTTCAGGAGGGGTGGCTTGTTTCTAAGATCCTAGAAAAGTCTCCCCCTTATGGTGGATCTCCAGTCAGTTTTCCATCTCTTTGGTTGCTTCAATTTTTGAAACTGGAGAAAGGTGCCTTTTATCCAATATATATGCTCCAACTAATTTTATAGGTAAATCACATTTATGAGCTCATATTAGATTCATCCGATCCTTGGACCCCTTTCTCCCATGGATTATGGCCAGAGATTTCAATGCTATCACCAATTTGGAGAAAAAATGTGGTGGGCTAGCCAGGCTTAATCCAACTTTGAACTTGCTTAGAGATATGATTGGATTTTTGAATCTCATTGATGTGAAGACATCCAATGGTGTCTTTACATGGAATAATCAGAGAAGTGGGAATGAGGCTATTTCAGAAAGGCTGGATAGATTTTTGGTTTCCTACTATTGGATGAGCAATAGGTGGGTTACTAACTCAAAAATTCTAGATTGGAGGGGCTCTGACCACTGGCCCATTAAGCTTTCCATCACCTCTTTCAGTGTCACCAAACATCCCTCTTTCAAATTTTAGTTGATGTGGCTCAGAGACTTGTCTTTACTTGACCTAATGGTGGATTAGTGGTATGAGGGGAAGTCCGCCCATGGAACAATGATGTACACCTTTAGTAAGAGGCTTCAACATGTGAAGTACAAGCTTAAGAGATGGAATAAGCATAATTTTAGGAATCTCCATGCTGAAAAGGTAGCTACTCAGACCAAGCTAGATAGTATTACCTGGCAAATTAGAGATCAGAGGATGACACTTGATTTGAGTAAAGCTAAGAGCTCGGCCCTAAAGGATTTTGAGGAGTGGGAGCTTAGGGAGGAGATTTTCTGGAAGCAAAAATATCATGTTGATTGGCTATAGGAAGGGGATAGGAACATTTCTTTCTTCCGCAATTTGGTGAAGGCTTGGAGACAGGGTAATTCTATTTCCTCTCTTGTTTCATCTGATGGTGATCAGATCTCATCTTGTGGAGAAATCTCTAGGGAAGCTGTCAATTATTTTTCTAATCTTTTTACTAAGGATGCCCTTTCTACTAAGGCTAAGGACCATGCCATTTTTTACTGTATCCCCCTCTTGGTGTCTGTTGAAATGAATGAAGCCCTCTAAAGCCCTATCCGATTACCTAAGCTTGAGAAAGTTGTTTTTAATATGAAAAAAGGCAAGGCCTTTGGTCCAAATGGCTTCCCGATTGAATTTTATTAGGAGTTCTGGGAAATAATAAAGTTTGATCTCCTTGAAGTGGTACAGGAATCCCATAGAAATAAACAGATGCTGAAGTCTTTGAATTCTACTTTCTTGGCTCTTATACCTAAGAAGGATGAGGCTAACAAGTTGGATCAATTCAGGCCTATAGTGTTATGTAATGTTGTCTATAAAATTATTACCAAACTGATCACTGAGAGACTTAAACCACTCCTTGGTTCTCTAACCTTTGCTGAACAAGGTGGCTTTGTTGAAGGTAGGCAGATTATGGATGGGGTTGTGATTGCAATGGAGGCGATCCACTCCATATCGTCATCCAAGGAGAAAGCTATGTTTATTAAGCTCGACATGGCTAAAGCGTATGATCGGGTGAGTTAGGAGTTCCTTTAGAAAATTCTTCTAGCCTTTGGTTTTGATGAGGAGTGGGTGAGTTGGGTTCTAAGCTGTGTGACTTCTTCCTCCTTCTTAGTTCTCATTAATGGAGAACTGTTTGAATTGTTTGGGGCTTCTCGGGGACTTCGGCAAGGGGACCCTTTATCTCCCTATTTATTCATCATCATGGTGGAGGGTCTTGGCAGATTTTTAAAGTCACAAGTGAGGCAGGGTATTATCCACAGTTGGAGCTGGAATAATAATCTTCCCCCTTACTCTCATCTATAGTTCGTCGATGACATTGGGTTAATGGGCATGGCTAGAATCAGCGAGGCAGTGAATTTCAGATGGGCTTTGGATATCTATTTGAAAGCTTCAAGACAACATGTTAATGAGGATAAGTCATCTATTTACTTCTTTAATACTCCTCATCTTATTTAGAAAAGGATTGCAAGGATTTTTAGATTTCAAATCGGATCTCTTCCTTTAATGGACCTTGGGGTTCCTTTAGTCTTGGGTTCTCAGTGAAGAGACTATTGGCAGGGGATTTTGGATAAATTTTAGAATAAGTTTAGTCACTGGACTTATAGATGGTTATCTTCAGCTGGGAGAGTGATTCTCCTTCAAACTATGGTGCAGTCTCTTCCAATTTACAGATGTTGTATTTAGGTTCCCCCCTCCAACTTTGTGAGGGATTTTGATGCTTTATCTAGACAATTCCTTTGGTCTGGCAATTTTCTTTCTTTGAAATGGAGCCTTGTGAAGTGGGATTCTTTGTGTAGGCCAAAATTTGCGGAGTGCCTTGGTCTCAGGTCAATGGCTCTTGTTGTCACAACTTTGGCTGCCAAATTGTACTGGAGATGGTGTAAATGTTAGGACCAGGATTGGGCCAAGATTCTTGTTCACAAGTATTTTCCTGGTGTTGATTATCTTGAGATACCAAGGCTTGCTCTGACGGGTAAAGGTTCTTGTATTTGGGACACTCTTAAGAAGGGTGCTCAACTAATCAAGATGGGCCTCTTCTGGATTTGTAACAGTGGTTTTGATACCTGATTTTTGCAGGACTCTTGGGATGGCCATCCTCCCATCCTCTTTAGCTTCCCCCAGCTTCAAAATCTTTGCCACATTTTTACTAATGCTAGATGGGTTATAGTGGAGCACTATAAGACAGTCAAGTATTTGGGTCAGGTGGATGTGACTTGTTGGAAAGATGCTCAGGAGTGGCTAGCGGGTGGTTCTGAGGAAGATTGGGTTGCTCTCACTAAAGCTTTGGAAGTAGGTTTTGCAGCTCTATTCGTGAGCATGATGTCTTAGCCTGGAGTCCTAGCCCAAAAGGAAAGTTTTCTGTGGCTCAACGTTATGCTATGCTTGATAGGAACTTGCATGGTCCAGATGAGGTGAACTGGTGGAAGAAGGTTTCATTTAACCTCTCTTGGCTGAAATGTAATTTTTTCCTATGGTTGCTAGCTCAGAAAAAATGCCTCACCTAGGAAAATCTTCGCAAACGAGGTTTCCAAGGACCATCTATCTATTTCCTCTATTCAAACAACGAGGAATGTACATCTCACTTGTTTTTTTGCTACCCTTATTTGGGAGAGATATGGCACAGATGATGGGAGGCTTGGTGACAGGGTTGTGTACATACATCCTCTTTAATAGACTTTTGGGAGAGGTTGGGCAACCCTCCTGTGAAGACTTCATTTTTGCGAGCAACTTGGATGGTCGGGCCATCTCTCATTCTATGGAACCTTTGGTTAGAGCAGAACCGCAAAATTTTTTGTGACTTGAAGTTAGAAAGTTCACATTTATGGAGAATTATTCTTGGTAGGCTTCAAGAGACCATCTCTGCAAAGTGTGATATGTCTAAAAGTATTAATCCTGGATCTTTCTATTGTGCAAAATTTGAATTTGGGAGAAAGCAAATAGGGTGACACTCTTAGAACAAGACCGCGCCAGGGAAAACAAAGGGTTTGTTGAGATGGGAGGTGGACTCCCCCCCCTATTGGGACTTTGAAGATCAATATAGATGGCTCATCCTGTTGGAATCTTGGTCATGCTGGTATTGGAGGTATAGGTAGGGATAATGATGGTGGTATGGTGTTCTTTTTCTCTACCTATAAAGGTCAATACTCTAATAATTTGATGGAGGCCCTTGCTATTAAGATTGTAGTTGAGAGAGGTTGTTCCTTGGGCTAGAGGAAGACCATTTGTGAGTTTGATTCTTAGATTTTTGTGGACATGTTGAATAGTCAAAGCTTGGAAAATGTTAGTTGGCAATTGGCTGCTTTGGTTAGACAGATTTTAAGCCTTTGTAGTTCTTTAGACTCTGTTTCTTTTTGTTATATCCCTAGAGAATGGAATAGAGTGGCTGATTGTTTGGTGAAGTGGGCGTTAGAGAATGTGGATGGATGGGATATTAATGGAAGGGAGGAGTTACCTGCTAAGTTCAGTGGGACTATTGAGCAGCTGATATTGAAAGATATGAACATGTAATTTTTTGTGGGCCACATGCCTTTGCTTTGTAATTAGATTCTGGTTGAATAAAATTTTACCCCCTTTTTAAAAATAAAATAAAAATCATATTGATTTAATTATTAAGTCACTTATTATCTCTAATTTACTTAAGCTAAACTTTGGGCATATAATAATTAATTCTTTTATTAATTATTATAATGCAACCTAGGTTAGATTCTTGTTAGGGTTTTGGACTCCTTTTTAAGGATTGATCTCTCTTTGTAATTCATTAATTCATTATTGATTATAACAATTTCTCTCTTTGCTTATCAAGAATGTCTCATCTATGGATCTAGGAATTCCACTCCATAACTTTTTGTTTCTCTCTTTTTGTGATAGGAGTGTGCATGTAGGTGATTCTTGGGAGTTGTGGGGTTGATCTTTCATCAACTTCAACATGGTATCAGAGCTCTGGATCTTCATGCCCCTAATTTATTTATGAGAGATTTGGCTTGGCTTCCAGATATGTGTTTTTTCTTTCAAAGAGTTTCATTTCCAAAGGATTTTTTGTATTGGATCTGGGGGGTCACCATTTTTCACTGCACTTTGAACCCATATGGACCTCATCACTGAGCTCAGAGTACCCCAAAACCCTATTTTCATATAAAATTTATCAAATTTAGACACAATTGGAATTTGAGGCAAAATAATATTGCTCCTAGATTGAGCACATTTCCTAAGGCAGTGGTTTTTTATTTTTTTGCCACAAAGTCAAATTTTCTTGGCACAAAAATAGAGATATACGGTACAAAAATTAAGGTTTTGGGCAGATAAATTGAGATTTTAGGAACATAAATTAAGGTGATTTTGGTTATTGACTTGTACGCTTCTCGATACAGTTTATGTACGAAACTAACACACTTCCCAAGGTAATTTTTGGTACTGGCATACACATTTCTTGAGGCATTTGGCACAGATCTCAAGGCAATAATTTAAATATTTTTTTGCCTTTCCAGCTCTGGTTTTGACCTAAATGTTATTTTTTGGCCATAACTTGGTCATCTGGATTTTGATTTTTGCAAATGAGATATCATCGAAAAGATAACTTTGAGCCCATTGTGATGGTGCAATTTATTTGACTTTGGATGTTATTTGGTTTCCAATTTATGTAGTCAAAGTTAGAAGTTCTATTTTGCACTCCAAGAGACATATCTTCAGAAGTTCTATTTTCTAGATTCTGCTCCAGGCACATTCTATTCAATTTTTTTCTTTTTTACATTCTGGCAAATATCTTGGTTATTTTAGGTCCGAGGATCGATTTTGTTATTTTATATTATTTTTTATGGGTTGTACTATCTCTTGTATCAGTCTAATATCTATTTTGATCTTTGTTGACATCCTTTAATAGCTTTTTTGCAAACACACTATGATAAAGTGCCACTCTATTGCATTTTAGGATCTTGCACATCTTTGTGTTTCCTTATACTCACACTATATTATAAAGTGCCATGGGGGGTTATGTGTTGGCCATATTTTCTATCTTCTTTTTTCAAGTGAGTGTTCCTTCTACAACATTAGTCTCATGATGTGTCAATGACATGAGCCATTATAGGTGTTTGCACTTCTTTTACACTCTCAATGTTCCTAGTTCTTCTTTCTGTAGGAGATATTGCATTCAATTTTAGTGTTCATGTCTTACCTCTCAACATTATAGGAGAGTTATCTTGGTTCTATTTCTTTCTTGGTTTAAGGAGTGAGCTATGTATTCAATATTTGATCCTATGTACCAGGGTATTGTAGTGGCTGGATATCTATGCATTTTGGTGAGATGGATCATTTACCATATAAACATTCCTTCAATATTTATTTTTGGAGGCCATGCATCTACCTTCCATCTTTGATTGATCAACTCTTCAGAATTAGTTTTCTCTACTTGGTTATGTTCTATACAATGGAGGTTCTTCAGATCAATAGTTTGGTAGTGTTTGCAGCTTCATGCTTCAGTGGTGTTCTAGTGCTGTTCTTCATGACCATCTTTTGTTCCTATCTTCCAAGACATTCCCTAGTTTAGAGGCTTCTTCAGTCCTTCACTAGTTCTTTTCAACACTATTTCCATCTCTTTTAGGAGTAGGGTTTTTCCCATGTGATTTTTCCTATTTCTCCTCTTTTCAAAGATTTGGTTGTGCTTGGGTACCTCATCAATCCTTGTTTCCGAGACCCAAATTTACTTTCAATAGTAGTTTCTACGTTTTTAGCTACTCCTTTAATTTATCTTGGGGGGGGGGGGGGGGGGTGTTAGAGTAATAATTTTTTCTCTTATTAATTAAATCATATTAATTTAATTATTAAGTCACTTATTATCTCTAATTTACTTAAGATAAACTTGGGGCATATAATAATTAATTCTTTTATTAATTATTATTATCATGCAACCTAGGGTAGATTCTTGTTAGAGTTTTGGACTCCTTTATAAGGGTTGATCTCTCTTTATAATTCATTAATTCACTTTTGATAATAGCAATTTCTCTTTTTTCTCATCAAGAATGTCTCATCTATGGATCTTGGAATTCCAACCTCCATAGATTTGTTTCTTTCTTTCTATGACATGTGTTTGCATGTAGGTGATTCTTGTGAGCTGTGGGGTTGATCTTTCATCAACTTCAATAGGGATAATTTGCTGATTCAAAGAGTATTGCTTGGTAAGAAAGTGTTGGAACCTTTTCAAAGAAGAATTTTTTTAAGGACTTGTTGCAAGTTTGCAAGTAAATTTTGGAATGTGATTGTAGATGGTGGTAGTACTGATAACCTAGTTACTGAGGAGATGGTTTAGAAATTTGGTTTGAAGAGAGGGAGACATCCTTGTCCTTATAGGATCAGTTGGTTGCAAGATGAACATGCTCTAGAAGTGAGGGAGAATTGTCTTGTTACATTTTTAGATTGAGCAATATATTGATCAAGAGTTATGTGATATTGTGGACATGAGCAATTGTCACATATTACTTGGTAGACCTTGGTAGTATGATTGCATGACTGTGTATGATTGTGTCAAAAATGTGTTTATGTTAGAAATGAAGATAGTAACTAAGAGGGGAGGGGAGAATCAATTACTACAAAATAATTCCCAGTCCCTAGATTTCAAATCAAACCTTTCATAGATAATGCAATACTGTCTATCTTGGTTAAAACTAATTTATTTCTGTAACTTGGTTAACAAAGCAATCTTATATTAATCTATTTGAACCTTTAGTAACTTAGTTGTAGAAACATAAAGCATAAAGAAAATAACATGAACGCAGATGACACCAAGATTCAATGTGGAAACCCAAATTGGGAAAGCCACCATGCAACTAGTTACAATATTTTTCACTCTTCTAAAGTGAGCCTTGCTAGGAGCCAACCCTGTTAAAGATTAAAAAACATATTATTAAGTATGACCTTGTTAGAGGATTTAGATCACCCGATTAGGAGTGGCATAGTTAGAGATCTTAGAACACTTCAATATTGAAATGTCACCTTGCTAGAGGATTTAAAATATGACTGGTAAGTCAACTCTGTTAAGAGATTTCTTCATTGCTACAATAGTTAGAAGGTAACATTAGTTTGACCTGATTTATGAAGCAACTTCCTTTGCAGATTCAAATCTCTATTCTGGCTTCACTTCTAGATCCTTACTGATCAAAATATTCTCTGTGCCTTATCTTCCACACTTTCTTGCTTTTACTTTCCCTTCATTCACATATCCATCTTATTCCATTTATTCCACTTTCTAATTTCTATCCTCACTACTTGACCTTTCTTATATATGATAAGGTTTGATAAGTCAACTTGAATACCTTTTGAAATAATCATTACACAGCCAAATAGTTGGCCTCAATCAGTTAATTATTAGACAAGTGTATTCTACTATTACTTAATCAATACTGAGATTGATCACTTGATTAACACTGAAAGTCTTTTGATTCTTGACGACTCAGTTAACATTGCAAGATGGATATTCTTCATTTCTTGATTGCTCGATTAACACTGCAATATTCTTCATTACCTGACTTCTCAATCAATACTGAATATCCTTTGTTAATACTGCAAGTTCTTCATTTCTTAATTAATACTAACATTTGTGTAACATCAACGGAAACATACAATTTGGATAATCGTTTCCAATAATCTCCCTCTTTGGCATTGATGGAAACACACCATGTCAATATAAAATGGTAAGAGTATGATCAATTTGAGAATATCCTTAGTTTCATTCTAATTCTCATCCATACCAGCACACTCTGTCATTCTGCATGGATTTGTCTCAACTGCCTCCAAATGAATTCTCCCTCTTACATCTATCATCATTTTGCTATGTACTTTTGTCATTTTCTCCCTCTTTGTTGTAAATTCCATCATCTAAATACTTTCCTTCTGAGATACAAAATTCCCCCTCTTCCTCTTTGACATCAATTCTTCTTTGTTGACACTAAAATCTCCCTTGTTGACATCAAATACCAAAGGATACAAACTTTTAAGTTACTATGTACCTTTTGTACTAATTCATATGCAATATGCTGTACATTGCACACTTGAAGTGTGACAATCTGCATCAACTTGATAGATCTTCAATAGAACTTGGTTGATGCACCACTATCTTGTTCTTTAGTAAGCATTAGATAGGGGAATAATCCCTACTGTTAGGATTAACCTCAGATAGAAATAATAGTTACATGCAAATATAACCAATGTTAGAAAATAATAGATCACAAGACACCAAGATTTAACGTGGTTCACCCAATCCCTGGGCTACGTCCACCAACAACATCCACAACAAAAAGTCTAATATTATTATTATCTAGTGATTACAACTTGATTAGAATCTTTAATCCCTTACAACTTAATACCACCACATGAACCAAGTTTTGCATCACACACTATGAAAATCCCTAATCTTAAGCCATTTTATACAAGATTTTTGCCACTTACAAAATTAGGGTTAGATTAGTAGAAAAATAATAGCCCACACCTTTTACAATATAAGGTCATTTTTGGCTTCGAGGGTGTTACCTTTGAAAATCCTCATGGGGGCGTTACTCCTCGACCCCACCTTGTACTGTGATAGGGAGCACACTTGGGGTGTTGCCCCTTGATCTCATCTTGGGGGTGCTACCCCCAAACCCCCATAGAAATAATATGGGGAGAAAACCACACAAAATAAAACTTTGAGTTTGATTAGGCTCAACATCACAACACCTACTTTAACTCTTAGATACATAAATGCATCCTTAGGTAATGCCTTAGTAAATATGTTTTCTATCTGTTCCTTCATGTTCACATATTCAAGTCTCAACTCTTTGTCTTGAACCAATTACCTTATGTAGTGATAGTTGATTGCAATGTATTTTGTCCTTGTGTGCACCATAGAGTTTTTGGATATATTGACTGCACTTGTGTTATCACAGTAGATAACCAATGGTTCCTTAATTTCTTCCTTCATTCTTGACATTAATTGCTTGATCCATATTATGTTAGAACAATTGACCACTACAATGACATACTCTACCTCTGCTGTTGATTGAGAAATACAATTTTGTTGCTTGCTTGTCCAAGATACTAATCTCTTTCCAAGAAAGAATGCTTCTCCATTGGTTCTTTTCCTATCATCAATGCTTCTACCCAATCTGCATTAATATAGGTTCACAACTCAAGATTTTCCCTTTTCTTATACCATAAACCATATTCTTCAGTTCCTTTTAGGTACCTCATAATTCTTTTTACTATCATCATGTGATTTTATTTAGGATTTGGAGAAAACCTTGCAACTATGCAAACTACCAATGTAATATTAAGTCTGGTGTGTACCACATATTAAAGTTTCTCAATCATTGATCTATAGGTCTGATTTACCTCTTTTAAATCATCATTCTTTGCAAGTTGATGTCCAGTAGACATAGATGTTCTAACTGGTTTGGAATCTTCCATTCCAAATGCTTTCAATGTTTCCCTAATGTATTTTGACTGAGTGATGAATATGTCATCCTTCATTTGATGAACTTTTAGACCAACAAATAATTTTATCTCTCTTCAACAAATGATTTTCATAACATCTCATGTCCTCCAAATATGATATCATCCACAAATATTTTTGCTAGCAATATCTTGGCATGTGGTCCTTCCTTTATATACACATTATTATTATCATTTGTCTTTTCAAAACCAATTATTACTAGATATCCATGCAACCTTTCACACCATACTCTAGGATCTTGTTTTAGTCCATATAGAGATTGGTGAATTTTATATACCATGTCTCTTTTGTTTAGATCAATGAAACCTTTAGGCTATTCAATGTAGACATCTTCTTCTAGGATTCCATTTAAGAAAGATGATTTTACATCCATCTGATATACTTTGAATCCCTTTTGTGCAACACATGCTAGTAGTATTATGACTCCTTCAAGCCTTACAATAGGGAAAATTTTTTCTCCATAGTTAATACCCTCTTCTTGTGCATAATCTTCACATACTAACCTTGCCTTGTCCCTTATTACTTATCCTTTCTCATCTAACTTATTTCTGAATATTTATTTTGTACCAATCACATTCTTATCCTTAGGTCTAGGTACAAGAGACTGTAGACACCTAAAAATCTTTAGAAAATAAAGTATTTTTATTTTCTGAAAAATTCCAGATGACATCATCATTTATTAATTAATTAATTTATTTTTATGCCATTAAATCCCTTTGTCTTAATTAAAAATATTTAATTAAGGAATCCCTCCCAAAAATGTTTAAATCTTATTTAAACATTATTTCCTTAATTATTAATTATTTAATTAATAAATTGACCAAAAAACTCAAAATAAATAAAAAAATTATTTTTTGCCCAAAACTTGGCCAATTTCCTTAAGACCACTAACCTCTTCCAAAATCTTCTAATCCTTCTTTAATTTTGATTAAAGGAGAATCCCATCATTTCCTACCCCTAATCCCAACTCAAAATATTTAATTAAGATTAAATATTAATCCTCATGTTTATTAAAAAAGTTTTAATAAATATCTCCTCAACCCAAACCCTTGAAATAAATAAAACTTTATTTATTTCCTAAAAATCTAATTTATCCTCATCCTAAGAAGTTCTAGACTCTTCTAGAAAGTCTTCATCCTCATCCTAGGAAGTTCTAGACTATTCTAGAATGTCTTTATCCTCATCCAAAGTCTAGACTCTTCTAGAAGATGTCTTTAAACCTAATCCTAATCCCCTCCTAACCTTGTCACATTCTCTAAACATGGGTTAAGACTTACTAACCCAAGCCAAAGTTAACAAATATCTCCTCTTTCACCCACCCTCATTAAACGCCATCCACTTGCCTATCCCTTAGCTAATCCTAAACCATCCTAATCCATCCTCTAATCATTTGCACAATCCTAAGCAAGCTTAAAACCTTCTTAATCAAGCCCAAGTCAAAATTTCTCTCATCTCCTTCAAAATATCTCAACCATAAAACTTTATGAAGCCCACTAGGCCATAAATGACTCTTCCAAGCCCCTTTATTTCTCTTACAAGCCATTATGAGGGTCTTTATGAAGATTTTATCCCTTGAGACTCCTTTGTTGACTCATCCTTCCCCTTTCCTCCATCCTCTCACCCTGTGACATGTGTCACTCCCTGATTGGCTGTAAGGAAGCACAATCCATGTGCTCTCTTCTCATGCAATATGAGCCCTCCATGAGCTTTTTCCCATCTTTGCATCTTAGCCCTCAATCCCTCAAGCCTCTTGCCTATAAATTGGATCCTTCCCCTTTGCAAAACAACACAATCCATGAAGTAAAGTCATAATACAATTTTAAGAAGCCATTTTACATCAAAACCATACACTCACACCCAAATTCCAACTCCATTTGAAACCCTTTTTGAAGCATAAGATTGAGCATACATCCTATCTATTTAGACAAAGCCACTCAACAAGAGAGCTTCTTATTGAGAGAGCCCATTAATGGCTCATATTCTTAATTGAGAGCTCATCTTAGTCTATCTTGAAGTTTATGAATTTTGTTTAGTTTGTATAAGCTTTATTTAAATTTGGTTTCTATTAGCATACTAACATTGCTCATATACAGAGACCAGGTTTTATTCTTTTCTATTTACTCAATTTCTTCATTTATTACCACTGTCCATCCTTCATTTTCTAAAGAATCTTTTACAGATCTAGGTTCAAATTCACTAAGAAAACATGTACCTTTTAGTTTCTTCCTTGTCATTATGCCATATATCTCTCTCCAATTATTTTTTTAGGTGCATGATGTCTTCTGGCATATTTTGAAAGTTGTAGATATTTCTTTCTTGATTTTGAACTTGGTTCTCCATGATCTTCTATCTTTTTCTTGGGCTCCTTTGGTTGATCTGGCTGTAACTTAGGTTTCTTTGAATGTAACTTGGGTTGCACTATCTATTACTTTAGGTTTCTTTATCTATGATTGCAACTCGGGTTGCATTTCCAGTGACTTGAGTTGTACTTCCTGTGACTCAGGTTGCATTGTTAGTGATTTTCTAGGTTGACTTGGTTGCTACTTGGGTTCAACTATTTGTGGTAAAGTTACAGGTTTCTCCTCATAGTAAACAAAATTTTTGTAGTATTCAGACATCATGCTACTCTTTTCTTCACTTCTTTCTACAAACTCATCAATCTTCACATGTGCATTTTCTGTGACTTTTTGAGTAGCAAGATTCAAACATTTGTATGCCTTACTTTTATTGGAGTAACCTAGGAATATACCTTCATCACTTTTTGTATCAAGTTTTCGTTTCCTTATGTCTTCCAATATATATAATTTTCTTCAAAATACTCTGAGATAATAAACATTAGGTTTGTATCCATACCGTAATTGATAAGAGTTTTGTTTGTACCTTTCTCTAGTTGAACTCGATTTAGTGTATGGACTATTGTGCTAATTGTTTCTCTCTTGTATTTTGGTCAACACTCTTCTCAATCATTAGTGTTCTTGCACACTCCATAATGGATCTATTCCTTCTTTCTGCTATTCCATTTTTTTCTGGAGTCCTAGGTGATGATACCTATGTTTTGATTCCTCTTTCATTGCATAACTCATTGAATTCACTTGAGATGAATTCACCTTCTCTATATGATCTCACGAATTTTAGATTCTTCTCTATTTCCTTCTCAAATCTAGCAAAATATCATTTGAACTTTTGAAAAGCATCATATTTATCTTGTTAAGATCATCCTAGAATAGTCATCAATAAATAGAATGAAATATATGTCTCCACAGTAGATTTCTATACCTATTGGTCTACAAAAATCTGTATGAACTAGTTCCAAAACTTCTTCAAAATTAAAAGATTTACTTTTGAGATTTCTTTTAATCTTTTCAATTTGATATTGTTTGAACATGCCCATCTTATGTTTCTTCATATTTGGTATGCCTCTTACTCTTTTGTCCTTGCTTATGGTAACCAGGTTAACATAACACATCCTTTTATGCCATAGCCAACTTTCCTCTATTTGAGCTAATAAACATGTACTTTCAGTGAGATCTAGATAAAACAAGTTATCTTTTGTCTGATTGCTAGTCCCAACTAGGTTTCCTTTTCCATCTAATAGTTTAGCTTTTTCATTCATGAATTCTACCTTATATCCTATATTGTTTAGCTATACCACATTGAGTAGATTATGTCTTAATCCTTCAACCTAGTAGGCATTTTCACATTTGATTCCTTCAGTTAATGCTATGAATCATTTTCCTTTTACATAACATGGTTGACTATTTCCAAATCTAACACTTTTGCCATCCTAGTGCTCTAAATGTTCAAACTTGGTTTTGTCACTAGTCATGTGATGAGAACAACCAATATCTATGATCCATGTATCATTTTTGCTAACATGAGAAATGTGTTCCATCTTTTCATTTTCCTCATTATCAAATTCATCCTTAATAGTAATATAAATTACTTCTTCTTCATTATCATCACTATCAGAACCTTTAGCAACGCAATAAGATTTCTTACCTTTGGCTTTGTAGTCCTTGTAGTTCTTGAAGTCTTTCTGGCCTTTGAACTTGTTATTCATTTTCTTTTGTTTATCTTCATTGTTTGGACATCTTTTAGCAATATGAAAAACCTCTTTGTTGGAAATGATTAAAATGATCATAAGAAAAGTTGTTGGAATGATATATGAAACTGGTAAAGAATGTTCTCAATCATTGTTTTGTCATTGATGTCAAACTTGCTACTTGTAGGAATGACAATTGCTTTAGTGATCCAAATACTATCAATTAGTTGATTGTCAAGGAGGAGGCAATCAATAAGATGTAACTAGAAAACCTAAAGAAACGTTGAAGTTATGATGTTGTACATAGAGAAAGGTTGAAGTTATGATGTTGTAATGAAGTAAAAGGATCAACTAAGCCATTGATGAACAAGTGTATTTGATGACATACTATAAGATACAGAGAATGGGCATATTGAAACATATCAAAGATGTAAGGTTTTAGCTAAGACATTTGTAAAGCTCAAATAAGTTCATTAAAGAGAAGGAGCCAAGCAAGCTAGTATGTGCCGAGCAAATTCTTAGTAAGTGTCGAGTAAACTTCAAGTGCCGAGCAAGTTCAAGTGCCGAGTAAACTTCAAGTGCCGAGCAAGTTCAAGTGTCAAGTAAACTTCAAGTGCCGAGCAAGTTCAAGTGTCGAGTGATATCGATAGCCGAGCAAAGATAGGTGCCGAGTAACACAGAGATGCTGAGCACCAGTAAAACCAATAATGCCGAGTAATACAAAGATGCTGAGCACCAGTAAATCAATAATGCTGAGTTGCTGCATAATTTTGAAAACTGAAGATTTTCTAGATCTAAGCCGACAAGGTTGTTATCTAGAAGTTTGTGAATTAAAATGGAAGATAAGAATGATGAGCTGGTGGCACAGAACACCATGTAAAACATTTTTAAGAATACAACTGACGAAGTTTGAATATAAGAACACCATGTAAAACATAAGAAAGATAAGAATGATGAGCTGGTGGCACAGAACACCATGTAAAACATTTTTAAGAATACAACTGACGAAGTTTGAAGATAAGAACAAGATATGAGGTAGATACATTGTATCCTACCTAATCCATTCGAAACCCTAAAATTGGAAAGGGAGAAATGAGTGGCAAAGGCAAATCAGACTTCTATTTAAGGAGTCATAAGTTCATGAAAAGAGAGAGAGAGGCGGTCAAGCATGAAAGCATGAAATGCTGAAGGAGGTGCTAAGGAGATAAGAGAGCATAGTGACTCTATTTCAGTAAGAAGACCCCTGATATGGATGCATTGGTACAATGAGTTAGAAGACTCAAGGAGATGAAGCTTGAGAAGAAGTCAAGCAGTCAAAGCTGAAGTGATTGAAGCCAAGCAGTAGGATTGAACTGAAAGTGTGATCTGAAATCTGCAAAATATGTTGTAAGTTATATCAGATCAAAAGACCATTATCGTTACTTTCTAGCAATTGTAACAGTAAATTTTAAATCCTATGGACTTAGGTTGGTTTAATAGCCATGAGATAAATCCTTTAACAGGGTGACATTCCAAGTGAATGTTCTAAAGTCCTTTAACTAGGCCCATTCCTAACAGTTTGGTGAAATCCTCTAACAAGGTCACATTTAACAGTGTGTTGTAAGCCTTTAACAGGGCATCACTTCAGAAGAGTGAGAATCAAGTAGCATGTTATTGGTGGTTTTTTCCAAATTAGGGTTCCACATAAATCATTGTGTCATGCGTTAATCTTGCATGTTTTATCTTTGCATGTTGATTTACCGTAACTTGCTAATATGGTTGATTTAAAGTTTGGATGGATGAGAAGTGTATGGATTCATTAAAAGTAGTGAAAAAGTATTAATAGGGCATTTGGACCTTGGATAATTGATTCACCCCCCCTCTTAGTTATTCTAAAGAATTCTAACAATTAGTATCAGAGCCTTACTACTGACTCAGTTTAAAGGAACTATAAGCAGAAAAGATCAAAATGCCTAAGAGAGAAGTTTTCAAGCTCAATAAAGACAACTTTGTTGCATAGCAAAGCTTGATGAAGCTACATCTTGGATCCATAGGAGATTATGCCCAAAATTCAATTGTCACTGAACATGTAGATCCAACAGGTGCTCCTACTATAGAAGATATGAAAAGCAAGCAAGAACACAATCTGACAATGCTAGAAATTTCCTCTGCACTTAGCTATGCTGAATTTGATGATATCAAAGGATGTGATACTGCATTCAAAATGTGGAAAGCCCTATTAGACATCTATGGAGGAGATCAAAATGTACAAAGAGCAAAAAGAGAAAGTCTCAGAGGAAAGTTTGATGACATGAAAATGGAGGAAAATAAGAATGCTGCTCAGTATGGTGCAAGAATAAAGGAAGTGGTAAGTGCAATAAGATGCTTGAGTGGTCAATTGGATGAAGATACTGTTAATAGTAAGTTTTTAAGAACCTTGCTTCCTATCTATGCTATTAGAGTATCAGCAATACAAGAGCTAAGATGTATACCAGGAAACAATCTAAGTTTTGAAGGTATAATAGGTAGACTCACTGCATTTGAGTTATCTAATTTTGACAACTATAGACTAGAGAATGTTGAATTTGCCTTTAAGGCCAAGTTATCACTAAAAGATGCTGAACAGGTGAAATCAAAGAAAGAAAGAAAAATGAAGTATGTATCCAGTGACAGCAGCACTGGTGAGGAAGATGTGGAACAATTGGAAGCATTGCTTGCTAGAAGATTTCACAGAGGTAAAGGAAAATTCAAAGGTAAGATGCCTATCATTTGTTTCAATTGCAATGAAGTAGGTCATATTGCTGCCAGGTGTACACAGAAAAAGGATTACAAGGAAGGCAACAAAAACAAATTTAGAAGAGATGATGACAAAAGAGATTACAAAGAAAAAGGTAAGAAGTGTTACATTGTTGAAGAAAATTTTGATGAAAATGATGATGAAGTTGTTTATGTAGCCATGAAGGATCAATCTGATGAAGAAGAACCCACAACACTGGTAACATGTATGAACAAGAATGATAGGTGGATCATAGATAGTGGATGCTCACATCACATGACAGGAGATAAAAGTAAGTTTTTTAACTTTACTCAGTATGATGGAAATAGTGTTAGATTTGGTAATGATGCTCCACGTCAAATCAAAGGAAAAGGTTCCATTAAGCTCACAAAACAAATTTCATGTGATAATGCATACTATGTTGAAGGATTAAACTGCAATTTACTAAGTGTCTCACAGTTAGGCAATATAGGATGCAAAGTGGAATTTGGAAATAAAATTGCAAAAATCTATGATACTGATGGTAATCTGATAGGAAAAGGAGATCAAACAAAGAGTAATCTGTTTTACCTTGATATGGATGATGTTTCTTGTTTTATTGCAAAATTTGATGATGAATGGTTATGGCATAGAAGATTATGTCATGTCAACTTTGACAATCTGGTCAACATTAGTAAAATGAAGAAAGTCAGAGGTTTACCAAAATTGAAGAAGCTTGATAATATCATGTGCAAACAATGTCAGCTAGGAAAGATGACTAAGTCAAGTTTCAAGAGCAAAAACTATACATCTAAAGAAGTACTTGAATTAGTTCATACTGACTTATGTGGTCCAATGGAAGTATAAAGCTATAGAGGAGATAAATACATAATGTTGTTTGTTGATGAATATTCCAGGATGATGACTGTTATGTTCTTAAAACAAAAATTTGATGCTTTTCAAATGTTTAAGTGGTATGTGGCTAGAGTTGAAAATAAAACATGAAAAAGCTTGAAATGCCTAAGATCAGACAGAGGTGGTGAATTCACATCAAATGGATTCGAGATATTCTGTAATGATAAAGGAATCAAAAGACAAATGTCAGCTCCTAGAACTCCCCCACAGAATAGAATTGCTAAAAGAAGAAATAGATCTGTGATTGACTATGCTGGAACACTAATGATGGAAAAGACTGTTGCTCTAAAATACTGGAGAGAAGCTGTAAGTGTAGCTGTTCATACACTGAACCGATTACAAGTCAAGAAAGGTACATATACAACACCTTTTGAATTATGGTATGGTCACTCACCCAATGTAAAACATTTCAAAGTGTTTGGTTGCAAATGCTTTATCCTTAAAGATGCTAGAAATCAAAAATTTGATGCAAAAAGTGATGAAGGTATATTTCTTGGTTACTCCACTAGAAGTAAGGCATATAAGTGTTTGAATATTAACACTAAAAAAATTGTGGAAAGTGCAAATGTAAATTTTGATGAGCACACAAAAGTCCAAGCTAAAGTACCAAAGAAAATGGAAGAGTACAAAAATTTTGTGTATTCTTATGAAGGAATGACTGTTGATGAGGATGATGTCAATCAAATTGAAAATCAACAACAAGTATCAGTTTCAGTTGAGTCACAACCAGTGAATGCCAAGTTGCATTCAAAAGCAGAGTTGCAGAATGAAAAAAATGCACAATCTGATTCTGAAGATAGTACACATGATGAAGAACAACCTGACAACGAAGTGCATAGTGATCCTGAATCTGAAAGATCAAACATGGAAACAAGGACAGAGCCAAGATTATCCAAATATGTAAAAAGACATCACCCTGTTGAACAGATAATTGGTGACAAAAATGCAAGACCAATGACAAGGAATAGACTAAGACATGAATCATGTCTGATCAACAAATCTGAACCCAAGACAATATATGGTGCATTACAAGATGATAACTGGTGTAAAGCTATGGAAGAAGAAATTGATCAAATAAAGAAAAACAAAATTTGGAGTTTGGTTCCCAGACCAACTGACAAGAATGTGATTGGCACCAAGTGGTTATTCAGAAACAAGCTAGATGAGAATGGTGAGATTACCAAAAACAAAGCTAGACTAGTATGCAAGGGTTATGCTCAAGAAGAAGGAATAGACTATGGGGAAACATTTTCTGCTATTGCTAGAATGGAAGGAGTAAGAAATTTACTTGCATATGATGCCTACAAAGATTTTAAAGTCTATCAGATGGATGTAAGATCTACTTTCTTAAATGGTATACTAGAAGAAGAAGTCTACATTGAACAACCAGAAGGATTTGTTGATGAAAACAACAGGGATATGGTGTGTAAGCTACATAAAGCACTCTATGATTTGAAACAAGCACCTAGAGCATGGTATGAGAGACTTCACAAGTATCTAGTACAAATTAGATTTGAAAGAACTGATGATAACGACAACATGTACATCAAAGCAGAAGAAGGTAAAGACATTATTGTATCTGAAATCTTTGTGGATGACATAGTGTTTGGTGGAAAGGAAGTGCTTTGCAAAGACTTTGCTAACAAAATGAAACATGAATTTGAGATGTCTATGTTTGGAGAAATCAAATTCTTTGTTGGATTGCAAGTATATCAACTCAAACATGGTATATTTGTGACACAATCAAAGTACATTAAAGAGATTCTTAAAACATTTGGATTGGAGGAATCCAAACTAGTCAGCACACTAATGGCAACAGGAAATAAGCTGTCCAAAAATGATGAATCAACTGAAGTCAATCAAACAATGTATAGATCCATGATTGAAAAACTACAATATGTTGTACATAATAGACCAGACATAGCATTAGCTATTGGAATAGTAGCCGGATTCTATGCTAATCCCAAAGAAAATCATCTCATAGCAGTAAAAAGAATAATGAGATATCTTAAAGGAACTGATAACTTTGGTCTATACTACAAAAAGAATGAAAAATTTGAGCTCAATGCATACAAAGATGCAGACTAGGGAGGCAACATTGATGATAGAAAAAGCACAAGTGGAGGTGCATTATTTATAGGAAAAAGGCTAGTTACCTGGACTAGCAAGAAACAAACATGTACATCCCAGTCCACTGCAGAGTTAGAATATGTAGCAGCTGCAGTCAATTGCACAAACATTGTATGGCTCAAACATCTATTGAAAGGAATGAAAGAAGAGGTAACAAAACTTGTGATATTATATTGTGATAATACAAGTGCTATAAAAATATTCAAATATCCAGTGGTGCATGCAAAAACCAAGCATATCACAATCAAGTATCATTATGTCAGAGAATTGGTAGAAGACAAACAAGTGAAGTTGGAATACATTCACACAAAGGAACAAACTGCAGATATCTTCACCAAACCGTTGCCCAAGGATGCTTATGAATATCTTAGAGGCAAGTTGGGGGTAATACCCCTAACTCAAGCAGTTTAAACCAACAAGGATGCTGCCCTGCATCAACAAAAACAAATCATTGAAATATCAGAAGAGTGATGCAGAGGATGACAACAGGAGCAAAAACTCCAAATCAGTCACAAGCATGGTGGAAGAGGGAGAAAACAACAAGAATTCAAAGATCATATTTAGCATGATAAAGATGCTACATCTTTGGAATTTATGTCAAAGAGGGAGAAATGTGCAGAAACTTGATCAATATATAAGAAAGAGGGAGATATATATGAAAGAGGGAGATATATGAGATTAGTAGTAAAAGATGTAGCAGCAAAGAAATATAGCAGACAACGTATATAATCTTGGTGGTAACTAAGTTGATCAATTGATCAGTTTGGTTTTCCATCAATGCCAAAGAGGGAGATTGTTGGAAATGATTGAAATGATCATAAGAAAAGTTGTTGGAATGATATATGAAACTAGTAAAGAATGTTTTCAATCATTTTTTTGTCATTGATGTCAAACTTGCTACTTGCAGGAATGACAATTTCTTTAGTGATCTAAATACTATCAATTAGTTGATTGTCAAGGACGAGGCAATCAATAAGATGTAACTAGAACACCTAGAGAAAGGTTGAAGTTATGATGTTGTACCTAGAGAAAGGTTAAAGTTATGATGTTGTAATGAAGTATAAGGATCAACTAAGCCATTGATGAAAAAGTGTATTTGATGACATACTATAAGATACAGAGAATGGGCACACTGAAACACATCAAAGATGTAAAGTTTTAGCTAAGACATTTGTAAAGCTCAACTAAGTTCATTAGAGAGAAGGAGCCGAGCAAGCTAGTATGTGCCGAGAAAATTCCTAGTAAGTGCCAAGTAAACTTCAAGTGCCGAGAAAGTTCAAGTGCCAAGTAAACTTCAAGTGCCAAGCAAGTTCAAGTGCCGAGTAAAATTCAAGTGCCGAGCAAGTTCAAGTGTCGAGTGATATTGAGTGCCGAGTAGAGATAGGTGTCGAGTAACATAGAGATGCCATGCACCAGTAAAACCAATAGTGCCAAGTAACACAGAGATGCCGAGCACCAGTAAATCAATAATGCTGAGTTGCTACATAATTTTGAAAATTGAAGATTTTCTAGATCTAAGCCGACAAGGTTGTTATCTAAAAGTTTGTGAATTAAAATGGAAGATAAGAATGATGAGCTGGTGGCACAAAACACCATGTAAAATGTTTTTAAGAATACAACTGACAAAGTTTGAAGATAAGAACAAGATATGAGGTAGATACATTGTATCCTACCTAATCCATTCGAAACCCTAAAATTGGAAAGGGAGAAATGAGCGGCAAAGGCAAATCAAATTTCTATTTAAGGAGTCATAAGTTCATGAGAAAAGAGAGAGAGGCGGTCAAGCATGAAAGCATGAAATGATGAAGGAGGTGCTAAGGAGATAAGAGAGCATAATGACTCTATTTCAAAAAGAAGACCCCCTGATATGGATGCATTGGTAAAATGAGTTAGAAGACTCAAGGAGACGAATCTTGAGAAGAAGTCAAGCAATCAGAGCTGAAGTGATTGAAGCCAAGCATTAGGATTGAACTAAAAGTGTGATCTGAAATTTGCAAAGTATGTTGTAAGTTATATCAGATCAAAAGACCATTATCGTTACTTTCTAGAAATTGTAACAGTAAAGTTTAAATCCTATGGACTTAGGTTGGTTTAATAGCCATGAGATAAATCCTTTAACAGGGTGACATTCCAAGTGAATGTTCTAAAGTCCTTTAACTAGGCCCATTCCTACCAGTTTGGTGAAATCTTCTAACAAGGTCACATTTAACAGTGTGTTGTAAGCCTTTAATAGGGCATCACTTCAGAAGAGTGAGAATCAAGTAGCATGTTACTGGTGGTTTTTCCAAAATTGGGTTTCCACGTAAATCATTGTGTCATGTGTTGATCTTGCATGTTGATTCACTGTAACTTGCTAATATGGTTGATTTAAAGTTTGGATGGATGAAAAGTGTATGGATTCATTAAAAGTAGTGAAAAAGTATTAATAGGGCATTTGGACCTTGGATAACTGATTCACCCCCCCTCTCAGTTATTCTAAAGAATTCTAACACTCTTCATATGATAAACAAATCAATATAATTTTTTGTCTTAATTTTCCTTTCCCTTTTGATATTCTTTTTGCATGTAGGGCTTCAATGACTACAAGGTCTTCATCTATTTCATCTTGTTCTTCACTATCAACCTATTTTCCTTTTGAGGTTACTCATTTTCTTCCAAGAGTTAGTTTGGCTTTGAATGTAGATTCAAAGTTGCAAGGATTAGGAGCATAGTTATCAAAGTTATCTAATTCAAAAGTAGTCAACCTTCCCACAAGTGTATCCAAGGTAATATTATTTTTAGGATTGCATCTCATCTCTTGAATTCCTGAAACTCTAATTGTATAAATAGGAAGAAGAGTTCTTAGTACCTTTCTAACCACTATTTCATCATTTATTATTCCTCCCTTAGCTTAGATTGCATTCACACTTTCTTTAATTCTCTCACTATATTGTACAATGTTCTCACCTTATTTCATTTTCATTCCATAAAACTTGCCTCTTAAACTCTCCGCCTTGGCTCTTTTCACATTTTTATCACCTCCATAGACTTTTTGTAGTTTTTCCCACATTTCAAATGCAGTAGGATAGTCTTGAACCTCATCAAATTTAGGATAGTTGAGAGAGGAAGCTATATCAATCACCATTATATTGTGATCCTTTGCCTCTTCCATCTGTTCCATAGTCACAGGTTTAGGTGGTGACACATATTTTTTTTCCAAGTAGAATAGACTTCTATCTCCAATGCTTGAAAGGTGTAGCTTCATCAATTCCTGCCATGCTAAAAAGCTTTCTCTATTAAGCTTAGAAATTTCCCTTCTGTATGACATCTTGATCTTTAGCTTAGGTTCTTGAAACCTTTCCTGCAAGCACCAAACACTCTGATACCAATTGTTAGAAATGAAGATAGTAACTGAGAGGGGAGGGGTGAATTGGTTACTACAAATCAATTCCCGGACCATAGATGTCAAATCAAACTTTTCATAGATAATACAATGCTGTCCAACTTGGTTAAAACTAATTTATTTCTATAACTTGGATAACAAAGCAATCTTATATTACTCTATTTTAATATTTGGTAACTTAGTTGCAAAAACATAAAGCATAAAGAAAATAACATGAACACATATGATGCTAAGATTTAACATGGAAACCCAATTTCAGAAAGCCACTATGCAACTAGTTATAATATTTTTCAATTTTTTGAAGTGAGCCCTATTAGGAGCCAACCTTGTTAAAGGTTAGAAAAAATACTATTGAGTATGACCTTGTTAAAGGATTTAGGTCACCTTGTTAGGAGTGGCCTAGTTAGAGGTCTTCAAACACTTCAATCTTGAAATGTCACCTTGCTAGAGGATTTACAATATGATTGCTAAGTTAACTCTATTAAGAGATTTCTTCACTACTACAATAGTTAGAAGGTAACAATAGTTTGACCTAATTTATGAAGCAACTTTTTTTGTAGATTCATATCTCTATCCTGGCTTGACTTCTGGATCCTTATTGATTAGAATATTCTTTGCACCTTATTTTCCACACTTTCTTGCTTTTCCTTTTTCTTCATTCTTATATCCATCTTATTCCATGTATTCCACTTTCTACATTTTATCCTAACTACTTGATGTTTCTTATATATCATAATTTTTGATAAGTCAACTTGAATACCCTTTAAAATAATCATTACACATCTAAATAGTCGGCCTCAATCAATTACTTATTGGACAAGTGTATTTTGTTGTTACTCAGTCAATACTAAGATTGATCACTTGGTTAACATTGAAAATCTTTTGATGCCAGACCACTTGGTTAACACTGCAAGTTGTATATCCTTCACTGCCCGACTGCTCGATTAACACTGCAATGTTCTTCATTACTTGAATGCTCGGTCAATACTAAGTATGCTTGGTTAATACTGAAAATTCTTTATTTCTCAGTTAATACTAAAATTTTAGTAACATCAATGACAACATACAATTTGAAGAATTTTTTCCAACAATTTATTGTTGAGAAGGGTGGCAAAAAGAATTCCTTGATCCCTTTGCAAAATGCGGAACTTGGTAGGAAGAACCCGAGTTTTGATAGATGAGTTAAGTTGAAGAGTTTTCAAAGGGTTAGAGATCAACATGGAAAGCAAACTTGTTGCACACCAAGGACAATTGTGAAGATGAAAGTTGCAGGAAAGGAGTTGCAGAAGTGGAACAAAGGAAAGAATGTACAAGTTGATATGGTGGAGGACATGTATATGAAGAACCTGTTCGAGGTTTATGTGTTGAACCTTGAAAGATGTTCTTGTAGCTGTTAAGAACATCTTTTCTTCACATCTAGCGTGTCTAATGTAGTGGCATCATGAAACAGTAAAAAATCCTCTATGTAAGGCATTGGGCTTAGATTTGTGGAGTTATGCTTTGCACAGTTGGTATGTGTTCAAGGTGTATTGGGGAACCTTGTTGTAAGTGTGCATAAAATTTGGAGTAATTATCTTGGAGTTAGAGCTATTTTGGTGACTATTGGTCACGTGTTTTTGATTTACTAGACACACCTTGGAGATTGTTTTCACAAGCTTCGATCTGTGAAGGATTTGAAAAATAAAAATCCACAAAACCTGAAGAACACCTACATACAAGAACCTGTCACAAAGAAGAAAAGAAAAAGAAAAGGCAAGGGTTTGGTTCTGAGATTTTGAAAAATATATTATCAGACTGAAAAGATGAATAAAATTTACAATTGATCAATCCTTATCGAAGGAGATTGTAAAGCCTGAAAGGGAAACCCTAAGAGGTAAATGCCATTTAATAATTACTAATTAATTATTAAATGGGAATGCAAGTGCATAAAGATAAATCTTAAGAAGGGAGTAAAGGTAATTTAATAAATGAAATGAAAGTAACCCTTTACTGTAACACCTCCCCTCTGGATGTGCAACAATGCAACTACAAATAATGCATGAAAAAGAAAGGAAACTACAATACTGAAAGCAAAACTTGGGTCCCAATAACAAGGTCTGATGAGGTACCCAATCACAACTAAATCTCTATGAAACAAAGAAATAGGGAAAACCACATGGGAAAATCCCTACTTCAAAAAGAGATAGAAAGAAAAAGTACAAATGATATGTCTCAAGATAGTCTCTCTCAAAACAATAAGTATAATGAAACCCCCCATGATAGAGGCTTGGGATTCCATAGCCCCACCCTAGAATGGTAGAACTCCTATGTTGATGAACATACCAATGTGAATCCAATCTAAAAGAAATAAAGGCAATGGAAAACAAGGATGAAACCCCTGAATGTAAGGTGAAGATGGAAGTCCTAGCTGATGCTCAAAGGAGAATGCATGAGAATCCTAAAATGGAATCTCCAATGGAGGTGCGATAATAGGTGTGCTAAATCTTTCATCTAAGAGGAGACGTGTGTCCTCTGATATATCCTCAATAACTGTATTAGGTGGCTCAATGACTGGAGCTACATTGGTAGGAAATGATGAAGAGTAATCATGTACAATAGCTAGAATTTGAATAGGAGGTGGAGATGTAGAAGTCACGACACCAATCTCAGGAACAACATATAAGTTCAAGTGTCTTGACTTCACCTTAGTAGTCTCTTGTGAAGAAGAAGAGTGAGTCTTTGATAGTGGAGATGGTGGACCAAAATGAGAGAAATAGTATAAGTGGGAAGAATGATAAAAAATCCCTGCAACAATAATATTGCTTGTCTCACTATCTCTGATGTTCACTGAATCTTGTGCAAACTCAGTTGTCTTCCTTGCCCCATTACGTGTAATCTAACAAATAGAGAGAAGGTTAGAGGACAAAGATGAAACACATAATTCATCATGAAATGTACCATCATCAATTTCAATAGAACCTTTCCCACATACAATCATAACAATGTTGTTCCCCATCAAAATGTGTGGAGTAGGAGAAGCATCAAAAGAAGAGAACAAATCTTGAGAAGATTCCATATAGTGTGAAGCACCTAAATCCAATAACCATCTAGAATAATGTGGAGTAGTATTTTCACATAGCACATGACCCTTTCTTATGTCTTGACCATCTAACTGAAATGATGATGATGAAGAAGATCTATGAGAAGTAGAAGGAATATCGATGTTGCTCTTTTGAAGGAGAGCTATCAAATCTGAAACCTGTTTGGTATATACATCTAACTTCTTCTCATAAAATTATGAATCTGTTGACATTAAGTCAAGTTTGTTATTAGTGACAACACTTATTCAAATTTTGCATGGTTATCAAGCTCATTGATCAATTTACAGTGTTTTCCATGTAATTCAGTAGCCACTGAGCTTTACAATTCCTACTGAGGCAAAAGTTCATGAGAAGTGTAGACAATATTAACTGAGCTATGTGATGATCAATTTTTACCAAGTTTAGGTATGGTAAACTATAATTCAATTTCTACCAAGTTACACAGTATCTACTGAGTCACTCGTGTAGACCGAGTTCAAGACTACTTTGAGATGATTAGTATGGATCGAGCCTCTACTTCTACCGAATGCATGATGATGTCGAGTGGGATGGTAGAGGTATGAAGATTAGTAGTGTATTAGATGTAGAACTGAAATTTGGCATACATGTGATATCTCACAAGATCTACAATTCTAGTCATCTAAATAGTGTGTCATGTGAAGCAATAGACTTGGCATTCAAAGTCATGAAGAACAATTTTTCATTTGATCTTGTAGACTTGTTGTTAAAACAATTTAATAAAAACATGGAAAGTATAAAGACATCCAAGAACAATCCTTGTAAATTTGGTTCATTGTTGACATGTCTATTTTTCTATGTTCAAAAGTTTGTCCCTTCAAAAGGTATAGTCGTATGGAGAAAGGATATACCATTTTTGTATTAGATTAACAAATATATTGCAGAAATGGGTGAGAATTTTGTTAGCATAATGCACAACTACTTTGATGTCTTCAAGGAGAAAATGAATAACAGATTTAGGATTCCCAGGAAATTGGTTGAAGATTACAAAGATGATGTTTTTTTCATGGTAGACAGTGACAAAGTCTACATTTAGGCAATAAAACTAAGAGTTGTATGGGTAAAACCTCTTCCCTATGAGGTAAACATTGATGAAGCAAAAGACATAATTGAGGTCTTGATAAATGAACCTATTGATCCAAATGAACTGTACTTTGAAACATATGATGAGGCTAAGGCAAGGATAGAGCTTGAAATCAAGCTTCCTCAAGAAGTTAACAAAGGTAAGAGGAGAATAAAAAAACTCAAATCTAGCACACCTCTTTTGTTGACCGAGGGTAAGGGATAAGATGATGATGATGAAGTAGAGGATGAAGATGAGTTAGAAAATGAAGTAGAGCTAGTAAAGAAGAAAGGCAAGGTGATCATCACCAAGCCACCTAAGCCATCCACTGCAGTGTTTTCTAGGAGATCCAAGAAGAAAGGTAGTGAAGTTATGTTTAGCAAGCCTCCTCTCACCTTCCAAGAAAAACTAAAACAATTGGAAGAAGGTTCAAGCATAAAAAACTTCAAGTCATTAAAGTATGAGACCAGGACAGAGGCTGAGAAGAAGCAGGTTGAAGAATTGGTGCTAACCAAGATGGGCAAATGGAAGTATTCCCCTGATCAGATAGCCTCTTAGATTTCTAATGAACTTTTAGAGAGATTGAAGCCAAGATGGGACTTAACTATGCAAAAAAAAAAAGATATATATGAGAAAACCCTAAGGTAGTTATTACCAAGCATTACCAATGCTGAAGTAAAAGAGTCTTTGAAGAAAAATGAAGAAAATATGACTCTTAGATTTAATACGTGTTTAATTTTGTTGAATGATATAGAGCATGTAGTCAAGAATTCTACAATCATGTAAAAAATCATTTATCACTTGCATAAATAGAGTGACTCTCCAATAGAAGTCAAGGATGATGATAGTGATGATGAGGAAGAAGAAGCACACTTTGAGACAATATAGTTTGACAATGAAGAAGTTGAAGAAGATAAAGAGGAAGAAGCTACCAAGGAAGACAAAGAAGATGATGAGGAGACTAATCCTATGAAGATGGCAACAGTAGCCATTGCCTCACTTCCTTATTCTCCAAGAAAATTAGTAGCTACATCAAGTTAGGAGACAACTTCAACAAGTTTGATTGTGACCAAAATAGATGCATCAAATGTCCAATCACTCTTTGCTCCCTAATAGATTGACACATCACTAATGGAAGTGTCTACCACTTCATCTACCGAGCTGTAGCCTCCCTCTTCTTTAGTTCTTGAGTCAGCTTCAACAGAAGTGAGTACAACATGTTCTACAATTTTGTGTTCTTCAACATTAAGTATAGTTTCGAGTTCTACAATTTTGGATTCTACAGTTTTGTTTTCTACAACTTTAGATACTTCTATAAGTATATCAGTTTTGGATTTAGTAAGAATACCAATTAGTATTCCATCTATTGATACTACATCAGTTTTCACTGCTAGTCCTACTATCTCTACTATTGTTTCCATTCCAGATTCTAAGGCATTATGCACAAAGGCAGTTGAACCTAAGGCTCAACCAAGTATAAGAATTTTGAGTGGAAAAGAGATAGAGGAGGACATTGATCTAGATGATGAAATTGAGATTCCAAAGTGGGATTTTGATAATGCCACTGCATATCAAATGCAAATAGCTAGTAAACTCCTCCAAAAGAAAGAAAAGTAGAAGAAATTAAGAGAGGAAAGAGACAGAGAACATAAAATCATTGAAAGTGACAAGAATATTTTGTTTGAGGTAATAGGTGTTGAAGTTGATACTTCTCAACACATTTTCTTTCAATTAGAAGAAGCAGTCCAAAATTTTAATGAGGACTCCAGTGGTCAAGAAAAATTGATTGAGAAAGCAGAGAAAAAAATTGATAACAAAGTGCTTGAGCACATTGTTCAACAAATTGCCATCTAGCAAGTGGAGCTTTCCTTAATTTTGACTAATCTTGAAAACTCTTGCACAAATGTAATATCACTTTTTGGAAAATTATGTAATGTTACTAAGTTCACAAAGGAAATAAAGAGAAAATTGACAAAGATTGATGAAGATCTGAAGGCAGGTGCATAATAGTTGCAATGTGAGCCCAGTTCAAGCTTTGCACATCATATGAAAATCAGATTCTTGTCAGATATGTAGGCAGAGTTGTTGAGAGAAGAAGCAAGGACCCGGTCTTCACTAATAGACATCTAGAATATGATCCTTCCCATCATGGACACAATACAAAAGCACATTGTTTACTCAAAAACTCTGATCCATGACGATAATTTCTCAATTGCAGATCCCATGATAGAACTCTCTGCAGAAGTCCAAGTTGCTCTACATACGTGCAAAGTTTTGCAAGAAAATTGAGAGAAAAATTTAGCACTCATACTTAAGATAAATTATGAGTTTCTTTCTTATATTGGTGTCTTTGTGCAAATAAGATTTGAATAAATCTCTGGCATTATTGTCAAAAAGGGGGACAGATAGTGTGTATATATGAAAAATAGTATGAATATCGCATGGGGGAGAATCATACAAAAGAAAGGAAAGTATATTGTACATACTTACAAAGATTTTTTTTGAAAAATCTCAAAAATAGTACTGAGCCAATATCACTATGATGTATATAAGTTTTGACTGATAAGTGTTTTTGTCACTAATGCCAAAGGGGGAGATTGTTGACATTAAGTCAAGTTTTTTATTAGTGACAACACTTATTCAGATTCTATATGGTTACCAAGCTCATTGATCAGTCTATAGTGTTTTCCATGTAATTTAGTAGCCACTGAGCTTTACAGTTCCTACTGAGTCAATAGTTTATGAGAAGTGAAGATAGTATTAACTGAGCTATGTGATTATTAGTGTTTACCGAGTTTAGGTATGGTAAATGTGTAGTTCAGTTTCTACCAAGTTACATAGTATCTATCGAGTCACCTGTGTAGACCGAGTTTGAGACTAATTTGAGATGATTAGTATGGATTGAGCCTCTACTTCTATCAAATGCAGGATGATGTCGAGTAATAATAGTGGATGTCGTGTATCAAAACTTCACCAAGTCAGTCTTCAAAACCCGAGTGTCTCCACTTGAGCTGACTTTGTAATATTGGTGTTAACTTGTATATTGGCCAACTTTGTAGTTTTGTAAATTGGATTGATATATATGTAATGTATTGTCTCATATCCAATATAATAAGTGTAAATGAATGAATAAATAAATATATGCATGCGAATGCAAATCAACAACAAAGTATATTGTAAGGCCATATCAATAAAGGAGTAGCAAAGTCATATCTATCACTTAAAGGTGATCAGTACCTCAAATAATCTCTATCAACAAATCAATTGTAAGTCAGAGATCACCTATTTCATTCTAACAGGTGAACTAGTTCAAATCCTTTAACAAGGTAGACTTAACAGTCTTTTTCAAATCTCTTTATAGAGTGCATACTTTGTTGTATGTTTGCAAATCCTCTAACAAGGTGGACCTAGCAATCCTAATTGCTCCTAATAGGGCAGATCATCAGAAGTGATCATTGTAAGCCTTAATAGGCCAACTTTATGCTGCAATATTGAAGTTTTGTGGGTATCATCCCCACCCCAATTTTACTTTCTATTTGGAAGGTTTCTGGGTCACCAAATCATTGTGTTTATGTGTTATGAATGTTTATGTTCTCATAATTGCAGTTAGATATGATTTAATGATTTTTATTATTGCAACTAAGATCTAAATTTGGTAAAGTTTTCGAGGTTACTGATTCACCCTTTCCCTCTCAGTAACCTAGCATAGTCTTGAATATTTCCAACAGACTCATCATGATTGGGCTTATTACAATAAGCACACTTTAGTCTATCTAGCTTTGGTTTATCCCCCTTAGGAGGAGGTGGACCTGATGTAATGTGAGGGCTAGAATCAATTTGAGACTCTATAGGATGTGATTTATGCTTCTTCTCCTTCTTTCTAGAAGATGTTTGAGCTACCAATACATAAGTTTGTGAGCCTGTGAGAGAATCCAACTAAGAGAGCTTAGCTCAAATGATGACAAAAAAACCTCAGGATGGCATGGTAAATCTAGTACCCAAAGAATCCATGGTGGAATGGAAGGTATAAGCAAAAATCTAAAAGTTTCCATGAAGCTTAGAAAGAATCAGGTAAATGCATTCAGTGTTAGTCTTGGTTTTCCCACAACCTTGCAATAAAGATTTTTGTTGTTTGAACTTCATCAAGAAGTCCTCAATGAAAGGAAAATAATATGGTGCAAGAGAGGTAAGCTCTTCCTCAATTTGAAGCTCCCTGAACTCATTTAGTATACCAAACAAGCTATTAAGCTTGGTCCACATTGCTAGAGGGGTATTTCACCCATCAAGATGAAATTATAGACTATTGTATACTTATAAAGAAATCAACCCCATTGCCTCATCCATCTTTTTACTATGCTACATGACCTCAAAGGGCCTTTTTAAAACTAGTTGCACTACATCTAAACAAGACCACAACCCTTTTGACCAGAGAAGCCATGTTAAAAGGGACTTCCATGTTTCATAGTTACAAGGGGTCAGAGGTTCTAGACAAGAATCTAGGTCTTGGGCATTATTTTAGAAGGTGTTGGATTGTTTTTGAAAAATTTATGTTTTACTGATATAAATAACATAAAGGGTAAGTGCACAAAGTTGTGGTGCCAAAAGGGGGGTATAAGTGGACACCTTTTTCCTGAAATCTGCAAATTTTGAACTTCAACAAGAATTTGAAGATAGTTACGCTCAAAATTTTCAGATATGACAAAAAAAAAAGTCGTAGTCCTTTGAATCTAGTTTCTAAACTACTAATTTTTTTTCAAAATGGTTTAGTTTTAGGTCCTCAAAAAAGGGGGCCAAAAAAAGTGGTACTGTTTATTCCAAAAAACATAGCACAGTACAAAGTGTGGGCCCCCTAAAATTTTAACTTTTTTTTGAAATTTTTTAATCACTCTGGTCAAAAGTTACTTAACAGTATGTAGTTTATCCCAAATTTTTTGAGTAATTTTATAATGTCTATTTTTTTTTTAACGAATTTTTTAACTAGACACATCCCAAAAATGTGAAATATCTGTGTGCTCCCCCTAGAAATAATTGAAAACTAATCTAAAATCAAATTTTTTTTTCAAAGTGTGTAGAATGGAGTCTAGTTTCTAAAAAACTAAGTTGTTACAAAATTCGATGAACGAGCTAAAATCTATAGCCCAATTAGTACGTGGTGGTTTTTGACAAGAAATGAACATACATTCAAAAGAAATTATAGATGAAAGGCTTGAAATAGTTCAAATTAAAAATAAATTATATGGTTAGATAGCTAACACAGAGACCTATAATGCTATGTAACTTGATCTTATCGATACCCAACCACGATAAATCTTGAAGGGGAGCACAGAAGAAAAAATAATCATTTTTTGTATGTTTGCTGGAAAACACGTCTCAGGCCTGTTCATCAAATCCAAACCTTTGGGTTAGATCTCCAAGGCAAAACCAAGCCTTAGGCTTGGGTTTGATTAAGGTTTAAATAGCATGTGCACCCTATAGCGTGCACACGCTAGCGTGTGCACGCGCTATTTAAACCTTAGTTCTAAATAGCGCGTGCAGGCTATAGTGCGCACACACTTTTAAGATGTAAGTTGCAAAAGAGAACTAGGTGGGGGGGGGGATAGGGGAATGGCTATGTGTGTGCATGAAAGAGATAGAGAGAAAGTAGGGGATAGGAGAGGGGAGAGAGTACAGGATGGGAGAGAGAAAGTGAGAAAGAGTAGGGGTGGAAAAGAGAGTATAGGATGAGAGAGAGAGAGTAGGGGTGGCAAAGAGAGGAAGTGTGAGAGAGAGTACGGGTGGAAAAGAGAGAGTGTGGGATGGGGGAAAGAGATTTAAAGTAGGGGATGGGAGAGAGAGGAAGTGTGAGAGAGAGTATAAGTTGGGAGAGAGAGATTAGGAGTAGGGGATGGAGGAGAGAGAGACAGTAGGTGATGGGAGATAGAGTGGGAGAGGAAGAACTTGAGAGAGAGGAGGATGGGAGTGCATGTGTCTGAAAGAGAGAGAGTATGGAATGGGAGAGGGGGAAGAAAAAGTAGCTCAAGAGAGAGTAGGGGATGGAAGAGAGAGTAGGTGATGGGAGAGGGAGTGGGAGAGGGGGAGATAGGGGGAATGGAAGCATTTAAGAGAGATAGAGTAGGGGATGGGAGAGAGTAGGCAGTGGGACAAGGACTGCAAGAGAGAGAGAGAGGGGGGGAATGGGAATGTGTATTTATTTATAAGAGAGATAGAGTAAAGGATGGGAGAGAGTGTGAGAGTTTGAGAGAAAGTAGTAGGAGATGGAAGAGAGAGTGAGAGTAAGGGATGGGAGAGAGAGAGAGAGAGAGAGAGAGAGAGAGAGAGAGAGAGAGAGAGAGAGAGAGAGAGAGAGAGAGAGAGAGAGAGAGAGAGAGAGAGAGTAGGGGATAGGAGAGAGTGTGAAAATTTAAGAGAGACTAGAGGGTAGCAGAGAGAGAGTGGAGAGGGAGAGAGTAAGAGTGAGAGTGAGAGAGAGAGAGTAGACAGTGGGAGAGGGAGATCAAGTGAGAGAAAAAGTAGGGGATGGAAGAGGAGAGAGGGGGGATGGGTGTGTGTGTTTCAAAGAGAGAGAGTTAAGAATGAGAGAGGGGAGAGAGAGATAGATAGAGTAGGCAATGGTAGAGGGATGGGAGAGAGAGAGAGAGTGAGAGAGAGAGAGATAGTAGGCGGTGGGAGAGGGAGTGGGAGGGAGAGAGAGGTGGAATGGAAGCATTTAAGAGAGATAGAGTAGGGGATGGGAGAGAGTAGGCAGTGGGACAAGGACTGCAAGAGAGAGAGAGGGGGGGAATGGGAATGTGTATTTATTTATAAGAGAGATAGAGTAAAGGATGGGAGAGAGTGTGAGAGTTTGAGAGAAAGTAGTAGGAGATGGAAGAGAGAGTGAGAGTAAGGGATGGGAGAGAGAGAGACAAAGAGAGAGAGAGAGAGAGAGAGAGAGAGAGAGAGAGAGAGAGAGAGAGAGAGAGAGAGAGAGAGAGAGAGAGAGAGAGAAATTGAGAGAGATAGACAGTAGGCAGTAGGAGAGGGAGTGGGAGAGGGAGAGGGAGAGGGAGAGAAATAGGGGGGATGGGAGTGTGTGTGATAGATGTAGAGAGTAGGGGATGGGAGAGAAGAAGAAGAGTGGGGGGATAAGAGTGTGTGTATCTATGAAAGTGAGAGAGTAGGGGATGGGAGAGAGTGTGAAAGTGTGAAAGTAGGGGGTGGCAGAGAGAGAGTACGATGATGGGGGAGAGAAAGTAGGTGATGGGAGAGGAAAAGAGAGAGGGGGGATGGGGGTGTATGTGTAAGAGAGATAGAGTAGGGGATGGGAGAGAGTGAGAGTGTGAGAGAGTAGGGGATGGGAGAGGAGAGAGAGAGAGTAGGGGATGGGGGAGAGTGTGAGAGTGTGAGAGAGTAGGGGATGGGAGATGAGAGAGAGAGAGCAAGGGATGGGGTAGAGAAAGTAGGCAGTGGGAGAGAGAGTGGGAGAGGTAGAGAGAGCTTGTACAAGATGGGAGAGAGAGTGAGTAGAGAGGGAGAGAGAGAACTTGAGAGAGAGATAGTAGGTAGTAGTAGTGTGAGTGTGAGAGAGAGTAGGGGGTGGTAGAGAGAGTACGACGATGGGGGAGAGAAAGTAGGCAGTGGGAGAGGGAGAGAGAGGGGGAATGGGAATGTGTGTAAGAGTGACAAATTAGGGGATGGAAGAGAAGAGAGAGAGTAGGGGATGGGGGAGAGAAATTAGGTGGTAGGAGAGGGAGAGAGATAGGGGGGATAAGAGTGTGTGTGAGAGATCTAAAGAGCCAAGGATGGGAGAGGAGGGGGGGTGAGAGAGGTAGAGAGAGTAGGTGGTGGGAGAGGGAGAGTGAGAGAGAGTAAAGGATGGGAGAGAGTAGAAAGAGAGAGAGGGAGGGGATGGGAGAGAGAGTAGGGAGGATAGAGAGTAGGGAGGATGGGGAGTGATGTGTTTTGAGAAAGTAGGGGGTGGCAGAGAGAGAGTACGATGATGGGGGAGATAAAGTAGGTGGTGGGAGAGGAAAAGACAGAGGGGGGATGGGAGTGTGTGTGTAAGAGAGACAGAGCAAGGGATGAGACAGAGTGTGAGAGTAGGGGGTGGCAGAGAGAGAGAGAGTACAACAATGGGGGAGAGAAAGTAAGCGGTGGGAGAGGGAAAGAGAGAGGGGGGATGGGGGTGTATGTGTAAGAGAGATAAAGTAGGGGATGGGAGAGAGTGAGAGTGTGAGAGAGTAGGGGATGGGAGAGAAGAGAGAGAGTAGGGGATGGGAGATGAGAGAGAGAGAGAGAGAGCAGGGGATGGGGGAGAGAAAGTAGGCGATGGGAGAGAGAGTGGGAGAGGCAGAGAGAGCTTGTACAAGATGGGGGAGAGAGAGTAGAGAGGGAGAGAGAGGGGGAATGGGAATGTGTGTAAGAGAGACAAAGTAGGGGATGGGAGAGAAGAGAGAGTAGGAGATGGGGGAGAGAAATTAGGTGGTAGGAGAAGGAGAGGGAGAGAGATAGGGGGATAAGAGTGTGTGTGAGAGATCTAAAGAGTCGGGGATGGGAGAGGAGAGGGGGTGAGAGAGGTAGAGAGAGTAGGTGGTGGGAGAGGGAGGGTGAGAGAGAGTAAAGGATGGGAGAGAGTAGGAAGAGAGAGGGAGGGGATGGGAGAGAGAGTAGGGAAGATAGAGAGTAGGGAGGATGGGGAGTGATGTGTTTTGAGATAGTGCGTACGCACTATAGTGCGTATGCACTTTATAGTGCATACGTGCTATAGTATGTACGCACTATCTCAAATCATCAAAAAATGGTCAAAAACCAACCTTGGGGCCCATTTCATCCATTTTTAACTTTTGGTCTGTTATGCTCTCTGTTACTCTGACAGAAAATACAAGTTTCAACATCTAGCAAACACTATTTCAACACTTTTGGAAGCTAGCAAACACCAAATTCAATCATTGGATACGTGATTTGAAGAATTTTTGAATATTCTTTTAATAGAAAAGGTTAGTGCAATCCATTTTAAATATTGTTTTTCGATACATAGATATAAATTTGATTATAATTTAATATGTTATGTAATATATAGCGAATTCATTAAAAATTGTATGTTTGAATGAAATGTTATTTCGAAATGGTTAGAAATTTGACAAGTTGTTTGATATATATTGTGTATTCATTCAAATAATTATAATTTTTATATGTAATTGAATAATTTGTAATTTACACATTTTAAGTAATTCGGATGTTTGAATAATTTGACATGTAGAAATCATCATCATGCCAAGGAAGAAACCAAAGATTCAAAAAAATGCAGATAGGGAGAGAGATTTGACAATTAAAAGAGATAAAATGAAATTACTACGTGAACGAAGAAAATTGCAAAGCAATGATGAAGAATTAACTTTCGAAGAGGATCAAGAAGCACCAATACAAAGAAACAAGGAGAAAGAATTAGAAAGACAAAGAGAATGAATGAGATTGTTATGCTCAAGAAGACAATTGAATTGTGAAGCTACACCATCCTCCAATGTTGGAGTCATATCGTCCGCTACACCATCTTCGAATGTTGGAGTCATATCATCCACTACACCATCTTCCAATGTTGAAGTCATATCATCCTCTCATGTTGAAGAGACACTGATTTATAGATCTGACGATATACACACTCCATCATGTCATGTTGAAAGCACAACATCAACACATCAAGCAGGTGATATTCCATCTTTTACATCTTATTGCCAAGGCACATCATCTTCAGTTCAAGGTACGCAATACACTCAACCTTATATTGATGTTGAAAATGTTGAGAGAATTGAAGAGATTAGAACACCTTCTAGAATTCATTTTAGAAAACCAAAATATTTGATTGATATTGATACTGAAATTTTGAAATCAATGCCTGACAAGATTAGCAAGCGTACTTGTCAAAGAAAAGTTAATCATATGTGGAGATTATTTTTTGAAGAATTAAATATTACAGGTCAATGCCAATTATTTGTTGAAATGATGAGGAATTTGAAATTTAGGCCTATCATGAAGATTCTTGGGCTAAGAACGATGGATGATTCAAATGAAAGAAATATTGTAAAGAATCTAATGAGTGCTTATGAAAAAGTGGGTTCTAAATCACACACCAAAGATAGTAATATCACAAGACGAGTACTCACATCGACAATAGTAAGTAGACAAATGAAGAAATCTCGACTCATGAGAAAGACAAGCAAAACATTAAAAATTGGTAGAGGTACATTAAGGAGAGCCATGCTAAGGCATGAGAGATTAGAAGATCCAACAAAAAATGAGTTATGGACATTTAGCGGTAGACTACCGTGAAAGGATAAAAAAATTAGTGAAGCCTTGAAATCATTGATGGAAGATTTTTGAAAAAATAACACATGTGTTTCTCCTAATCAAAGAGATGTTGTAAGAAGGAGGATTGGTAGCCAAAATCACGAGCCACATGTGAAACATTTTTTGGACTCAACTCAGACACAATTTTTTGCAAAATTTATTGGTATGTATCCTCAAATTTGAATAAGTCAATTTTTTTTTGAGATGGGTAAACCTTTTTATGTGAAAATAAATCACACACGCACAACTTGTTGTTATAGGATACATATTGAATTTTCTAACCATTTTGATGTTTTAAGGCACATATGTGTAGTTTTGCATTCTCAGTTTCTTTTGCAAGATTGTGACATAAAAGAGCCACCAAGATCTTCAAGGGAATTCATATCTAACATTTTATGTGACATAGGGGATGGGAAACAATTTTACAAGACATCATGCTTGGATGGTACGTGCTTATTCTGTGGTTCTTTGCAACTTTTATCAACTTGTCAACATATGGATAGTACACATGCAATTGGAAATGAAATAGCAGATTACAAAAAATTCAAGATAGTGACATCTGCTCTAAAAGATGGGAAACATGGTAAAAGATGTGATCTAGTTACTGAAAAGATTCCAGTGTATGAGTTCATGAAGATTTTTTATGAAAAGATTATGTATGAGTATGCAAGGCATACCAATAGAGCTCGATGGTTGGATTTGCAATTCAAGTTGTGCAAGGATACGTTTCTATTGGATACCATTGTTTTAGTTGTAGATTTTGCAGAGAACTACACACTACAACCACAAAATGAGGTGCAAGCAAAGTATTATACATCTCAACAGGTTTCTATATTTTTTCACATAACATTCATGCATTCACCTACAAGTACAGAGGATGACATGAAGATTTTGAGGGAGTACCATTTTTACATCAGCGATGATCGATCACATTCTACGGAGTTTGTACATGGTTGTTTTCAACTATTTTATGGAGATTTGGCTAACAGGGGCATATCATATCGTCAACACATTATTTGGTCAGACAATTGTGCATCTCAATTCAAGAATGCACGGATGTTCTATTGGTTGAGCAGGATGCACAGGTTGTGTAGAATTCAATATATGTGGAATTTCATAGAGGCTGGTCATGGTAAGGGAGAGCACGATGGTGCAGGAACATGCATTAAAAGAGCCTTGGCTCGTGAAGAACTAAAGTAAAAAGATGAAGCAATATTGATAGATGAAAAATCCATCGTCCAATGGTGTAACTCTACAATGGGTCCAGGTAAGGAAGGTGAGTCTACAGTTTGTAGATTTTTTTGGTTGATAGATAATACTAACATTGCACCATATCAAGATTGTTGCACACTAACAGGATCTAGTGAGTTACACTCTTTTAGAAGCTCTGATTTAGGTTCATGGAGTATCCACACACGAAAAATGGCATGCTATTGTCCATCATGTGCAGAAGAAAATTGGGATGACTGTGAGTCAACTGAATGGGTGGACAAATGGGATATACGGATTTTGGACCCAATTGACACCTATCGTCCCCCATAAGCACTGGAAATGGTAGAGATGGATTCATCTATTGACTTTGACTGCTTGTCAGATTTAGTGCAACCTGGTAATATACATATATATATATATATCTTTGTAATTTCAATATGTAACTTTATAACTTTTACCCAAGTATTTTCTGAATTAATGACTGCATTTTGTACATTTGTCACTGCAGGCCATGTTTTTGCTGTTATTGCACTTGAAGACAATGAAGAAGGGACGGATTATTATTTGTGTCATTGTGTTGAAGCCAAACAAAAATTGGATCACTCAGTTATAGATGGTGAAGGTTTAGAGTACCATGTCAGTGCGGTGGTTGTAATAGGCACATGGCTTAGACAATATCCTATGAAGAATCCTAACTTGTGGTTATTCGAGGATTGGCAAATAGAGAGGAAGATTCTTCATTATTCAAACCTTGTTGTTGCATCAAATGTCCACTTGATAAAATATGGTGGAAAACCACATAATAAGATTCTTTGGAAAGTTTGCGAGTTAGACCATGAGGCAATACTTGAGACATTAAAATGTTGAGCAGATCCAGTTGGCTCATTAGATTGAATTGGGAGAGAGAGAAAAAGTGATCAATTGGATCCAAATACAATGTTACAACTTCTTCCCCAAGACTATCACATGACTAAGGTGGACCGTATTGTTATGATGTGTAAGTGCTAAGATTTAGTTTTGATTTGTTTAGAATATAGATACATTATTTGAATTTATATTAGATTCTTTAATAGGACCCATTTTTTTAATCTTATGTTAGATTTGTTACTGTGCTAATTCTTCATTTGTAGGTCACCAAGGAAGAGGGCTAATAAAGTTGACACACAAGTGATAAAGGGTGAGATGCCAAAATCATCTGCGAAATGGTATTATCAATTCACATCCTCAATATTTATTAGTGTTCTTTGTTCAAGTACCATTGTATACTAATCATCTTATGCCTGGAATTGCAGAGGTTAAATTATGTCAATACTAAGGTTTGTAGCATCAATACTAAGGTTTTTAGCATCAATTGGTCACGCTAAGTATAGTAGTTGTATCATGAATCCTTCTGAACCAATATGACTAGGATTCTCGAAAGAAGACTAAACCATATCATCTATCTACTCCCTCTTTATATAAGAGTTTGTCAAACAATGAGAATGAAAAATTGATTATTACTCCCCCCTCAATGTAAAATTCTCATTGATTGCATTTTGTAAAGTTTTAAGTCACTATCAACCTCTATATCATTGTATTCTTCTTATCATCAAATTACACAACAATGAGAATATGAACGATGACTTCTTCACATGAACCTGACAATTATAAATGCTACACCTTAATAAATGTTTGGGCTTGGTCTTTACCATTCAAGCTTATAATACAATACATTGGCTTCATTTATATTTGGAAGTATTTATTATGTTTGTTCCAAAAGTCATTCTTCATTTGCCAATATGAAAATGCGACTATCATGAAAGGCATAGTCTTATAATTTGTAATTTGTATAATGGTATAAAAGCTTGGTTGTGGGTTTGAATCCATTGCCCCCATGACCCTCCTTCTCATGCATTTATTCTATTTATTCTTCTACCTCCTCCTCCGCTTGGCCATTTTGCAACACCATCTGGATGGAACTCTAGCCTTCCCCAAAACTATTATACACGACCTCTCCTTCTTCAAGATATTCTATAAAAGGTTCCTCAACCCTTGAACCTTTCAAAACCCCAATCTCAATGGAAGGCTTCTAGACCAAAGGAACTAGTAGATCCGGTTCTTTAAGAGAAAGAGACAACAAATCCAATTTTCTAGTGACTAGATGAAAAATTGGGGAAATCATTTCAATTAGTTGTAAATCGAAAGGAATTATAAGTAAACTATATCAATATAATAAGTAACTTAGTAATTATATCAATATAATTTAATTATTAAGGAAATGAATTTATTACTCTAACATATAGTACATTATTTTGCAGACAAAGGTGTTGAATTTGATGCTTAAAAGATTTACATACATGTGTAATAAATAATAAGTGTTGTAGCTTTGGGATCAACACTATAAAATGAAGGATGTCATACTACATTCACAGAGGTACCAAAATATTTTATTTGATATGGAGACAAAATAAAATGTGTATTCTTCATAACTGCATTTGAGTCTCATGTATTATCATTTTTAGCTATTGACATCAGAGATACCTTTACATCTTCATCATTGTATTGATCAACGAGTCCTTATTGCACTCACTAGTTCTAAGCCAATGACTAAGGTATGAAAGAGTTTACATTAAAATTTCATTAGTACTAAAATTCAATATAAAATTCATAGGCACAATCGAGTGGTAACTTTGATGGTTTTTGTAGGGTCTTATTATTCCTGACCATCAGTGTATCCCTGAGGTGTATATACAAAGGAATTATCAGCTAGCTGTAAGAAAATATTAAGTTTTATGTGTAAATATATATATATTTTATATAAAATAGTTATTTATTCATATATAATTTTGATTGTAACATGTTGAGTTACAGAAGATTCTAGACTAATGGACTAGTGAGCATGTTAGGAAGACCTCGTTATATACACTGGTCATCTCCCACTTGTTGGCAATTAAAGACAATTAGGGATTTATTTTGTTCCCCTAGTTGGAAAGAGTATATATCTAATGATGTACATTTTACACCTATATGGCATTATTGGGCATATGTTTTGTATAATTTTTTCTATGTATGTCATTTTTTACATATATTTCATGTATGACATTATTAGACATATGCTTATGATGTTTCAAATTAATGATAAATGAATTATATGATATTGTTAGACCTTATGGAATCAACTTTGATTTTTTGTTATCACATTGGTTTGATGCTTGTATTCAATCAATCAACATATTTTCCTTTTAATTCTTCCACATTTGGCATATCCATCTAACAATGAACTTATGATACTCCCATCAAGAAGTGCATGATTGCATGGTTTTATGGTGGATGTCCCTCTCTTTTTTAAATTCCAATTTTATTCATCTACATGAGTAAGGGAGATCAATTCCATTTCTTTCAATTGTATTTAAAGGTCATTAAAGATTTTTCAAACAATGTGATTAAATAAATATTATTCAGCATTTACCTCTATCATCAAGGTTGATTCATTCCTCCTCTTATTTTACCAAATAATTTGGATGAATCACCCATGGCTCCTTACATTTCTTGAAGAAAAATTTCAAAGACTTTGCAACATGTCTTCTCTTCTTCCATATAGTTCATGTCCATTGAAGACATTTGGTTAAACAATATATATGCTTTGTATATTCTCACAACACCAATAGTCATGGTACAATGCTTACAAGATCCATAGTTGAAGAGAAGCTATGTGAAGCTTCTAGAACCATGGACCTATAGTTAATTTAGTATTATTGCATCCATGTTACTTATGAAAGTGGAAATTTCACATAGATAAGTAGGGAAACCAAAATTGAAAGCCAAACTTAACATAGAAAAGTAAAGCACGCCTCAACTATATTCTCATTAAACACTATGAATTCAAATATCTTTGACGGGGCATATCTTAGAGCTCGTGCAAGATATGGATGAGATTCTAGTTCCTACAGGACTGTGTTGTAGAGACCTACAATAACCTCTCTCACTTTTTGGAGATCGCATTCCATTTTCATTCTACAATGCCATCTCGGGTGATGTTGAAACTTGCAGTGTTGGCGAGTACAAAGTTGCCAACTGCCAAATCTCTCTCATCTTTCGTCGTGGGATCAAACTGTCTACTCCATTAGCTCCGGGTGGCTGGGTAAACCCTATCCCCAACCTTGTCTTGTCCCCTTTAGTGCTCGAACGTTCTCAGGCACGCTGAACCAGAATGTCCCTAAGGGTCACTAAATGCCACAGGGCTGCAATCTTTGACGGGGCATATCTCAGAGCTCATACGAGATATGGATGAGATTCCAATTCCTATAGGACCATGTTATAGAGACCTACAATAACCTCTCTCACTTTTTGGAGATTACATTTCATTTTCATTCTACAATGCCATCTCGGGTGATGCTGAAACTTGCAGTGTTGGCCAGTACAAAGTTGCCAACTGCCAAATCTCTCTCATCTTTTGTCGTGGGATCAAACTGTCTACTCCATTAGCTCCAGGTGGCCGGGTAAACCCTATTCCCAACCTTGTCTTGTCCCCTTCAGTGCTCGAACATTCTCAGGCATGCTGAACCAGAATGTCCCTATGGGTCACTAAATGCCACAGGGCTGCAATCTTTGATAGGGCATATCTCAGAGCTCGTGCGAGATATGGATGAGATTCTAGTTCCTAAAGGACCGTGTTATAGAGACCTACAATAACCTCTCTCACTTTTTGGAGATCACATTCAATTTTCATTCTACAATGCCATCTCGGGTGATGCTGAAACTTGCAGTGTTGGCCAGTACAAAGTTGCCAACTGCCAAATCTCTCTCATCTTTCGTTGTGGGATCAAACTGTCTGCTCCATTAGCTTCAGGTGGTCGGGTAAACCCTATCCCCAACCTCGTCTTGTCACCTTCAGTTCTCGAACATTCTCAAGCACGATGAACCGAAATGTCCCTAAGGGTCACTAAATGCCACAGGGCTGCAATCTTTGACGGGGTATATCTCAAAGCTCGTGCGAGATATGGATGAGATTCTAGTTCCTACAAGACCATGTTACAAAGACCTACAATAACCTCTCTCACTTTTTGGAGATCACATTCCATTTTCATTCTACAACGCCATCTCGGGTGATGCTGAAACTTACAGTGTTGGCCAGTACAAAGTTGCCAACTGCCAAATCTCTCTCATCTTTCGTCGTGGGATCAAATTGTCTGCTCCATTAGCTTTGAGTGGCCGGGTAAACCCTATCCCCAACCTCATCTTGTCTCCTTTAGTTCTCGAACGTTCTCAGGAACACTGAACCGAAATGTCCCTAAGGGTCACTAAATGCCACATGGCTGCAATCTTTGACGGGGCATATATCGGAGCTCCTATGAGATATGGATGAGATTCTAATTCCTACAAGATTGTGTTGCAGAGATCTACAATAACCTCTCTCACTTTTTGGAGATCACATTTTGTTTTCATTCTACAATGCCATCTCGGGTGATGTTGAAACTTGCAGTATTGGCCAGTACAAATTTGCCAACTGCCAAATCTCTCTCATCTTTTATTGTGGGATCAAACTGTCTGCTCCATTAGCTCTAGGTGGCCGGGTAAACCCTATCCCCAACCTTGTCTTGCCCCCTTCAGTGCTCAAACATTCTCAGGCACGCTGAACTGGAATGTCCCTAAGGGTCACTGAATCCCACAGGGCTGTAATCTTTGACGGGGCATATCTCGGAGCTCGTGTGAGATATAGATGAGATTCTAGTTCCTACAGGACCGTGTTGTAGAGACCTACAATAAACTCTCTCACTTTTTGGAGATTGCATTCCATTTTCATTCTACAATGCCATCTCGGGTGATGTTGAAACTTGCAGTGTTGGCCAGTACAAAGTTGCCAACTGCCAAATCTCTCTCATCTTTCGTTGTGGGATCAAACTGTCTGCTCCATTAGCTCCGAGTGGCCGGGTAAACCCTATCCCCAACCTTGTCTTGTCCCCTTCAGTGCTCGAACATTCTCAGGCATACTGAACTAGAATGTCCCTAAGGGTCATTAAATCCCACAGGACTACAATCTTTGACGGGGCATATCTCGGAGCTCGTGTGAGATATGGATGAGATTCTAGTTCCTACAGGACCGTGTTGCAGAGACCTACAATAAACTCTCTCACTTTTTGGAGATCACATTCCATTTTCATTCTACAATGCCATCTCGGGTGATGTTGAAACTTGCAGTGTTGGCCAGTACAAAGTTGCCAGCTGCCAAATCTCTCTCATCTTTCATCGTGGGATCAAACTGTCTGCTCCATTAGCTCTGGGTGGCCGGGTAAACCCTATCCCCAACCTCGTCTTGTCCCCTTCAGTGCTCAAACGTTCTCAGGCACACTGAACCGAAATGTCCCTAAGGGTCACTAAATGCCACATGGCTACAATCTTTGACGGGGCATATCTCGGAGCTCGTGCAAGATATGGATGAGATTATAGTTCCTATAGGACCATGTTGCAGAGACCTACAATAACCTCTCTCTCTTTTTGGAGATCACATTCCATTTTCATTCTATAATGCCATCTCGGGTGATGCTGAAACTTGCAGTGTTGGCCAGTACAAAGTTGCCAATTGCCAAATCTCTCTCATCTTTCATCGTGGGATCAAACTGTCTGCTCCATTAGCTCTGGGTGGCTGGGTAAACCCTATCCCCAACCTCATCTTCTCCCCTTCAGTGCTCAAACATTCTTAGGCACGCTCAATCGGAATGTCCCTAAGGGTCACTAAATGCCACAGGGCTGCAATCTTTGATGGGGCATATCTCGAAGCTCATGCGAGATATGGATGAGATTCTAGTTCCTACAAGACCGTGTTGCAGATACCTACAATAACCTCTCTCTCTTTTTGGAGATCACATTTCATTTTCATTCTACAATGCCATCTTGGGTGATATTGAAACTTGCAATGTTGGCTAGTACAAAGTTGCCAATTACCAAATCTCTCTCATCTTTCGTCGTGGGATCAAACTGTCTGCTCCATTAGCTCCAGGTGGCCAGGTAAACCCTATCCCCAACCTTATCTTGTCCCTTTCAGTGCTCAAACGTTCTCAGGCACGCTGAACCAGAATGTCCCTAAGGGTCACTAAATGCCACAGGGCTACAATCTTTGACGGGGCATATCTCGGAGCTCGTGTGAGATATGGATGAGATTCCAGTTCCTACAGGACCATGTTGTAGAGACCTACAATAAGCTCTCTCACTTTTTGGAGATCCCATTTTTTTTTCATTCTACAATGCCATCTCAGGTGATGCGTATCTTAATTATATTGTTGGAAAGCGTATCTAGCATGTCATTTTTGGAAAGACAAATCATGGAACTTGGTAAATGTTTCATAAGTTAATGAAATGTATTACTACCAGATTATGTAAACTTAGGATTATATGATCTCCAAGAGTTTGGTTATGTTCTTTAGCGCACCTTGGACGCAAGGTATTGTGTAGCTTCTACTCCCTCTTTGTGAGTAATGTTAGTCACTTTGTATATGTAAATTGGTTTTCAATTGGGTATGTTATTTTCAACCTTAATGGTGATGAAGGATTATCTTGAATCAGCTTGTAACTATCTAGCCACTAGATTTTTTGTGATTCCATCAAATGTGGGTTTTGTTCGTATTTTTTTTTTTTGTTGTGCTCTTGACCTTTGAGGCTTTGAATTTAAACTTGTGCACTTTGGTTTTTGAAATTTTATGTTCTTGAGGTGGCTAGGAGGTATGTTCTATGTTGCTAGTTATGTGTTGTGATGTTCTCTATCAGGTTCAATGTGAAACATTGATATAATGTATAAGGGACTAGATTGCGAAGAACATACCATTCTCCTTTTTGTAATACAATATTTATTATGTTTTAATTAAACTCACTTCTAAATCCTATCTTCCACTTGGACCCATTCCTCTTTTGGCAATCCTTGAGATTGCCAATTCTTATTAATTCGAGTAGAGACAAGATGAACCAGATTAATACAGTGACCTATAGATTGAAGGAGGATGATTAAGAAATGGTCTACCAGAGATCAGCTAAGGATAAGGATAGCATAGTAAGAAAATGATTATTTATCTGGTGGATATAAGTCTTTTATATAACAAACCATTTATATGCATAGTAAAAGAACTGAATATAGATTTGAGACATATTAATCACCTGAAGTCTGATCATCTTTACAAGTATGCAACTTTTGTTTCACTATTTCATGTGGGTTTATTGAACTTTCTTTATGAGGTCATTTACAGATGGGATGTTCAAATGTTGAGTTCCTATGGGCTGTCAATACTTTGACTATACTTTAAGTCAACGATTATCAATATGGGGAAAAATGGAACTCGTTGTATTTTGAAGTACTGAGAAGATGGCCTTGCCCTTCCCCAGGAGTTTCAGAAATGGGAGACATTAGGTAAGAGAGTGAAAATGTCACTATCGCTTCAACGCACATGACACAATTGGAAATGCAAATTTTGATGGTAATCATTTTGTGATAAGGGAGAGACTAGGGATGATCATTGTTACTATCTCTTTAGTAGTGGATTTTTGTTTTTTCTTGAATTTGGTGGTGGGGGATTAGTGGTAATTCTCCTTGGATATTCCTTCTTATGATGTTAGTGACAAGTGTTGCTCTTTGAAAACACTTGTACAATATTTTTTAAATTATTAGATAAAAACAAAGAATTGTAAGTATTAAACATGATTAGCCTTTAGTTCCTAGAAGATCTTTATTTCCCCATCAATGCATTTAGAAAGTTAAGTTTTAAGAAGATCATAAATAGAAAAAATTAGAGAAGCAATTTAAACATTTATATTGATTGGAAACATGTGAGTCTTGAGTTTCCTCTGCCTTTTAAAGAATGTTCCTTAGCTAGCATACCTAATTCCACATTCCATAAGAGTGTCATTGCACTAAAGATTTAGGAAACCAATTGCTCTAAGATAAAGCTTCCCAGTCAATAATAATCTAGCCTATTGAGGTACATAATACTTCTCAATTAAAATTGTGTTAATTTAGTATTAATTTTGTAATTAACTACAATTTTAGTATCTGTGTACAGGGGGTGACTGAGAAAAATATTTGAGGTCCAATTTGAAAATATATTTGTAAGGATCTTGACCAAGGTTCACAACTTTGATGATTAATACATTCATTCAGGCTAGAACCTCACTACAAAAAAATAATATATAAAAAAGGTAGTGAATAACTTCATGTCTAGACCCAAATCAACCAATGAAAGTCAAATCAACATAATGTGGAACAACAATATATGCATTGAGTGGGTTGTCATAGAAAAGCTTCAGAATAAAATTCATGTCTAGAATTAAAAGACCTTAAAGAAAATTTATGCTTGTAACACAAATGGCCATTCAAAATTGAATATGATTACAATATGTGAAATAGCATTACGAGAACTTGTAATGCTCTTGTGAACATCGTGTTAATTCTTGTAAGAATCCCTAAGATGCTTGTTATACTCAAAATTTTGTTGAAATTGAATTAATTTTTATCCTGTCAGTTAATTGGCTTAGGGTGATATATGCTTCTTGGATGGAATAATGAGTTTGTGATTAACTTTGTATTAAGATTCATAGCATCTTCTAGTTATTTGCAAAGGAAATTTATAAATTAAGCTAATGTCATATGGCTTGCTTGAGAAAGATGTCCGTGTTCTTATTGATGGGTACTAATGACTATCCACATTTAGTTCTTCAATATCCTATTTGACAAGCTTTCCATAGACATTTCTTTGCCATACTAAGTATTTTTGAAAACATATTTGAGTAGAAGCACTATAGTAGATACTACATGATGTTTTAACAAATAAAGTAATGGGTTAAAGACTATTATTTCCAAGGTATTATGTCATAGTATTTTAATTGTAATGATCTTAGACTAATGATATTCTTGAAGGTAACTTTGACATGCAGCAAGAAAGACAACCTACAGCCAAGGCTATATTGTGCCTACAACCAAAGCCATAAATGCTCATAGCCAAAGCCACTAGTGCACATAGCCAAAGCCATGGATGCTTATAGCCAAAGTTACGAGTGTTCATAGCCAAAGCCATGAGTACATGAAGTCGATGATCACAATTGTTTACAACTATTCACCAGAAACAACTTCTTCGCAGTTTTTGAGAAATACTAATAAAGCAAAAAATAACATCTACTAGTTGGTAGACATAATGGCAACTCTCTAGCAATTGAATTTAATTTCATACATGCACATATCTAATTTAATGTCATACGCGAACATATCTAATTTAACGTCATACATGAACAAACATATAATATAAAATGATAACCAATAATGTCATATACATTAACAAACACATAATATATTATGATAACCAATAATGTCGTATATGAACAAACATATCATATATTAACCAATAATGTCATACATCAAATAAATGTCATACATCAAATATAGAATGTCATATGTACATCAAATGTATGTCGAATATGTCTCTCTGATGCCTATATATATACATGGGGAAGGAAACAAGTCTCTATATATATGTATTGAATATCTCAATTACATCTTTTCCTTCCCACGAGGGAAAGGAAACAAGTCTCTCGACGTCCTCTGCCGTCGTGTGGAGGGAGACAATGGAGATGACAAGGCCCTCCTGACATGCTCACTTGACCTCTTGTTGAGGCTCTTCCCCAGGTCCAACTGATACAAAGAAAGTAGATATGAATCAATATTTATTATACGTTGAAATCAAATATATGTACACACAAAATCAATTATTTTCTTACCGCCAACAAATAGTCACTCTGTAAGTCCACCTCAAATGCTTGTGGATGATCAGGCATGAAAAGACCCTACAAAAATTCAATAAATATAATCACTTATAAATAAAATTAGAAAATTTGAGATTAACTATTATAAACAACAACTAAAACAAAGAAAATTCTTTCATACCTCCGTCAGTGGCTGTGAGCTAGCCACAACTGCGGCCACTCCACTATCAATAGACTGTTGCAGATGAGGAGGTGTGTTCGAAATCATGAGCTACATGTCATACAATACACATTATATCTAACATGAAACATGGAATAAATATAATCAAATGAATTGAATTAACATGAAACAACTGTACCTGTGTGAAGCTCGTATGATGTCTCTGCTCTGTGTCTGTGGTAAAGGTTGAGGGTCCTGTGGAGAACTGATGCACATGCATAATTTTTTTTGTCAATCCTTAATATGATTACGTAATAAATATATGTATTAATTAAAATGATTAAATTGATACATACCTCAGCACTCGTTGAAGGGACAAAAAATGGGCCTGGAGGATTGCTGCTAGGCCCAACAACACTTTGACCCTAAATTTTGAACAATGTTAATAAATGCTAATTAATTAATCATTCACTATACCTATGAAATGTGATCAAATTAGTAATTTACCTGTGTGTCAATGCCAAATGTCTCGTTCAGGAACTCATCGGTGAAAAACCCATCATCCGCACCATCTCCGGCATGAGTGCCAAATTTGCGTAGGGATCCGCATGAAGTGCACATGTGACCACAACGCATAGAAGCCTCCCCCTCAACTAATGGGCTTGTGGAATGGATGAGGGTCTGCGTCAAAGCATTAATGGTCCCTAGAGTGCTGGCCTCTACATGTTCCTTCACAACTAAAGGAATAATCACATGCTCGTGCTGTAGATGGACCACAGGTGCCCTAACTACATTAGAGTCATGACGTGCTCTTGGCCTCTCAAATGATGACCCCCCACCTCTACCCTGGGAGTCTAACATATCAAAATAATTGGGGATCTCCCCAAGGACAAACTCACAATATAATTTCTTCAAAAAATACATGGGGACCTCATGATTGTTGCAAAGAGGGGCATCAAAAACCATCCACCATCTATCCCAAAAATTATTTCTAATAGCATCGTGTATGCACCAATGGATGGGGAATCATTTAGTACCCTCTCTAACAGTATTTGGCTAACCGAGTTTTCTAAATAATGCACATATACTACCTTTTGATATTTCTTTTTTTTTAAACATCTTCATATGAAAATTTATTTGCATAAAATCTTTTTTGTTCATCCCTCTTAGCTTGCCAAATATCTAACTGACCACTAACTGAGGCCATTTGAGTGTTAATGGATTCGAGGGATGATGCCAATTGAGCCCTCATTGGATTGGTTTGTCCAGATTCTTTCAACTGAGCAATGAGTCTTTCTAATTTAGTTTTGCCTCTCTGTATTTCATTTCTTATATTTTCTTGTAGGCCTGGCAAAGGTCTTGCAATTGGTTCGGGTTGTGGAATTTGTTGTTCTTCTTGAGGAGGGTTTTGATTTTGAGGTTCTTGAGGGTTTTGTGGATTTCCCGGTTGATTATGGACATTTCCTGATAAAAAATCAATTGAAATCCAACTAAATAAACAAATCTAAATGAAATTTGTAAAAACCCTACAAAAGAATATCAAAAACCAATAAAACAATATGGAAAACATATTAAACAATGCAAAGTTATGTTTATGTCACTTACCTCGTTGTCGTGGGTGTGCTCGTTGTCTTGGATTTTGTCGGTGAGGAGGCATTTTGGCAAATGGTGGTGAATTTTTGCTGTCAAACCCGCGTACGCGCTGTTGGAGAGCCAAAAAAAAAATGAAAATGATGGGCCATGGGTCTGTAGCCCATCATATAACTTTTTGGACATCAGAATAGCGCATACGCACTATGGCTTGGGTGACCCAAGCCATAGCGCATACGTGCTATAGTGCGTACGTGCTATTGAAAATTAGAAAAAAAAAAAACTTGTCATCTTTTTGGCACCACAACTCGGTGCATATGCCCTAAACAATAATACAAAACACCCCTCATAATGCAAAAAATCGAACACCAGCTGCTAGAAGGAATGCATATACAAGAAGAGAGAAAAAAAGGTTTAGTTTGAGAATCACATGCACCTTTGAAAACTATTGATGAAAATAACAAAGAAACTAGATAGTGCTCAAGAACAGCTTTTTGACGCTTTTGTCGGATCATAAAATGGAGCTAAAATGAGCAAGTTATGCCCTCCAAAAAATAGAAATCATCGTCTAACATCAAGCAAAAAAAACAAGTACCAAATTGGAAAAAAATACAAGAAATACCTTCACAATCATGTCCATCTTGGAATCATCTTTCTAGTGATATTTTGTTTTCCAAAAAATGATACTAAATGATCAAGTTAGAGCCAAAAAATTGAGAGGGCCTCCAGAAAGAAAAAAAAAATGCAAACCCCCCAAAAATGAAAAATGGGCTAAAGATTAAGCCCTCGGTCCCCCATGTGACTGTAGGTTGGGTGGTGGAGGCCGAGTGAGGCGTGGGTGGTGCGCAGACAATGGTGGCAACGTCTTGGCGACACGGGGGCAATGTATGGGTGGAGATGGGTGAGGTGGCACACGAGCGAGAAACACCGATGACGATGGCACAGGGGCAACGCACTGGTTGTGCTTTAAAAAAAATCCACCTTAGAATGGGTGTCGAGGACCGTATGACCCTAGTAGGCAAAAAAAATTTGCCTCACATTTTCCTAGTGTCCAAAATCGATAAATTTTATATGAAAATAGGGGTTTGGACATCCTCTGAATCCAACCGTGATGTCCGTTTGGACTCAAAGAGCTTCAATTTTTAGAGAACCCCCTATTTAAACAAAAATACAAAAAAATAACCAGAGCTGATATAACAAACCCTCATTCCCACTTTCTTAAAAAATTGAATGAGCTACAACAAATCCAACTTTGATACCATGAAGAATTTGAGAAATACAAATCCACAAATCTGAAGATCACTTGCATGCAAGAACTTGCCACAAAGAAGAAAAAAAAAGAGAAGGCAAGGGTTTGACTTTGAAAGAGAATATATTATCAGACTGAAGGAATGAATGAAATTTACAATTGATCAATCCTTATAGAAGGAGCTCGTAAAACCTAAAAGGGAACTCTAAGAGATAAATGACATTTAATAATTAATATTTAATTATTAAATAGAAATGCAAGTGCATAAAGTGAAATCTTAAGAAGGGAGTAAAGGTAATTTAATAAATAAAATTAAATTAACCCCTTACTCTAACATTATGCATTATAAACTTGGGGCTTGTCCTAAGTATATAGTTATTTCAAGTATTTAATGTATGTTGCCAAGTCGATTTGTGGCTTGAGGATTTATTTAATATGTGTATTTATTTAATGTAATTTTCTAGGTTGACCTGTGGCTTGGTGTAATATAAACAAAGGGTCTTGTGAAGTTTAGATTCATCATTTTCAGCATGGAGTTCAACATGGAGGGTTGTGAGAGTGAAGTTTAGTAGAGCTAGTAGCTAAGTGTGGGCTTGGGAAACATGAAGGTTGCTAGGTGGCTTGCAAACACAAGTTTAAACTCTTCTTGGAGTTTACTACCAGATTGTGGGTCTGGACTAGCTAGGAGCTAGATCTTGCAAGATTTGGCAAAACTATTATTTTAATTGTTGATGTATTTGGTCGTAAATCGAAAGGCCTTACAACAGGGCATGTTGGATGTAAATATTATGATTCTATTATGAGATTTGGTGTTGTTTTGGATCTAAATCTCCGTGTTATTGGTTATATTCCACTATGTGGGTAATTGCTAGGGGCTAGAATATAACCTTTGAGGATTCTCTTATGTTGTACTGCGTTAGAACATCACATGCCTTATTTTAAAAATTTTCCAACATCCTTTGCTATTGTTCCTTATCTACACATTGAAAAGGAGTTCAAACAATTTTTCGATTATATAGATATTATTTTGAATGATTTATTTGATCTTTTTGCACTTTAACATTCTTCTCAACTTTAAATTTATGTTGTGAGAATCTACTATATGTTAAGTAAAGCACAATATTTGTATACAATTGATTGATAAACCATGTGAATAATATCAAGTGTATCACATTCACTTTTTATATTAAACGTCTAATTCTTATTTATTACTACATTTGACAATTAAATAAGATAACCTTATTACTTGAACCATGTTGTAGGAATCCACCATAGGTTTATTAATACATAATATTTGTATTCCATTCATCAACATACCATGTGAGTAGTACGAATGCTATAAAATTGACTTTTTTCTCAAACTTCCAATTTTAATTTATCACCTCATTTAAAAAGAAAGAAAGAAAACCTTTCTAGTTGAACCAACTTTGATTATATGTATAATATTATATTTCAGCAATCTAGTTATTACATTTTCCCTTATGCCATGTTAATATCAATTTTAATGTTAAATCTAGAATCTCGATGTTTGCAAGAAAATTGAAAATGAAGAGTCACAACTGCTTGACTTCTTAAATCACTACAAATGCATATTTATCCAATTAGGAAAAAGATACAAGAATAACCATTCTCATTTTTAAAATTTATTATGGTGGGGAATATTTTCTCATGTATAGTTATAGATAATTTTTATTTTTTGGAAACTACACTCTCTAATATGTGTGCACTCTAGCTAGCTTATGAAACCTTGTAGAATGATTTCTTGTCTTTTATAATCCATTTAAATGGAGTTACACCTACCATCAATTTTACAACACTTCTCATCAATTTGGGAAAATGAGAATTTATTATCTTAAATATTTTATAACACTTCATCATTCTCATATTTCTCGCAATGTGCACATGTGGGCTTCTCCTTTTTAGTTGATTCCTTGTCAGAGGAAGATGATTCAAGTTATGTCCATGCCTTGTTTTTTCTTTCCTTTTCTTTCTATTAAGTACTCCCTACTTCTTTTTGTACCTTAGGCTCACTAGTAATCAATGCTTGTCAGTTGGATGCCTAGATGATACCCATTTGAATTAGATTTACTTCCTCTTGGATTAGAAGACTTGAAAACACATCAAAAGTAGGATCAATATATGAAACTCCCATAGAAACCCTATAGGTATGAACGATAGAAACAAATATAGAGTGCTTAGGGCCAAGCTTGGATAACACATTTAGAATTAGATGTATATCTTCCTTAGTTATCTTGCAATCCATTAGCCATGTCCTTAGTTTTTAAATCTTGGAGATGTAGTCTTAGATGTTGTTGATACTTTTTGGATCGACATTCATCAAATCATTATTAATCTAATAACCCTTAATTGTTAATCTTGTTAGTTTTACCATACAAGGTTTCAAGAGCATCCCAAGCCTCATTAGGTGTCTTGAATAATTCAAGATAAAATTATAAACCAAAAGAGACTAGTGAACAAATGTAACCAAGAGATTTCTCATGATTGACCTCCCATGCTTAAAGAACATTAGCATCAGTAGGTGTGGGAATAGGTTTGTTTACACATCTATTGCAACCTTTTGTCCCTTAGGTAATTCCATATTTTTTTTTTCTCATGACATAATTAAATGGAGTTAGTAGTTCAATTTGTGATTTGCCCATTGTAGTAAGATACTACAAAAAATAATCAATGCAATTAGAACACTGCAAGATCACCCCCTCCTCCCCAAATTCACTAGATCAAGAATCACCACCCAAATAATTTGGAAACTTTATAGTTTAGTGCATTTACAGAGCTTTTTCCAAGTTACAATGCTTATTAGGTGTAAAATGACTAAACTTACAATCTATGATACAAAATGAGCTAGAGATATAATTGGCTAAAAAAGACCAATGTAAGTGTGTAGTGCTCTTGATTGACTTTTTGATGATATCTCATTTAAAAAAATGTAGCACCGAGGTGAAAGTTATGGCCAAATGAAGAAGAACATGATTTAAACTTGTAATAGTTGGCTAAAATATTTTGGCCAAAACTATTATAAACATTTTGATACTTTACTCTTTGCATGTTTCAGTGTTAATACTTGCATATTCCTATGTGAAATGTTAGTAAGATACACTATATTGTACTAGATTTTGTCTCCCATACTATTTCTAGATTGCCAAGTACATCACGTAGGGCTTGAAGCCCTTCATTTCACAGCGAGTTCTACGAAATCTTCTATTTCATGGTTAGGTAGACAAATGATGAATCTCATTCTCGTCTCGAGGTTAACAAACAAAAAGAAGTCCACAACTATAAGAGACAAAATGTTATACAATATTATTCAAAATATTTTGTTAAATGTAATCAGCCTAATGGTCATATTTGATGTACTATTCTCTTAATTGAGATGAACATGTAAATTTTAAACACATGTACATTTTTCTCACTATGGAATGGAAACTTTCAATAACTCTAAGAAATATATTATTAAATCTATATCTTCTCTCCTTCAATGTTAGTTGTCCATTTTATATTAGTATACCAATCCTCCATTCCTCCATTTGAAAATCTATGATTTTGAACCTTTCTCTATCATCTACCATCACCTCAACTTGTGAGCATCCTTATATTAATATTTTTCTTATATAATTACCGAGGTTGTGTTGCTTGAAGAGAAGTCCACATCTAGCTAAGTCAATAATCAAGTGAAAGTGGTGCCTCACTTTAGTCTAATTTTGGATAGAGAGAAGATATAAGCATTTGGTTTATCTTTGCATTCTAGAGGATTCATGAAATAACCAATGTATTTGTAAAAGTATAAATTGAATAAAAAACACATTAAAATTGAATAGAACAATGGAAATTAGAAATACAATAGAAAAATGATAAAAATAATGAATTGCTGTAAAATAATTTCAAACTAATAGATTGTAGATTTGAAATGGAATAAAATGTGTAAATGACAAAATATACATTTTTAAAATTGATTCTATATTTTTAAATATAAATTAATTCTTGTTAAGAATCATATAGATTTTGAAATTCCTTAAACATGACAAAATAAATAATACACATTTTAAAACATAACAAAATGAATAATACAAATTTCAAAGCTTGATAACTCAATCTTGTTGATTAATTATGAAACCTGAAATCTAATAATGATTAAGTTGGACATCACATGGTTATCATATCTGGAATAGGACAATATATAAACGAACAATTTATCTCTCTCATAGATCTTCCCTTATAATCTACAACTCAAATATTTGATAATCAATTTGTTATTCAGAAATTAAGAGTTTCGACAATCCATCTGGTATACTTCTGCACATAAGTGCGCATGGGTTCGAACCCCATTGCCAGCATCCTATTCCGGCACTTTCTTGGATGATTTTGTCAGGTAAACAAACAGCCTTTTACAACTGCTTAAAACGTCTTTCAATCTAGTGTAGTGGTATCATAGTAAAGGAAATGAAATCAGAAAGAGCTGTAAATGACGTGCTTTAATTTTAAGTTTGAATCACCTACAGAGGTACAAGGGAAAAAAAAAGGCAAGCTACTAGGTCTCTGCTTCTAATGGTTTTCCAAACTAAAATCCAAATACTTATTGTTTTAGATTACTTTGGCAGTTAGTTATGCTTTTAAGGAAAAGCAGAGAGAATGGAATGCCACCAGGGCGAGGCCATTAGATTTGGGTAAAAATGGGTCCGGCGGAAGAAAATGTGAAAACAAAACTTCTCGCAGAAATTGGAGACTGTAGAGACGTGATTCTGTGGGTCAGAGAGAGAAATTGCGCATCCGGGGAATCGAACCCCGGTCAGTACCGTGGGAGGGTACTATGATACCACTACACTAGATGCGCTAATGACAAAATTTCAAAACTCCAATGCTGGCTATGGGGTTCGAACCCATGCGCACTTATGTGCAGAAGATCTTAAGTCTTCCCCCTTAACCTCTCGGGCAAACCAGCTCATACTTTGACATTTCAACTTTTAGATGATCAGTGTAGAATCACGACAATAAATTCAGTACAAAATAGGAATGATTTTCAAATTATGCTGCTTCTCACCAAATCACTGTATGTCTTTGGCACTTCATACTACAACTCTGATTTCTCCCTGAGCTTCCGATGTTCACCTATCTGTCATAAGCTTTCACAAGTAAATGTAGCTGGATGTGCAATAACAACAATTAAATGGATTTGTTTTTAGTATGTGAGTTTGAATTTTAAATTTCTAAGGAAAATTTTGTGCACAAGTGACAAAAAGCAAGAATGTTCCCAAAATTAGAATTATTGAAAAACATTTTCTCAGCAGCAACAAAAGGAATTTCTTTTACTTTGTGCAACAGCATTATATTTGTGTTAAAAAATGTGCAGTCAGAAGTGATTACTCTTGACGTTCCCTGAAGCTCTTAGTGATGAGATCGTAAAAGCTGTATGGTGTTTGGGTGCAGCTTCAAATGATGCAAATGGGTTTGTAATCACTATCTTGTTTATTTTGCGAGATAGTGCAGTTTTTTGATTCAATTAAGTGAAAGATTTTAACGTCAATGTTTTTCATTCTGATGATCTGAGTGTGATTTGAATGTTGATGTAAAAATCTTTCACACAACAAAATCCAGAAACTATATTATCTTTATTAGATAGATTGTAGAAATCTCCTCTCATTAATTTTTTAAAATATGTTTTCAGATTTTAAAGTAATTCTAAAATATCTAGACTTTCTCAGCTTTGCACATTTATACTCTTAACACCGACATCTTCTCTTTGCATCTTTCAACTCTGTAAATTCTGTAAATAGGGGAGGAATAGAAAAAATGAAGAATACAAATAAACTTTGACACAAACACTCTATCTTTCATTGATTCATAAAACCATTACAAATCGCCTCCACTATGAAGTCTTTACAATCATTACTGTAATGGCACACTTCTATTGTGCAGCCTAATAAACTCAATAAACTAAGATCACCATATAGAAATGATATCTCCTGAAAATAGCTGACTCTATCTGTTTACATATCATGCATTCATGTATCTCACAATCATGCACAATACAATTTCTTTTATTGATAGATTTCTACATGCCCAAAGACAACTGATGTCTATGCATGCCAACATGCTTTATTTAAAATCCCTAACTCTCTAAGAACGAGTTATGCTCAACCAAATGAATACTCTGGTGAAAACTATAAAATAAATAATGCATAACCAATTAAAATAATGTAACTCTTGTTGATAGAACAATGGTGGAATTGGAGTTGACGGTGACTCCAACATCACTATTCTACAAACTCTAACAATGACATCTTGAAACCTTTTTCAGACCCCTAAATCTCCATCTCTTCCCACATTGTCATGTGTTTGTTATTAGTATATGAAATCTTCTTCTGTCTCTTTTCATACTATACTCCCATTTGACCCCGCTCTTCCATGTATGTTATTGGCTACCCCTTCACTGCTCTGTATTTCTAATATTTTTTCTTTTCAAGTAACTATCCTTTTTCTTGGCCATCTGTCAAACTAATTTTTGTTAGGACCATTCCCCGATGACCTTATGATCATGCCTTCACAAATAATGTAATATAAGCTATTGCCATTTATAGTGGTTATAGCGGGTCTGTCACTATTTTTAAGCCCATCCTTCCTAGCATACCCGTTTTACGATACTTTTAATATTGCTATTCTCCAATTTTTTTTTAAAGCTCTTTATTTTTTTTTGAAAAAAACAACCATCAATGGATCTTTGGTATATTAGTAAAGTCAAAAGGTTCTTAAACAACCTACCAAAAATTAAGCCTTGTTTTCTAGTGTTTTAACATGAATGTTTCCATTTCTGTTATTTATCATTCTCTAAAATCTTTATTATTTCATCGATTTTATCCAACTTTGCAAGTAGTGATGTTGTCTTTATTTGTCGCTTAACTATCACTACAATAGACATGCATGAATAGTTAGTGTGACTGTTGGACTTCATATCCCAACAATCTCCCCTTTAAAGACCAAATGACACTGTCATGCACTGCAACATTTCCTTCTCCCTTTTCCAAAATTTTAAAAACAATGAGACCTTGAGATGATCTCAAGATTGCTGGACTCTATTCGAATACAATGCGGATGTGTCTTCTCCAAATTAAATCAGAGTAAAAAAATATCTTCTGCAATAGATGCAAACATTAATCCTTTTTTCATAGAAGTCTTTTACTGCCATCTCCAAACCATACCAAGGATTATCCACGCACAATCTCCCAAATTGGTTTTGAACACAAAATTATCTGCGACTATTAATTGAATTTAAAAAGAATTGTGTGTGACTATTGGAATGAGGTTAGATTTGTGCAAAATGACAGTTCCATTCAATGAGATCGGTACACCACCACTATATGCCCTCCATTTTAATGGATTGCTAAAATCCTTAGGCCCCGTCACTCTCGGGAGCCTCATTATCTTGATAGACCTTAAGACTATGGTCTGGCAACACGATTCTAGTTTGTATAGTATGCAAAGGGGATGGAGCGATGTTTATTTCATACTCAACATCATTACTTGAGTGATGGCCATAATGAAGACTACGGTTAATGCATTCCTAATGAACTTTGAATTAAAAGGAAAAACAGAGTAGATGTAGGGCAAAGCAAATATGAAGGCAAAGCAACTACTAACACTACAACCTTAGAACTTATATTAATAGAGAATTCTATAAGATTTTTTTTTTTTTTTTTTTTTTCACATACATGAGACAAGAGGCTGGGTATTTATAATCATATTGTAGACCTCCAGAAAGTTCTAATAGGCTATGGTGAAGATAAAGGAGAAATCTGGATAGTTCAGGATGTTTCTGGACTACATATCAAATGCCCAACTACCAAGAGACAAATAAACATTATTTATTCTAACACCCCCCCATAATGTTTATTTGGAGAGGATAGGAACTTCTTTGAGTTGTAATAGATCTCTAACGTTAGCAAATTTTACAACAGACAATGCTTTTGTAAATATATCAGCAATTTGATCTTCAATTCCACAAAATTGAAGCTCCACTTCTTGACTTTTAATTAGATCTCGAACAAAATGATGATGCACTTCTATATGCTTGGACCTTGCATGATATACCAGATTTTTTGCCAGATTGATAGTGCTTTGGTTGTCACAAAATATTGTAGTTGGAAACTCTTGTGGATGATGCAATTCTTCAAGTAATCGCCTAAGCCACAATGCTTCTTGAGATGCCTTTGATGAACCAATATATTCAACTTCTGTAGATAAGAGTGACATTGTTTCTTGCTTCTTGCTGCTCCATGAAATTGGTCTTGACCTAAGATGGAAGATATATCTTGAAGTTGATTTTCTATCATCAATGTCACCCGCATAATCAGAATCTGTATATCCAGCTAAACTAGGCTCTCCTCCATATTTATATTCGATGCCAAGCGGATAAGTACCCTTAATGTATCTTAGTATTCTTTTGATTACTTTCTAATGTTCAATGTATGGGCCTACCATGTACCTAGATACAATACCAACTGCATATGCAATATCTCGTCTAGTTATAATAAGATATAAGAGATTTCCAACAAGCCACCTATACAATTTTCCATCCACCTTTTTTTGAGTAGAGTTAGTACTTAATTTCAATCCTACTTCACATGGTGTATTAGATGGTTTACAATCACTCATATTAAATTTCTTTAGTACATCGAGAGCATATTTAGTTTGAAAAAGAATGATCCTTCCTTCTTCTTGCCATACTTGTATACCCAAAAAGTAGTGCATTAGCCCTAAATCAGTTATTTCAAAAACTCGTTTGAGTTGATCTTTAGTTATCTCAATATCATGTGTGTGATCTCTAGTAATAATCAAGTCATCCACATATAATACAATGATAACCACTTTATCATCACTATATTTTTACATACACATTTGGATCAACTTTACTTCTTTTAAATCCAACATCTAGAAAGTACTTGTTTATTTTTGAGTACCATGCCCTTGGTGCTTGCTTAAGAACATAGGGTGATTTTCTTAATCTATGTTAGAGTAAATAATTAATTAATTACTAATTATTTATTCTATTTACTTAAGCTTACTTAGGTTAATGCATTTATTTAATATTTAGTAGTGAATAGTTGTTGACAACATGGGAGTTTGTTCATTCCACCTTTTTGTGGAAGAGTGCTTAGTTGACAACCTTATCTTCTACTTCCTTTCAGCTTGTTCTACACACTTCCTTGAGGTCTTTATAAGCGGTCTCTCTCTCATTGTAAAATCATCCATTCACATAGCAATTTCATTTTCCTATTGTGAAATATTTTCTCTTGCATTGTTTGCTTCAAGCTCTTGCTCTTTCAGTTTCTCTTCAGCAAGCTATTTGCATGCAGGTGATCTTGGCGAGCTATGGAGTTGGATTTTATCAACTCCTACATGGTATCAGAGCCTCCCTGCTGCTTCTTGTTCGAAGGATTTTTTTGAAACCGAGATTTGGAGACACAAACCCTAGTTTGTTTGTGATTTTTTATTCAATCGGGAGGAAGAGCATTTTTTCAGTATTTGGAGAAAAAGGAGAAAGAGGGTTTGGCATAGTAGATATGATATTTTTTGGGCTTTTTTCTTTATTTTTTGGAGGTGCGACGATGGTGATTCATAAAAAAATAACTACAGAGGTGATTTTCAAACAACGATATCTCCCTCATACAGGCTCATTTTTTCAAGCAATTTTTTGTTTTGTTTTGGGGTAGGATTTCGTGATCTACACATTGGTGCAGGTGGTTTGAGATCTTTGTTCCTGAATTTTTCTGCAACTCGCAATTCCCAAATTTTACCACTTTAAATGCTTAGTACGGGATCATCTGGACACATAATCGGGTTCTATTTTTTTTTGAAAGTGTATTTTTTTGTTCTGCTTTTCAGATCTACAATTAGATTAGAAGTTTTGTAGATAGAAATACTACTTTCAGAAATAGACCCTAAATTGGCTATTGTAATTTCACTAAGTAAAGAGTGCCCATTCTATACATTGTTGGGGGGGGGGGGGGGGGGGGGTGTGGGAGCATTTTATTTTCTATAATTTAATTCAGAATAAGACTCTTCTACTTTTGTCTTCTTCTCTCTCAGTGGCGGATCCATCTGTGACCCATCTCACGCCACACAATTATCACACCTGGAAGGCACAAATGATAAGGATTCTCATGTCAAGAGGCTTATGGTCATGTTTGGATGAGAATCAACCTGTTCTCACACACCCTTTTAAGGTTCTTCAGCACAGGAACAAAATGGATGAGGCCATGAGATTGATTGCACTAAACATTTCAGACAGTTTGGATGGTTTGACCACTCCTTGGGCTTATTGGCTCAAATTTCAGACTTTGTTTGGCACAGTGAATGAATTTCGGGCATTGCAGCTTGATGTAGAGTTGACTTCTTTGACACCTGACAACTTTCCTACCATTGAGGACTTCTTGATGAAATTCAAATCTTTGCGTACACTTTTGCAGGGATGTGGGAAAACCAAGACAGATGATGAGTGTATCTTTTTGATACTCTCAAAGTTGAGGGGACAGTTTCATATCTTCTCTTCTACTTTCTACTCCACTATGGATGCCTTGGGTGATAGACATATGATGCCTTCATTTGAGATATTTTGTGATCGGTTAACTTGTGAACAATCCAAGATCAATTAGATGGATTCACTGTCAGGTTCATAGTCGCAGGTATTGCTTGTTAAGGATACACATGAGTAGAAGTCGAAGTAGATATTAGATCCCTCTTCTACTGGTTCATCATCTTCTAAGAAGAAGGAGAAAAAGAAGACTAAGACTCCTACCTATTCCTATTGTTGGAAAGGATCTCATGATGAGGTACATTATTTTCAGAAGAGATTTGATGGCTATGAGAAATAAATTGTAGATTTGCAAGCTCTTCTTTAGAAGAACACTGTTTCTTCTCCATCCTCTTCTACCTCACAGGGGTCTACCTTTCAGTCTTCCTCCACATCTTCACCATCTACATCGGATCTTGGAAAGGGTCATGCATTACAGGCTACCATTCCATCTCCTTCACATGTTCCTTGGATACTAGATTCAGGTGCTTCTCACCATATGACATCTTCTCAAGGTGTCTTGTCTACTCTTGAGGCTTCTCTTATTCCTCATATTCTCATGGGGAATAACATTGCACTACCAGTCTGTGGGAAAGGTTCAGTTCACATCTAGGATGGTATATTCAATGATGTATTGTATGTTCCATCTTTGTCTGCGAACCTTCTCTCAATTTCTCAGATTACACGTAGTGGATCAAGGAAGACAATTGAGTTCACTGCTGATTCAGTCTTCATTCAGGATCGTGTAACAGGAGGTCTTATTGCTATAGGGGCAGTTGATCCTTCCACTCGTCTCTACACTTTCTCGCACTTTGGTACACCATCTCCATTGTTGGAGCACACTTCTCTTTCGTAGGAGCATCATGTGGTGCAGTCAGGATACTTGAACCTTTGTATTGTTCTTAAGATCCCTATTTTGAATACCACACCACATCCAGTTGAAGGCTTTTCTCCTCTGCAGGATTGTTCTTCCACTCTACCTGATCCTCCAGCCTTATTCATTGAGACTCCAAGTACACTTGTTGTAGATACTACAATAGGTATTCATGATAGTGTCATCACACTTGCCTTGGGGATTCCATTTATAGATCCTTATACTTTTTCCTTTGGGCATTAGCTAGGCCTTCCAGTTTCCCCTCTCATTCAGGGGTTCCCTTGTTATGTACCCTTGTTCTTTCTGCATTGGAGTTTTATTGGTTTGATCATTTCTATAGGAGCTCCATCATTCTGGGGGCGCTTTGGTGACTATTCTCATGGGGGGGTTGGTTGTACTTATGGTTTTGAGAGAGTCTCTTGAAACATTTCTGATGGAAGTTGTCCTTGGGGCGTGTTGTTAAGGCCTTCCTTCCTTCACTTCATATTTTTTTTTTCAACATGTTTTTAACCTCTTTTTAGGGGAGGGTTTTTCCCATGAGGTCTTCCCTCTTTCCCCATTTTCAGAGGTTGCATTTCTTTGCATTGTACATGGGTACCTAACATGGTCTTGTTGCCGGGACCCATTCTACATTTTCTCTTAGTCTTTTGTGAGCTTAAGGCATTCCCCTAAGTTGCACTTAAGGGGGGGTGTTAGAGTAAATAATTAATTAATTATTAATTATTTATTCTATTTACTTAAGCTTACTTAGGTTAATACATTTATTTAATATTTAGTAGTGAATAGTTGTAGTGATGAGTTGTTGACAACACGAGAGTTTGTTCCCTTCTAGCATGTTCCACCTTTTTGTGGAAGAGTGCTTAGTTGTCAACCTTATCTTCTACCTCCTTCTAGCTTGTTCTACAAGCTTCTTTGAGGCCTTTATAAGTGGTCTCTCTCTCATTGTAAAATCATCCATTCATATAGCAATTTTATTTTCCTATTGTGAAATATTTTCTCTTGCATTGTTTGCTTCAATCTCTTGCTCCTTCGGTTTCTCTTCAGCAAGCTATTTGCATGCAGGTGATCTTAGTGAGTTGTGGAGTTGGATTTTATCAACTCCTACAATCTAGACACCAAATTTTCATCACCATATTTAATAAATCCTGGTGGTTGTTGCATGTAAATTTCTTCTTTTAAGTCACCATGCAAAAATGCACTTTTTACATCTATACCTTCTATTTGCGAGAAACCTTTAGCCACTAATCTTGCTTTGTCTTTTCAATAGCTCCATTTGATGTAAACTTTGTGCTATAGGTCCACTTGCAACCAACCACATTTTTTTCCTTCTAGAAGTGTTGTTAGTTCCCACGTTCCATTCTTTATCAAAGAGTTGTATTCTTCTTGCATAGTTGCTTCTCATTCATCTTTTCCCTTTGCTTCTTCATACGTGCTTGGAGTGTTAATCTGCATCACCTTAGTCGTGAGAGCATAGTTAGAAAATATGTTTCTAGGACCTTCATAAATTTCGTGGATGCTTCTAAATTTCCTTGAATTTTCATTGTCACTTTCACTTGATTCTTCAACTCGAGTCTCTTCTTCTGTAGTAGTTTGCACACCTTGACTTTGACCATTGGTAGAAGTAGTCTTTTTTTCATCAACTAAACTTGGAAAGAAAGTTAATGTTGGGGAGTTATCATTATTCTTAACATCTTCATCAAACCATACATTTCTTTTAATATAGATTTCATTAGTTTTAGGATTGTATAACCTATATCCTTTTGATTCCTCACCATATGCAACCATTATCCACTTCTCACTCTTCTTTTCAAATTTGCTCCTTCTTTCATTAGGAATTTGAGCATATGCATTGCAACCAAAAATTCTAAAATGAGATACTGTAGGATTTCTTCCACTCCATGCCTCTTCTAGTGTTATATTCAAAACTGCCTTAGTAGGTGTTCTATTCAAGATATATATGATAGTATGAACTGCTTCAACCCAAAATTTTGCTTCTAGATTTCTAGAGTGAAGCATACACCTAGCCATTTCTATTTATAGTTCTATTTTTTCTTTTAGCAACCCCATTTTGTTGGGGTGAATAAGAGAAAATTGATTCCTTCTTTATGCCATGTTCTTTACAAAAATCTAAAAAGGCCTTATTCATATATTCAGTCTCTCTATCAATACTTATTATTTTTAAACACTTTCCACCTTGTTTTTCAGTCAAAGTTTTAAACTCCTTAAACTTTTGAAATACTTCATATTTTTTTTGTTGTTGTAGAAAATACACCCAAATTCTTCTACTATAATCATCTAAAAAGGTGAGAGCATACCTTGATCCTCCAATTGAAGGTGTTTTAAAAGGACCCATTACATCAGTACGAACCAAATGCAAAGGAGTTTTTGCTCTCCATGATTTACCTTGTGGGAAACTATCCACATGTTGTTTTCCCATTGCACATCCTTTACATACCTTGGGACTTAATGATATCTTTGGAAGTCCATCCACCATTTGTAGTATCTCCATAAGCTTGAGACTTTGAAAGTGGACATGCCCTAAACACTCATGCCATAACTTGCTCATATAATCATATTGGGCAATAGAACACACATGTTTATCTCCACATTTAGAAGTAAATTCTTGAAACTTATACAATCCATTCTCCATTTTTCCAATTGCAACAACTCTATAATTATCATTAACATCCTTTATTAAACACTTATAATTATAGAATTCTATTTTGTACCCTTGACTTGCAATTTGAGATCACTATGACACAAAATCAGTGATATCATGCTTCATCCCTGTCTAATAGAACAAACGTCGCAAGTCTGCATGCATCTTCTTGACACCTAGATATGCCGAGTAAGGTGCATGATGAGCCTATGATAGGATCAATGTAAAAAGCTCATCCAAAAGTGGTGCATAGATCCTTCTTGAATGTCTCAAAAGGTCATCTAACTCTAGAACATAATCCAAAAATCTACCCTCCAATGGTCTCCCTGCATCTATCTCTCTGCTCTCCTCCTGATACCAAATATCTGTAGGGAGTGCCTGAAGTATCTGGATCCTCAAATCCACACAAAGCATCATAGATAATGTCTCATGTCTCTTGTGACTCAAAGTGTCAACTACCATGTTTTCTCTCCCTTGAATATACTTCACCTGAAAGTCATACTCGCAAAGAAACTCCATCCAATGCCTCTGCCTAGCATTCAGGTTAGGTTGCGTGAATATGTACCCTAGACTATAATGATCACTATGAATTTCAAATCTATGTCCCAACAAGAAATGTCTCCATCTCACTAAGGCATGAACTACCACAGCTAACTCAAGATCATGCGTAGGATAATTCAGCTCATGATCCTTGAGTTTGCGCGATTCATATGCAATCACTTGTCCATCCTGCATCAATATTGCTCCAATCCCCTTAAGGGAAGCATCTATATACACCATGAAGTCACTTGCTAGATCAGGTACTGATAAGATTGGTGCACTGGTCAAAAGCTCCTTGAGCTTTTGAAATGCTTCCTCACATTTCTCCATCCATAAAAACTTCTTTCCTTTCCTCTGAAGGGAAGTGATAGGATGTGCTATTCTAGAGAAGTTTTGGATGAACCTACAATAATAACCAGCTAGACCCATGAAACTATGAATTTTTGACATAGTAGTGGGTGTGAGCCGATCTACCATTATCTGAATCTTCATAGGGTCTACAGAGATACCCTCACCTAATATGATGTGCCCTAAGTACTGTATCTCTGATCAAAAGAAACCACACTTTGCTGAGTTGGCATAAAGTTGATTATCTCTCAAGCATTGCAAAACCAAACATAGATGTTCCTCATGCTCCTTCTGGGATCTAGAATATATCAGTATATCATCAAGGAATACGAGTACAAATTTGTCAAGATAGGAACAAAACACTCCATTCATTAGACACATGAAAACTGATGGAGCGTTCGTTACTCCAAAAGGAACCACTGTGAACTCATAGTATGCATAGTGAGTTCAAAAGGCAGTCTTATGAATATCAACATCCTTGATGTGAAGCTGATGGTATCTTGACTTAAGATCGATCTTGGAGAACATTGTAGCTCCCTTAATTTGATCAAATAAATCATCGATCTTTGGTAAAGTATACTTGTTCTTTATTGTCACCTTGTTCAATTGTCTATAATCAATACAAAGGCACAAAGAACCATCCTTCTTCTTCACAAAGAGCACTGGAGCTCCCTCCCCATGGTGATACACTCGGTTAGATACTACCCTTGGTTGAAAGGTCCTCAAGTTGTAGATGCAACTCACTCAATTCTTGAGTGGTCATATGATAAGGAGCTCTAGAAATAGGCTCCACTCCTGGAGTGAGATTAATGCTAAAATCAATATCTCTCTTCGGGGGCATGCCCAAAATCTCACTCAAAAAAAATCCACATATTCTTGTAGAATAGGGTTGTCCATAGTCTTTCTGTAGGGTCTTATTCTTCCAACTCGCTTATCGTAATAATAAATACATGACATCCCTTATGAAAGCTTTGCTTCAATTGCATAGTGGATATCATCTGTAGAGATATAGGCCTTGGTATCCCCACAATCTCCACATCCTTCCCTTGGTCATCCTGACACATAGTGGTCTTCTTCCTGTAGTCTATACTAGCTCTCTGAGAGCCAAGCCAATCCATACCTAAGACCAAATCGTACGAGCCAAGAGGAATAACTCAAAGGTCAAATGATGTCACAAACTCTCCTATGCTTAGCTCACACTTTTGAACTATGAAATCTATGGAAACCTTAGCACCCAATGCTAGTTCCACTTGCCAACCCACATCTTGCTTAACTGCTTCCAACTTACACTTAACAACTAATGATGGTGAAATAAAAGAGTCTGTAGCACCTGAATCAAATAATACAGAGAGAGGTGTACCTCGGATCACTCTTGTAGTCTCAACCATGGTCCCTTGATGGTCTGCCTAATAGTGTTCTATCTCCACAAATAGCCTATGAGCTCTACCTACGTCTCCGATTGTGGACTCAAATGTTGTTGGCCTAAAACCTGAATACAGAGATGCACACTGTGGACAGTGGCCTGCAATGTGTCCAATTTTCCCACAAGAATAAAATACTATGCCTCTGCCAGATCCCCTTCCTATAGGAGGTGCACTTGACTGCTGGTGGCTATCCCTACTAGAAAAAGATTAGTTTCTCTATGCAGGCTAAGTGTTCTAATTTTGCCTATTGTACTGAGCGTTGCGATTGTTGTTAGAGTTAGAACCACCACCACCACTCTGTGCTTAAGGGTAAGTTCCCTTTTACTGATGTTGTTGCTAGTTCTGATTCCCCTTAGGAAAAGGAGGCTTCCTATTCCCACCTGAGTTGTGGTTGCCCTTAGATCCTGATGCTGTAGATGCTCCCACAAAACCCCTATGTCCTAGGTTGACACTCTGCTCTATAAGGATGGCTCAATGTACCACATCTTTGAGGGTTTTAGGCTCAAATACCTTAACACCCCCAACTAGACAATTGTTCAAGCCTCTGAAGAAATGCTGTGCCAACTTTGTTGGGTTATCACTAATTCCTAAAAAGGGCATGAGTTCATAGAACTTGCGCTCATACTCTACTATGGTCATAGTGAACTATCTTAGGTTGTGGAACTCATCTGCTCTATGTTGCTTCCATTCCTCTGGTAGGAATCACTCACAATTTTTTTCTAAAATCTCTCATGTGACATTATTCTTCTCTTTGATAGTCCACCAAGAGGCTCCAAATAATTCCAAGTTGGTAATAGCGAACCTCGCTTTGACATTACTGTCAAAGTCTTGAATAGAAAAAACCTTGTCAAGAGTAATAAGCCATTGCTCGGCTACATAACCTGAAAGCAACCCATTAAAGGGTTTGACCTTGGACCTCTGAAGGTCCTTCATATGAGTAGATACAATTGATCTCTGTCGATCCCTTTGAGGGCTCCTAGACCTAGGTCTATGCTCATGTCTTGTCTGATGTGCTCCATCTGAACCCTGAATAGGAGGTAGGCAATCAATGATGGTTTTCATCATTTGCCTCAGGTCAACCTCCTTTGAGTCAACATGCTACTCTCTATGGTTCTCTTCTTGATGCTCACTGACATGCTCTTCCCTATTCTCTTCTTTAATAGGGTCTTCATGGAAAACCTCATGTACATTGATGTCTCTACTTCATCCACGGCCTCTACCACGGCCAAGGCTACAACCACTAACAAAAGATCTTATCCTAGATACCATCCTACAATAATATCCAAGATACAAGATGCTATAATAACCATAATCCCACTACTATAAGGCATATATAAAGGACACATGTTTTGAAAATAGTATAAGTTCAATTTTTTAGTTTTGCCTAATTTTTAGGTTTACGTATATTTCGGTTTTGAAGTCTAAATGTTCAAGTTGAAAAATATACAACTAAAAGTTTAAGTTTAGTTTTAGTTCAGCTAGTTTAAGTTTGAAATAGATATACATAATAGTTTAATTTTCATTTTAGTTTAACTAGTTAACAACCAGTGGCATTCCAATATGCCCAGAGCTCCCAATATAGAACTCAGGCTTTGATACTAAATGAACGCCCCGCCAAGGGATCCAAAAGAATTAACCTAAAGTTTTACTAAGTTTTCCAAACATTTAAAAAAAAAAAAAGAATAACATACACATCAAACATAAAGTAGCGGAAGCAATAACATACAATCATAATTAAGAAAACATCACAGATTACATTCCTTAAGGATCCCAAGATGTTGAATCACATTTAAATATAAATAATACTAAGTCTAACAATTACCACATCCACATGAAAGAATAATTAAAAGTCCAAAGTCCATTTAAATAATATACATTTGTTTTGAATGCCACTTGGCAATACAATTCGAAATGCTCAATCATCCACTATACATGTCATAGGGTATGAAAGGTTGAAAGAATATACATTTATAAAAATAAATTACATTATCCTTTTTGGATCCATAAAAAAAAGTACAATACAATGAGTGAAACCATCCATCATATTGCACAAGAATAGAATTAAAGGAAATGCAGACAAGGAAACTCTAGCCACGGTATCAATGAATGGATCTCAATGGTAAGAGTAAAAAGCACTACCACTCGACCGTGTGGTAACCCAAAAAGGCCCATTGCATCGCGCTAAGGAGATAGTCTCAAGTCCCAAATTGAATGTCAATCCAAATATGAAAAGTACTCTCTAAGTTTAGGAAACCCTAAAAGTAATCTAACTCAAAGATTCCAAGATAAATCAACATCTAGACCCAGAGGCACACAAGACATGTAGGAAACCTACTATGTAAGCGGGAAAGTGTCATCGCACGAATCAACACTAGAGTTACCCTAGTAGTCTCTCAGGACCTCGACTCCCTAGTGACCCTATGTGGCACTAGTATCCTCTCATACTAACAAGGCATATTAATGATGCATGGTCACAACCAAGCATTCTCTCTACTCCCATCCTAGTCTGTACTAGCACTCGAGCCATGGACGAGAACATACAAAGACTCTTATTAGGTTCATTTTGCTCTCATTTAGTGTACTATTTTCACTTATTAAAAAACTTACAATGGGTTACCCTAGCAGCCACTTAGGGCCCCGACCTCCATTGCAAGCTACTTCTTGACATAACATATAGATAACCTACCTTAAGCTCATGAAATAAAAAATCAAAGAATCATATAATATCACCTCAGTCCTATACAAGTGACTAGAAAGCATCAAAAGATAAATCACAATAACCCATTAGTTCTCTACAAGCAACTGGAAAGTATCCCAAAAATATTGATTGAAGACTCAAAATGGTTAAGTCAAGTAGGTCATAACTTTCATCCCATTATCCCATAATAACACTAAAAACAATAACCAACAATATAAACAAACTCATCAAAGAGCATACCAACACACTACCATGGTTGAGTTTAAAAGATCAAGATTAGTTCAACATAGTACCACAATCACAGAACTCCCAAGCCTCTAGTAGATGCCCTAAAACTGGTCAACACTCTAGTCAACCCAAACCCAAAACATAGACAACATATAGATAACATAATAGTTTCATAGTTTGGTTTGATTTTGAAAACATATAGTTGAGTTAACAGTAAGGTTTCAATTTTTTTCAGTGTATGTTTTCAAATACTTACGATTTACCAATTAACCCTTACTATTTACTCCATTGTTATATTTGAATAAAATATAGAATTACCCCTATTTGATTTTAAGTCAATCTTCTAAAATACTCTAAGGGTAATTATTTATTTTAATTATTAAAATAATAACTATTAATCTTCAAATAGAATAATTTCATTTTATTAAAGTCAATACCATTATTAATAAAATAAATCTAAAATCCATTAAATAACTTCCATTTATTAATTAAACTTAATTAAATTATATTTAATTTAATTAATTAATAATTGTATAAAAGAAATAACTATATCAAAACTTTATTAATAATTAACAAACTTACTAATAAATCATTAATTAAAATGAACTAAATTTAAATATATAAAAGATTTATTAATATTTGAATTAACTTATTAATAAAATTTATTAATTAATAATAATAATAAAATCAAGGTTTTTTTAATCTTTTAAAAAAATAGCATTTATTTTTACAAGGTCCATTGGCTTTTTAAATGCGGCAACCCTACTGTCGTAGGGCCTGCAGCCGCAATGGTACTTTTTACCACTACTATCACAGTAGTGGTACTTTGTACCACTACTGTCGCAGTACCTCGATTAGCAGGGTACCACTGCTTTAAAAGCGATGAGGGGGGGAGATGGGTAAAACCCACCCCTCCCTAATTTATTATTTATATATTTTTTAAAATTAATTTTTAATTTTTTTTTGTTTTAATAAAATTTATAAATAGAATCCCCCATGTAAATAATATTTTATTATTATAAAAGTTCTAGCAATACCGTAATAGGGAAATTACGACCAACCAGTCAAATTTCTAGTTTAAAATATCCTTTTCATTTCTAAGCCCTTCCCAGTTTCAATTCTAATTTGTAAAACCGAACAAGGATTCTAAGATATTTCAATCTCTACATATACAGAAGAATCAACATGCATACCAAAAATTCAAAATATTGAATTACTCGTCACAAAGAATTTCAGATAATCATTTCATAGTCATGAAGAAGACTAGAAAAAGGAAATAACAAACTTAATTATGTGTATCAAAACACAAGAATCTACCTAGATTCTAATGCTAAAATCACACACACCAAAAAGATTTGTGAGAGAAATTTCTTCTCCCAAAATACCTTCTCTCTTCAAAATTTCCTTCTCCAAAATTCGCAATCCCTTGAAAATGAATCCTCAATGGTTGATAAAGAGTTCTCTCCTAAAATTGGAGCACTAATTGTGCGATCACCCAAGAGGACTCCATGCTTACTAGTCTTCAACTCTTTATTATCTTTCTTTTAATGTTTTCATACACCTTTATTGCAATATAACATATCTTAATTAAATTCACTTGACTTCTCTTTAAATAATTAATTTATTAAATTTTATACAATCTTAAAATTCTTTAATAAATTAATATCTTTTCCATGCTTTAATTTATTTTCGCAACATTAATTGATAAAATATTTATTAACTTAAGTAATAATAATATTTAGCATTTATTTAAAAATGATTTGCTAAATATATTATTATTAAATTAAATAAATATTATTACACTCAATAATTAAACTTATAATTTTATCCTTAAATTTAATTCTTTTTATTTAATTAATTTCCCAATTAATTAAATATAATTAAATATTAAAATATCATAATAATTTTCCATTAAATTAAATCCTTAATTTAATCATTTAATTTGACTTAATTAATAGAAAAATCACCAAAGACTTATAGGATGAAATACGAAAATCCATCATAGAAAAACACATATAAGATCAAACTAAAGGGTTATAATCATGAACTTACATCATACAACGCATTTAGAAGGTAATCAACTCAGATACTTGTCTTAATTTTCTAGGACAAATGGGTTTAAAGGTTAGGATTTGGACTTAAGAATTTAACTCCCCTCTCTTGCCATTGAGATAATGCGATGGGGTATGCTCATCCTGGCAATTCAGGGAAGTCGATACCTAATATCTATAATCTGTATAAAATCCATGCATGTACAAACACATATATACTAAACAAAACATGCAATGGCAGGAAGTGGTGCATCGCGTAGATCCTGACTAGCAAGTGACTATGACTCCCTTCCTTAACCACATCGGAAACATCATACATAAAGAAAATACACACACACACACACACACACACACACACACTACACATGCAGTATGGGGTAAGAATCCATAAGAAAACACATATGATAATCCATCTAACTAATCATCATCAATAATTGAAATCACTGTAATAATCATTATGCATACATGAAGTATAGAGTACCAAGTAATCTCATCATAAAATCAACTAAATAGGAAACACTATCTAATAATCTCAAAACTAATGCTACTAATAATCAAGCATAAAATTGGCCTAAAAGAGTTCGAAAAGGATAGCAAAAATATAAACTAGGGGCAGACACTACAAGTATAATTTGCACAAAATCTGTATCATCTATATCTTTTCCAAGATAAGCAAGCTCATTCTTCTTTTCCTTTAACTTACTTAAATGTGGGACTATCTATTGTGAGCTTGATAATTTCATATTATATAACTTAGTAGTGAGAAATAAGATGCATACATCACCTAAATTTTGATATAGATCCTTCAAAAATTCTCATACTTTTAATCCACTTCTCTCATTACAAACTTCTGAAAAAACCTCTTATGAGAGTGTAAGCTTGATTAGCATTGCTGCCTTCTTGTCCCTTTTGTCCCAATTATCTTGATTATTTCCTGGATTTGTAGGCCTCTATTCACTACTAGTCACAATATCACAACAATTTTGAAGAGTTAGAGTGATTTCAATTTATGAGATACCTAATCATAATAAATTTTCCCATTCAATTTAACTATGGGCATAGTAACACCAAGTGATTCCATTGTTAAATTCTCTCATTTTTGGATGAGAATGAAAGAGACTTCAAAAGAACTTTAATACCCATATTGAGATTGAAAAATTTCTCACCAATATATTGGAAATAACTCTTTCCTTGCTGTTGTGATAGTCTTTTGTCACAATCTAGAATTGTTGTTGCTTCTTACTTCCAGATTACTGCCTGCAAGAATAAAGATCCATGCCAAACGAAAATGTTTTTATAGCCTAAAGAACAATTACTACTCTGATAGCATGATGAAATTTGAATTAAAAGAAAAACTAGAGTAGATGCAGGGCAAAGCAAATATGAAGGCAAAGCAGCTACTAACACTACAAACTTAGAACTTACATTAATAGAGAACTCTGCAAGAATTTTTTTTACGTACATGAGACAAGAGGATGGGTATTTTTATAACCATATTGTAGACCTCCAGAAAGTTCTAATAGGCTACGGTGAAGATAAAGGAGAAATCTTGTATAGTTCAGGATGTTTCTGGACTAAATATTAAATGCCCAACTACCAAGAGATAAATAAACATTATTTATTCTAACAATTCCATTCTTCTTTTATAGCTACAATCTGAAACAATAAATCATCATCATTCTTATGATCTATCATCCCAAAGGCTTTTGAATCATGTGCAACCTTGAGCCAAGGGCTCACTCTGGCCTTCTTGAGCTTTATAATCCCCGCGCTCCTTATATCTTTAGTTGCCAAGCACCCAAAATCTTCCTATGGTTTCTTTTCATCAAAAGGAAACTTCTCTGTCAAAAAATCATACATTTTTGCAAGATAAAAATCCTCTTAATAATGTTTCCCATCATTCTTTTCTTCTCAAAACAAAATTTCTTCAAAAAAATCCCACTCTTTTTCAAAGTTGTCTTTTTCAATATTCATTATGTGACACAAAACCTCCAACTTATAGTGTATAAAAAACAGTTGGCTTGTGAGTAGGAAACTCTCTTCCTTCAACCTCATAAATCTTTCTTCTTGGTACTCCTTCTCGGTTATATAAGTATCATGTTCATCATGTTCATCCTAGCTTCTCTTATATCCTCCTCTTCAACCTCAACTTCATCTTCGCTTGCTTCAACATTATCCTCGCTTGCTTCACCATCCTCCTCTTTCGGAGAATCCAAATTTGCAAGAAATTCTTCAATGAAAAAATCAACATCATCATCTTCTTCCTCCATCCTTGCTCAAGCCAAAATGGCTATAATATCAATTGTAAATATAAAATGAACAAAGAAATGAAACAAAATAGAATAAAGAAAATGAAAGATAATAATGCAAGTATTAATCATGGTTGGAACTACATCCATATGTCCACATTCTAGAAAGAAATAATGACATTAACGAAATATTCGATACAATATAATACACCAAAGAGCCATGAGAAGATAATTGTGAGTGTGACCATTGGGCTTCATATACCAACGTTTAGATTGATCCTTTGTATAGTTTATATAAAACTAACTAGGGGCACAATTTAAATTTAAGATTCGTTTATATGTATGATATTAAAAATTAAAAATTGCAACAATATATATCTATAATAATATTATTCTTTATTTATAATAATATTAGATAATTATAAAACATAAATAATTATAATTGACAAAATATATGCCTTTATTTTTAATTTAAGAATCTAAAAAATCTTAATTACATATATAATTACATATATGCTCATATTTTTAAATTAAAAATCTAAACGCTTGCACATTTTCAACCACATTTCAATTTAAAAATCTTAAAAATCTTAATTACACATTTTTAATTTTTTCTCTTCCAAAATCAATCGTTAAAATTCCAAATCAATACCTTTGACCATTCTTAGCCGCCTAATCATCAATATCTAAATTTAGATTTGATACCCAAAATATGGAAATAGAGAAAACGGTTATATTGTTATTAATATTTTTGATCCATCCATAGCTTGTGCTTACAACTGTATTGGATAAAATTTAAAATTTAACATTGGATGGTACCAAAATTATACGTATCATTTCTTTGTCAAAGGGAAAGTGAAAAAATAATAAATTATTGCGAAGAGTTGCGACTGCTCTTAATCCCTTAAATACCACCTATATAATGCTTCTTTAAGCAAACCAATTTTTCTAATGATTTTGTGCATGTAATAATTAGCATTTGAGAAACTAGCTATGACTTTTCTCTGTATAGACAAAGAGGATTTTGAGGATTTATCTTACCTTCGCTATGATTTGCACATTTGCTACTTAGTGCAGGAGCCTTATTTAAAACTCAAGGCATTTTGGGATAGCTTAGCCATGGAGGAACACCCAAAAAGGAAAAGCATAATGCTTCGTGGGAAAATAATAAAAAAGATGGAGAAACAACATTGGATTACCATAGCCAACTTAGATTATGACAAAAAAATTCCTTGTGAAGTAAAAGAAATCCTTGAGAGAATAAGGTCCCATGCAACAAAGGAGGGCAAACAAGATGGTCCTGAAATACAAATGGCTCTAAGATCTTATGTGTATATTAGAGATCTTGAATGAAAAACCTATTCCTTGTTGTGCACCTTATGTTGTGTTGAAAAAGTATGTAAATCCTTGGTACATGATAGAAATGAGTATTATACAAAACATATCAAATGACTTACTGAAAGAGGCAAAGCTTGGTTGAAGTGAAGACAATTTTTCTAAGTTAATTAAGAATGCAAAAGAAAAGTACAAAACAATAAGACACAAATACAAATGTTTATCGTAGTTCACCACAAATTGTGGCTACATCCACATTGAGAGCAGAGGAATTATATTGATGAAATAGAATGAATTTACAAATAGATGCCATCGACATTTATAGAACACAAATGATCAGCTAAAGAAACACAATACAAGTGGAGGGAAAACACCCATGTGACTTTGGCCTTCAATATTCAACAATCTCCCACCTGAAGACAACAGATACACCAACTGATCATCCATTCCATTGCTTTACATGCTAATGTACTTCTTTTTAACAAGGCCAAGACAAGTCCTGACACATTCAAACTTCTCCTTGGCAACAACCTTCATCAACATGTCTACCGGATTGATCTTTTTATCAATTTTGGCAACCTTCAATTTCCCTTCTTCTACCATATAGCGCACATAGTGAGCATGCTTGTCAATATGTTTGGAGCATCACTAAGAGGAATGACTGTGAGCCATAAAAATTGCACTCTAACTATTATAAAATAAAACATAATCATCTTGTTGCCAATGTAGATCATTGAAAAAGCATTGCAACCAAATCATCTCTCTAGCTCCTTCAGAAGGAGCCAAGTATTCGGCTTCAATAGAAGAAAGTGCAATGCAATGTTGCAGCCTTGAGGTGCAACTAATGACAGCCCCAACAAATATGAAAGCATAACTAGTAGTAGACCTACATTTTTCTCAATCTCCAGCAAGATCTGAATCACTGATCCTTGCAAGTAAGCATGATTTCTACTAAAACACAATGCATAGTTAGAAGTTCCCTTGAGAGATCACAATATCCACTTTACTACTTCCCAATGAGGCTTCCTGGGATTGCTCATGAATCTACTAACTACTCTCACCACATGAGCAAATGTCGGGATGTGTAGAAACCATAACATACATTATGCTACCAATGATTGATTTATAAGGAACATCATGCATAAAATCCTTCTCTTCTTGTTTTTTGGGACACAAATTAGAACTTAGGTAAAAGTGAGGAGCAAGAGGAATAGGAACATGTTTAGCTTCAGCCATACCAAACTGCTCTACAACTTTGTCAATGTATGATTTTTGTGACAAAGTAAGTACCTTTTTTTGTCTATCTCTAGAGATAGTCATTCCAAGAATCTTTTTGGTAGCCCCTAGATCTTTCATGGAAAACTGAGAAGCTAACTCTTTCTTTAACTTGCTGACTATTTGAGGAGAAGAACTAACAACTACCATGTCATCAACATAGAGTAGAAGAATGACAAACTCACCACTAGGAAGTCTTTTATAGTAGATGCATATATCTGATTCGCACCGGATGAGGTTGTGCTCAACCAAGAATCGATCAAACTTAATGTACTACTATCTTGGAGCTTGCTTAAGCCCATACAAACTTTTCTTCAACTGGAAATAGAGATGTTTATTTCCCCTTTTGAACAAAGCCTTCAGGTTGTTCCATGCACGTTTCTTCATTGATGTCACCATGTAGAAAAGATGTCTTGCCATCAAGCTATTCAAGCTGAAGATCCCAAATGGCTACCAATCCCAAAACTGCTTGGATTGTAATCATTCACACAATTGGTGAGAAAATATCTACAAAATCTAGTCCCTTTTTCTGAGCATACCCTTTGACAACTAGCTGAGCACAATACCTCTTTCACCTTATATACCCAATGATTTTTTAGAGCTTTTTACAGTTGGGTGGAAGCAGAACTAAATCCCAAGTTTATTGGTTTAAAGAGAATTCATCTCTTCTTCCATCACAATCGTCTAATGATTTTTATCAGCACTTTTGCAAGTGTCTTTGAAATTAGCCGGTTCAATCTGACCAGAGATTAAAATCTCAGGCTCTATCTCCTCACACTAAAGCAATTCATAAGTTGAATATCTTGCAGGCATTCTTCTCTGCCTAGTAGGTTGCCTTAAGTCTGGAATATGTTCTTCATTCTGAGAATTGCTTCTTACCAATTCATAATCATTGCCCTATGAAGATATGTGAATTGGTTGACAAACATCCAATTCTCACTCCCTATGGCCATGATGTGTTATAGCATAAGTTCTCAATTCTTCCTATGACTGTTGTTGGATTGAAACCCCTATTATCAGTCAAGACATGAGTTTCTTCTTGCATGGGAATCAAATGAGACTACTCATAAGGACTTCTTGGGCCAATGAAGCTCTTCCTATCTATTCCAATCTACATTTCATAGAAAGTATACTGTCTTCCAATGACATCGGTACCACTGAAATCGTATCTCAACTACCCAACTTGACCACCATACCACTCACATTGTTTGCTGTGAGGTTGAGAAACATGTCTGATCACAACCAAATTTCACCACTTCTAATTCCTTCATCAAGCTTGTGTTTTGCATCCCATGTCCTTCTTCAAGCTCATAGAGTCTAGCATGAGCAAGAGGACTCCTGATATGGTGATGATTCCTATAGTTATTATCATGACTAGGAGGCTGAAGACTACATTGAGGGAGATGTGAGTTTATGGTGACACGTTCCTACTAATTGTTATGCTCAAAACTAGGATCCCTGATCCTTTGAGCAGCACAAACACCCTACTTATCACCATGACCTATTGGCTTAGATATGCTGTGAGAAAAAACTTTGGGAGTGTTGACATCATGACTTGTTTCCAACATAGCATGTCGGTGCTCTCCCTCATTGTAGACATCTTTACAAGATCCCTAAAAGACATTAGACCCCTATGGGTTTATAACACCATGGTTTATATCCAATGCAATGTTGTTGGAGCCATCATAGTGATGTGAAAGAGTATTTTTCAATGGTAGTGAGCTTCCCTCAAACAATTCTTCAAAATCCTAATTAACATGATAACGATCCATGCTATTAGAGACAAAGGATGGAGATAGAGCAAGATTTGGTGCCAAAAAAGAGGTGGGAAGTAGAAACCATGGGCTGAGACTGTGGATTTAATGAAGAATTATTCTCATTAAACAAAGACATAGGAATAAAATATTCAATAACTCTTTCCTATGGTGCTGATTAAAGAGCCAAAAAATTCATCTCATTAAAGACCACATCTCTACTCTGTACAATATTCTTTGCAATAGGATACCATAATTGAAATCCAAATTGATCTTCACCATAGCCCATGAAGATACATTGTTGTGATTTTGAATCTAGCTTTCTCCTTTTTTCTTTAAGAACATGAATAAATGCTTGACACCAAAACACTTGAAGATGTGAGTAGGAAATCCTTCTACCCAACCATTCCTATTTTAGAATTCCAAAGTCCAAATGAGATGAACTTCAATTAATTAATTACACTATTGTTTTGTAGGCCTCCACCTAGAATTCTTTGCCTAAACCAACATTAGATTGCATGCATTGAACTTTCTCAAGTATAGTTCGATTTAGTCTTTCCACTACCCCATTTTCTTGAGGGGCAAATGACACAACTTTCACCCATTGAATACCTTGATCTAGACAAAAGTTATCAAAATCCAATGAATAGAATTCACCTCTAGTATTTGATTTTAAACATTTTATGTTGTGTATGCTTTGATTTTCAGCAAGAGCTTTAAAAATTTTAAATTTTGAGAAAACTTCAGACTTTCTAGAGATCATATAGACCCAAACCTTTCTAGTACAATGATCAAGGAAGGAAACAAAGAAATTTGTGCCTCCATGAGAGCTTAACTCTGTCAGATTGAAGACATCTAAGTGCACTAACTCTAATGGTGTTGTCTTCTTGTCATGTCCATTCTTCAAAAAGCTGACACATTTTTGTTTCCCATGAAGAAAATGCTCACAAAGATTCTAAATCTATTGATTGGAGACTTGGAAGTTGATCTCGATTAAGCATAACCTCTTAGCCCCTTTTTTCTCATGTGGCCTAATCTTTGAAGCCAAAGTGTGGCATTTCTGTCCACAGTAGTCATCGCAACTCTCACTTCATCATTAGTTTCTACAAAATATAGGCTACCAACTTTATCCCCTTTGGTGAAAATCATCGAACCCTTGGTAATTTTCCATGTGTCCGTGAGGAGTGTAAGAAAACCTTGAGCATATAACTAATTGATGAAAATCAAATTTCTTTTCAATTTGAGAACATGCCTAACATCTTGAAGCAATAATTGAGCATCTCATTCTATTGATAAAAAAATCACCCTTTCCTATAATTTCATGAGCCTTGTTATCACCCAAATAAACATTCCCAAATTTACCTTCCTTGTAGTTTGTGAAGGCTTCGCTGCAAAAAGATGCATGAAATGAAGCCCTAGAGTCAATTACCCATGAATTTGAAGTTGTGTCACTTGTTGCAAGAACCAAAACACCATCACTTTGATCATGAATGATGTTTTCTCCACAGTCCAAAACCTTTTCTTGAGCCCTTTTAATTTTTTTGCAGTCCTTTTTAATGTGACCTGTTAGAGTAATTATTTTGTGATGTGAATATCAGGATTTAACTGTGTGACTTTTGAGTCAAACTCGATGACCCATGTTTCATGAGTAGTGATTCAACATGAATCCATCTCTCATGATAATAAATGAAACACTTAGCACTCATTGGATCTAGGTGATGCTCACAGGGGTGAAGCACCGGGACTTCCCGGGAGGTCACCCATCCCAGTACTACTCCAGCCTGAGCGCGCTTAACTACAGAATTTCCTCCACAGCTAAACCCAAAGCTTGCAACCCCATTTACAAAACCTTCACCAAGTGTTGTGCCTTATGACCCATTCATTAGAAAGCCCCTTAAGCTCATCAATTGATAAGTAGGAGATGATTTCCACAGCTAGTTAAATTGTGATGTGAATATCAGGATTTAACTGTGTGATTTTTGAGTCAAACTCGATGACCCATGTTTCATGAGTAGTGATTCAACATGAATCCATCTCTCATGATAATAAATGAAACACTTTATATGGAATTATTTGTTTACACTTATTAATTAAATCACTTTGATTTAATTAAATAAGTTGCCTATTACTCTTTTTTTTTAAAGCTACCTCTTAGGTGCATATAATTAATATTTTATATTAATTATATTGTGCAACCTAGCTTTTTTAGGCTTTAGGTTACCCTTTTTGGGTTTCGATCTCCTTTTATAAGGATTGATCTCTTTGTAATTATTAATTGGTTGAATAATCTTTTCTTCATTTGAATACAATTTTGCATGTTTTTCAGATCAAACCCTTGCCTCTTCTTGTCTTTTTCTTCTTTGTGATAGGTTTTGTGTATGCAGGTATTCTTGGGCTTCATGGATTTGATTGGCATATTTGCTTAAATCCTTCATGGTATCAGAGTCAAATCTACTGTAGCTTGTTTGGTATTTAGAGAAAAAGAGAGAACAAGGGTTTGGTATATTAGATCTGGTGTTTTTCTGGTATTTCATGAGAAAACAACGGGGTCACTAATTTTTGGAGTAGGTTGAGGCCAAATGAACATCACAAATAGATTCAGAAGGCATCAAAACCCCCATTTCCATATAAAGTTTGTCCATTTTGGACAACATTGATATGGGAGGCAAAATTATTTTGCTTGGCAGAGCCGTATAGCCTTTGTACGCACTCCAGGTGGAAAAATCATTAAAAATTACAAAAAAAAAAATTCTATGGTTTTAACTGTGTGGCAGTTAACAAATTGCAGTAGAATCGCTGGCAACCACCACTAGCGGTTACTGCTAGCGGTCCACCCAATGGTTGTGGCCCCACTACACCTTTGCCCACCCACCACCCACCCTCCACCCGTCTAGCACTCTGCCAACAGTGCGGGGGTGGTGCAACTTTTTTGTTTTTTTTTACATTTCTAGAGGCTCTGTGAGTTTTTTTTTGTAACTTGAGCATATAGATGTAATTTTTTGATCCAAAAAATGCGTCAAAAAATTGGTTCTAAGATGAAGACATTGGTGTAGGTGTTTTTGGGTTTTGATGCAATTTGGTTGCCTATTTTGGTAGTCAAAGCTGGATGTTCTATTTTGCACTCCGGGAGCCATATCTTCCACAAATTGAATATAGCTAGTAGCTAGTAGCATCTGCAGGGGATGTTAAAAGAATATGATTCTAATATTTATTATATTATATAATATTAGTACATAAATATTATAATATGAACTTGTATAATTCTATTATGTAAAAGGAAAATTTTTAAATTTGACAAATAAGTTTAATTTAATGTAGGTTTGGGGTTGTAGTTGTTTAGTTTAATACTAAAAAAATGTCAATGTTTCTTTGTCCCAATTCTCTCTCTCTCTCTCTCACACACACACACACACGCGCGCGCACATGCACACGCATATGCACGCACATGCACAGGCGCACGTGCACACACACAGACACACAGACATAGACACAGACATAGACATAGACACAGATACATACATAGACACACACACACCCCATATTTACCCTCCCCTCTCTCTCTAACACTTCTCCCTACTGTCAAGATATTTTCTTCTGTTTACCTTCTTTATCTACCTAATTTCTCTTACCTTGTCCCCATTCTATCTTATCTACCACTTCTCTAATAATTAATTAGATCCCTTCTCTCATCATATTTTTCCCTTATTTTTCTTCTTTATCTACCTCATGTCTCTCATCTTGTCCCTGTTAGGTCTTAGCTACCACCTATAGTCACTCAATCTATCTTTTTACCTTCCATTCACTCTTTCTCTTTCTCCCACTTGTTACCATATCTTCCCCATCTATATCTCTTATATGTACACATCTATATCCCCCTAATTTCTCATATACATTCTCTCCCCCCCCCCCCCCCTCTCTCTCTCTCTCTCTCTCTCTCTCTCTCTCTCTCTCTCTCTCTCACCATATTTTCCCCTTTTTTATCTCCTTTATCTACCTTATTATATCTTATCTACCACCTTGTCCCCATTATATCTTACCTACCACCTATAATTACTCATTGTATCTCTTTATCATCAACTCACTTTTTTCTCTCCCTCTTTTCAACACATCCTCCTCATCTCTATTTCTTGTACATACACATCTATATCCCCTAATTAATCTCTTTTATAGTGCTCCCCCTCTCTCTCTAACACTTCTCCCTACTCTCAAGATATTTTCTTCTATTGCCTTCTTTATCTACCTAATTTCTCTTACCTTGTCCCCATTCTATCTTATCTACCACTTATCTAATAATTATTTAGATCCCTTCTCTCGCCATATTTTTCCCCTATTTTTCTTCTTTATTTACCTCATGTCTCTCATCTTGTCCCCATTATGTCTTATCTACCACCTATAGTCACTCAATCTATCTCCTTACCTTCCATTCACTCTTTCTCGTTCTCCCACTTGTTACCATATCTTCCCCATCTATATCTCTTATATGTACACATCTAAGAGATATCCCTAATTATCATCCTCGAGATCCATATCCTCTCTCTCCCACTCCCCCAAAGTTTTTATTCCATTCTTATTCCAAATTATTCTATTACTCTCTCTCTCTCTCTCTCTCTCTCTCTCTATATATATATATATATATATATATATATATATATATATATATATATATATAGATATATATATATATATATATATATATATATATATATATATAGATATATATATAAAATTTAACTTTAGTCTCTCCCTCATCTCATCATATATTCCTCCTTAAGCTCTATTTATTCCTCACGTCTCTCCCTATCTCTCTCTTTACTCTCCCTATGACATATGCCTATAATGATAAAAGATCCCCTCTCTCTATAGTACACACACACAAAAATATTCATATCCCTCTCCTAATAGATCACCCTCTCTAATCTTATATAATAATATTTTATCTATTGCTCAATATTGAACCTATTTTTTGATTTTCATTACAATAATTTAAATTTACTTCGTATATGTATTTACATTTAATAATATCTAGTTTAATGATTAAAATATTTAAATTTTATTTATTTATCTAAATATATGATTCAATATATCCAATTTTTTTAATGTTATAGAGTAATAATAGTGTGATCTAAAACCTTGAAGCAAAAATTAGAATACAATCAACCCAAAAAATAGAACAAAGAATAATAAAGTTTTTAAACATAATGAGGTTAACTCAATAAATACATATTTTTATTCAAAAAATTGATTCTAGATCTTATTATATTAGCAAACAATCATTTATAATAAAAAATAATGAATTATAACTTATAATACACATATATTATAGAAAAGGGCTACAATTTACAATTTAAAGGAATAAGGGAAGACATATTTATTGAAAAAATATATTGTGCTTAATAATATTAAATTCTATAGTAGTTTATATAATATGAATAAATTTGTTATGCATGAATAAAATCATATCTTTTTATCAATAATAACTAATTTGGTTGATGTAAAGATCTTATAAAATAATCACTGATGAGATAAGTATTGCGACCTTCATTTTCTTCATGATCAAGTTTGACTTCTTCCAAAACATTTGGAAACATAGCTATTCTATTAAATGTCTCCCTTACTTTTTCTATAACATTTCTCATTCTTAAAAATTCATTATCCGAGATGAAATCAATTCTTATTGTAGATATACTTACTGTAGATATACCTGCATGTTATGTTGGTGAGCGTTAGCTCTTTGATTCCATGCATGAACAATCTTGTTAAAATAATTTCTAGCTTCATTTACCTACTCTTCATTATGCAAATCTATTAAATCCATATTTGGAGTGCCATGAAGACATAAAAAACCATGTACATGTGGAGACCCCCTATGTTGCCATTCACATCTAGACCAAAAGTCTTTAACATTCAATCCCTTTTCTAATATCTTCTTTCAAAACATAGTATGTTTGAGGTGCATGTACTAAGTGACAATGTGAAGGTAGTCAATAACATTTTGTTTTCTCTAATATTGGGCTTCTTTTGGGTTAGTTGGTGGAGTTCCTGGCAGTAGTGCATGTAGATTAGGCTAATACATATCAATTGCACTTAATGTAAAGAAAATTGTAGTTGTCCCTAATTGCCTAAGCATGTCACATAATTCTCCTTGCCTCTTAGTCCAATATGACCTTCTGACTCACAAAGTTGTGCCAAATCACATCAATTTATTAGCAAGATGAGAATTCGTACATGTTCCATATGTTCTCTCAATTCATCTATGGTAATTGGCAATTCTTAGATATGTCTTTTTACAAATATAGAACTAGAATTTTGTGCTCGATGTCTCATTATCATGTTCAACATGTAATACCAAAATCCAGGATGTTTCCCAAATCTATTATCTTTGAATTGAATAAGATGTTTCACATATTCATGTAAAAGTCCTTATCTGAATCATGGCTCAAGAAAATCACATTCTCCTTTACAAAACAATGTAGGAAAAGCCATATCCAATAATCCTGGTGTTACATATTCGTTCATTGGAGATGCACCAATTGATGGCCAATCAATCAACATTAAAGGATCAATATTTGGGTTTTTAACCCATGCATGGATAAATTCCATTTATCTTTGAAGGTTTGGTGGTTGTATTGCCACAGATGGGTAATCTCTATTGTCATCATCTTCCTCTATTTCAGGTTCTACTAACAAGATATCATTTGATTTTGAGTCAAACTCAAAATGACCTGTCTTTATCTTATTAAAATACAGTAGTCTCTATCTTGTTCAACATCATCCAAAGAAAGATCATCTACTTTGACATCGTAATAAAATTTATCATTATTAATCTTATACTTGAGTGCCTCATAAACCTGATCTCTATTGACTGTAAAGTAATAATGTGTACCTTGTTGATCCTTTTTCTGGACAATTATTATTGGAAACTCTTTAATTGGACATGGAAGAGTTTTATATATTCTTTCTATATCTTGGGGAAAGCTTATTGTGTGCCCTTTGTATTTATATTGTCCCCTTGTTGGATGTGTCACCTGCAATATTGGATTGACACGTGAAATCAACATGTCTTCTACTTGAATTAAATTTGCAAGTTCCTTTGGTTGCGAGCTTGGATCCATATTGTTCATTGCAGAGAATCTGTCATTTCCTTTTTCCTATTGACATCTTGAACACATCAGACCTTTTCTTGAACATCTTACTTTTATGCCAGGATAACATTCTTGACACATATAGCACATTTCTGGGTGTACCAAACTATCAAGTTGATGTCAAAAAAGTAATTGAAGCTTATGAAAATTATTCCCAAAGAATTCATGATAATTCTCATCCATTTGCACATTACAACTATGAATTGTTTCATTATTGTTTTGAAGTTGGAGTGCTTGTACTATATTGTCTGCACTTCTTCTTTCACTTCTTTGGCTTTCTTGTTGGTTTTGGTTCATCCTTTGATGTTTCCTTTTTGTATCATTCATTTGTTCATGGTGTCTCTTTCTATATTACCTTTGATAATTTCTTCTATATTCTCCTTCCTCTATGACATATTGAGTATTTATATTTCTAGTACAATTGTGTGTATCGATTTCTATTTCAGGCACTATGTGTTGTTGTGGAGTTATTGTACCATCCATTTCACTCATTTCTTCACTTTCTTTGACAATTCATTCGCTAGGGTACAAACTTTAAATTTCTCCTTTGGTTTCATTCCTTTGATCTTGTTCTCTTCTTTTATACTCTCATTCACTTCTTTGTCTTTCTTGTTAATTTCAGTTCAACCTTTGACATTCCCTTTCTGTGTCATTCATTTGTTCATGGCGTCTCTTTCTATATTCCCTTTGATAATTGCTTCTATATTCTCTTCCCTCTATGGAAAATTAAATATTTATATTTCTAGTACAATTGTGTTGGTCAATTTCCATTTTAGGTACTATGTGTTGCTGTAGAATTTTTGTATAGTCCATTTCACTCACATTTCCATCTACTAAATTGTCATTATTCATTCCTACAACAGTTGTTTCTTCACTTTCTTTGTCAATTCATTGGCTAGGGTACAAAATTTGAATTTCTCCTTCAATTTCCTTCCATTGTTCTTGTTCTCTTCTTTTATAATATCCTTCATATTCCCTCATACATTCAATTTCGTGCCTATGAGAGTGAGAGTCATAACTTATTTTTTTGGAGATGATTCCCATTTTCTCCTTCAATGGAAACTCATTTTTGTGGACATATATTATTAGGAATAGTATCTATATTTCCTTGAACAATGTTTGTATCATGTAATTCTTCATGCAGTCTTGTTATTTGTCTTCTAGCATATCTTTCCCTATCTTGTTCATTACGAATGAGATGTCAGTTTTTCCTTGCTATAGCACTCATTTGTTCTTGTTTTCTTCGTCTATACTCTCTTTGATACTCCCTTCTATGGTATCTCCATTCTTCATCAGTTTGAGATCCACGTGTCATTACTATGAACATCAAATAATTAAATAAGAACATTTCTAATATAACATTAAATTACGTGATATTTAATATAGATAGTTTGGAAAAAAAAATGTTTTTAAAATACTATTAGATAGTTTTAGACAAATTTAGAACTTAGTTATTATCAACAAAAATAAATATGAAATAAGAACATAAACTCAAAGTGGATATATAATATATATTTTATCAAAATATACTTTACAAAATACTATTTATTTTTCTAACTCGTGTGTCTCATAAATCATTTTAAAAGTTAGTATTCTATTAGTCATACAATTAATAAATAATGGTAATTTATTAACACCCAATTTATTTAATTAAAAAAAACTAACATATAAAATTTAACATACAAAACCTGTTTCATTTATTCACGTGATATACAAAATTGTCACATAAGTATATAATGCACAGAAAACATTCTATTTTTCCTGTAAATAAAAGAAATAATTATGTTTTGAATGAAATGTATTACATTAGAAATTCTACATAAAGAAATAAAAATCATATAATACCACTATGTATATTTAATTTTAGCAAAAACTCTAGACAAGAATTACATTCTATGATTTTTGTGCAGTTTTAGCCTCATATGTCTTGATAACTTTCATTATTTCATCTTCTTCCAGTCCTAGCTGATACTTCATCTTCACCTATATAAATAGAAAAACTCTTTTCATCTTTTTGGTTGTTTCATCTACTTGTATGCAATCTTTTTCAAATTTATAGATAGTAAACTTCTTTTGCATCAAGTTGTCAATGTCCTCTTTACATGACAACTTTTGAATTGAGTTTGAAAAATGTTGAAAATTGTGTTCTTCAGATCGAACATTCAATGGAAATTCCCATAAAGGACACCCAAGATCTTCTCCAAACATCTGAATCAGTGACAAACTATTTTTTGACATATCCTTAAATGCATCCATTTTCTTGTTATAGGTTAAAAGTATCCTTTTCCTCATGTTAAGTGCTATAAGCCACTCTGAAAGAATCTCTTTGCAATGTAAAATACCCAAATCTTGTAGCTGGACATGGGAGGATCTTGTCAATGTTCTAAAAATTAGAATTTTTGGTGTACAAATGAATAACTCTTTTCTAATTTTTTCATCTACATCCACCCATCATTTGCAATCTCCATTACATTCTCATAACATTTTAGCCCCCTATTTTTGAGTTGGCTACCCAAACATTGAAGTTCATATTTCCATTCTGTGAATGTAGAACATATTGGTTCTTTTTCTAGATTATGAGACAATGACAAGGAATGTGAAGGAGAAGAGTAGTGCAACAGACAAATTCAATTGAGCTACAACTTGGAGACTGTGCAGGTGAAATTTTGGGATGAGAATTAGAAGTTGAATGTATAAAAGGTGATCCATGGGAAGTTGATTCTTGTAATTTTATCACAGTAACACATTCTTCCTCTAATCTTTTCCTTTTCGATAGATCTGCACCATTACTAAAAGGTGAGCCATGCACACATGTGTCCTTTGAAGAAACATGATCAACCTTTTTTACTATCCTTGGAGTCATATGTTTATCATCATTGATCATAATCACATCAACTGGGTTAGAGCCCTCTATAATATGCGGTGCAACCTAATAACTCAACATAGGTATTGAAATTAAATGATATGGCCTTTTTAACCACTCCATGGACATAAGAATGACACTCATAGTCCTATTTTCAATTGATGTATCCTCAAGAATGTACCAATTAACTCTTGGGATATCTTTTACTGAAATCTTTTCTGTAGGAAATAAAGGATTTAATCGATTCCCATCCTCTTTCATGTCATCATCTATATTCTTAAATTTACATGCTCTCATCACATCAATGCTTAATCTGCAATTTTCTCAAATCAAAATCTCCAAATCATTCTGACAGTTTGCCCATTGGTCTTCCAAACATGGTAAATGTTTGTAATTGTTCCCTAAACATAGATTGAATGTACCTACTAGGTCAAAATTACATTTTCCATTTCCAAATTTATAGATAAGAAAAGGGGATAGATCTATTTCTACTGTTTCATCAACATCAATATCTATACATGAATAACCACCAATTGTAATTGGGAAATAAAAAAAATTGGTTACCTTTGCACCATAATGTTTTATGACATCCACAATTTGCCTACACAATTCAAGTAACAAGATTCTATCTGAAGGATACCTCGATAATTTTAATGGTATATCGTGATAACCAGAAACTCTTAGGAATGAAAAAGTTTGAAATTGAATATACCAATTTCCAAACTTTATTATTTCATTGCATGCTTCTATTGATATCCTTTTTCCTGCATCATTTTCAAGTTTTCTTACTATGCAATATAAGAATGCATCATTGACTCTGCAGAAATGTCTTTCACTTTCAATGAGTTCTAATTGTGGAAAACATTCATACACCCTTGGCTTTCTACCACTAATATGTCCAACCCTTGCAAGACCTGGGTATTCCCCTACAAAGCCAACATGTACACCAAATAGGAGCTCATGTAGAATTTCTTAGTTGATAACACATTCACTAACTGCTTGTCTAGGTTATCGCTGATTATTGTAGCCCAGTATTTTTGTTTTCTTTTTATCATTTTCATGATAAATAGACACATCCATGGTTCAAAATTCTTTTCCTCTTTATGTCCATGCACCCTATGCAAGAGAGTGATGTAATCTTTTACCTCTTCCCTAAACTTGGATTTATGTTGCCCTCTTGCCATCTTCTTAAAATTGATATTTTGTTGAAGCAACAATTTTTCATGAAAAAAGCAAATAGCTTTTTTTTTTTTGTTTCATATAGTACTCGTCATCTCTTTCCAAATCCATGGTCTCATATTTAGAATGTTCTTGTATGGAGAATTTTTTTTGTATCATGATAGGACTAATATCCAAAATGGTTTCTCCATTTGGAGTGAAGATATTTCTTTTCTCTTTATCATAACATCATGCACATTGTAAAACCAAATCCACTAACTGCACATAATTAGGGAATGCTCTTGCTTCAACTAAACCTGAAGCTACCAAGCCTTGTGACAAAATTGAAGTCTGCTCTACATTTCTTATTCTTTCAATGAATTCTAATATGTCAACATGACCTAAGTCGGTATCCCATATCTCCTCAAACTTAGAAGAAAATAAAGACTGATAAATTCTTTTGTTATATTTGAACTTCATGATATTATAATTTCTTGAAGAAAAGACAAAATATTGAATTTATAAAACAAAAAATTACTATAGTGACAAACCAAACTAAAATTTAAAAATAAAAAATATATTTTTACTACATCAAAACTTTAAACTTTCTCATGAATTATATTGTAATATAAGTTTTAATTTAATTTAAACAATAAACTCTAAGACTTCAAATAAAATATATGTAGTGCAAGCTCCTCTCCTATAAAATTTAGATTCAAAATTAAATAGTTCTAAAATTTCAAATTGAAACATCAACTATTTTAAAATTATTAATTAAAAATTTTTCTTTGAATTTTGAATGCCTTAGAAACTATCTTGAAACTAAAAAAATCCTCCATCTAAAGGATCTAAAATATTTGACTGAAACCATTTGTGATTATTTTGAACTCTAAATGTCCTCCCGGAATATGATTTACTTTCTCTCTTAACATATGATTGACACAAGAACTTTAGATCTACATTTTTAATTCTAGGATTGTAAATATATTTTTGAAAAACAAAACGCATGACATAGTTTTACTAAAAAATGAGTCATTTTAATCTAAAAGTGGGTCTTTCAAACAGATCATGTGCATTGAAAAATAGGCATTACAAATTTACACTTACTAGTAGCAAGGTCTTCTCCTCAAAAATTGATGTTTATTTAACTTTTTGAGCAATAATTGCAACCTAGAAAAGGAAAACTATGAGACATTGAAACATGTTATAACAAAACAAAACTTTGAATCTCATAAAAATGTAAAATGGTAAATGATTACCTACTTCTATAAAAAATTTGTATTATAGAATAGGGAAGTTGTTAAGGTCTTAAGCTATCTTGTTGAGGTCTTAAGCTATCATGTTATTGAAATTAGTTACAGTTTGACTAGTTTCAATAAATTTGTGTCGAAAACTATCATCAAAGATTCACAAGTTGGGTCCTCAAAAATTTTGTGTCTCTTCACAAATTTATGTTCCTTCACAAATTTAAATTTTAGATTTCTCAATAAAATATATTGATGAAAGAAGTTGAATAATTCAAAATATTTCAAAAGTCTTGAAATAAATCAAATTAATTTAACTACTTCGATATTCACTTTTAAAAATTAATTATTAAATTAATTAAATATGATAGTGTCCATTAAATTTCTATGTTATACTCAAGATTAGTAAATAAAAGTTATTTTTTAGTTAAATTAAAGATTATTAAATAAAAGTTTAGTTTTTGTTATCTACAATATAGTAGATAAATAAAATTTATGCATGAATCAACAAAATAAATTTAATAGATAGTGAACATACCAAAATATAGCAATTGGTTCAAATACATAAATTTAATAATATAAGGTGACATAAACATCTCTGTCAAGATGTTAAGGTAAGGTTTTCCTTAATAATCTTTAGCTACAAATAGATCATATTAGACAAAAAGCTAAGGTAATTTAATGAGTTTCTTCCAACTGAGTTTTCCCATAGCATGAAGAGAATAGGCAAGAAAGTTTAATGGATTTAATCATCTTCCTATCCTAGTGCAAATCAAGGTTGTGCCCTTTTCAAATGATGGCACACAAGTAGACTTAATAGAAACTTAATATTAATGTGGCCCTGAAACATAGTAACCCACTAAATAGTTTTAATGAAAAGATAGATTTCATTACCTGTCAATAAACTCGAACACAATATTAGTAATGAATCACTATACTATTACTCCCTACAACTTCAACCAATATAAGAAAATGCTTGTTCAATGGAAATTATTAAGGAACGTGGGTTGCTTTTGTCTCTTTCTTGATAATCTAAAAATTCATCCTATATAATTATATATAAACATAAATTGTATTCTTCAATTATAATCTAATCGATAATTAAAACCATGTTTTAGATAATTAAATATTTCAAATTAATAAATATTAATATATTAAAAAAAAAAAACCTAAAATTAAACTCTATGAAATTTCTCACATGAAAAGGGATAATGTCAATGGAGAGTTTTCTCTCCAACATATATTCACTATGATGTTGATTGATCTTAAATAGTAACCATTACATGTCACTTATTTAAATTATAAAATATATAGTTAGAATTCCAATTATCGAAACTTAAATAGATCTATTGAAATTAGCTATCCACTATAACTGATAATCATAGAAAATGAATAGAACTTCAATGAAATTATTAACTGTCTATTCAATGAAATTAGTATTTAGTATTAATGAGGAAAGACATATGATGGAACAAACCTAATAAGAGTTGACCACGATTAAGAAAAATAAAAAATTGAACCGTGCAAAGCAGTAGACATATGGTAGATAATTTGGGTTAAAATTTAATTGAAAACAATGATTAAAATGAATAATAAATTCTTGGTTTATGAATAATATTTCATATTGGTAGTAAATAAATTATCATCTTTGTTCTAAAGTTTTATTCATTTCTTCAATTTCTTTACTATTGGTAGAAATCTTAAAAACTCTATGAAATTTTTCACATTTCAAACATACATTTTGTATGCAGAATATCTGAATATCATGAATATAATATATTAATTTATAAAACTCTATTATATTTTGAACATTTATAAACATTTGTTTTGTGTAGAAGATAGATCATCTTAAAATTTAACGGTCAAAATTCATAGTATTGTGAAAGTGGATATTTAATAGTAGTTTCATATAATAATCTGAATAGAATATTAGATTGTATTATTTCATCATTTCTTATTATTAAGTATCTCTTCTATCTATTGCTCCCATATAGTATTTTATGACATGGTAATGCTTCTCTCACAAACTTATACTCTATATTATTTGCACGTATTTACTTTACTTAAACCCAAATAAACACAAGACAATCGATATGGGTTCGTAATTCTTATTCAATTAATCAATGTATTCAATAGTTATGTATGATGATCACATGATCTTCCAGCTATATATAAATATATTAATCACTTGGTTGAATCTATTGATATGCCTTGACTGTTAATACTTGCATCTGAATACATATCAATCACTGTCAATCTTCTACCTACCTTTCACTGTTGATCTAAATAGAGACAATATTTTCCAGTAGAGACTTTGCAAAGTGAGTTTTGGTCTAATTGGTGATCATTGATATATATTTCATCTAATAATTAACTCATCTAATAAATTGTCAGTTTTTTAATCCTTTAGCAACAATTACAATCTGTAAAGCAAAACATCAAACATTGAAATAATTTTTAAATAACAAAATGCAGAAACAACAGAAACAATACAAAACAATACCCTACTTGCACAAAAAATTATAAATTAAAATCTAAACATGAAATTATCATAACTTATATTAAAATAATATATATGATTCAAGCCCTTTTAATTATTTTCTATTACAAGAATATCATAGCAACACGTGACTCTTGTTTTGTCCTCTCTCCAAATCTCTATTCGGATATGACCATTTAATTATTCAAGCCCTTTTCATTATTTGTATTTTGCAGCCACAAGTCAGGTAGCCTATATTAAATTTATTTTCTTGCACATAGAAATTTTGTGACTTTGTGATTGTAATTGATGATATTTTTTCAAGGTTCTTCCATGGAGAAATTTTGTGATTGTAATTGATATTTCTTCAAAGTTCTTCCACTCAAGTACGGCTTTCCCCAAGGGTTATGATCTAAATAAAAATAGTTACATAATAACATAAACCAACTAGCATAACAAAATAACATGGACATCAAACATTGAAGCAATTTTTATATAACAAAATATGGAAACAATGAAAACAAAAAACAATTTCCTACCTGCACAACAATGTCAAACCTGTGAATACAATGATTGATGAAGTTGAATGAATTAAAGCATTAGCAATTGGTTATGGTTTCATATTAAAGCATTAACAATATTAAATAAAGCTGTGACTTAATATTTTGAATGTAAAATAAGGTTAAAAAGGAATTATAATTGATAAAAAGAAATAGAAACTTAAAATTGAAATAAATTAAACAATTATTATCACAATATTTATTTTTCTTTTAAACATCAAACTAATAATGCCACAAATAAATTAAACATCACTTCTACATACATATACATATATACAAGTAAAAACAATAAAAAATAAATATATAATAACTTAAGAATACAAGATATATTTGTGTAATATATTATAAATATTAATATTAATAAATTGTATAATGTACCATACGTATTAATACTAATAAATAATTATGACTGTGATTAAGAGGAATAAAGTTTTTAGAAATTAGGAATTAATTGAGAAAGGATAAAGTTCTTTAAATGCAAGTAGTGCATCCTAAAATTTTGCTATATATATATATATATATATATATATATATATATATATATATATATATATAATGATTTTATAATTTGAAAGACTAGCATGTATACTTTGAAATTTTCTTTATGAAAATTTATAAAATATTTTTTTTTAATATATTAAATATAGAGGGTTGTTGTTTTTGTTGCTGGCGGTCTGCATTCTCATGCCCTTGGTGTCTTCTCTGCTGCGTGGGGAGGAAGAAATGAAGGTGTGGGTTTTGGCAGGGTTTAGAATAAGGGTAAGGGGAGGAATCCCTCTCTACCCCTTTGGAGTTCATTTTTCTTGGATTAATGGCAAATTCTAGGGGTGAGACATTGGTGAGGAGCCCTCACTTGGATTTTTGGGCAGCGATAGGCTCAAAATCTTCAAATCAAGGGATAAAGACCTTTGATAATAATTTGTTTGCGCCGAATTTAGGGATTTTTGATTTGGGGCTATCTAATGGCTCAAAGATTACGAAGATGAATGGTTGTCTGGAGAGGTGCAAGGAGAGGCCAAAACTAGTTATTCCAGTTGAGATGATTGTTGAAGATGTTGAGTATTATTCATATCATTCAGTATATTGTAAGTTGGGGATGAATTTTTCCTTTCAATTTTTGGAGGTTTGGGCCTAGAGGACTTGGGAGCTAGAGGGGGAAATGGAGATTATGTTGCTGGCAAACAATTATTTCATGGTTACTTTCAACTACATTGTTGATCGCAATTAGGTATTTGAGGGGGGGCCCTTATTTCTATAATAAGGTAGAGTTTTTTATCAAGCCATGGCATGCTGGATTTAACTCTACATAGGAACTCCCTAATAGTGTCCTGGTGTTGGTTTGCTTATTGCGGTTCCTAGTGGAATGTTGTCAAGAGGATGTGCTGCACCTTTTGGCCTTTGTGCTTGGTAACCCTGTAGGGATTTCATCCTAGACTTCGGGTAAAAAGGTAATGACTTTTGCACGCATTTGTGTTGAAATTGGTCTTAGTAGGCCTTTACCCGATGCAATAGAGATGTGTGTGGGTTCTTATTCTTGGATGTAGCAGTTGGATTATGAAACTCTTCCTTTTTGATATTGAATTTGTCGAGAATATGACCATTTGCAGCAGAGATGCCCAAGATACAAGTCTAGGGAGACCCAACCTTCACAGCTTGTGAGTAATCTTCCTGATACAGATAAGGGGAAGAGTATTTCTCCAGATGAGGTAGGGGCTTTTGATATATTTTCCCCGGTTAAGGCTCGTAATCATAATAGGGGTCAAAAGAGGCCTTTTAAAGAAAGGCATGATGAGGGTACCTTCAACAGATTTGAGGTTTTGTATGAGCTTAGCCAATAGGAGGTGAACTTGGGATTCATCAACTTGGATCCAAGGCTTGTGGGATCAGCTCAGGAGGATCCTACTCTTGGTGCTTCTATGGACCCACAAGGGGATGATTGTTGGCAATTGGAAGTGGATCAGCAAAGGGGAATCTCTGAGGTGCAAGAACGCTTGGCCACTATTTCTACAGTAGGGGTAAATTCTTCATCTATTGGGTGGAACATTGGTTTAGACTTGGCAGCAAAGACTAAGCCTCCTCCCAAATTGGGCATTTTGTAGAAAGATATTAAGAAGGGTGGGGCAAAGAAATTTGTTAAACCTGGTAGAAAAAAGGATATGGAAAAGATTAAATTAGCAGGTGAGAATTTGGTGGAGTCAGGGGCAATTAAGCCTCTAGATTCTATTTTTTCATATCCCTTGAAATGATTTTTTTGTCATGGAATGTAAGGGGCTTGAACAGTGGCCCTAGACAAAAAATAGTTCATGAGTTAGTTAGAAGGTAAGGTCCTGATGTCGTCTTTTCGCAGGAAACTAAGTTATTTGTTGAGAGTTTGCAAGGTTTGATGCCTAAGTTGTGGAGAAATGAGGAGTGCTAGTGCATTGGAGCTCATGAAGCTTTGGGAGGTCTGGCATGCTTATGGAATGCTCAAAGAATCTAGCCTCTTTGGTGGATTTCCTCTAAATCCTCTATGTCTATGATTGCTACTAGCCTTGAGATAGGTGACGTCATATTATTTTCCAATATTTATGCTCCTATTGACTTCCAAGGTAAACAAGGTTTGTGGTTCCACATCAGATTGGTCCGTAGCATGTTGCCTTTCCATCCTTGGATTTTGGCTGGGGATTTAAATGCCATTTGTGAGTTGGCTGAGAAGCATGGTGGTATTGGAAGGTTGGAGCCCTCTGCACTGCTGCTTCGAGACAATATCAATACCTTGAATCTTGTTGACATCAAACCTAGCAATGGCCAATTCACTTGGAAAAATTGTTGGGTTGTTAAGTTTTGGATTGTAGAAAGATTAGATTAGTTTCTAGTTTCTTGTTACTAGGTTGGAGGGATGTGGTCATCTTGCTTTGAGATTTTGGATTGGAGAGGATCAAACCATTGGCCTATCAAGCTAACTTTAGAGTCAACTAGGGTGCTTCATAAGCCTTCTTTTAGGTTCCAACTCATGTGGTTACGAGACCCATCTTTGAATGATTTGGTTTCTGATTGGTAGAGGAAGGGGAGACTAGCCTACGGTACATTGACATATGTCTTTGCTAAGCTTCTTCAATATGTTAAATTTGAGCTCAAACAATGGAATCGTATGTATTTTGGGAATGTCTTCCATGCGAAGGCATTGGCTTAGGCAGATCTAGATGACATTACAAGGAGGATAAGGGAGGATGGGATCACAACTGAATTGCTTCAGGATGAGGCTCGACCTGTGAAAATGTTGGAAGAATGGGAACTGTGGGAGGAAATGTATTGGAAACAAAAAGCTCAGATTGAGTGGCTCTAGGAAGGGGACAAAAATACTACTTTTTTCTTCAACTCTATGAAAGCTAGGTGCCATGGAAATTCTATCTCTGGACTGGTGAATGATAGGGGAGACCATATTTCTTCATTCCTAAAAATTTCTAGTGAGGCAGTGTAGTACTTTGAGTCTCTCTTTCAAGAGGACTCGCAAGGGGGGTCTCCTGAGGAAGCGCAAATTGTTTCTTGTATCCCTACTCTTTGTTTCTCAAGATATGAATCAACAACTCATGAGAGATATCTCACTTGAAGAGCTTGAAGGGATTATGTTTAATATGAAGAAGGGGAAGGCACCAGGCCCAGATGGTTTCCCAATTGAGCTTTTTCAAGATTTATGGGATATCATCAAATTTGATCTCCTAGTTGTGGTTCATGAGTCTCAACACAATAAGTACATGTTAAGGGCTCTAAATGCTACTTTCTTGCTCTTATCCCCAAGAATGAGGGGGCTGATAGGTTGAGCCAATTTCAGCCCATCTCTTTATGCAATGTTATCTATAAAATTATTTCCAAACTTATTGTAGATAGGTTGAAGAAGGGTCTTGTAGATTAGATATCTAAAGAGCAAAGTGGTTTTGTAGCCGGTAGGCAAAATTTTGGATGGGATTGTCATTGCAACTGAGCTCATCCATTCTATGGCCAAATCAAAAGAAAAAGTGATGTTTATCAAACTAGACATGGTCAAGGCTTATGATAGAGTTAGGTGGTCCTTCTTTTAGTGGGTTCTTAGTGCTTTTGGCTTTGCGAAAGAATGGATTCAATGGGTTTGGAGTTGTGTTACTTTAGTTTCTTTCTTAGTGCTTATTAATGGGAGTCATTCTGAGCTTTTTGGGGCCTCAAGGGGGCTTTGTTAGGGAGACCCTCTCTCCCCTTATTTGTTTATTCTTTTGGCTGAAGGCTTGGGGAGATGGATTAAATGAAATGTGGAGTCTAGTTTAATTCAAGGTTAGAGGTGGGGTGGAGCCTTACCCCCGCAGACTCACTTGCAATTTGTAGATGATACTACTTTGATGGAGATGGCTATAATGAGGGAGGCATCTAATCTTTGAAGGGTCTTGGATGTGTACCTAGTTTCTTTAGGTCAACAAATTAATGAGGGAAAATCTTCCATCTTCTTCTTCAATACTCTGGGTCCTATTTAGCAAAGGATTGCTCGCACTTTGAGATTTTAGATCGGGAATATTCCATTGACGTATCTTGGCATTCCCATCTCGGTGAGTAGGCTACCTAGGGAGTCTTGGAAGATTATTTTGGACAAATTTTGGGTGAAATTTAATCAATGGACTCATCATTGGTTGTCCTTTGTTGGTTGTGTCTAGTTGATTAAATCAATTGTGTAGGCTTTGCCCATTTATAGATGCATGCTCTAGGTTGCTCCTATGGGCTTTCTTAAGGATCTAGATTATGTGGTGTGCCAATTTTTATGGGCTAGTTTCTTGGAGACCTCCAAATGGAGTTTGGTAGATGGGAATTGGTGTGCAGTCTGAAACAATATGGAGGATTAGGCTTGAGGTAGTTGGCTTTGACTGGGGAGGCTTTGGCTAGTAAACTTTACTGTTGGTGGTGTAATGAGTAGGATAAGAGCTAGGTGAAGGTTCTTTCTCAGAAGTATCTCATAAGGATCCATCATCTCGATATTTTTAGGTATCCACTTGGGGGGAAGGGACTGTGATTTGGGATACCCTTAAGAAAGGGGCTAAGCTTATTAAGGATGGATTATTTTGGATCTAAAAGAGAGGGGCGGAGGCCCAATTCTAGTTAGATTCTTAGGATGGATATCCCCCAATCACTTCTTAGTTTCCTAACCTGGTGATTCTTTCTCAGTAGTTCTTGGAGGTTGGTTGGTCATGGGTGAGTGACTTTAAGTCCTTTTTCCCCTGCGGTCAGATGGAAATGGCTAAATGGAAGTCCCTAGATGAATGGCCAGTTGCTGGTCTATAGGAGGAATGTGTTGTGCTACAAAATACCCTCTCTAGTAGAATATGTTTCTCTCTCTGGGAGGATGATGTGCTTTCCTAGACTCCCAATCCTAAGGGAACCTATATGGTAGCCTTGGGGTACAATAGGTTGTTGTCTCATAAGATGGTTGTGCCTGAAATGCAGTGGTGGAAGACAGTCTAGAACAAGCTATCTTGGCCAAAATGTAACTATTTTATTTGGATGTTGGCTTGGAATAAGTGTTTGACTTGGGATAATATTCAGAAGAGAGGATTCCATGGCCCTTCTATGTGTGTTATGTGTGGGGCTAATGAGGAGGACTCTACCCATTTGTTCTCTTGTTGCTCTTTTGCTATACAGCTTTGGCATTTTTGGTGGGGTGTTTGGACAACTCCTTGTGTTCATGCTTCCTCCTTGATTGAGTTTTGGCAGGGGATGGGTTGGCCCCCTTCTATGGCTCCTTTTCTATAGGAGGTGTGGTTTGTGGGGCCTATCTTCTTATTGTGGTAGATTTGGCTAGAGCACAATCGAAGGATTTTTCATGGAGAATAGAGACTAGTGCAACAAATTTGGCAGAGGTTATTGGGCATGGTTAGAGAGATAGTGGAGGCTAAGTGTGAAGTGGAATTACATTTGGGGAAATGAGATGTAGAGTTGGCAGAGAGATTGGGGACTTTGGGATCTTCTTTGGCCTTAACTAGGGCTAAGAGATATCCTCGTGAGAAGCAAAAAATTGACATGGTTGGAAAATGGTAGCTTCCCCTCTATGGTGTCTTGAAGATCAATACTGATGGATCTTCAAGGGGCAATCTAGGTCGGGCTAGTATTGGCAGGATTGGTACAGATTCTCTAGGCTCAGTGATCTTTATCTTTTCAATTTATGATGGGATTTAGACCATTAACCTGGTGGAAGGGTTGTCTATTCTTGCCACTCTCGAGAAAGCTCATGCTTTAGGGTGGAGAAGAATAGTTTGTTAATCTGATTCCCAGGTTTTGATCAACCTACTTATTGAATAGAAAGTGGTTGATGTTAATTGGAAGTTGGCTAGGATTGTGCAACAAATTTTGCAGATTAGTTCTTTGATGGAAATGGTGACTTTTGCCCATATTCCAAGGGAGTGGAATATGGCAGCTAATTGTTTGGCAAAATGGGCTTCTGAGCATGCCGAGGGATGAAGAATTGAGGAGTGTGAGTTGGTTCTTCAGGAGCTCTGTCTTGACTTAAGGAATATTCTTGATGAGGACAGGGTTGAGAATGGTGATAGATGATGGTGATGGTTCTTTTATCTCTGTTTGGGGCTGTGCTTTTGTTTTTCCTTGGGACCTTAGGTCCCTGATCTTGTTGTAATAATGCTTTCTGATCTTTAATAAAGTTTTAACCCCTTTATTTCAAAAAAATATATATTAAATATAGAGATTTTAAAACAATCAATGGAGGATACTACAGTGTCAACCAAGAGTACCAAGGAGGCCCAACCTAAAAAAAAAAATTACATACAAAAGAGGTTACATTGGAGAGAGCATATATACAAAAGGAGATAATAAAAAGGAAGCAACAAAGGCTAGTAAAGAATAGCCTTGAAGGTGTCTATCCAAGTGGTCTAGCCTAAAGACCCTTCCATCCAAACAATACTCTTTCTATTATGGATTTAAGTTAGCATGAAAATCTTGTCCATGTTAGTTTTAGTCTTCTTCCTTATTTCCTAGTTCAAGTTCTTGTAGGCTCTTTTGAACATCTGGAAGTGTTCAAACATCCTTCTACACTTGAGATCATGCTTTAGCTCATAAATGAAGAAGGTGGCATGCCCATCTTTAAGGAACCTCCTCAGTTTCTCTTTTCCCAGCAGCATCGTAGTTTGGACTTGTAATTTTTTTAATAATGTATGAGTTTTTGAAAAAATCTTAGTAAGAGACCTAGGGTGGCTTTGATACCTTTACTTGTTCCTACACTTCTAGATCTACCAAATAATGTTAGAGGATAAAATAAACTAGAAAATTTTGGAATCTTTGTTAAGCCCATCAATAAAACTAGTAATCATTTCAATAATATTAATAGTAGTGAGGTAAAAAATACCAAACATCCTCTAGATCTCTTTAGCAAAGATACAATCAAAATGAATATGCCTAGTAGTTTTAGGAAGCCTACAAAACCTACAATAGTCAAACATGGCATAATCTTTCCTAATAGGCAGTTTGTCCAGAAGAGCAAGCCACTTGAAACATTTGATTTTTGGCTCAATAGTTCCCTAGCAAAGGACTTCAAATGACTTCTTTCAACCCTTGATATCAAGATAAGTATACCAAAAAGTGTTAACATGACTAATGATATGCTCTTTATGATCAATAATGTTGCAGATACCTTTAGCATTGAGTTTAGATAAGATGACCCCATCAGACCATTTACATTTTAAGAAGTTATGATAGTCAATCTTCCATCTAGAACGAAAATATTTGGTGGCCTTAACAATCAAATTATAAGTCTTTTTTTGGGAGTCAAGGATATTACACTTGCACCTAAGCTCGTACTAGGTAATAAGTTTATCATGTTCAAACAGATCCATAAATTGACTAATGCCCTTTTTAGACTAGGATCTAGCAAAGCGTCCTTGAGAGAGGTCCAAGGGCTTACTTGAATGTTGGAGATTCCACCAAATTTACCTCTCACAATTAAGATGGGGACCATCACGAAAGTCCTTGTTGGTGATATGTTTTTAGACGTAGTCCTAGGCCTTCCAAATAGACTTAAAAATAGAAGAACCTTGGACTTGGACTAGGAAGTTACCAATAATGAGATCACATACAGGAAGGTTCTTCCAATTGTTGGCATTTTTTGGAATGCCCCTTTTGATAGTGTGCCTAACAAGGACCTTCCAAGGAACATTAACCTCCATAGAGCAAAAGATCCATTTTTGTAGAGAGAGCGATACCTTGATTTTTGAGGTCTTTAAGCCCTAAGCCCCCATAACTTTTTTTGGTATGACACCAATTCCATTTAACATGTATCTTTTTATTACCTTTACCATTAGAACAAAGGAAATTCCCGATGGTTTTCTAAATTTCAAGAATTTGGTAATTGCTAAACATCCAGGCAAAGGAGTAGTAGATGTTATAAGAGGAGAGGAATTTCTGGCAAACTTGAACTCTACCAGCTAAGGATAAGGACATGTTATGCGACTTGTAAAGTTTCTTAGTAATTTTCTCTTTAATCCAAAACCACATGTCTTTAAGTGAAGGCTCCATAGAGAAGGGAATGCCTAGGTACTGACAATCTTGTGAGGGCCAACCCATAGAAATTGGTAGTGCTAGAACTAGACTGGAGGTTGCTCTTTCCATCCTAAGTAGATGGACTTGGTTTGGGAGACCCGAGCCCTAGAAATGGTGTAGAAGATATTGAGCTTAGATTGCAAAGCTTCAAAGTTACTAACATTGGCTTCAAAGAAGATAGAAGTGTCATCAACAGACTAGAAATTGATGAGCTCATCATTATTAGGTAGAGATATACCTTTGACAGCTAGGGAAAGGGAGTTATCACTGAGAATATAATATAGGGCTTTAGAAAAAATGACGAAGAGTGCAAGGGAAAGAAGAGAACCCTGCCTGATAGATCTCCCTAAGGGGAAGGAGGTCGAAAGAGAACCATTAACTTCTACTTGGGCTGAGGCATCACTCATCAGAACCTGCACAACATTATAGAAGATGCTAGAAAAACCAAAAGCCTCCAACATCATAAGGACAAAGTTTCATTCCACTCTATCATAGGCTTTTTCAAAATCAAGGAGAAGTATAATAAAATATTGGTGAGACTAGTTAGCCTAGTCCTTGGGCTCCTAGCTGGTAATAAGGTTCTCAAGGGTTCTAACCTAGATGAAACTAGTTTGGGTAGCACAAATAAACTTAGGTAAGATATCCACAAGTCTAAGGACCAAGATTTTAGCCAAGATTTTGTAAGAGACATTAACTAGTGTAATAGGCCTCCAATTTTTGATGAGGGCTTTATCCCCATCCTTAGGAAGAAGTTTGATGATACCACTATTGATAGAGGCACCAAGGGAACCATTAGTGATAGCTTCAATATAAATATCTCGAAGGTCCTTACAGATCCAATCAATGTTAGCTTCATAAAACTCCACAAGAAGTCCATCTGGGCTGGGAGCCTTATCATTGTTTAAGGAATTAATAGCCTTTTAAATTTCATCTAGGGAAATATCATTAGATAAAAAAGCAATGTCCTCCTTAGATAATTTTTTGGGGATGAGGTGTTTACACCTATTTCTTAGTTGAGTGGCCTTAGGAGAATATTCAAAGGTGAAAAGAAGTTTATAGTAGTCAACAAAAGTAGTTTTAATGATTTCAGGATCTGAGGTGTCCTAATTATTAATTAAAAGTTTTAATGATTTTAGGATTTGAGGTGTCCTAATTATTAATTAAAAGTTTTAATGATTTTAGGATCTAAGGTGTCCTGATTATTAATTAAAAGTATATCAATAGACTTATTGGAATTCTTTTGTTTAAGGAGATTAAAAAAGAATTTAGTACCACGATCCCCTTCTTGGATCTAGTGGGCACAGGCCCTAATTTTGGCTTCCTAGATTTTAATATGCAAGTGTTTTCTCAAAGCTTCCTTAGCAGACATCACCTGAGGGATGAGATTACTGTTAGAAGAATCTCTCTAGATGTTATCCTCATCCTACTGAAGGGTGGAAGATAATTTCTTTCCAATGAATCTATAATCCTTAGCCTTCTTTTGGCTAATCATCATGAGCAGGGAGTGCTAGACAAGGAGGTTCATATTCCATCTAGAAATGTAAGAACAATTGGGATGGTTGTACTTGTTAATATGCCAAATAAGGTGGATAGCAGTAAGAACATCTTCATCCTTGAGGAGGCTAGTATTGAGGATAAACTTGGAATTGGGAGTTTGGTTTGCACAGGGGAACTTTTAAGACTAATGAGGGTAGAGATGGGATGATGATCAGAGAGGGTGGTGGAAGAGATAATAACAGGATTATTATGGTAATCTAGGAGACAAGAAAAAAAATTCTTGTTGCAGTATAATCGGTCAAGGCGAAAGTAAATTTTGGAATGGCCTTGTTGGAAATTACACCAGGTATACCAAAACTTGAAAGTGTTATCTCTGTTACCGGCTAAGGGGTCAAAAAGGAGCTTAACATCCTTCAACTGATTCCAGGGGGGCCTTTCATAGTCCTTCCAAGAGAAGGGTATACCACCAACTTTATCTTGTTGGGATTCAACCATATTAAAATCCCCACAAAAAATTTGGATGGTATATCTGGGAGATTAGAGAGTCAGTCCCAAAGACTAGCACATTCCTTAGGATCATTGGAAGCATAAATAGAACAAATACCGAACACATAGTTGTGATAATTGAGCAACAACCAAATAGCACTTTGATAGGGGGGAAGTGCCATTGTCAATAATATAGGGTCCCCATTTCAGATTAATAAGAAAAGTGATTTCCCCCCTACCTCTAGGGTGCTTAGTGTGAAACTTAAGAGCATGATTCCAAATGAAGTTAAGTTGGTTTCAAGAATGAAACCCACAACTTTAATTTCTTGAAGCATCAAAATATCTATATATTTATAGGTATCAATGAAGCTTTTGATAACATACTTTCCATCCATGAATTCAAGACCCCTAATATTCCAAGAAATGCAATTCATGGGGAACCATGTGCAAGAGAGGAGCACACCATAGGGACTTCATTAGATGAGGGAGTAGCTTGAGTGGAGAGCATCACAACTTTCTTATTTGAGAGTTTATTTTTGGAGTTAGGGGGGCATCCTCTTTGCTTAGATAAAGTGTTTGATTCATTATCATAATCCGATTTGGAATCCACCTCCATGAATGGCAAGATAGGGAGGTGAGGAATGGAAGGTCCAAGAGACATGGTAGAAATCATCACTCATTTCCTTGAAAACTTTGGGGTTACCAAGGGACATAGGTTTACAAGATGCTTTAAATGAGGGGGGTTCAAGGCCAGGCGATTCAAGGAGTTTTTCAAAATTAAAATCAAGAAGAGATAAAGTAAATTGCACGATTGGGGGAGAAGGGATGATAAGACTCTCATTCTAGAGTAGAGTTTCTTTTGGAGGGGCTTTCCTCCTATGCTTTTTAGTGAAAACTTGAAGACCATTGCAGTTTTTCAAAGAATCAGTGGGCATACTTAAAGAAGAATCTAAGGGATGAGAAGTAGGAGGGGTGGAGTGTGGAATGGGAGTAGATTTAGGAGTTTCAGATTGGGAGAGACCACCAGCTGAGGAGTTAATATTGGGGTTGATAGGGTTAACAGGGGTTAGGGATAGAATTCCTAGGATTTTTCTTGATAATAGGGCAATATTTCCTAAGATTCCCTTCTTTATGACAAAGGAAACAAGAATTAATACCACCAAGAATTTCAATAAGACAGATGAAGGTTTCTTTCGTAACACCTATTGAAAATTTAAATAGAAAGTCCTTGCCTGGGCAAAGAGAAATTAGAACCCTGGTATCCATATAGGGAACCAACCAGGCCGTTTCATCCATATAGATGAGTTTGTCAATAGGCTCAAGTAATTGAGGCAAAAATTTACATAGGAATGGTGGAACTTGCTTAACTAAAATCCACTTGGGTGCAACAAGGGTGAGAACCTCTTCATGTACAACCTTAGGGGACCATGCCAGAGCACAAAAAGAGGTGGAGCTGACCGCCCAAAACTATTTTTTTAACACTTGTGCTTGAGATTCACCATTAGTAAAAAATATAAAAAATAATCCTTTTTGAATTTGGCGATAGAAAGTTAGTTTACGATGGCTCTGCATTGCAGATTAGCATCCTGCGAGGCTAGGGCCTGCATGCCCTAAGTCTGCTGGTCTCAAGTGTTTTCTGCTATGTCTGGAGCCATTGTTTCTGTGATTCGGCTGCATGTTGGAAGCAGGTGTCTGTGTAGGAGGAGTGGGGAAGTTGCGATGAGGTCTTTGGACATTTGTGTGGGGTTGAGGCCAGCCGAGGTTATGCGTATAGAGTGAGTTTTCTTTCTACGGTGGTGTGGGGGACACAAAAGTGAACTGGTGGGTTTGGTTTCAGGTTTTTTCTTGGAGATAGTGCCTTTGAGTCTGAGCATGGGACAATTGGAGGCCCCTAGGGCTCAGATTTTGTCTGATGATTTGGAAATGGCTGATCCATCTTTTTAGATGCGAGGGGGAGTTAAAGGCCAGATGGACAATATCCCATCTAGAGAGAATGCTTCATCATCAAAAGGTTCTATCTAAATTAAGAAGATGAATGGGTGTTTGAAGAGATTTGATGATCAACCAGTGTTGATTATTCAACCAGAGCAAATTTTAGAAGATGTGGAGTATTGGGGCAAGCATGCGCTCATATGTAAGTTTTTGGGTCTTCGACTTTCTCTCCCTATTCTAGAATTGTGGGCGCATCGAATTTGGAATCCAGAAGGGGATATAGAAATTCTATTAGCGGCTAACAACTATTTTATGGTTATTTTCTCAAGCATGTTGGACAAGAACAAAGTATTCGAAGGAGGCCCATACTTCTTTAACCAAGTTGGGCTATTCATCAAACCCTGGCACACTGGATTCAATTCTGTTGAGGAGATCCTGTCTCGGGTCCCTGTGTGGATTCAACTTCCACGCCTACCACTGGAATTTTTGAGAGAGGATATTCTTCATTCGATATCTCTTTGGCTTGGGAAACCAGTTGGGTCAGCCACCCAAACCTAGGATTGAAAGATAATTTCATATGTACGAATTTTTGTGGAGGTTAATCTTATTAATCTGCTGCCTGATTCTATGGAAATTTGCTTGGGTCCTTCTTCATGGATTCAACAGTTGGACTATGAGACTCTACCCTTCAGATGCAGGATTTGCCATGAGTATGGGCACTTGCAATGCAAATGCCCCCGAAATAAATTTTCTCAATCATCAACAACCACTATGCCGACCCCTAAGGATGACAAGGGTAAAGCCCCTATGCCAGCTGGTCCCTCTGGGGATAAGGAGGGTTTTATCCTAGTGAAGCCATGCAATAAAGGAAAGGGGCAGAAGAGAACTTGGATGAATAGACAAAGTGATGACACCTTTGACAAGTTTAATGTGCTGGAGAACTTGATACAGGAGGAAGGTATACATGTTGAGATATCCCTGGGTGATGGTTCTCTTTTGGAACCCTAGCTAGAGGAAGTTGGGAATCTAGTCCAAATTCTAGAGGAAGTACAAGGCTAGCTAGTTGGTTTAGATGGATTGGTTTAGGTGTTAAGTTGTGATATTCCTGGTGGGTCACATCCATGTGACAATCCAAATATCATAGCTTCTACCCATCCTGGCAAGAAAGGAGTGCCTGATAACACAAAAGGCTCTAAAGCTGCATCCACGTTGGGCTTATAGCAAAAGCCCTTTAAAAAAGAGACCTCAGAGAAGTCTGCTAAGAGTGGAAGGAAGACGGATTAGGAGAAATTTAAGATGATGGGTGAGACTTTGGTTGAGGCAGGGTTTGTGAAGCCCATTGACTCCCACTTCTCACAATCTTCTAAATTATTGTTATTTCTTGGAATGTTAGGGGTTTGAATAGCATCCCTAGACAAAAGGTTGTTCGTAGATTGATATATTCTCACTCTCCAGATGTTATTTTCATTTAGGAAACTAAACTTTCAGTTGATGAATTGAATAGTTGTGGGCCAAAGTTATGGCCTCAGGGTAGCTGGCAGGGAGTAGGTGCTCAAGGAAGCTCAGGTGGTCTCACTTGTCTCTAGAATCCTAAGAAGGTGACTCCCTTGTGGTGGATTGTGAGTAGATCTTCCATCTCTTTTATGGCTTCTCACTTTGAGATAGGTGAAAGGTGCTTGTTCTCCAATATTTATGCTCCTAGTGATTTGGTAGGAAAATCTCTTATGTGGTCACATATTATATTTGTCCGATCTTTAGATCCTTTCCTTCCTTGAATTGTTGCTAGAGATTTTAATGCTGTTACTAATCTAGAGGAAAAGAGGGGCGAGACTTCTCGATTGGGTCCTTCTTCTAGTATGCTTAGAGATAATATTAGTTCTTTGAATCTTATTGATGTTAAACTTGGTTCTGGTATATTCACCTGGAATAACAGAAGGAGTGGGATGGAGGCTATCTCTGAAAGGCTTGATAGGTTCCTGGTATCTTGTTTTTGGATGAATATTAGATGGTCTACCAGTTCAAAAATTCTTGATTGGAGAGGCTCTAACCACTGGCCTATTAGGCTCTCTGTAACTCCTTTCAAGACTTCTAAGAATCCCTCTTTCAAGTTTCAGCTGATGTGGTTGAGAGATCCTTCCCTACAGGATCTTATGATAGCCTAGTGGTATGAGGGCAAGCCTCCTCATGGTACTTCCATGTACACCTTTGAGAAGAGGCTTCAACATGTGAAATTCAAGCTGAAATAGTGGAATAAACAGTGCTTTGGAAACCTTCAAGAGCATTTAAGAGGGGCCCAAGCCAAGCTGGATAGTGTCACTCGCTAGATCAGGGACCAAGGAATAACTCCAGATTTAATGTTTGAAGAATCCTTAGCTTTGAGGGAGGTTGAAGAATGGGAGTTTCGAGAGGAAATATTTTGGAAATAAAAGTCCTAGGTAGATTGGTTGCAGGAGGGAGATAGAAACACTACTTTCTTCCACAACACGGTTAAAGCTCGTAGCTTTGGAAATTCCATTACTTCTCTTCTTTCTTCTTCTAGAGATCAACTCTTTTCCAAGGAGACAATTTATTTAGAGGCCACTAATTACTTCTCTCAACTCTTCTCTAAGGAGGAACCTATCTCCTTGGTGGAGACAAGGGCTATTTTAGATTGTATTCCTCATCTTGTGTCTAGGAGTATGAATAGAGATCTATTAAAACCTGTTATGCTCGAAGAGTTGGAGAAGGTTGTATTTGGTATGAAGAAAGGTAAAGCCTCGAGCCCAGATGGATTTCCCATTGAATTTTTCTAGGAGTTTTGGGAGATTATTAAATTTGATCTTCTAGAAGTTGTTCGGGAATCATATCAAAATAAACAAATGCTCAAGTCTTTGAATGCTACTTTCCTGACTCTCATCCCCAAGATTGATGGAGCTAACAGGTTGGATCAATTTAGACCTATTGCTTTATGTAATGTCACGTACAAAATTATCACAAAATTAATTGCTGAAAGGCTTAAGCCTTTTCTTGCCTCTTTGATATCTGAGGAATAGGGAGGTTATGTTAGTGGTAGACAGATTCTTGATGGAGTGGTTATTGCTTCAAATGCTATTCATTCTATGGCCACATCCAAGGAAAAGGCTATGTTTATTAAGCAGGATTTAGCTAAAGCTTATGATCGAGTTAGTTGGGAGTTCTTGGGTCGTGTGCTTCTTTCTTTTGGATTTCATATGGAATGAGTGGATTGGGTTCTCAGTTGTGTGACTTCCATATCCTTTTCAGTTCTTATTAATGGAGAACCTACTGATCTATTCTCTGCTTCTCGGGGGCTTTGGCAGGGGGATCCTATCTCTCCATATCTATTTATCATTATAGCAGAGGCTTTGGGCAGATTTATAAAGTCTCAAGTAGAATAGGGACCTGTTCAAGGATGGAAGTGGCACAATGATATTCCAGCGTACACCCATCTCCAATTTTTGGATGATATTGGATTGATGGGTTTGGCTACTATTAATGAAGCAAGGAACTTTAGAACGATTTTGGATACTTATTTGAAAGCTTTTGGACAACAAATTAATGAAGGTAAATCATCTATTTATTTCTTTAATACTTCTTAGTTGATTCAGGTTAGGATTGCTAGAATTCTCAAGTTTCAGGTTGGATCCCTTCCTTTGATTTATCTTGGAGTACCATTAGCCCTGGGGACTCAGCTGAAAGAATATTGGCAAGGTCTATTGGACAAATTTCATAGCAAGGTAAGTCACTGCACTCATAGATGGCTCTCCTCTACTAGAAGGGTCATCCTCCTCAAGACTATGATTCAAGCTCTTCCCATTTATAGGTGTCTAGTGCAAACTCCTCCCATTGGAGTTATGAAATATTTTGATGCTCCGTCGTGACAATTCCTTTGATCAGGCAATCTCCTCTCTTCTAAATGGAGCTTAGTCAAGTGGGACACTATTTGCTTGCCTAAGTTTTCTTGGGGAATAGCCCTTAAATGTATGGCTCTTGGCATCAAGGCTCTTGTGGAAAAGTTATATTGGAGGTGGTGCAAGAATCAAGAACGAGATTGGGCTAAGATTTTGGCCCATAAGTATTTCCCAGGAGTAGAGCTTTAGGATATTCCTAGACTAGAGCTGGATAGTAAGGGATCCTTTATTTGGGACACTCTTAAAAGAGGTGCTCCTCTCATCAACGATGGCCTCTTCTGGATATGTAATGAGGGATCATGTGTGTTATTCTGGCAGAACTCCTAGGATGGCTATCCTCCCATTCTCTCTAGCTATCCACACCTTCAGCCTCTATGTTGAATTTTTTCAGTTGCAGGAGGGACCAAAGTAGTTGACTTCAAAACTATGAAGAGGTGTGGTTCGATGGTTGTGGCTAGTTGGAAGGATCCTCAGGATTGGCCCCCGGGGGGCTCCTTGGAGATTTGGGCTGAGCTGGCCAATCTTCTCTTTGTTAGACTGTGCAACTCTTCTAAGGACAAAGAAATCCTAGCTTGGGGTCCCAACCCTAAAGGAATATTCAATGTGGCCTAGGGATATGCTCGGCTGGATAGTCAATGTAATGAAATTCAAGAGATTCCCTAGTGGCAGAAGGTTTGGAATAGGTTCTCTTGGCCTAAATGGAATTTTTTTCTATGGCTGGTTGCTCAAAAAAATTGTCTTACTTGGGATAACCTCCAGAGAAGAGGGTTTCAGGGTCCTTGTTTTTGTCCCCTTTGTAGGTTGCATGGAGAGGATGTTTCTCATTTAATCTTCTTATGCCCTCTCTCTAGAGAAATCTAGCATAAGTGGTGGGAGGCATGGTATTATGGGTGCATTCATGTTGAATCACTTATTGAGTTTTGGGATAGCCTTGGCAGACCCCCTGTGAAAAATTCATTCCTCCAGGTGGCCTGGGCTGTTGGACCTTCTTTCATTCTTTGGAATCTTTGGCTGGAGCGTAATCATTAGATTTTCTGTAGCTCTAGCCTTGGAGTCACTAAATTATGGCAGTTGATCTTAAGAAGGCTTTAGGAGACTATTTATGCTAAATGTGATATGACGAAGGCAGTGGATCTTGATGACTTCAGGATAGTTAGGAATTTTGGATTGGTAGATAAAGGATTGTGAAGTAGAAGTAGTAAGAGATCTCTGCCACTCAAAAGAAGAGTGTGTAGGATGGGAAGATGGTTACCTCCACTAGATGATGTCCTAAATATTAACACCAATGGCTCCTCCCATGGGAATCCTAGACAGGCTGGTGTGGGGGGGATTGGGAGAGATGCGGATGGTAAGGTTTGTTTCATATTCTCTATTCACAAAGGAGTTCATTCCAATAACGTGATGAAGGCCTTGGCCATTAAGGTGGCTATGGAGCGGGCTTGCTCTCTTGGATGGAGGAGAATAGTGTGTGAATCAGACTCTTAGATTGTTGTGGACATGATAAGTAACCAGAGAATAGATGACTGTAAGTGGAAAATTGCCTCTCTTGTTAGAGAGATTCTTCACTTGAGTAGCTTTGTGGATGAGATCTCCTTTTGTCATATTCCCAGGGAATGGAATGGAGTGGCTGATGTGTTGGCAAAATGGGCATCAGAGAAGGGAGTTGGTTGGGATATTTCTGATAGGGATAATCTTCCTGCTGATTATGTGGGGACTTTTGAACATTTAGTGGAAAAGGATAGAACTTAATGGTTTTTGGGTTGTGGTTTGGTTGATTGGGCCTGAGGCCTTTTGTAATTTGGCTTTTTCTAAATAAAATTTTACCCCTTTTTCTAAAAAAATAAAAATAAAAAAATATGGCGATAGAAAGAAATATGAAAACCTAATTTAATATTCTAATAGTTATGAAACCAATCATCCATGAATTTCCTAGGTGGGCAATTATCCAATTCAATAGCCTAAAGGAAAATAACATAATTTCTAAGCCTATTCTTCTCTTTACAAATCTTAGCTAGCATCTCAAAGTTAAGAGAAATAGAGAGAGGGCTTGAAGCCAACATAGGGCTCTTACCAGGCATAGAGGTTTCATGGTCCACAACAAATTTGGCATTCACATCCACTCCAGTAGCAGCATTTGAAATTTCCTTAGAGAAGGATTTTGTCTTGCTAACAAGGTTAGGGTTTTGACTAATGTTTCCATTAATGGCAGATTCCTCAGTTTGGCTGATAGGGGGAGCAGGGGGTATAGGCTCAGAGAAATTAGTACCATCTATTAACGAAACTTGCCTAAAAATGATGAGGTTGTGGAATATATCACTTGGACTGTTGCCGATACCAGAGATGCCCACCTGCCTTATGCTGTCAGGAGCCACCTCACCCACATGCTTCAGGGTTTATGCCACCAGAGGTGACATCTTAGTTAAGGCCAAGTTACCATCAACTCCCTGACATGTAATTAATGGTAGAACAAAGGACATAGGAAAAAAATAAAGAAAATAAAAATATTGAATTATAATTGGTGGAAAATAAATAAAGAGTTAATGAAACTCATTGCAAAATAGTATTTAGCATATGGACAAATACTAACAAGTGCCACATATTATAGATTTATAGAATTAATTACTATATGTAAACTGTATATATATATAATATTATTATATATTTTAACAAAAAATTATCATTTATAAATTATGTACCAAAATTTTAATTGTATATTATGTAAATCTTAACATAGATTATATTTCACAAATTGTATATTGAAATTTTAGTTGATACCTAAAAAAATTATTTGTGAATGCAATACCTTGCATAAGGCAAGTACAATAATACTATCAAAGAAAATTAATTTAAAACTAATACATAAAATAATAAGAGTTGTGCCCACAACTGGAGTCCCTACCATCTACAATATTTAGCAAGACTAGTTTAAGGCACGTTCAGAGTCTTCTAAAGGGTGAAGGGTGTGATTCAAATCAAGCACTATCTTATTTGAAAATATGTTTAGCCCTTACACAAGCCATTGGCAGATTTCAATCCAAATATGCTTTAGAGTATATATGGATATTCTATGCTTTAGAATATAGATGGACATTCTATATTGACTCTAATATTGAATGATGCATCAAATAAAGGTTATTACCTATTTGGAATGATAAACATTATTGAATCATGTAACCAACATTACAAAAAATGGGCCAAAATTCATTTCTATGTATACTTTTACTTATATGCATCCTGCCACTAAATTATATGCAAATCAATATTAGTATTTGCCTAGAAGATTTTGATGTTTTTTCACTAATAGAATACTTTTTTCATCACCATTGTCGACACTAAATGAAGAAGATTAGAAGTTCCTTGCATGGGACCCAACTCTATAGCCCTAAATTGGAAGACATATTATGAAGAAATAGCATAGGGAAAATATTATTAATGAATGATATTTATTCTGAAGAAATATCATAGGGAAAATATTATTAACTAATGATATTTTAAGTCAATGGCTTAATTAAAATTTTTTTAATTAATTGAAACAAGAACCAAAAGAAAAATATTTTTTTCTTTTAAAAAATAGCAAAATTTTCCAAACATACATAACTATTAACAAAGTCTAAGGTTCATTAGTACCAATTTTGGAAGCTTTTTATCTAGAACATTCTCTTCATTTTCTATTAATAATTTTCCATCCACAATCATTTCCATGGCATCTCAGTCAGCCTTGTTTTGCAATAAACCCTAAACTTATTTATAGATATTACGTAGAGGGATCAAAATTTATTTTGGGTGGTATCAAGGCAAAATGCACTGCAATGAAAGATTTCAAAGCTTTTCATTTAGGAAAAAGACTATGCTTTTAAACATTTTTTGTAATGAATTTTCTTTTTGTAGGCAAATTCATACTTTTGATTTTGGGAAAATATTTTTCATTTAAGGTTTGATTTAGGAGGAAGACACTAGTTTAAGTGTATTTGGAGTTAGTGAGTTTTTTTTAATTATTTTTTTTTAAAATTTATTTTATTTTATTTTATTTTCTGAAATTGATAGTACAAAGGCATTCAAGATAGAATATTAGTCTATGCTGATACAATCTCTCCACTTAGTTCCTTTACCATTTCCTCTAACCAACCTTAATTAATGTTCATGCTAATAGATCAAAGACAAACCCTTGAAAATTTTATTAAATTATTCTACTCAGATAACCTAATAGAAAATAATACAATGTGTGAAAAGCCTATACTATTTGGGAAGGGGATTCATATGTCAGTAATTACCTATACAATTTGGTCGGACCCATATGAACATAAACCTTCATTGTTGTTCATATAAGTGCAAGAGGGTGTACAATTATTCTTTGAATAGTAGTTGGAGCAATCCACAATCCGAATGGTAGAATAGACTAGGCATATATTTCCTAAGAATAGGTAAATGTTTTATTCTCTTGATCCTCATGTACAATACTAATTTGATTGTAGCTGCTAAAGCCATTTAAAAATGGAAAAAACATGTTTTCTTGCTAAAGTTATAAAGGTGGTGCATTGTTTACAACTTAACTCAAGATTAAAATACTAATATTCAATACTAAGATTAAATTATTAATATTTACTTGCTTGTATTTATTGGCAATTATGGACTTGCATCACAAGGAAAACATACATTTTTAACATTTCAAACGAATGTTCCATTGCAGTGAGATACTGATCCTACAATGAGAGAAGGGATGTAAATTTTAATCATCTTTCAAAAAAATAATCTTTCAAAAAATGCACAATTAAGTTATTAAACTTACTTTTCCACATTTAAATAAATCTATACATCTTCCTACAAGACTAACATAACAAAGTTGAGTTTGTAGACAAAGATTTAAGGAAACACATGAATTAGTTCAATACAAATATTTGTAATAAAATACTATATGACCAAGATAGAATTTAAGAAAAAATACCTCAAATAATATTTGAATGACTCCATCTAGTAGACATGCTGCAAATAATAATGTTTCCAATAACTTCATCAACCTTTCTCTAATTATGCTCTAAGAACAAATTTTATTAGATAGGCTGAGTATCTAGGGTATAATAGGTATTCTTTCCCTTGGTGATCATTGCAGGACTCTTTGAAATATCTACCTTAATTATGTCTTCCCAAAAATTATTACAAGCATGGCTATGAAGGCCAAAGAAAAGTGATGCTAATTTATTGCAATGATAATCATGTAGTGCATCATCTCTTCAAACGAAAAAATCATAGTTGACTCTATAAAATTTTAAAAATATATTTTTATTACAATAGAGCTTTCACAAAACCTAGCTTGTATTTTTAATTCAATTTATTTATAACATGGACTAAAACTCACCATTACAATAATACAAGTCTCGGTTAATATTTTCGTAAAGGCCTAAAAGCATAAATAGCAGCAGAATTCAGCCATGCCCAAAAAGAATAATAAAAATAGATGTAGTACCATGATGAAGCTATTTCTATGCAATCTCATTGATATCCATACTACATTTGTTTAGAATTGTGACTGGTGCCTTGTTATTTCCTTTAAATTCTGAATGATTTTGCAAATAGACAGGGAACTGAAACCATGCCACCAGACTTTGGCATTTCTCATTTTCAATGTCTTTATCATAACACAAATCTACACAAACCTCAAAGTATATTTTTTTCCAGCCAAAAGGATTTGACTATATTTTGCTATCTTTATGAAAGAAATCCAAGAATCAAATAATCCCATCTGGTATCATCTCCCACATATGTCCCTACATGTATGTCAAATGTCAAAAGCACAGATTCCCAATGCCACTTGCTAGTGACATACAATATTCACCCAATTCATTTGTTGATAAAATAAAAGACCATTAGCTAAAATAGTTTCAACCAATCAAAAAATAAAAATAACATTAAAAAAATTCATATAATGTAAGTTGAATGATCAAAAGTATAGGTTAAATTTTTTTAGGCACTTTTTTTAAGGAAGATTAATGAGAAAGAAGCACATGAAAACTTTAGTCTCCCACCTTAATAATAATATCAAAGAAAATAGTTTCAAACTAGTATGTATAATAATAATATCAAATAATATATTGTGTATCTTTCTAGAATCAATTATTTTAACAAATTTGTGACACAATCTATCTACCTCCAATGTGAGAAGATCCATACCAACTTCATACAGTACTTTAAAAATATCAAATTCTCAATCAGCTATTGGTCTTTTTATAACATTTTTTCATTCCTGCAGAATTTATTGAATGTAAAATTGTCCAATACAAAAGAAAATGAAATTGTAATGAAAGAGAAGTTATGTAATGTCGAGAAAAAGTTGGAGGAAATTTTATATATTGTTTCACATGCAATGACACAGTTGGGAAGCAGAAGTTGTAGGGAAATTTAGTTATCATTTCCATGGCATTCCAAATGTACAATCTAAAGAAGATTATCCATTTTCCTTCTATTTCCATCCTTTTCTACTCAATTCATGGAGGTAAACTACAAACACTTATTTATAGAGTCATTTAATTTTTAAAAATGAACCATATGTTGATGTAAATTAAAACTCAAAAGGTACTCTATTTGGTATATAAGCAATTTCTTAATAGCAAAGAATTAAGAAGACATAGATTCTATATCCAAAATAAATATACAATCATTTATTTTTTATATTAAAAAATAATAATAAAATGTCACAACAATGGAAAGATTTAAAATATTGGGTAGATATGTTTCTACCTAGCTCATGTAATCTCTTTTTCCTCTCACAGATTGATTCCTGGAAAGTCTAAGAAACTTCCTAACTTAGCCAACTAGAGATCTCATGTAGTGCCTCTCCCATTTGACTTCTGTAAGTCATCTTGATGGATGTAACCTTGTTGATCTTTTTTTGTGATGGATAATGATTGTGACCATGAGTGGTCTACACCATTGAGGTGATTGGATTTATGTTTCTGTATCAGTTGCTTTGATTATGCTTTTGACTGATTTATAAGATTATGATGTGATTTATGGTTCACTAAGGTTTGTGCCAATGGTTACAAGGATCGATGTGGTATCATGAGGTTGTTCTGTGATTACCTTGAGACATGTGCAGAGATTATACTGTGTACTTTTTACCATGCTACACTAGACTAGGTTCTTGTAGCAGTGGTTAGTCATGTTTATGACTATGGTTGCTTATGTGTTTTAAGTGCCTTTTTAATGTTGTTTAAACAATCATTATTAAATGATTAAGTAATTAGAATGGATTGTTCATGTTGGATTATTTGGTTATGTGTTGCGGACATTTACCTTGTTATATTTCTGATTAGAGAGATATTTGTTACTCATGTGATGCTTTACATTTGAGATGACCCGAGGGTCAAATGTTATACCTTGATTTCAATATCATAGATATTAGACTACTATACTATTCAGTTAATCATATTGCATGATGATGCCATTTTGAGATGACAATGTGTTTTATGATGATATCTGGTTATCTAGTATTTGGACATACCTCTGATTATGTTAGGTGATGGATTTAATGCTATGGTTATTTACTTCATTCCTGTTTTGTTATGCTTTATGCGAACGTGAGTGATGTAAATAGATTATTTTAATATAATTAAATAAATTTTTTAATTAGGTGATTTAATGCATTTATTGCTTTGGCTATGTTATAATATGCAATTGCACTTGATCGTGTTGTTTAGTGTGCAGGATTTATATCCCTAGCAGTGGCACATGGAGTTAGTGATTCAACCATTCATATTTTATCAATGTCATCCTTATATGGTCGATGTATCCTTAATTAAATTTTTAAATTAAACCTTTCGATGATTATTAAATCCGAACTCATTTGCATTATGTGATTAGACCAGTAAGTGTGTCTGTGCATTTAGAGGTTCACATTGTCGCGAAAGTTATTTAGAAATTTATGTATTTTTGGGTTTTCAAGATTTTTAATTGATTTATTTTAATTTTTGGCAACTTTTCCATAGATGAATTCCTATTTATAGGAATAGCCTATTTTCATTTGGGTCGATTCAAGTTTTAAAGTTATTTGCCCTAATTGATTATTCACTAGAAAAGTGAATAAGTATCCAAAAAGGAATTTATTTCCTCACTTCTCACTTTTGAATTAGAGAGTTGGAGAGTAAAACCCAAAATCCTCTTCATGAGGATTTACTATTTTGTTCGTTGTAGGAGCTACGGGCGTAGGATCGTTGCAAGGTTGAGTTCGTTGGATCCAGCTCGGGGAAACCTTGGATTGCCACAATTTTTAGCTAGTTCTGCTGGATATTTATTTTATGGTTCAGATTCCCATTTTTCCCTTTTGGCTATGAGGTAGGGCTTTCCTATTTTATTGTTTTTGCTCTATTTCTGCTTCAGTTTTTGGTATTGGTTTGTTTGGAGGCTGAGAACTAGTGTTCCCCTCTATTTCTGTATGCTAGTTCTACCTGGTTGGGGGGGTATGAACATTTCCCTATTTTTTAGGATGAGGGTTTGGAGTTTTCCACTGTTATGCTAGCCGTTTTTGCATACGGTGTCAGATTCCATTTATTTTTTGGATTTTTGGGGGTTTTGTGCCCAAAGGTCAAATGGGTTTTAATTTTGAAGTTTTCCAAAATTTTGGAGTTTTTACCTCATTTTATGTGTCGCCCTGTTTTCTTAGGTTTTCTTGGCACAATGTGGGTCATGGACTTGGATGATCTGTTTGAACATCATTCATGACACTATTTAACTTTTTTTTGCATTGGGATGCGTGTCACATCAGTACTCCCTACTTTGTGTTCGGTTGAGTGTTTTTTATACCTATTGTTATGGTTTCTTTTGGACCTTTGCTTTTGTTTCATGAGCACTAGGATTCGTGTAGAATCCATACTCTCAGATTGAGGCCAATTGAGTGATTTTATGATGTATGGTTTTATTGGCTTTGGGATTTGTGTAGAATCCATCCTTCCTGTGTTGCTTTCAGTTGGGTGTTATCTTTTGCATTGTGTTCTCATCTTGTCCTTGAGTTTTGATCTTCATGATGGTGGTGTGCCACACATGAGTACGTGTGTGTACATTTTTCAGGTGACTTGTGAGGCCTGATCTTCTGTGGTACTTTTGAAATTTGTGATCTTTTGGGATGGGTTGGGAATTTGCATGCCTATGGGCACTCATCATTGGATGAGCATGGGTAGGGTAGGGTAGCATATGGAGGGGGCTTCTACCTTGCAGCCTGGTGATCATTGTGCCCTGAGGGTTGGCAAAGGAAGCTTTAATTAAGTGATAATTAAATAAAATACTGGGTTGTAATAATCTTAAGATAATAAAATGTTTGGGGTGCTAGAGCCTTTCCGTTGAGGGATGTTGAATCTGCACAAGTCCTAGCTTGGGCTTTTGATGCCAAGCGACTCTCCATGATGTTAGTCCCTACTTAGTAGCCTATTGAGTGTCTGACCAGGACCTATACTCCTTGTATTGTCTTAGGTTCTTGGTTATAGCCATCATACTGTATGGTGTGAGTGTTAGCCTTGGATGTTGTGCTTTATATGTGTTTGAGGTTAGATTTTTATCTCCATCAGCATGGTGGGTGTGGACCTATGGGTGCCACGTGGTTAGGAGGCATAGCTACCTACACCACTGCTAGGGATTGGTGTACAGAGACAGTCTTTTCCTAGAGCGACTATTGCTAGATGTTTTCACTTGATGCTTCAGGTTTCAAAGTATGCTTTCTTGTGATTTATGCTTTCATTAGAATGCTTGGATATCATTTTTAGATGATGTTACTTTATTTGAAGCATTCCCATATTATGATGTTTAGCATATGATTAGATGATGTGAATTGTTGTAGTAGCATATCTATTGCTTATTGATGTTTAGCATGTGATAGGTGATGTTATCTACTGTAGGATTATCTTATACTTTTCTACTAGCATGTTAGATTTTCTTATGCTTATATTGTTGCATGTTTTAGTAGTGACATCCCTATTATGATAGTACTAACAATTTGGTCGATGACTTGGGATGTTATGCATAGGGGATGGCTAGGATCCATGATGGTCTTATGATGCTATTGACGGTTGGGAGGAACCACGTTCTTAGTTAGTTTTTTTGTGCATTGCAATGTTATTTCCATTTTGCTGCGATGTTCCTTTTAGTTCACTATGATATTTCATTATGTCATTTCCTTTGATGTTTGTTTAGATGGTTAGATTCCATCTTTCTATCTTTTAGCTTTTATCTTGTGTTCTTGCCTTGAATTGTGGTTCCAGTATTCCCCAGTGTGGAGGTTCTAACTCTATTTGGCTTAACGTTCTTCCTTTGAAGTCTTCTTGTCTTTTCTTGGGCGACCATGTGTCAGCATGTTGTGATACAATAAAATATCACATGCCCATTTGAACTCTGTCGTGCACACCCTGAATGTGTCGCACGCCTCTTGGAGTTTTATCATGTGATACTTCACAGTATCACACTCCCTTAGAAGAAATGTCGTACGATACACTTCTAGTGTTGCATGCCCTTTGGAGAAGTATCGCCCAACTCCTGATTGTGTCACCCTCCTTCTAGAGAAATGTTGCATGATACTGGTAAAGTATCACACAATGTTCATAAAGTGTTGCACGATTTTTATGAAACCTACACGGGTGGGTAGCGAGCACTTTTCAGTCTGATCCAAACTTTTTAGGTATGGTTTGGGGTACCCTCTTAGGTGTTCTTCAATCCCTTGGCGGTGCAATTTGAATTTTAGTTGTGTTTATTTTGTTGTTTGTTCTTCGGGGTTTAAAATATATCATTTAAGTATAAGTTGAATATATTTTAATATATGTGATGAATCTTTTGAGATAGGTTTTAGACCTCTTGGAGATAAGATAAAGATTCTAGGAAATTTCAGGGCTTCACAAATCCAATTTTAGCCAATTTTAGGGGCTTCAGGATTTCAGGCTTAGCCAAATTTTAGGATTTTTCATTTTACCCCAGCTTGGTGTTTTGTTGATTAGTGGTCATTTCTTGAGCCCTCATCTTATTTGTGGTGGTTGTCAACTTTTGTTCGTGTGTGTTAGTTTGGTAGTGGCGATTGAAGATCTGTTGGTTGTCGAGATTGTGGTGAAGTCTTCCATTGTGTTCTTTGGGATCCCTGTATGATGTTGTCATGTGCATTCATACTTGTAAAATAAAAATAAAAAAATCTTGGCTTGTATTGAATCCTTGTTCCAAGGATCTCCGGGCGGGGCATTACATCTCAATTTAATCAAACTCTTTAATAGTGGAAAATAGTTGGTAGAAACAAAACTTTTAGTAGAATACCTTTTTTGATCTCATGAATTCAAATTTCCTTGCTCTATGTGATATCATTTACTCCTTTTCCATTCAACAAATTCTACTCCATTTTCATAAATGATGGATTCTCTAATTGCTTTTAAATTTTGGTTGTGTTTTATAAACTCAAACACAAATTGATAGCAAATGGTGCTGGTGCTAGAATTCACATGTTGCATGATATAGTGTTCTGTAGTGTTTACATGAGTTAAATTTAGGTGTTCTAAAATTCTAAATTTAGATTCTGAATGAGTTTGTAATAATTGTATGTTAAACTTTCTAAACTTCTAGAATTTGTCTAGATTTCTATGACTTATAATAATTTTTTCATAAGCAAAAACTTTTTATCAAAAAGTTGTTATATTTTTCTAAATTAAAGAAAATTCTATTTATGTATTTGTTGTGTAACCAATCTCTATGCTTTCTACATTCTTCAAATAGGCCTCTCAAAGATCTGTAGCTTGTTACAACTTTTTCTTTATTTTGGATTCTATTGAGAAACATGTGTCTTGACCTTGCAAGATTTTTCTAGAAAATTCAAAAATTTGTTTGTGCTAGTTTTCCACATGTTTATGTATTGTAAATAGGTGTATGAGTTTCCTTGTCCATAGTAGAATACAAGAGGCCCATTTTTAGACTATTAGTGACTCATTATATGACTTTTATGGGGGTCTAAACTAGGGGACAAAATTATGGACGAGATTACTATTTTACCCAGTTGTTTTCCATCTTGGAAATGTAAATGTAAAAAATGGGCAACATGTGGCATGGTGGTTAAGCCCACGGTTTTATAAAACCACAAGTGGTTTTCAAGTTGTAAAATCACTATATATAGAGGGTTTGGGGAGGAGTTTGATTATTGAGTTATGTTTACAAGACTGGGTGCTAAAAGGTGTCTCTCCTAGTTCGTAACTATGGTGATGCTCCTGTAAGAAATTGCATTGCAAGTGTATTGTAATCTTCTTGATTTGATAATACATATTGCGAGTTTTGGAGTGTGAATTTTTTCTCTCGAAAGGGTTTCCCCATAGTAATCATGGAGTTATGTGTTTATTGTGATGTTTCATTTATGAGTTCTTTTATTTGTCCAATGAAACCTCTAAAATAGTTATTTGAAATTTGCACAACCGTCCTCTCAAGATTAGCGTAGGAAGCATTTCCACACACCTTTGCTTCCTTCTAAGTGGTATTAGAGCCTAGCTAGTTTTGGTTCTATTTGTTGGGTACATGGTTTTTTGAGCTAATCAAGGTTTGAGTGGGAGCTTGTGCAAAGGTTTTCATTGAAAAGATGACAAGCATGTTGGGGAGGATTGATGAAGAGAAGTTTTCTAGCACAAACTTTGAGATGTTGAAGCTAAAAATGGAAGATCTATTGATTTATCATGATCTATTGTCCATGTGATTGATGAGAATAAGTAGAGACCCAAAAAATTGACTTTAGCTGCACAATATGATGTGAAAAAATAGAAAAGCTAAATGTCTCATCAAATTATCTTGCAGACTTAATTATGATAAATGTCCTTGAAGAATCTACTGCAAAGAAGCTATGGAAGAAGCTAAGTGAGATCTATCAAGCGAAATAACTTGTGAACATGATTTTCTTGAGGAAGAAATTATATTCCTTGAGAATGGAAGAAGGTGGATCAATTTATGAGGATTTGGAAAGCTTTAATATGTTGGTGAATTAGTTGACCTCATTTGGGGTGCCAATGGATGAAGAAGAAATGTGCCAACTATTGCTATGTTTTTTGCCAGACTCATGGGACAACCTTGTAATGGATATAGGGAGCACTGCAGTCATCTTGAAGATAGAGAATTTTGTTGGTTCTCTACTTTATATGAGGAGATGAGAAATAAGGTCTCTATGAATGCCAAAGAGGCTTTGAGTATTTGAGGAAGTGAAAAAGAAAGAGGAGAGAATGAAAAGAAACATGGTCATTCTAAGTCCAAGAATAAGGCGAGATCAAAATTCCCTAGTAAGTCTAATGTAATCTATTGGAATTGTAAAAAACTTGGTCACTTCTAAAAGGACTACAAAGAGGAAAAGAAGATGAAGAAGAAGCAAGATTCTAATTCTAAGTTTGAGAAGGAAGATCTAGATTCTTTTATCACAACCTTGGCTAGTTGTGCAGGTGACAATGCATGGTTGATAGACTTAGGTGCATCTTTCTGCATGAATCCTAATAGAAGTTGATTTAGTAAGCATGAAAAGTTGATGGTGGTAAGGTGTATTTGAGTGATAACTTAGTTCTTGATATTTTTGGTTGTGGAAGTATTCATGTGAATTTTTTTGATGGTATAATAAGAAGATTTGATGGTGTCTTGTATATCCTAGGACTAGTGAGATTTTTTAAATCTATTAACAAACTAATAGATGCAGGTGTGCATGTACAATTTTCTAAATTAGGTGTGAAAATGGTGAGGGGTATTATGGTAATAGCAAGATGAAGCAAATTGGGTACATTATACCAACTTGATGCATGCATGGTTGAGTGCAATAGTACTTCTGATAAGATTGTTAAAAAGACTACTTTGTTAGAGAAGGAGAGGGTTTCTCTTTCAATAGATGTTAATAGTTTTTGGGTACCCAAGGGTGCTTTATCTACCAAATCAAAGTTGTCTTTGGAGAAGACTATGTTATGGAACCAAAGACTCAACCATATAGGTGAGAAAGGTCTACATACCTTGAAAAATAAAAACTTTGTTGATGGGTTGAATGATTGCAATCTTGAGTTCGATTATTGTGAGCATTGTATTTATTGAAAAAAAAATTGCATTCGATTTTACTCAAGTTCTCATGAGTCCTCATGTATTTTGGATCTAATCCATTCATATGTATTTGGTCCAGTAGATGTTTCTTATATTGGTAGATCAGTTTATTATGTTTCTTTGATTGATGATTTTACTAGAAGAACATGGGTTTATTTTCTTAGGAGTAAAGTTGATGTTTTTAGTTGTTTCAAAGAATTAAAAGCAATGGTTGAGTTATAGAGTGGAAAGAAAATAAAATGTTTAAGAATTCATAATGGTGGTGAATTTCACTCCAATGATTTTGATGCATTATGTAACGATTGTGGTATTAAAAGAGGGAGAAAAACTCTATATTCTCCACAACAAAATGGAGTTATAGAAAAATGAATAGGACCTTAATGGAGAAGGCTAGGGTTATGCTGAATGGAGCTAGATTGGAATAAAAGTTATCATGGGATGAAGCTATAGCCAATTCCTGCTACTTGATAAATAGGTTTTATACATCAACTCTTGTTGATAAGACACCAATGGAAGCATGGTCAAGTCGCAAGCCTTCATTTCAACATCTGAGAGTTTCTAGTTGTGAAGCATATGCTCATGTGCCAAAGAAGAACCAAGACAAATTGGATAACAAAGTTGTCAAATGTATCTTCATTGGAAAGGATACAAGATTTGGGATGGTATTACACAAAAGGTAATTTATTCCATAAGTGTTATAGTGCAACCAAACCAAACAAAAGAAAGAGATGTGATTCAAATTCTTGCTACACCTAAGAAAGTCAAATCAAGGCCCATAGAAAGACAAGACATTGAGGAGAGGTCTACATTTTAGAATCATAAGAAGAAGAGGGAGAACTTGAACACAAACCTAGACTAGATCTTGTAGGAAGGTCTAGTAGATAGAAGAAAGCACTAGAGAGGTATGTATATTCTCCTTATGATTGAAGGTGTATATTTTCTTTGAATGTTGATATTGATGAACCAAGATCTGTAGAAGAGGCTCTTGGTATATATAATTTAGAGTCCTAGAAAATAGCCTTAGATGAATAGATGTTAGCTCTTAAGAGAAAAGACACATGGGACCTTGTACCATTGCCTGAAGGGAAAAAGCTTGTTGGTTGTAAATGGGTGTTCAAAATAAAGATATGTTCACTATGGAAGCATTGAGAAGTATAAAGCGTGTTTGGTTGCAAAATGTTACTCTCAAGTTACAGGAGTTCATTATGGTGAAATTTTTTCTCCTGTAGAAAAAATGACATCTATTCAATTTTTACTTTCTATTGCAACTGATTATGATCTAGAAGTTGAGAAGATGGATGTGAAGACAACTTTCTTTGATAGAGATTTGGAGGAAGAAATTTATATGACACTGCCAGAGCACTATGCGGTGAAACGTAAAGGTCATTTGGTTTGTAAGTTGAAGAAATCCTTGTATGGTTTAAAGCAAAGTCCTAGGATGTGGTACTAAAAGTTTGATACATATGTGTTGAGTTTGGGATTTGTGCAATCTAAATTTGATCACTATATATATATCTAAGGTTTGATGGTGATCATTTCCTAGTTATTGCCTTATATTTTGTTTATTAGCAAAGGAAAAGGTTTGGTTGCAGAGTTAAAATATCATCACTCAACAAAGTTTGAAATGAAAGATCTTGGTATAGCAAGGCACATTCTAGGAATGGAGATTATAAGAGATAGGCAAAACAGAAAGCTTTGGCTAGGCCAAAGTAAGTATGTTGGTACTACTATAAAATGATCCAATGTGTCAGATTCTATACCTAAGTATTCCTATTACAATGGGAACAAAGCTTTCTAGCTCAGAATGTCCAACATCCCCATTGGAGATGGAAGAGATAAATTGAGCACCATACCAGAGTGTTGTTGGAAGTTTTATGTATGCTATGGTTTATAAAAGACCATACATTTCCCAAGCAATGAGATTACTTTCCCATTACATGTCTAAACCAGGAAGAGCACATTAAAATGCAGTAAAAACAGTTTTCAAATACTTGTGGGGTACCTAAAAGTACTCTATATGTTTTCATGGAATAGAAAATGTGCATTCCTTAGATATTCAAGGCTATGTGGATTTAAAATGGGATGACAATGTTGATAGAAGAAGATCCACCCATGTATATGTGTTTAAAATATTTGGTGGTGCAATTAGTTGGATGAGCAAGAGATAGGTTGTGGTCACTTTGTCCACTACAAAGGGAGAGTATATGATAGCTAATCATGCCTAAAAGGAAGCCATTTGGCTAAAGAGATTGCGTTTAGATATAGAGTTCAAATAGGGTACAATGATAACTTATAGTGAAAGTTAGAGTGCAATATGCCCAACAAAGAACCCAATATTTCATGGGAGGACCAAGCACATTGATGTACAATATCATTTTGTGAGAGATATAGTGGAGGATAGCAAGGTGAAGTTGGAGAAGGTATAAAATTTGGCAAATGTTGCTAATGCATTAACTAAGCCTATGGGCATAGAGAATTTCAAATGGCACTCAAAGTCTATGGGCCTCCTTACTCCTACCAATTAAGTCCATGACACTTTGGGTACCTTGACTCTTGCAAGGTGTTTGACAAGTGGTAGAATGTTGAGAAACATGTGTCTCAACTTTGCAATCTTTTTGTAGAATATTCCAAAATTTGTTTGTGGTAGTTTTCCACCTGTTTATGTATTGGAAAAGGTTAATGAGTTGTTAGAAATGTACGTTGTCCATAGTAGAATATAGGAGGGCCATTTATAGAGCATCAGGGACTCATTATATGACTTTATGGGGGTCTAAACTAGGGGTAAAAATTATGGATGGGATTACTATTTTAACTTGGTTGTTTTTCCATCTTGGAAATGTAAATGTCAAAAATGGGCAATATGTGGTATGATGGTTAATCCCATGGTTCTATAAAACGACAAGTGGTTTCTAGGTTGTAAAATCACTATATAAGGAGGGCTTGGGGAGGAGTTTGATTTTTGAGTTCTATTTGTAAGATTGGGTGCTAGAAGCTGTCTCTCCAAGTTCAAAGCTATCGTGATGCTCTTGCAAGAACTTGCATTGCAAGTGTATTGTAATCTTCTTGATTTGATAATACGTTATGCAACTTTTGGAGGGTGGGATTTTTCTCCAAGAAGGGTTTCCCCACGATAATCACTGAGTTATGTGTTTATTGTGATGTTTCATTTATGCACTTTTATTTGTCCATTGAAATCTATGTAATAGTTAGTTGAAGTTTGCATAGTCATCCTCTCAAGATTAGCATAGGCAACATTTTTGCATACCTTTTCTTCCTTAAAGATTCCTTCCTTCACTATTCTAAAAAATCTCTATCCTTTCTGTAATATTTTTGTATTTATTGAGGATTCATTCTACATCCTATGTAATAGGGCTTTATAGATCTTCAATGCATCCCCTCTATGAAAGAACACAATCCCATAATCCCATTCCACTCTTCATTTTATTTGATATATCTCTACTTTCTAAAACTCATAAATTAAAGTATTTACTATTTGTAAATAGTATGATATAAGTCTTAAAATGACTAAAACACTCAAACAACTAAACATGAGAGGAGAATGTGAAGGCATATGCTCCCCATCATTATACAATTGGTAAGCTAACTGTGGGAATCTTCATTAACTCTAGTGGATGTTGTTCATATGGGGAGAGAATAGGAGTCATAAATGGAATGATGGGAGACAATATTCCATCGCAAGAGGAGGTGATAACATTTCTTAAGGAGAACAAGATTGGAAAATACAAGAATTACAAATAGAAGCCCATTGTATTAAAGACCTTTGCCAACTCTGGTATAGAGATAGTGGTAGGAGTGGCCAATTCCAATTTAAAAAATATGTCTTCCAACAAGAGTGCAACAATGGAGAAGGAAAATGAGTATATAAAGCTCTACTATCCTACCACCAACATCCAATACATTACAATGGGAGATGAAGTATTGGGAGTGCCCAAAGCTGCCATTTATGTAGAATATCTTCTTCCTGCCATGAAAAACATCCAAAATACTCTTGTCAATTCCAATCTGGATAAAAAGATCAATGCTTCCACTATTTTCTCAGTGAACATTATTCACAACTCCAACTTTGCAAATGAATATCTCCATCCAAGGTGGCATTCATTGATTTGGTGAAGAATCAAATGACATCTCTTCTTCATTTTTTGAATGACAATGCTTCTCCTTTTATGGCCAACGTGTTCCCATACAAAAGATATTTAGAGAACAATGCCCTTGGTTTAAATTTCTCTCTATTTAAGAGCTTAGATGATGATGTGAGAGACATAGATGTGATCTACATGAACTTGTTCAGTGCTATGGTATATGCCTTTTACTTTGCTATGGAAGACATGGGGCATCCTAACATACCCATTATTGTATTTGTCATAGGATGACCTTCAAAGGGCAATGGAGATGTGACTATAGATCATAATGCTCAAATTTACATGAACAATATCATCACACATATTTTGTCAAAAATAGGGGTGCCCAAGAAGCATGGTAGAAGTATAGAGAATTATATCTATGCTCTTTTCAATGAGAAAAGTAAGGAAAACATGGAGGAGTCAGAGAAAAATTATGGCCTTTTCTATCCCAACAAAACTATTGTGTATCTTGTCATCTTCTCTCCCATCTTTTCTAAGATAATGAGCCTACTCCTTTATATTAAGATGGAAGAATAGAGGGATTCTAGTATTGTGCAAAGAGTTATGTGTGGTTAGAACTCTCTACTTACTATTTTATACCTTCTAAACTCTCTGCTTACCAATTCATACCTTCTGAACTATCCAATAGAAAATTAAGTGTAGGTCTTATAGATTTTGAATAGTAATTGGGTATAGTGATCTTATATGAATCTAAGTGGTTAACTAATTCAATCTCAATCCTTATTATTAAGCTGAAGTTTATTGGATTGGAAAGTGTAAGTTTTAATCAAGTAGATAAAACTAATAATCATTTGTAACACAATGATAGAAAATTGAGACAAAAAACATAACACTCAGTTTAACCTAGTTTAGAAAAACTTGTCTACATGCACTCTTGAAACAAGGAAATATTTTATTAACCTTTAACCAATACATAAAATCCATGAAACATGCACATAACCATTTATAGAAGCATACACATCTAACAATTGAAGAGATTGGAGAAGGTGAAAGGTTGTGACCATTGGACTTTACATACCATTTAATAATCTCCCACTTAGAGTCCAACTGGTACAACCATGAATAACAAAATCCCTACTTTATTCCTTTAATGTTACATTATAACATCCCTCTGAGAAGACTTTAATTGTGCCAAACCCTATTCTAGAACACTTTCAATGAGCCTTATCCAAGGGAGATTGCTCTTATAAATCTACAAGGTGTCGTTAATACCATTTTGAATCACATCATTGTTAGTTTTGAAGTTGAGGTTGATTCTAGTTAAAAAATAATTAAGGATAGATTAGTACAACTGAAGAGTAGCTTAAAATATGGTAGGGTTAAGTTGTTGTGTGAGAGACATTTAATAGAAATTTCTAATTGGAAAAGTATGAGACCATATATAACTTAGCTAGAATGAATTTATCTAGATCATATGTTTGAAAAAGAAAGAAAGATAGAAATACTCAAATTCAATCATTCTAATAAGTTAGTCTAAAAGGTGACACAAATTTGTACTTTTACCCACATGTTATTTATATTGTTAAACTTCAATATTCTCTAGTGATTTTATTCTGAGTGTTGAAATGTTGGGCTGATCTTTTTTTTTGCTAAGATATTTAAATGTGATTGAGAAATGACATCTTTTTTTGAAGATACAAATTGTGTGTCCTTTGGGATTGCTTAAACATATGATCAAGTGTATTCCAAAAACTTATACTTGTCTTGAGTCATATTGAAAGGTTTTTGTCATAGATTGTGAAACTGGTTGATAAAAGTCAAAATTGGTAACTTAAAGTGAATAAATTGATAATTTTTTCTTACTCCTTGTAAGTCATAAGTTTTTGAAGTCCTTATTTGTTTGGCTCATAAGAAGGCCATAATGAAAGCATTATATTTTCTTGAGACTTGATGATTGTGATTTTGTGTGTTTGAGATTGAGAGTTTCATTATTTTTATTACTACAGATACCAGTGAGATGTCTAATCTTGTGGTTAGTGAAAAGTTAGATAGTTCTCATTACGCTAATTAGAAATGTGAGTTGGAATTAATTTTACAAATGAAAGGTTTATGGGAAGTAGCCACAAAAGAAAAATCTATAGATTGAAGTCAACATGATAAATGGGATAAAATGGATATAAATTTATGTGCTACACTTTTATGGAAAATTAGTCCAGGGATTAGGCCTTATGTTCAAAGTTTAAAAAAAAAACAAAGAAAAAATGGGACACTTTGTAAACAATGTATGAAAGAACAATTAATTTAAAAGTGATGGATATTAAGATGCAATTAAATCATTAGGACATGAAAGTAGGAGATAGCATGAATGATCATATTGCTAAATTGAAAAATTTAAGAAATCAACTTGCAATGATGAAGGTTGAGTATGAAGATGATGAAATTATAGATTTTCTTTAATTGAAAATCTTCTAGAGGAGTATAATAATATCATCTATACTTTGGAAATAATTAATAAATTTGAAATTATAAAACTGGAAGAATTATATTGTGCTTTGTTAAATGAAGAAGAAAGACTTAAAATATTTACAAGCGAGTCTATCAAGAATCAGATATTTGTAGCTAGAGGAAAATACAAAAATCACAATCAAGGAAGATCATATCAAAATCAAATAACTAATCAAGGAAATCAATATAGAAATAATCAAAGACAATGGACTCAACAAAGAGATAATTAAAATATGAAAATTATTAAAGGGCACAAATGAATGGATAAATTACAATAATAATTTTAAAAGAGAAAGTACTATCAAATGTTACATGTGTGGAAAAGAAGGGCATAAAAGTGATCAATGTTTTAATAAATGGAAAAGGAGATTTAATGAAAGAAGGCAATCATTTTTTCAAGAAGAGGGTGATCATCATATAATGATATCTTCTTTATCTACTCAAGGTGATTCAAGTAATGCATGGTATATTGATTTAGGAGATAGGAAACATATGAATCACAACAACAATATCTTTAGCTCTATAGAAGAAAAAAGAGGTACAAAAATATTTTTTGGTAATGATAGTTCACATGACATAGAAGCAATAGGTACAATTTCAATTAACAACAATGAGGAAATAACTAATGTGAATTTTGTACCAAGGTTAACCAAAAATATTTTTTAGTCAATCAAATAACTCAACATGGCTATAAGGTGGAATTTTATTTGGATAAGTGTTTATTCAAGAATATTAATGATGAATATAAAATAGTGACTAGAGGAGTTTAGAATGCTAGAATATACAAATTTTTAGCATGTGTTGATCTAGGAAGGCTTATATCACTACAAGATCATCCTTAAGTGAGTTGTGGCATCAAAGATATGGTTATTTAAATTATCAAAGTTTGGCTATGCTTTCAAAGGTGAATATGGTTAATGGATTACTTTGGATAAAATTAAACACAAATGTGTGTGCAGGATGCATGGTTGGTAAAAAAACATAGAGACACTTGTGAGAGGTCTACACGTAGAGAAAAGAAAAGTCTAGAATGTGCATAGTGATTTGTGTGGTCCAATGTATCCAACATCAAAGGGAGGAGCTAGGTATATCTTGACATTTATTGATATATTTTCAAGGAAATTTTGGGTTTACTTCTTGAAGACAAAAGATGAAGTGTTTAAAAAAATTGAAATATTTAAAGCTCTTGTGGAAAATGAAAGTGGTGATAAGATCAAGCAAATTAGAACTGACAATGGTGGAGAGTAAACAATAAGTTCAAATCATTTTGTGAGTATTATGGGATCAAGAGAGAAATGACTATTAGATATACTCCTCAATAAAATGGCATTGCTAAAAGGAAGAATATGACTTTAGTGGAAATGATATGTTATATGATACAATCTAAGAACCTTCCTTTATTTCTATGGGATGAAGCTGTTAAAATTGCATCTCATGTTTTGAATAGAATATCCTTTACAAATGTTTTGCAAAATACTATTCTTCAAGAAGCTCTAAGTGGGAGAAAACCTAATGTTAAGTATTTTAGAGTGCTTGGATGTGAAGCATATGCTCATGTACTAGATGAAATTAGAGAAATAAATTTGATAAGAAAAGTATCAAGTGCATCTTTGTGGGGTATGATGACCAAAGGAAAGGATATTGGTCGTATGATACTAGTGTGAAAGATGTGTTTACAAGTAGGGATGTCAAGTTTAATGAAGGGTTTGAAGATGTAACAAAATCATCTCATATTCCACAAGTGGCCATAGATGACCATGAATCTCCCAATAATGTTTAAATTGGTGAAACTGATAAGGAAACCTCTAATATAGTTGAAGAATCTAGTCCTCCTTCAAAAACCAAAAGTATTCAAGATATTTATCAAAGGACTTGATGGGGACACAACCCAAGCACATAATGGACACAACAGGAGAGGGAAAATTGTATTAACTGTGTAAATATGCTAATACATTCAGTAGAGAGAAAATAGACTTCAAAACATGCCCTAAGGGCTTACAATAGCATAAGTCTAGAGATAAATTCTTCTTCCAGTAACTTCTCTCAAACTCCACTCCTAACTACCTTTTACAATGCCAAAAATGTTCTTAAATAGACTCTTGAGGGTTAAGGATTAGGAATACATTCTAGAAAGTGCTAGTTGGCATCCACCAACCAAATAGAAGGCTCTAGAAGTCACATTAGAAGTCAACACAAAATTAGAAGAATTTAGAAACGGTAACCGAAATTTCGAGAGGCATAACTTTTGAACCGTAGCTCCGATTGACGAACTGTTTACATTTTCAAAAAGCTTTCGAAGCGCTCTATAGCCCTATGGACCGGATTTTATCATCCCCCATTTTTTGGCCCTGTTCTAGGTTATTTAATGCCCCTAACTTGACTTCAAAGCATTCTTAGGAGGTTTCCAGAAATTGAAAAACTGCGATAACTTTCAAATCGTGGGGCCTTTTAACCTGATTCTTTTTCTGGAATGCTCTAAATTACAATGAAAATCATCCAACCAATTTACACCTTCTAGTTCACCAAAATGATGGCTTAATTACATACTCCTTTTTTTTTGCATTTACACGTATCCCAAGGTGATTACAAACTCTAACCCACAACACTAATAGTGGAATTGTGAGAGTTGGAACATTTATTTGACCCAAATGGGTATGCAAAAATGAAAACACATGAAACATAAACTAAGTCTAAGTACATTTTTTTTGGGTGACACAAGATTGCCCTTATACCTCTGGATACTCTTGCATTAGACACCCAGAGTAGATTGAAAAGTGACCTCGTCACTTTATGAATGGTAGAGGAAAATGGGAAACCTTAGCTGATGATATCCAAGTTGAGTCCTCTATTAGCCATCCTTTCCACTTGACCAGATACTCTTCATACTGCCTATTTTTGGTACTCTTGCCCACATGATGATCTAGAATGTCTTCTATCTCCTCCTTCTTAGAAGCAGGAATTGGACATGGCTCTAACATAAGCTCCTCATCTGCACCATCATTATGATACTCTGTTAAGTCTGCAATGTTGAAAATAGGAGAAATGTGAATACCATCTGGTCACTCCACTTCATATGCATTTCTTGAGTCATGTTTCTTCAAAATTTTGCAGGGGCCAAATTTTTTCATTTTCAGCTGGTTGTAAGTACCGGCTAGAAATCTTTCTTTTCGTAAGTGTACCATGACTAGATCCCCTACTTGGAATTCCTTATGTCTACTCCTTTGATCAGCCCTAGCTTTATACTCTTGATTCATCTTGGTAATGTGTGCCTGGACCTCCTCATGTAGACGCTTGATATGTTCAGCAAATTCTTTAGCTTAGCACTTGTCTTCCCCCTTTGCTCTATCTTCCTCAATTCTGGTGCAGTCCTTGAGCTACTTCCATATACAATTTGGAATGGTGATCTACCAGTACTCCTATTTATAGAGTTATTGTAAGCAAACTCTGCCTATGGTCGAATCAAATCCCACCCCTTGGGCTTATCCCCAACTAAACATCTCAGCAAATTGCCCAGACTTCTATTTACCACTTCCTTTTGTTTGTAAGTCTGCGGGTGATGTGTGGAACTAAATTTCAAGTCTGTTCTCAACTTCTTCCATAATGTTCTCTAGAAATACCCCACAAATTTAGTATCTCTGTCAAAAACTATACTCCTTGGAAGACCATGTAGTCTTACAACCTCTCTGAAAAACAAGTCTGCAATATGGACAACATCATGAGTTTTGTGGCATGGAATGAAATGTACCATATTGGAGAACCTATCAACCACCACAAATACTGAATCATTACCCCTTTATGTCCTCGGCAATCCAAGAACAAAATCCATACTTATGTCCTCCCATGGCTTTGATGGAACAGGCAATGGTTGATATTGTCCAGTATTGTGACTAAATCCCTTGGCCACTTGACAAATCTAACAACTTTGTACAAACTTCTTCACATCCTATGAAATCTGAGGCCAAAAAAAATATTCTCTAAGAATGGCAATGGTCTTATCTCGACCAATGTCCTGCCATCCCTCCACTGTGTTTCTCCTTAATCAAATTTTCCCTCATGGAACTCCTTGGAATGCACAATTGGTTTCCCTTGAATAACATACCATCCTAAATCAAATAGTCTAACCACTTAGTTCTATCTATAGCAACAGGCTTTTTACAAGCTTTCCATGCTTCAGCAAAATCAGGATCCTCAGGGTATAGAGTCTTGAGTTCACCAAACCCAACTACTTCAACCTGCATTACTATAAGCAACAAATATCTCCTACTTAGTGCATCTGCAAGCCTATTAGATTTTCCACTTCTATGCTTCAACACAAATGTATAGCTTTGCAAGAACTCTACCCACTTCATATGCCTCTAATTCAATTTACCTTGGCTATTTAGGTACTGTAACACCTAATGATCAGTATATAAAAAAAATTCCTTTGGCAATAAATAATGCCTCCATTTATTTAAGGCCTTAACTATTACATAGAACTCTTGATCATAAACAGAATACTTCTTTTTCACATCATTCAATTTTTCACTAAAATATGCAATAGGCTTACCTTCTTGGCTTAATACAGCCCCAATAGCACTGCCAATAGCATCACAATCCACCTAGAACACCTTTCTAAAATTTGGAAGTGCTAACACAGGTTGTTCTATCACCTTCTTCTTCAGCAATTAAAAACTTCTCACAGCTGCTGCAGTCCATTTGAACTCTTTTCTATCCCCTCTTATTGTGTCAGTCAGGGGTGCACATATGCCACTGAAATTCTTAATGAACTTCTTGTAAAAAATAACCAGACCATGAAATGTTCTTACCTTAGTAGCAGACCTTGGAGTAGGCCATTCCAAGATGGCTTTTACCTTCTCTAGATCCATTTTGAGACCTTCAGGTGATATAACAAACCCCAAGCAGACTAACTCCCTTTTTGCAAAGATACACTTCTTTAGATTAATTAACAGTTTCTCTTCCTTTAACTTTTCAAGGACACTACGAATATGCCATAAATGTTCTTCCAAAGTCTTGCTGAAAATTAAAATATCATCCAAATAGACAATAACAAATTTTCCCAAGAACTTCTTAAGTACCTCATTCATAAGCCGCATGAAGGTGCTTGGGGCGTTCGTCAATCCAAAGGGCATGACGAACCACTCATAAAGACCCTCCTTGGTCTTGAATGTTGTTTTCCACTCATCTCCTTCTCGTATCCGTATTTGATGATAGCCACTCTTGAGATATATCTTTGTGAAGTACTGAGCTCCACTCAAGCAGTTCATAAGATCATCCATTCTTGGCAAAGGAAACCAATACTTGATGGTTATCCTATTTATAGCTCAAGAGTTTGTACACATCCTCCACTCTCCATCCTTCTTTGGTGCCAGTATTGTAGGTACTGCACATGGACTTAGGCTCTCCCAAATTAGGCCCTTCCTCAATAGCTCTTGAACTTGTCTATTTAGCTCATCAGTTTTAGTAGGAGTCATCCTATGAGCAGCCTTGTTAGGAAAACTAGCTCCTGGAATTAAATCTATCTGATGATTGATTTGCCTTACTGGTGGCAATCCTTCTGGAACATTATTAGAGATGATATCTCCAAACTCACCTAGTAAATCTGAAACTTCAAGTGGTATTTCACTACTACCTTCTTTATCTTTCCTAGGGATCAAAGCATAGCACATATGCTGATGTTTCATGCCATCTAAAAACTTCCTTCCATCAAGAAGACAAATCCTAGCACTGCTACATACCTTTTCGCCTTCCTTTTTCATGGGCTTCAGTTTGTGGCGAACTCCATCCTTTGTTAGAGAGTATATGTTTGCATGACCATCATGCACTGCATGCCTATCAAACTGCCATGGTCTTGCCAACAATAGATGGCAAACATCCATTGGAATAACATCACAGAGAACTTCATCATGGTAACTCTCAATTTTGAATTTCACTAAACATTGTTCACTTACCAGGACCTTATGATCATCTTTCACCCAAGCAATCCGATAGGGCTGGGGGTGTTTCTCCCTCTTGAGCTTTAGTTTAGAGACCATCTCCTCTGATACCAAGTTATCAGTGCTACCACCATCAATGATCACATCACAACATTTATCCTCACACTTGCACCTAGTACGGAATAAACTCCTCCTTTGTCCTGGTTCAATCTCACCACTTAGTAGGACCCTTTCATTTACTAGTCTCTCCTCTTTCTGTATCCTCTGAATGTGATGATTGTGTATCCTCATCCACATGAGCAACCCTAGCTCGACCCTCAGCTCTCCTATCTATCCTTCCTTGTCATTGAGGGCTTTCAAAGGCACGATGAACTTGTTCATTGCAATGGAAATAGGTACTGTGGAAGCCTCTTCTTCCTTGTCCATGTCCTCTACCTCTTCCTCTCTGATTTCTAAAGTCTTGATCACGGGAGTGGTTGAAATCCTCATTCCTCTAGTTCCTGCTAGTACCCACGTCTTCATTTTTCTTTTGGGTTTCATTTCGGCCTCCAAATAACCTACCACTACCCCTTCCTCCTTGACCACACCCTCTTTGTCTCCCTTCAAAGCTTTTATTCAGCTTCTCTTCAACTCACAGGGCAAAATGGTATGCCTCTTCAATACTAATCATTCTTACCAGACTTAATTCCTCTTGGATGCTAGGTCACAACTCACTGATATAATGAGCAACCTTCTCCTTATTTGCTTCTACATGCCCCGCTCTAATAAAAAGTCAATAAAACTCCTTTGTATATTCTTGGACTGAATTTCCTACTTGCTTTAACCCATGCATCTTCTTAAACAAATCAAGCTCGTAGTCAACAGGAATGAACTGCTTCTTTAGTTTGTCCACCATGCGATCCCACCTTGTGATCTTATCCTTTCCTCTTCTATTTCTTTCTAATTGAACCTCTTGCCTCTAGATTTTGGCATGTCCTTTCAGTTTGGCCTTTGCAAACTTAACCCTATCTGGGTCCCTGATATCCTCATACTCAAAGTATTCTTCCAGTTCATTGATCCAATCGATCAACTCATCTGGTTTCAAATTTCCTGAAAATAAACCCACATCAATTGTAGGTCTCTTCCCAAACTTAGTAATGGCCCTAAAAAGCCTTTCCTCTGCCTGATTCAGAACTTCCCCATCAACTTCCCCTTTTGGTCCAATTTCTTCTTCTTCATTGTCGTCCTCACTTTCGTCACCTGCAGTAACATTTGTTCCTCTACGTAGCTCCTCCTACAATGCTTGTACCTGCCTTTGGAGGGCTCTAACCTCCTCAGGATTAATAGCTCTAGCCCTTCCACCACACTCTTTTCATGGAGGCATCTTCTTAATTCAAACCCATAACCACACAGTCCTAGTGCAAACTGCCTCAGAGTTGGCGCTCTGTCTACACACTCAAGAAAACTAGCTCTAATACCACTTGATGGGGACACAAACCAAGAACAGAATGGACACAACAAGAAAGGGAAAATTGTATTAACTGTGTAAATATGCTAATACATTTAGTATAGAGAAAATAGACTTCAAAACATGCCCTAAGGGCTTACAATAGCATAAGTCTAGAGATAAATTCTTCTTCCAGTACCTTCTCTCAAACTCCACTCCTAACTGCCTTTTACAATGCCAAAAATGTTCTTAAATAGACCCCAAAGGGTTAAGGATTAGGAATACATTCTAGAAAGTGCTAGTTGGCATCCACCGACCAAATAGAAGGCTCTAGAAGTCGCATTAGAAGTCAGCACAAAATTAGAAGAATCCAAAAATGGTAACCGAACTTTCGGGAGGCATAACTTTTGAACCGTAGCTCCGATTGACGAACCGTTTACATTTCTGGAAAGCTCTCGAAGCGCTCTATAGCCCTATGGATCAGCTTCACTTGTCCCACATTTTTTGGCCCTATTTGAGGTCATTTAATGCCCCTAACCTGACTTCAAAGTATTCTTAGGAGGTCTCCAAATTTTGAAAAATTGCAATAACTTTCAAACCGTGGGGCCTTTTGACCTGATTCTTTTTCTGGAATGCTCTAAATTAAAATGAAAATCATCCAACCAATTTACACCTTCTAGTTCACCAAAATGATGGCTTAATTACATACTCCTATTTTTTTGGCATTTACACATATCCCAAGGTGATTAAAAACTTTAACCCAGAACACTAATAGTGGAACTGTGAGATTTGAAACCTTTATTTGACCCAAATGGGTATCTAGAAATGAAAACACATGAAACAAAAACTAAGTCTAAGTACATTTTTTTTTGGGTGACATAGGATTGCCCTTATACCTCTAGATGCTCCTGCATCAGGACTCAAAAAAAAAAAACTATGCCTTAATGACCACCATAATGAAGACTAATGATCCTTAAACACATAAAGGGACTAAAAGAAAACATGAATGAGGAGAAGCTATGCAAAATGAGTATGACTCCTTGATAAAAAATAATAGTTGGGAATTGGTAGAGTTTCCAAAGGTTAAGAATAAGTGGGTTTATAAAACTAAATTTAAGTTAGATGTGACTATTGAAAAACACAAGGCTAGAATAGTGGCCAAAGGGTATTCACCAAAAGAGGGGATCAATTACATCGAAACCTTTGCTCTAGTAGAAACGATTAGTATTGTAAGGACTATTATAGCATTTGCAACTCATTTCAAGTGGTCTCTTCACCAATTGGATATTAAAAATGCATTTTTGAATGGTGAAATTGATGAAAATATCTATACACTCAGCTTAAAGGATTTGAAATTATAGGACGAGAACATTTGGTTTGTAAATTAAGGAAGCTTCTATATGGTTTAAAACAAGCTTCAAGGGCTTGGTATGCTAAAATTGATGAATTTATCCAAATTCAAAGCTTCCTTAATTATCCTCATGATCCAAATTTATATATGAAGGAATTTGATGATGATGGAATCATCATTATTGTGCTTAATGTTGATGATCTTATCATTACAGGACATAACATATATCACATTAGTAACATAAAGTTAAATTTGCAAGATACATTTGAGATGAGAAATCTTGATTTTCTACACTATTTTCTTAGCATACAAGTATGGAAAAATGATGATGGTACTTACCTTTCTCAAAAAAGGTATGCTCTTGACTTTTTGAGAAAGTTTAGAGTGTAAGGCTATAAGAGTTTTCCTACTCCAGTTTCTCCAGGACTCAAGTCAAGCAAGGACATGGAAGGTGAAGATGTTGATCCTACCCTTTATAGGCAATTAGTTGATAGTCTTGTGTATTTGACACACACTCGACCATATATTGCTTTTGCAATTAGTTTGGTTTCTATATTTTTGAGTTCTCCTAGCATTCCACATCGGACAACAGCCAAAATAATACTAAGATATGTGAAAGGGACTTTGACAATGAGCATCTATTATTAATCTCATAGAGATCTTTCCCTCGTTATTTAGATTTTGATTGGAAAGGATATCAATATGATCATAGGTCCACTACATGTTAAATGTTGTTTATCTTGGTACATATCCCATTTCTTGGTGTAATAAAAAGAAATATATCATTTCTCTATCTACTACATAAGTTGAATACAATGCAACAAATGAAGCAAAAAAAGAAATCATTTGGCTACAAGCTATTCTATCCATGCTCAAGAAACATTATGTAGGGCCTTTTTTACTTCATTATAATGATAAAAGTGTCATCTCATTGTCTAATAATCTAGTGTTTCATGCTCGGACCAAACATATTGAGGTTTTCTATCATTATATCCGACATCTAATCCAACAACATTGATTCATCTACAATATTGCAAAAAAAAGGACCATATTACTGATTTATTCACCAAGGCCTTATGTGAAGCTGAATTTATATATCTTCGACATCTTTTGGGCCTATAAGAAGTCACATGATTGTCTCATGGTTTTCATTCAAGGGATATTCTAGTGAATTCCAACCATTGTATTTAGGAAATACATGATTGTAAATGGCTACCTAACAAGGCTTTAGGTCAGGACCCATCATATCTAGATTATGGGGGGATATTTTAGATGGTTTAAAAATTTAACATAGTTAGCATAATTAATTTAGGGGGATTTTGAAGTAAATAAATTACTGCAACTACCATGGTCAATACCAATTTCTAGAAAGATACTTAAAACATGTGCAACCACTGACTATCATCTACAATCGTTTTTCCTGTCGCCCAACTACTTTTGATGAACATGATTCATTTATATTGTAACTACTTCTTAAACTATAGTTATGCACATTAATTGTATTTATCATTATAAATAGAATTCGTGAGCTTAGGATATCAGTGCTCAATTTGGTGTAATCTATTGTGTTATGTTATGTGTTTTTTAATAGGTTTTCAGTTTTCACCTCATTGTCATATTTTTCAAGATGGGAAAATTGAAAGTTGACATCATTGACATTGCACAAATTTTTTTTTGTATTCTCTTCCTTTCCATTTTTTACAAGCTCTTTGTTGTTTTATTTTGATCATAGTGCTATATCATTGCTTTGTTCTAAACAATCCGGTTCATCTATTTCCATTGGTACAATTTCACATTCAACATAAGTAACTCTTTCTTCACTAGATGCTATTTTAAACTTTTTAAAATCAGATTTTCTAATTTCTTGTCTTATGCTTTAGCTACTCTTTTTCAACATCTTGTTGATGTCGATTTCTAAGAATCTTGTGCCACCATTTCATTGTTGTTGTGAATAACTCCCACTTCATTGAGAGTCTCTACCAGATATAAAGTATCTATTTTACTTCCTTTTACAATTAATAAAGACCCTTTTGTCACTTCCATTTACTAGATTCAAACCTGACATAAAATCCTTGAGAGGATAATTGCCCGACTAAAATAGATTTTTGAGCCGAGGGACATACTTAACATCAGGATAGAAGCTAACTATTTTAATTGGCTAGTTTTAATAGAACTTCTCAGTTTCCAACAATATTTAGAAATTTATCATCAACAAGAAATAACTTACCAAAATTGACACTTTGAAAGGTTTTGAAAAACTCTTTATGTGGGGTAGTATGGAATGATGCTCCTTCATCGAGCACCCAATCATTTGCTACAACTTTTGTTGAAGTTAAAGTAAGAACCTCCTCATACTCCATATATGATCCTTTATTTCAGCCAAGATCTACTACCAATTGTAAGATTTGATCGAGCAGATAAACCAAATAAATATACCCAAGACAATAATACAAATTAAGACAAAACACATAGCACTCAATTTAATGTGGTTCGACAAAACTTGCCTACGTCTACTCTTGTAGCAGGGAAGTCTCTTATTAACCTTTAACCAATACATACAATCCATGGCATGTACACAACAATTTAAGAAGCATATACATCTAACAAGTGAAGAGATTGGAGAAGGTGAAAGATTGTGACCATTGGACTTCACATACCAAATAGAAAAATTATAGATCTTGCCTAAGCTACAAGTAATGTAAATATACTGATTAAAATAGAGACATTTTCTTATTATTTATTTGAACAATTTTTCAATTCCTTACAATATGCTCTCAATTACGGTGCTGCATTTTTTCTTTTAAGTTGTTAATATATATTATATATCAAAAGGACAACTATGAGGACAACTATTTCAAAAGGAATCTTAAAGAAGCCATTGAAATCAATAACCACCCCATCAACCTTAACCATGATGATGGTTGGATCCTCAACCCTTTGTGGCAACCAATGTTAGCCTCTAGGTGCATAGACCATCATTGCGAGGGGTAATCTCTCTCCCCCCCCCCCCCCCCCCACTCTCTCCCATCTTGCTTGGTCGCTCCTGCTCCACCGGTAGGGTTTCCTTCTTTCCCTTGGTTGTCTCTTTCTTTGTTTTTTGTAGCTTGCCACCTTGTTCCAAGGTTGGTTTGCTATTGTGGGTGTGTGTTTGTGTGTGTGTGCGCGTGTTAAATTCAACACATACACAGGTCATTCAGCATGTGCTTTTGTTTTATTTATATGGTTGGGTTTTTTAGTATATGTAGGTTTAGATTGGCATTTGCGCACTCCATTATTTTAATTAGCAAATTCTTATATATATAACGTGATATATAATGAGTGTGTGTGTGTATCGTTAGACACACACACACACACACACACACACACAAGGGACTTACTAACTGCGCATTTATTTTATTATTTTTAGTTTTTTATGTTATCTTTTATTTAATTGGCTCGTATTAGGTGTATATATTTTTATATTTATTTCATAAATTACTTGTGCATGTGCTTTTATTTGTATTTATTTATTTGATTCACTATAGGTATATTTATATATAAATATAAATAAAACAATATATATATTTGTTTGTTTACATTTATATAGATTTTATATTTTTAGTATTATTGTCTTACATTTTTCATTTTTTGTGTTTTCTCTTGGTGGATGTACATTCTCACTTATCTTGTTTCCCCCTTTTGCTTGTCTATATTTGCCCACATCTAAATCACATACATTTTTATGTGTATGTGTCTATACATATAACATGTCAAATAACACACACACACACACACACACAACATTACTATACATACATACATACATACATACATACATACATACATACATACATACATACATACATACATACATACATACATACATACATATATATATATATATATATATATATATATATATATATATATATATATATATATATATATATATATATATATATATATATATATATATATATATGTTTTTGTCTTTCGATATGTTAATTCATATTCATATTTTCATTTTTATTCAATTTTTTTATTTTATTATCATTATTTATTTTTATTTTAATTTTTTATCATTATTTTTAATTTTAATTTTTTATGTGGTTTGTTCTTAGTGTGGATGTTCATTTATATATTTATTTAGGAGTTTGTTCTTGTGGTGTTTTCTATGCATTGATATATGTATTTTCAACTTACTTTTTAGTATTTTATTTTCATTTTTATTTTATTGACTTTTTATTTTTGTTTTTTGCTTTTCGTTTTTAGTGGGGATGTGCATTTTTGCTACATGCCCTACATCTGGCTATTTGTTTCTTTAGTTCTCCTTTTCACTTCTCTTGCTCTTTCTTCCCTTGTTGACTGTGAGTCTATCACTTATGGTCTTCTATCCTACCATCTCCCTACTTGGCTTCTTTGGTGTGCGTGCAATCCCCCTCCCTTAGTCCCTATATCTTTGTCAGTCAACTTTTGCAACCCATTTTGTTTGACATCTCTTGCTCTCTTCATCCTAATGATGGATCACTTGGTGTGATTCGAAACGTTGATGGTTAAAAATCTTTACAAAATCGAATCCAGAAATATATCAGTTTATTTTTATATTATATATCGACAAGTAGAAAAGCAATAATTGTTTCTTATTTTCCCAATAAGTCACATAAGTAGAAAATAATTTACTCAAGTTTATTCCTACCCAATTTGCATCAAAATAACTTATATTATTTAGAGTTTTTTTTAAACTCCAAATAAATGCAATCACATGTTTGGCTCTTTCTCATTTTTACAAAACTAAATTATATAATACTTAAATTTGAAATTAATCTTGGCATTAATAAACTATGATGGATAAATCATGTGGTTTATATCACAAGGTTCATATCACATTGTGAATGAAGTCTTACATTTATGACGTCACCTATTCATAGTTCTGGGTCAAAGCATTTACACCTCTTTTGAAAAATAATAAAATAGAACTAAACTCATATAATCTGCTTCTTGTTTTTAAGATATATTTTAATTCAATTCTAATTCCTATTTCTATTAGTTTGCATATTGTCTTATAATTTCCATATCATATATTTTGGTAGTATATGGTTTTTTTGGAAAAAATTAGTAGGCATATAATTTATTAGACTAAAGAGAAAATACAAGCAACACATATAGAAATATAGTTATGACTAGTGAATATAGATCAAATAAGAATGGATGTAGTGGAGGGCAATACATGGGTGAAAAACTACCCACCCATCTTCAACACATGAAACTACATATAACACTAAAACTAGACAAGAGATTTTTTCAAGAACACAATAGTAGGATGAGAATGCACACACAAAGTGAAGAGGAAACAAAAATCCACCTTGCAAGCTAAAATCTTAACCAACAATTGTAGATCTTCAAATTTGTAGACAAACATTGCAAACCCAAAAAGAAGTCCCAAACCATGAAATCCTCCTTAGTAGAAATGAAATATTCATTTTTTCCATGAAAGATATTGATGGGTACAAAACCATCACACAAAATACATGGCTTAAATATATCACAAGCATGTGCCATATATTTCTTCACTCTCTTCCATGTTTGATCAAATATGCATTCAACAATAATACATTAGGGGGGCATTTTCGATAGCCAAGGAAATTGTGAAGAATTTGTAATTTAAAAAAAGTATAGTCAGTGTTCATTGGAATTCCAATGGCCATAATGTCTTGTGTTATAATTTTGATAGTTATACATTATATAAAAAAAAGAAGAAGCAAAATCCTCAAATCATTTTACAAGACTTACCTAGGAATGTGACAACCCATTAAAGGAGAGCTCATGTGAAGTTCACTAAGGAGAAGGAGACCTTGATTTCTACACCCAAATAAGTAATGAACCCAGGTAAAGGTTGGATCTTAGTAATTTGAAAAGCTTGGATTGTAATGGAAAGCTGCATTGAACTAATGAGTTCTAACTTTTACAATTAAAACTTTATGCCTCCATCTCGAGTCTATTTTGTGAATCATACTCAATTTGAGCCTTCTGATAGGCCAACACTAGGGAAAATAATAATAAAGAATTAATGATTTATAATGAAGTTCGACTAGTCTATATGTGTCAATCCAAGAGTGTAAGCTTGTGAAAGGAGTCCGAGCAATATGCTATGAAGGGATGATAGTTGTGAAATGAGGGATTATGAATGCAACTACAACATACAAAATTGAATCTATGAAAAACTAAAGAAATCCTGGCAACAAGAACTATCATTTCCTAGTGATAGGAACATTAGAAATGTAAATAACTCAATAAAACTAATATGTAATAAAATTAATTAAAACTCTTAATATCATCTCATAATCTAATTAATATGAAATATTATTATCTAATCAAATATGGATATTGAAAATATAAACTAATATACTATGATTAAATATATATTGTGTAATGCTAAGCTAATTAAAATACAAATGGAGACTAACTTAAATGCACTTCATACAGAAATAAAATGAAATCACTAGGTAACTTTGGAGTGGGCCCTTCCTCCTCAACCACCTGATGATGAAACCAAGTAGTACTCTTAAGTCTCCGTAATCATGCACACATAAAATTTATAATTCCAAATGATAATGATCTATTTCAATGCTGTGCATTCAGTAAAATTTGTACGTATATCCCCACTATGTTTTTCTACTGCTACTTATATAGATGCGGATTTAAAACTACATTGACATGTACTCCATACAAAGAATACCAAATTTTTGATATGTACAGAAAATAGGTATGTTGCTATTACCGTCCCAACAAACTATTATTGTCTTTATATCCATTAGGCTATAGTTTTTTTTTGGCCCATAAACAATAGGTAATAAGAAGCAAATTGAAGTAATTCGGTTATAACAAAATGCATAGCACCATAGGTTTTTCAACATGTATCCATGTAAATCTCCTTGCTGTCATCTCCACATATTCATGTATTATGGATGATATCTACAAAAAATGTGTCTAATTCAAAGTTGATGGCGCTTTGTATTGGTGAAATAGCTATAGGAAGATCTGAGGTGACAGGAAGATCTATGCTACAAATCAACATGCTACAATATTAAAGCTTAGTAAAATGTAATCAACAATGAATTTTCCATATTTTAATCCCAAAACAATATTAAATTCTACTTATTTATATTAAACTATATGCAACATTATAATGGTAAAATGGAATGAAATAGGATAGAGATGGAATAGAGAAGTAAGTAGGAAAGTGCATAAGATAGATTAAAATATGGTATTAAATGGGTCATAAATGGCTCTCATCACCTCATGCACTAGAATTTGGAGAATCATGTATATATTCTCTGAGGTGACTATCATCTCTCTGGTGGGCAAGTAAAAGGTGTTCATCTCACTATGGAAACACTCCACCAAGGCTATCAATAGTCCATAATTAACCTGAATGTCAGTTATATTACATAAGTGCAAGAACCCCAAAATGCCTAAGTACACAATCTCAATATGCAATAGCTTCATGATGAGACCCTAGGTAGGTGGGCAAGTAGACTGAGACTCCACGTTGGAAGATCGACCTGCACAAACAAAAAATGGAGATACCTATTAGTAAGTGATCAAAACATGCTCAAAACATACTGAAAACTACAAAATGAACATCTAAAAAGGTGATAAATAGATGCACAAATCTGCCCAAGAAATTGAAATAGTGGAAATCTATGGCTAAATATTAAAAAACTATTCTCTATTTTTGTATAAGGAAAATGAAAATGGAAAATTGATAGACATACTCATATGAGATAGAACTAGTTGTTGGATGAGTTTAAATCCTTGTAGGAGGATCCTTGCCATGTGAGATGAAGAAATACTTTGTCTAGGGTACCCTCAACGAGAGGTGGGTGGTCACCAGATGAGACATCATAGACCCTAGCACGAGAAAAATAAATTAATGGGAGGTCTTGTACAAGGTTTTCCATATGATATGAGGAAAGGGACTTGCGGTACAAGGAAATATAATTTCTAAGCTAAAACATGCAAAAAATGAAAATTCTTAATGAAAACAAAAAAATACTTGAATCGACAAATAGGTTTTTGAGCACTTACTAGTGGCAAGCAGTCTGCTAGATGGTTGTGCCACCTTTGGAGCTTGAATCGATGAGTGTGCATAGAGATCACTATTTTCATCTTAGAGAAAAATCACAAAAGTCAAAAGTCACAAATGAATTGAAAATGACCCCTTGGACCCCTTATATAGGTTTTGACATAAAATTTCAAAAGTTCTCCAATTGGTGTGAAAATCACCCTCAACCTAATTTAACTATCTTGGATACATTTTTCAAGATTCAAATCAAAACCTAACACCTCTAAATAACTCAAAATTTTGATCTAATTTTTTGAGATTGATGCGATCAAATGCTTGTGCAGTTATTCATTCTTACACATTAGTCATCTCAAAAACTCATCATTATTTTCTCAAAGTTTTCAAATTTTTAGTGAAAAGTAAACTTTGTTCAACTAAGGGAAAACTTGGTCAAATAGGGCTTGAAACTTCACATAATGGACTCAAATTCTTCAGTCAATCATTGCAAATCTATTCCAACCCATTCTTCATTCTTCTGATTACTCGATTAAATCTTCAACTTCAATATAATTGCTTGACATAACCATTCTTGTGTATCATCTTTTGATTTCCCTCCTCAGGGGGTAGAATGAATGCATTTATTACACCAATCAAATATTTCCTCGAATCTAATCTGATAAAAAATCAAAGTTCTCATTTCTAGGGTCATCCCATCACTAGGGACATATTCAGCTTCTCATATTCCATATCAAACTAAGTATCCCACAATCTATTTATGTCTATCTCAAATCTCTAGGGGCATATTGAATTCCTATAATCCATATCAATCTAGTATTGTCTTATCTATAGATCAAGTGATTGACTTCAAATTGACCCATATCAAGTCCAATTATCTCGATAATCTCTAGACACTAATTAGGTTCACTAAGAACTACATCAACTTGGTTAATTTCTCAAACCAAACGCATGAAGATTCTTGTCACCTTCATGGAATTTTTTTTAGTTTTTTGTAATCGATATCAACTAAATTTTTGAGGACTAGTCTTCATTCTGGAGTCAATCATGCTTTTGAATGGACATACATTCAATTTCTTGTAATCCATATCAACTAAATTTCTAGGGATTATTCTTCATTTTGGATGTAGTCCTTTTTAATAGATATATGTTTAGTTTCTTGTAATCCATACCAATTTAATTTCTAAGGATTAGTATTTGTTCTGGAGTTAATCCTCCTTTTTAATGGACCAACGCTTATTTTCTTGTAATCCATATCAACTGAATTTCTAAGGATTAGTCTTCGTTCTGGAGTCAATCCTACTTTTTAAAGGATAAGTGTTCAATTTATTTTTATATTAGATACAAGTTAAAGGTATGCTACATCATAAGAGCATAATGATACCAACTAGAGTTTACAAAAAACCATACCAAGTAATCAATCTGTGGTATGGTCAGATCATCAATTATAGCATTGCACCAATGAAAAAACTACATAAGTAAATAAAAAAGGAAACAACTAGATATATAACCAAAAATTAATCCTCAAACCATGGTACCCATGGAAGAAGTCATTTTGACTATTTGATCCTATTGGTTCCATCTCTAATAACAGTGCTTGGGTTGTTCATTAAAGCCTTCCATGGAAGGGCTATTACAAGCAAAACAACACTGATCATAAGGCATGGAGGTATTTAAGCATTGATCTCATGCACATTTTCTATAACTACAACCAAATTAGGTATATCAACATCATTAGCTAACTTGTTAACTGTGTAACTTAACCTTGACCTATTGATAGTAGGTCTGGCTACTCCAATAGGGGGCTGGTTGATTGCATCAAATTGATTGTTCAACTCATTGACTTCTCTCCTTAGCTTTATTTGATCAAGTATTTATTTTAGAGTAAATTCAAAGTTGATGACATCGTTATCACTTATTTTAAGTTCATACTAGAACCTTTCATCTTTGAGAACCTTGGTGCATGCACAATGACTTTTAGTAGTTGTTTCTCCTTCACTTTGTATCTAAGAGTAACCTGCATACAAATTTAGTTCATAGTGAGTCTTCATAGAGACTCAATAAGGATCCTAATGCTACCTTTAAGTATGTCATCATTCCTAACAATCCAAATAAACCAAAGAAAATAAGAGGAAATAATAACCTAGAAGTGGTTAAGCTATTTGGGAAGACCATGAATATGACTAGAAAAGGCTTGGGGGATATGAATGTCATAGATCATAGGGATACCAAACTAGTTCCATACTTCTTTGGGAAAGTTACATTTTGAAAAAGGGTGAAGAATAGATTTTGACTAAGGACAGATTGTACATGGGTAAGGTTCATCATCCAACTTGCTTAATAGTAATCTATGGAGAAATGTCCACAAGAGGAAATATTGTATCTTAGGTTCAACATTTCTATGCTAGTTAGAGGAAAGAAATTTGGACCAACATTTAGAGTCGAGTTCACAGGAACACTTGGCATTGAGATACTCAAACACTACTTCATTGTCATATAATAGGTTATAAAATTATTTGGCTTTGGTAGAGAACAAAGGAGAACTATCCATCCAAACCAAAAGGGGTAACCTATCCACTTCATCTCCACAAACACCTGAAAGCCTAAAACTATGTCATGCCTCTTTAAGAATGTAAAAGGTTCTCTTTTGAGTGAGAGGGAGATTTTATTTTTATGTTAATTCAACCAACCACCCATCTTACCATCAATAATGAGACTACTGAACTTGTTAATGCCCAACCTGGCCTAAGATTTGGCTAAGCAACCCTGAAGAAGAGCAAGGGGTTTTCCATTCCTCTCAAGATTCCAGCATGGGGATTTTTCTCCATAAATTTTGGATTTTCTATCTATGATTCTAACCCTTGATACCCATTGTCTCACGTACTCCCATTCTTTATAGATGGCTTTGAATACTATAGACCCTTCTACTTTGGTTTTCCATCTTCTTGAAAAGAGGTCATGTATATGAAAGTTTTTCTAATAATTCCCCTTATATGGGACACCTCAAGAAATGCTATTTCTAATTAGAACTTTCCAGGGTTCATTGCCTCTAGTGGATTTGACTATCTATTTGGTAGCAAGTGTAATTCCATGTTATCTAAGATCTTTTAGACCAAGGCCACCTACTTCTTTCCTCATTTCACACCAAACCCATTTGATAACATGTATCATTTTATGACCTCTTCCATTTGACCATGAGAAATCTCTGATAATATTTTGTACGTAGCTGATTTGTTTTTGGTTAAAGATCTAGGTAGAAGAGTAATACACAGTGTTAGTGAATAGTTTTTCTTCCTAGTTATTTGAGTTTATATTAATAGGAAAAACAACTTTCACCAAAAATGAGTCTTGATAAATTTCACAGATCCTATGTTTCAAAGGCACAACTCCCTTCTACAATAATTTATCAATACGACTCTTATTGTAGATGAATTATGACAATCATTCTTTTGACTTGAAAGGACTTAAGGAAAATGAAAACTTCCTCTCATAACTGCAAAATAATGTTACAAATTGAGCAATTAACATTCAATACATGCCATATGACACATAGCTTAAAAATTCTAGATTTGTAGTCAAGCTCACCAAACCAAACGAGAGGAAATATAACTTCAACATAGTTAATGAAACAACATCTATGCAGGAATAAATTTCACACAAATTCTTTCACCCAACAAGACAACCACACGATTATCAAACAAATGCACCAGAAATAACCATATGATCAATTCTATCATCATTAAATTTATTGATCATTCAACAAAAGGGAAACACCTAGACTTACTAGAAAAAAGAAAGATACTAATTCCAGAGAGTCAACCCTTTAGATTGATCAAAACATAACATATAAAACCATGCAATGCTTTTCAAATTGATTTCCAAAAAGTAACTCCCTAAGGAATTCCAAACATTTTCTAAATAGAATGAGTCCTAAAGAAAAGTTAACTAAAAATAGGGAAATAATGTAGGTGGCTTCTTGATCATTACCTAAGCTCTAGATGTATCATTGACATTGGCATGAGGGTCTTGGGAGTTAGAGCAACCGCTTCCATTTTCTTTCTAGACTCTGTGTGCTACAAAGAAACCAACCAACTCCTATTGTTTTGGGACGCCTAGTTACTCCAGGTGAAGCTTCCACATCTTCATAATCTTGCAGATATGATCAAACTTTTTATCTTGTACATCAAAGTGGTTAGTGTAGATTATCATTATGGAATCTATTCTAGTGACAATGGTTAAATCCTTGACTGAGACTTCACTTGTTTCCTTCAACAGTTTAATCTTGAAGAAAAAGGTTGCTTCCACTTGCTTCGGGGATTTTTCATTCTGATCTTCATTCCCCATAATCTTGATATCAATGCATTTAAAGTCAACTGCCAAGACTTCTTTCAGACACCCCAGTGTATGTGCAGGATCAGGGTGTGCCAAAAAGTGGTGATGTAAAAAAAGTGGAGTTTGAAAATGTCTAAAAGCATTTCAAAATCTGCTCTAACTTTTTTCCACCCATCTTGATACCAAGGCTAAATTTTTTGGGCCAAGCCTTTTTAGGTATCAGATTGGTTATCAAGTACTTGATATCATATTAGGTATCCGATATGAAATCAAATACTTGAAACCTACGACATAGATTTATAAAAAAACCTGAGAGTGACTTTTGAGTTGTGTTTTTGGGTTTGTTTGGTTGTGCTCCATTTTGGGTATCAGATTTTGGAATGGGTATTAGATATAGGTAACTTTTTGTTTGTATTTGTTTATGATTTTTTTTAAAAAGGAAAAAGTGGCAAGCCACTATAATAGTTATATATAAATTTGATTCAAAATAGGTTAACTGGGAAAGAATCAGTAAGAAAACCCAACATCATCCCTTATAATTACATCGGTATATTTTCCAAAGTTGAAATTTTGAACACCATTAGAAACATATCATAAATACATTAAGGAGTACCAACTAGCTCCCAAGATTACACTTTTAGTTTACAAAAACTAATTACCATCACATTCGATGTTCAAATTTACAAATTATTAGCAAAAATAAAAAAACCATAACTCCTTTCATAGTTAATTCCTCCATATCATCATAGCCACAAAAACCCCTATATCCACCCTGCCTTAATGATGACCACACTCTATGACACCTCACACTCTTGAATCTATGCATTTTACTGAAGCCTAGCCCCAGCCATGATCACCCATAGGGTCCCAACTAGAACACACCACCTCTGATAATTTGGGAGACCAACTGCACCCAACTTGTATTGTGATATGTGATGATGATATTTTTGGTGCAGCTAGAGAATCCCAAGCATTCCATTCGTTAGCCTAATAATTTTTTCTCCCCATGTTTGGACCCTTGTGAGCCAGTGACTGAAGAAGCAGAGGAGATTGCATTAAATCCATTGCATTAGAGAGGAAGATAGATACCATGTTCGAAGGATATAAGAAATGTGGCACTAATGAAACCATGAGTTCTTCTCTAATGACTTGTCTCACTACATCATCCACATCAGATGACAACATAATTTCATCAAATCTTGGAGGAATCCATATGCGGTAAATCTTTGGCAACAAAACATGATGCTATTTGTGACAAACTTTGCAAGAAGTAGAGACATCAATCACTTTTGACATGTTCAAGTGCATAATGAAGCCTGATAAATAACCATAAAAAGTATGCTATGTTGAAAGCACTTATTATTGGATATTGAAAATCCCTATCCATATAAAACTAATGTGAAGTGATGCTCTACCTTTAGCTTCGCACCTGAGAAGCCATGTGAATATCACATGAAATGTGTCCTTGGAAAAGTTTGCAACCTATAATTCCAAATGTAAACATTATTGCCCAAATATTTCACATGAAACATTGACAACATTCCCATTGATTAATTATTTTGGCATATAATGACTAAACCAAATCATGCTCATATTAATGATGTGGATGATAGCAAGCATTCATGTCAACTCCTATTAATATTTTAAGAACACCATACTTTTCAATTATAGAATATGGTTGTAATGATGAAAATAACAACCCATCACAACCCAAATTTGAGAGATAATCAGCTACTTGGTTACCTTCCTGAAATGTATGAGAAATGTGAACATCTTGACATTCATATAGGGGCCTCCAGACTTGATTGAAGATATAGTTTAGTTTCTATGAGTATGCTTTTCTATGTATACAAGCATCTATAATTACTGATGAATCTCCTTCAATATGTAACATTTGATAATTATCTTGCTTAGTGAAAATGAGGCCAATTAGTAGAGCTTGAGCTTATACCATGTTATTTGTGCTAATAGGTAAAGGGGAAGTTGTAATAACCACTATTGTTCCATGAGAGTCCCTGATACACACCCCTAGACCAGATCTTCCTGGGTTTCCTCTAGATGCTCCATCAAAATTCAATTTCCAATATCCCTCAGATGGGGATCTCCAATAAATCTTCATTCGAGACATCGAAGATGATGTTATATTATTAATTTTCCAACCATTTGGAATGATTAACTGCCTCCAATTCTAAATCACTTTAGAATTGCATGAAGTAACAAGAGGATTAAATTTTATAATTTCTCAAACTCATGTTAGTCACTTCTGATAGTACACTCTCAATTGCCTCCTAAACTTTGTCTATTGTAGATACCTCATTTCTGAAAATGTGCTTGTTTCATTCCCACCATATAGCCAATACAACTAATGTTGACATACACTTCCAAAGATTTGCAAATAAAAAATTTGGGTAAAGGACTAGCCAAGATTGAAACAAGTCCCATATATTATTTTGGAGTGGAGTACTATAATTTAACTTATTCATTATGTAACTCCAACATTGACTAGAAAATGAACATGTAAGAAGGAGTTGATCCACTATTTCTTCACACTCATTACAAAAAATGCAGTTAAATGATGGGGCAATGTGCAATTTTCTCAATCTGTCACTAGTCAAGATCATATGCGTTAGTGCAAGCCATGTGAAGCAACCTGCCTTTGGAAGAACAACATGATTCCAACAAAATGAAAATGCTCTACTGGAAACTTTATCTGTTTCATTTTGCTGCAAGATTTTATATCCCTCTTTTACTAAATAGTGGCCATCCTTAGCTGGAGCCCAAATGATTTTATCTACAAACCTAGATATGAAGACTTGTTTAGAGGCCAAGATTTCTTTGAATTGAATAATTTCCTGAGATGTCAATGGTAACTCATCTGGACTTTTCCAATCTACTTTACCTAAGTTTTCACATACATTAGCTACATATTGATTGAGTTGTGTACCCCAATGATTTTCTGAAACCATGATAATATTCTAAGATACCATGCTTTTTGATAAAGGAGGTTGACCATTCCAAGAGTCCCTCCAAAATCTTACCCTACTATCATTATTCACTTCCTAAGTAACATATTTTACTACAATATCTCGTTAAGCCATCATAAAATCCCAAATAATAGAACCTTTTGGAGGATCCAAGATAGAGATAACTCTTGTGGAATCATTATTGTCCAGTTTTTTTTTTGCATAATCTTGCACCATGTGGAATGAGGCTTATTGTACATTTGCCAAACTAGTTTACCACCAAAAGCTTCATTTCTTTTAGTTAAATCATGAACACCTACCCCTCCAATTGCTGAGATATGTGTCATATCTTGAAAGGAAACAAGTATTTTTCGTGAATCATTCATAATACATGTCCAAAGAAAACCCTTAATCATCTTTTTGATTTGAAGTAATATTTTACGAGGGACTTTTAGGATTGCAAGAAAATAATTTGGAATTGCTGCTAATACTGATTTAATCAACAAAATTCTTCCTACTAATGATAACCATCTAGCATTCCAAACAACTATTCTACTCTGAATACTTTGAAGGACTGAAGACCAATAACTAGATTTATTTGACCCCATAAAAAAAGGAATTCCCAAGTATATGGATGGTAAGAAATCCACTGTGAAGCATAAAATCCAAATTATTACTTTTAGATATCACTTTGTTAGTATTAAAAAAATAGATTTTTGACTTTTGCACATTGATAGCTTGCTCTTACACCTCTGAATAAAGTTGTAGTACATGTTTTATTTGCTAAGACTGAGAACCAAACACCCAAAAATGCATGCCTTAACCCATTTACACCATCCTTTAGAAAAACCCATTTTGATTAACACTTGAAACATAAATTTCCAACAAACTCTGTCATATGTTTTCATCATGTCTAATTTCATTACAAAATTTGATGTCTGATGTGAGTTTATAGAATGAAGAACCTCATGTGCCACTAATGCTCCTTCCATAGTTTCTCTTCTCGGGACAAATCCATCTTGCTTTGACCAAATGATGAATGGGATTAGATGCTATAATCTTAAGTATATAGCCTTAGTTATGATCTTATATGTCAGATTACATAAAGAGATTGGCCTAAAGTCAGCAAATGTTTGTGGATCCTTGATCTTTGGAATTATTGAGATATTTGTGGTATTGAGGTACTTAAGCATACTCTTTCTCTTTCTAGACTCCTCCACAATAGCTAATAGATCCCAACAAATGATATCCCAATAGCTTTGATAAAACAAAGCAGAAAATCCATTCGGCCTAGGAGCTTTATCTGGAGGAAAGGAAAAAAAACACTTTATGAATTTCTTGGATGGTGAAAGGTGCCATCAACATGTCATTCTCTTGAGATGATACCATGTTTGGTATGGACTCTAGAATCTCATTGACTTGTGAATCGCTAGGAGAAGGCAAAATATTAGGTGCAAGAAGATTCTTAAAGAATTTTACCCCTTCATTCCGAATGAGGTTTTCATTTGTGATAAGATTTCCTATAATAGCATCTTTGATTTGAAAAATCATTCTAGAGACTCTCTTTTGTTTGGCTGATGCATGAAAATATTTTGTATTTCTGTCTCCATCTTGGAGACATAACTCTCTTGACTTTTGTCTCCAATAAGTTTCCTCTCTGCTACACAGTTCCTCCCATTCTTGCTGAAGATTTTTTTGTTTTACATAAGTATCTTCATGCATACCATTTTGAATGATACAACTATAAACTTCTTCTAACTACTATTTGACTTCTATTTTTTGTGTGAAGACATTTTGAAAACTTGCTGATTCCATTGCTTGATTTGAGTTTCAAATTTTTTTAGTTTCATAGAAAATTGGTGCATCTTGAATCCTTCAACATATGGTGCCCCATTCCACCATTACTGAACACGAAGTAAGAACTATGGGTGACATAAACCACATTCTTTCAAACTTGAAAGAATAATGGAAATGTGTATCAATGCCTTTGTCTGTTTGTGTGATAGTTAATGAAATTGGAAAGTGGTCTGAACCTAGCAGTGAAAGAATATCTAATGTAATATCCATGCTCTTCAATTTCTAGTCTTGTGATAAAAGAAACCTATCCAGACGAGCAACAATATGTGCAAACCTAGATCTTTTATTTGTCCAAGTAAAAGATCCATTTGTTAGATGGATATCCATGAAATTATTGTTATCTACAAAATAATTAAAATCTTGTAGAGTTTTAAGAGGAGGAACAATACGCCCAGTTTTCTCCTCCTAAGAGAACAATGCATTGAATTCACCTCCAATAATAACATATTGAGAATCTTGAATCTGCGCAAAGTGTGTAATATTCTCCCACAAACTGGCTTTGTCCTGTGTTGAAGATGGGCCATAAACATTAACCGAAATAAAGGAGATGTTAGAAACATAAATCTTCAACATTTGCCAGTTGTTGTCTTGATGGATGAGCTATCCATTAATTGTTAGGGAATTCCATAAAATTGCAAGACCACCAGAGGCTCCAATTCCTGGAACATGCAAAAACTTCCACTTATGCCATTTAACAATGGATTTTTCAAATGTATCCTAAGATAACTTGGTCTCCTGAAGCATGACTATGTCTACCCACATAGAATCAACAACCTGTTTGATTCTATGCCTCTAACATTCCATGATTTTTTTTTCATTGTGTACAAGGAGAACACCTTTTTCTCCTTGTTGATCTTTTGGTAACAACAAATTTTTCATCCAAAGTAGTTTGTATTTCAGCTGCTATTTCTATCCTAGTCTTAGAGCCCTTTGGCCTACCTCTAGACTTTGTCATTTTGGGGATATGAGTGGCTTGTGATGGGGTTTGCATTATTGATAGTGACTACTTCATATTAATACCTTGAACTTCATTAATGGATTCAAAATCCTTTGATATCTACGAATTCTTAGCCTAATAGTAGGGAAATTGAGGAAGCAAGAAATCAGTTGACTTCTGCACTTGTTGATAAACACAATTCTCCAACCCTAAGGAATTCTTTGAAGCTAAAAGTTCATACACTACTAATTTATCTTGACATGCCCATTGAGAGGTATTTGTGTGTATAATTTATTTTTGCTCATCCACAGTTGAATCATCAACCACATTATTAGTCATTTTGTCACCAAGAAGCTGAATATGAACTAGACTATTCCAATATTGAAATTCTCTAATCAAATTATCAATCATAGATGAATTATACTCATCATCAATAATATTGTCTTCTCTTGCAATTCTAAAAATGATAGAAGTGGCTATCTTTGAGATAATTTGATCTCCTACTTGGTGAGACTTCAATTTTGTAGATGCTAGATTAAAAGTCAAATGCCAAATGGGGGATATAGGTAATGAAAACCTCCTATTATGGAAAATGACTGGTTGAATTGAGCATGAAACCAAAATTATTTGAGAATCAGTTGATGATGTTAGGAATAGTTTTGGGTGAACATCCAACTGCTAGAGAAATGCCATAATCTGTCTGAGAATGTGCACAAATGTTGATATTGTCATTTGATTGGCTATTGCAAAAGACACTAATTCTTTCTTGTTTGTTTGCATAAAGGTAGGATGAGCTATGTTTTCATATACTTTGAATTTTCAAGAACATCTTATTGGATTAGAAAAATGATCTGGGCAAATTACCATATCATCTAGATCACCTGTTTGGCAATGTGTATTGAAATGACCAAGTCTATGTTGAATTTTTTTGACTATGACTGCATCTTGTATCTTGATTAACTGACACCATTTGCCCCACTGAGATATGAGAGATATTGAAGTAGGGAAAGGTTTGTGCTTATCAATCAACAAACAAACTCTAACTTCCAATTGTGGACACTCAAAGGGAATGAGGTTATGTTTTAAGAAAATTCCCAACTTGTTAGCTAAAATTTCAATAATCTCTAGATCGCAATACTCAAGCGAAAAAAGAGAAAAAGAGATCCATTGTGGAAAAAACTAAATAGATGAAATGTGAGGATTAAAATTAGGAACCTAAACCATTGTGTGCAAACCCGACCCTTGATAGAACCAACCTTTTTTCTTGTGAACAACATTCCTTTCTTCTTTAGTCCCAAACAAGGCAATAAAACACTTGGATTCTAGGTCAATGAAGAAAATATCCTTTAACCCAAGCCAAGTGGAAAATTCCCAATCCTTAATATCAAAAAATGACAAGGAAGATGAAGAAAACTTACCTATAAGGGCAGATTGATGAAGTACGCGAATCAAATGTTGCAACAGATGGCATAGAAGACTAACCTATAATTGTTTTGGTCCATGCCTATGATTTTTCAATAAATTTGTAGTACCCTATTCTTTCTTATGCCAAATATATTTTGGAATGAAGGAGGCACTAATAGAATCTAAAACAACTAGAATCTCCAGCCCACCGTTAGCCTCCTTCTTGTGTACAGACAACGAAATGCTTTGAATTTGTATTGGCGAACCAGGAGGTACCCCCTCACAAATATAAAAAATGGGTTGCTTATGGATATTTCCCTATGTTCTAAGTTTTCTTTTTTCTTTAAATTAAGGCCCTCCTCTAATTGCCACATCTGAATCACGAACCAATTTTTGGAAAAATATTTGTTTATGATTTTAATGAGTATTAATATAAATTAGTTATTTTTAATAGAACTTGTTAAAAAATAGTTTTTTAAGTAGAAATTGTTGAAATTTAGGTTTTTTTTAATAGAAATTAAATGTTTTGCAAATTAATAGGTATGGCTGACCCAAATGATAATACTGAGCTAGGAAACAATGTTCCTCGTAACCCTACACCAAATGATCTAGTACCCCTCAAAACTGTCCACCAAACGATCCCCTACCCTCTCAAAACCCTCATCAAATTGAAGATTTAATATTTCAAAATCTCGGAAAACTAAGGGCTTTGCAAACCACATATAACAATATACTTGGGTATGTGCAGGATCATGGTGTACCAAACTATGGCCTTAAGTGGCAGTGAAAAATTAGAAAATCAGGGTTATGTCAACTTGACACATAATTTTAAAGTGGTTATGGACTTTATATCAAAAAGTTGTAAGAAAATAATCTATAGGAAATTGAATGTAGTTTCTAAACTACTAGGCCTTATTAGGAGAAAAAATAATTGATTGGTCAAAAGTTTGAATTTTAATGCAGTACTACAAAAATTTCAGGGCAAAAATAAAAAGTAGGTGTATGTTTGACCACCTTAATCAAAATCAAATGATAATTTTTTTTAATATAATTATATATATGAAAAGTAGACTCATGCTCAGATGTGACGCATATTTTTTGGTATTTTTATTCCAAATAAATAATTAAATATGAATTTTCTACCAAAACTTTTTTGAAAACAAAAAAGTCCCGTGTTTGACCACCTTAACTAATAGAAAATTTTACCAATTTTTTTTTTTTTTCTTATACTAGGCGAAGCATAGAATGTGACGCAACTTTTAGATTAAAAAAATGTGATACCGTTTGAAAATGATAGCTATTTTTCAATCAGTATGTCAATCAACTCTTTACAATAATCTTCATTGATAATTAACTAATAAATACTTATCGATCTCAAAATTTGACAGAAATTATATTGATGGAATCTTGAGAGCGATATTAAAAAAACTTTTTTGTTTCATTCAATTTCAATCAAAATAACATTGTCAGATGACTACCCGAAGTCTGAGTATCACTAAAACCCTCTTCAAACATGTCTTTTGGGTTGACTGGGTAGGCTTGGTAAATACCAAGCCTAATCGGATATCAGATTTCAAATCGGATATCGGATCTGAAATCGGATATCGAATTTTAAATCGGATATTGGATCGATGAATTTTGGTGGAAAATTTGAAATTCCAACCCATTTTGGAGGGAAAACCGAATTTAAGACTTATAGCTTATGATTTATAAATTATTTTTGTTATATTACTATGTAAATATGTATTATAATATATTATATATATATGATAACGTAATGTAAAGATATAACATATAATATATTATGTTATTCTCATTATAATCTATAAATATAATTTATATTATAATTATTTGTACTCAATATAATAATGTAATATATATATATATATATATATATAACGTAATATTTTTATTAAATATAACAACATTATATATATATATGTTATTAATATATATAATAACGTAATATATATATATATATATATATATATATATATATATATATATATAAGTATGTTATTAATATATATATAATAACGTAATATTTTTATTAAATATAATAAAGTAATATATATTATAAAATAATATTTTATAGCTTATGATTTATAAATTATTTTTGTTATATTACTATGTAAATATGTATTATAATATTATATATATATAAAATAACGTAATGTAAAGATATAACATATAATATATTAATATATAATAATATATTATGTTATTCTCATTATAATTTATAAATATAATTTATATTATTATTATTTTTAATAAATATTATAATGTAATATATATAAGTATGTTATATATATATATATATTAACATAATATTTTTATTAAATATAATAACCATATATATATATATGTTATTAATATATATTATTATATTAATATGTATGTTATTAATATATATGTATATTATTAATATATATGAGTCAAAGGGGGTCATAGGTTGACCTATGATCCCCTTCAACCCATTACATAACAACATATGTCCCTAGGGGTCCTATGACCCCTAGTGACATATTAGAATCGTTTTTATGGGTTGAAGGAGGTCATAGGTTGACCTATGACCCCCTTTGATGCATTACATGACGACATATGTCTCTAAGGGTCCTAAGACCCCTAAGGACATATTAGAATCGTTCTTATGGGTCAATAGGGGTCATAGGTTGACCTATGACCCCATTCAACTCATTAAATGATGACATATGTCCCTAGGAGTCTAGGACCCATAGGGACATATTAGAATCATTCTTATGGGTCAAAGGGGGTCATAGGTTGACCTATGACCCCCTTCAACCCATTAAATGATGACATATGTCCCTAGGGGTCCTAAGACCCTTAGGGACATATTAGAATTGTCAATATGAATCAAAGGGCGTCATAGGTTGACCTATGACCTCCTTTGACCCATTACATGACGACATATGTCCCTAGGGGTCCTAGCATCCCTAGGGACATATTAGAATCATTCATATGAGTCGAAAGTGCTCATAGGTTGACTTATGATCCCCTTCGACCTATTACATAATGACATATGTCCCTAGAGGTCCTAGGACCCCTAAAGACATATTAGAATCATTCTTATGGGTCAAAAGGGGTCATAGGTTGACCTATGACCCCCTTCGACACATTACATGATGACATATGTCCCTAGGGGTCTTGAGACCCCTAGGGACATATTAGAATCATTCATATGGGTCAAAGGGGGTCATAGGTTGACCTATGACACCCTTCGACCCATTACATAAAGACATTTGTCCCGGACATATTAGAATCGTTCATATGGGTCAAAGGGGGTCATAGGGTGACCTAGGACCCCCTTCAACCCATTAAACGATGACATACGTCTCTAGAGGTCCTAGGACCTGTAGGGACATTTTTGAATTGTTCATATGGATCAAAGGAGATCATAGGTTGACCTATGAACCCCTTCGACCCATTAAATGATGACATATGTTCCTAAGGGTCCTAGGACCCCTAGGGACATATTAGAATTGTTCATATGGATCAAAGGGGGTCATAGGTTGACCTATGACCCCCATCGACCCATTAAATGATAACATATGTCCCTAGGGGTCCTAGGATGCTTAGGGACATATTAGAATTGTTCATATGTGTCAAAGAGGGTCATAGGTTGACCTATGACCCCCTTTGACCTAATACATGATGACATATGTCCTGAGGACCCCTAGAGACATATGAGAATCATTGTTATGGGTCAAACGGGGTCATAGGTTGACTTATGACCCCCTTCGACACATTACATGATGACATATGTCCCTAGGGGCCCTAGGTCCCCTAAAGACATATTAGAATCATTCATATGGGTCGAAAGGGGTCATAGGTTGACCTATGATCCCCTTCGACCCATTAAATAACGACATATGTCCCTAGGGGTCCTAGAACTGCTAGAGACATATTAGAATTGTTTATATGAGCCAAAGGGGGTCATAGGTTGAGTCATTACATGACGACTTATATCCCTACGACCCCTAGGGACATATGAGAATCATTCTTATGGGTCAAAGGGGATCATAGGATTACCTATGATACCCTTCAACCCATTAAATGATGACATATGTCCCTAGGGGACCTAGGACCCTTAGAGACATATTAGAATCATTCTTATGGGTCAAACGAGATCATAGGTCAACCTATGACCCCATTTGACCCATTACATGATGACATATGTCCCTACGGGTCATAAGAGACTTAGGGACATATTAAAATTGTTCATATGGGTCAAAGGGGGTCATAGGTTGACCTATGACCCCCTTTGACCCATTACATGGTGACATATGTCCCTAGGGGTCCTAAGACCCCTAGGGACATATTAGAAAGCTTCTTATGGGTCAAAGGGGGTCATACGTTGACCTATGACTCTCTTCGACAAATTACATAATGGCATATGTCCAAAGGGGTCCTAGGAACCCTAGGGACATATTAGAATTGTTCTTATGGATCAAAGGGAGTCATAGGTTGACCTATGACCTTTTTTGACCCTTTACATGATGACATATGTCCCTAGGGGTCCTAGGACCCCTAGGGACATATTAGAATCATTTTTATGGGTCAAAGGGGGTAATAGGGTGACCTATGACACCCTTCAACCCATTACGATATGTCCCTAGAGGTCCTAGGACCCCTAGGGACATATTAGAATCATTCTTATAGGTCAAATGGGGTCATAGGTCAACCTATGAACCCTTTTGACCCATTACATGATGACATATGTCTCTACGAGTCATAAGACACCTAGGGACATATTAGAATTGTTCATATGGGTAAAAGGGGGTCATAAGTTGACCTATTACCCCATTCGACCCATTAAATGATGACATATGTCACTAGGGCTCCTAGAAAATCTAGGGACATATTAGAATTGTTCATTTGGGTCAAAGGAGGTCATAGGTTGACCTATGACTCCCTTTGACCAATTAAATGATGACATATGTCCCTAGGGACAAATTAGAATTGTTCATATGGGTCAAAAGGGGTCATAGGTTGACCTATGACCCTATGATCCCCTTTGACCCATTACATGATGACATATGTCCCTAGGACCCCTAGGGACATATGAGAATCGTTCTTATGGGTTAAAGGGTGTCATAGGTTGATCTACAACCCCCCTCGACACATTACATGATGACATATGTCCCTATGGGTCCTAGGACCTATAGGGACATATTAGAATCATTCATATGGGTCGAAGGAGGTCATAGGTTGACCTATGATCCCCTTCGAATCATTATTATGAGACAAAGGGGGTCATAGGTTGACCTATGAACCCCTTCGACGCATTACATGATGAAATATTAAAATCATTCTTATGGGTCAAAGGTGGTCATAGGTTGACCTATGACCCGCTTCGACCCATTACATGATGACATATGTCCCTAAGGGTCCTCGAAACCCTAGGGACATATTAGAATAGTTCTTATAGGTCTAAGGGGGTCATAGGTTGACCTATGACCCTCTTTGATCCATTACATGATGACATATGTCCCTATGAGTCATACGACCCCTTAGGGACATTTTAGAACGCTTCTTATGGGTCAAAGGGGGTGATAGGTTGACCTATGACCCCTTTCGATGCATTACATGACAACATATGTCCAAAGGGGTCCTAAGACCCCTAGACACATATTAGAATCGTTCTTATTGGTCAAAGGGGGTCATAGGTTGACCTGTGACCCCCTTCGACCGATTACATGATGACATATGTCCCTAGGGGTCCTAACACCCCTAGGGACATATTAGAATCATTCATATGAGTCGAAGGGGGTCATAGGTTGACTTATGATACCCTTCAATCCGTTACATAATGACATATGTCCCTAGAGGTCCTATGACCCCTAGGAACATATTAGAATCATTCTTATGGGTCAAAGGTAGTCATAGGTTGACCTATAACCCGCTTCGACATATTACATGATGACATATGTCCTTTGGGATCCTCAAAACCCTAGGGACATATTAAAATCGTTCTTATAGGTCAAAGGGGGTCATAGGTTGACAATTGACCCACTTTGATACATTACATGATGACATATGTCCCTAGGGGTCCTAGGACCCCTAAAAACATATAAGAATGCATCATATGGATCAAAGGGCGTCATAAGTTTACCTATGATGCCCTTCGACCCATTAAATGATGACATATGTACCTAGGGGTCCTAAGACACCTAAAGACATGCAATCATTCTTATGGGTCAAAGGGGGTCATAGGTTGACCTATGATCCCCTTCGACCTATTAAATGATGATATATGTTCCTAGGGGTATTAGGACCCCTAAGAACATATTAGAATCATTCTTATGGGTCAAAGGGGGACATAGGTTGACCTATGACCCCCTTCAACCAATTACATGACCACATATGTTCCTAGGGGTCTTAGGACCCCTAAGGACATATTAGAATCATTCTTATGGGTCAAAGGGGCTCATAGGGTGACCTATGAGCTCCTTTGGCCCATTAGATGATGACATATGTCCCTAGGGGTTCTAGGACCCCTAGGGACATATTAGAATCATTCTTATGGGTCAAAAGGGGTCATAGGATGACTTATGACCCTCTTCGACACATTACATGATGACATATGTCCCTAGGGGTCCTAGGACACCTAGGGATATATTAGAATGCTTCATATGGGTCAAAGGGTGTCATATGTTGACCTATGACCCCCTTCGACCCCTTAAATGATGACATATATAGCTAGGGGTCCTAAGACCCCAAGGGACATATTAGAATCTTTCATATGGGTCAAAAGGGGTCATATGTTGACCTATCACCCCCTTCGACCAATTACATGATGACAGATGTCCCTAGTGTTCCTAAGACCCCTGGGGTCATATAAGAATCGTTCTTATTGGTCTAAGGGGGTCATAGGTTGACCTATGACCCCTTTCGACGCATTACATGACGACATATGTCCCTAAGGGGTCCTAGGAACCCTAGGGACATATTAGAATCATTCTTATGGGTCAAAAGGACCCATAGGGGTACCTATGATCCCTTTCGACCTATTAAATAATGACATATGTTCTTAGGGGTCTTAGGACCCCTAGGTAGATATTAGAATCATTCTTATGGGTCAAAGGGGGTCATAAATTATCTTATGAGCCACTTTGACCCATATGAACGATTCTAATATGTCTCTAGGGATCTTAGGACCCCTAGAGACATATGTCATCATGTAATGGGTCAAAAGGGGTCATAGGTCAAACTATGGCTCCATTTTACCCATATGAACAATTCTAATATGTCCCTAGGGGTCCTAAGACACCTAGGGACATATGTCATCATGTAATCTGTCGAAGGGGGTCATAGGGGTCATAGTTCAACATATGACCCCCTTGAACCCATAAGAATGATTCTTATATGTCTCTAGCGGTCCTCGGATCGCTAGGGACATATGTCATCATTTAAAGGGTCAAAGGGGGTCATAGGACAACCTATGACCCCCTTTGACCCATAAGAACGATTCTATTATGTCCCTAGGGGTCCCAGGACCGCTATGTACATATGTCATCATTTAATGGGTTGAAGGGGGTCATAGGTCAACCTATGACATCCTTTGACCCATATGAAGCATTCTAATATGTCCATAAGGGTCTTAGGACTCCTAAGAACATATGTCATCATGTAATGTATCGAAGTGGTTCATAAGTCAGCCTATGACCCCCTTACACCCATAAGAACGATTCTAATATATCGCTAGGACATATGTCATCATGTAATGGGTCGAAGGGGGTCATAGGTCACCCTATTAGCCCCTTTGACCTATAAGAACTATTCTAATATGCCCCAAGGGGTTCTAGGACCCCTAGGGACATATGTCGTCATGTAATGTGTCCAAGGGGGTCATAGGTCAAACTATGACCCGCTTTGACCCATAAGAACGATTATAAAAAGTCCCTAGGACCCTTAGGGACTTATGTCCCTAGAACCCCCTTTGACCCATATATACCATTCTAATATGTACCTAAGGATCTTAGGACCCCTAGGGACATATGTCATCATGTAATGGGTAGAACAGAGTCATAGGTCAACCTATGACCCCTTTTAATCCATATGAATTATTCTAATATGTCCCGAGGGATCCTAGAACCCTTGGGGACATATGTTGTCATCTAATGAGTCGAAGATTCTAATATGTCCCTAAGGGTCCTAGGACCCATAGGGATATATGTTATCATTTAATGAGTCGAAGGGGGTCATAGGTCAACCTATGACCCCTTTTGACCCATATGAAGCATTCTAATATGTTCCTAGGGGTCATATGTTGTCATGTAATGGGTCAGAGGGGGTTATAGGTCAACCTATGACCCCCTTTGACCCATAAGAATGATTGTAATATGTCCCTAGGGGTCTTAGGACCCATAGCTATATATGTCATCATTTAATGGGTCGAACGGGGTCATAGGTCAACCTATGACACCCTTTGACCCATATGAAGCATTCTAATATGTCCCTAGGTGTCCTAGGACCCCTAAGGACGTATGTCATCATATAATGTGTCAAAGTGGGTCATAAGTCAACCTATGACCTCCTTTGACCCATAAGAATGATTCTAATATGTCCCTAGGGGTCCTAAGATTCCTAGGGATATATGTCATCATGTAATGGGTCGAAGGGGGTCATAGGTCAACTTATAACCCCCTTTGACCCATATAAACGAATCTAATATGTTCCTAGGGGTCCTAGGACTCCTAGGGACATATGTCATCACGCAATATGTCGAAGGGTGTCATAGGTTAACATATGACCCCCTTTGAGCCATAAGAATGATTCTAATATGTCCCTCGAGGTCCTAGGACCCTTAGGGAGATATGTCATCATTTAATGGGTCAAAGGAGGTCATAGATCAACCTATGACCCCCTTTGACACATATGAAGCATTCTAATATGTCCCTAAGGCTCTCAGGACCCCTAGGGACATATGTCGTCATGTAATGGGTCAGAGGGGGTTATAGGTCAACCTATGACCCCCTTTAACCCGTAACAACGATTGTAATATGTCCCTAGGGGTCCTAGGACCCCTAGCTATATATGTCATAATTTAATAGGACGAAGTGGGTCATAGGTCAACCTATGACACCCTTTAACCCATATGAAACATTCTAATATGTCTTTAAGTGTCCTACGACCCCTAGGAACATATGTCATCATGTAATGTGTCAAAGTGGGTCATAAGTCAACCTATGACCCACAAGAATGATTCTAATATGTCCCTAGGGGTACTAGAACCTCTAGAGACATATGTCATCATATAATGGGGTAAAGGGGGTCATAGGTTGACTAATATGTTCTTAGGGGTCCTAGGACCCCTAGGGACATATGTGATCATGTAATATGTCGAAAGGTGTCATAGGTTAACATATGACCCCCTTCGATCCATGAGAATGATTCTAATATGTCCCTAGGGGTCCTAGGACCCTTAGGAAGATATGTCATGATTTAATGGATCGAACGAGGTTATAGATCAACCTATGACCCCCTTTGACCCATATGAAGCATTCTAATATGTCCTTAGGGGTCCTAGGAACCCTATGGGCATATGTCATTATGTAATGGGTCGAAGGGGGTCATAAGTCACCCTATGACCCTTTTTGATCTATTAAAAGGATTCTAGTATGTCCCTTGGGGTCTTAAGACCCCTAGGGACATATGTCGTCATGTAATGGGTCGAAGGGGATCATAGGTCAACCTATGACCCCCTTTGACGCATAAGAATGATTGTAATATGTCCCTAGGGGTCCTAGGACCCGTAGCTATATATGTCATCATTTAATGGGTCTAACGGGGTCATAGGTCAAACTATGACACCCTTTGACCCATATGAAGCATTCTAATATGTCCCTAGGTGTCCTAGGACCCCTAGGGACATATGTCATCATGTAATGTGTCAAAGTGGGTCATAAGTCAACCTATGACCTCCTTTGACCCATAAGAATGATTATAATATGTCCCTAGGGGTCCTAAGACCCCTAGAGACATATGTCATCATGTAATGGGTCAAAGGGGGTCATAGGTCAACCTATAACCCCCTTTGACCCATATGAATGAATCTAATATGTTCCTAGGGGTCCTAGGACTCCTAAGAACATATGTCATCATGTAATATGTCGAAGGGTGTCATAGGTTAAAATATGACCCCCTTTGAGCTATAAGAATGATTCTAATATGTCCCTTGGGGTCCTAAGACCCTTAGGGAGATATGTTATCATTTAATGGGTCAAAGGACGTCATAGATCAACTTATGACCCCCTTTGACATATATGAAGCATTCTAATATGTCCCTAGGGGTCCTAAGACCCTTAGGGACATATGTCGTTATGTAATGGGTCAGAAGGGGTTATAGGTCAACCTATGACCCCCTTTGACCCGTAACAACGATTGTAATATGTTCCTAGGGGTCCTAGAATCCCTAGCTATATATATCATAATTTAATGGGATGAAGCGGGTCATAGGTCAACCTATGACACCCTTTGACCCATATGAAGTATTCTAATATGTCCCTAGGTGTCCTACGACTCTTAGAGACATATGTCATCATTTAATGTGTCGAAGTGGGTCATAAGTCCACCTATGACCTCCTTTGACCTACAAGAATGATTCTAATATGTCCCTAGGGGTACTAGGACCCCTAGGGACATATGTCATCATGTAATGGGTCGAAGGGGGTCATAGGTCAACCTATGACCCCCTTTGACTCATATGAATGAATCTAATATGTTCCTAGGGGTCCTAGGACCCCTAGGGACATATGCGATCATATAATATGTCGAAAAGTGTCATAGGTTAACATATGACGCCCTTTGAGCCATAAGAATAATTCTAATATGTCCCTAGGGGTCCTAGGACCCTTAGGAAGATATGTCATCATTTAATGGGTCAAACAAGGTCATAGATCAACCTATGACCCCTTTTGACCCATATGAAGCATTCTAATATGTCCTTAGGGGTCCTAAGATCCCTATGGACATATGTCATTACGTAATGGGTCGAAGGGGGTCATAGGTCACCTTGTGACCCCTTTTGACCTATTAAAAGGATTCTAATATGTCCCTTGGGGTCTTAGGACCCCTAGGGACATATGCCATCATGTAATGGGTCGAAAGGGATCATAGGTCAACCTATGACCCCTTTTGACCCATAAGAACAATTCTAATATGACCCCTAGGGATATATGTCATTATTTAATGGGTCGAAGGGGGTCATAGGTCAACTTATGACCCCCTTTGACCCATAAGAACAATTCTAATATGTCTCTAGGAGTCTTAAGACATCTAGGGACATATATCATCATTTAATAGATCGAATGGGGTCATGCGTCACCCTATAACCCCCTTTGACCCATAAGAATGATTCTAATATGTCCCTAGGGGTTTTAGGGACATATGTCATCATGTAATAGGTTGAATGGGGTCATAGGTCAACCTATGACCCCCTTTGACCCATAGGAATGATTCTAATATGTCCCTAGGGGTCCTAGGACCCCTACGGATATATATTGTCATTTAATGGGTCGAAAGGAGTCATAGGTCAACCTATGACACCCTTTGACCCATATGAAGCATTCTAATATGTCCCTAGGTGTCCTAGGACCCCTAGGGACATATGTTATTATTTAATGGGTTGATAGGGGTCTAGGTCACCCTATGACCCTCTTTGACCCATAAGAACGATTCTAATATCTCTTTGGGGGTATTAGGACTCCGAGGGACATATGTCGTCATGTAATTGGTTGAAGGGGGTCATAAGTGCACCTATGACCCCCTTTGACCCATAAGAATAATTTTAATATGTCCCTAGGGGTCCTAGGACCCTTACGAACATATGTCATCATTTAATGGGTCGAAGGGGGTCATAGGTCAACCTATGACCCCCTTTGACCCATATGAAGCATTCTAATATGTCCGTAGGGGTCTTAGGATTCCTAAGGACATATGTCGTCATGTAATCTTTGACCCATAAGAACAATTCTAATATGTCCTTAGGGGTCCTAGGACCCCTAGGGACATATCTTGTCATTTAATGGGTAAAAGGGGGTCATAGGTCATCATATGACCCCATTTGACCCATATGAAGCATTCTAATATGTCCTTAAGGGTCCTAGGACCCCTAGGGACATATGTTATCATGTAATGTGTCGAAAGTGGTCATAGGTCAACCTATGACTCCCTTTGACCCATACGAACAATTCTAATATGTTCCTAGAGGTCCTAAGATCCCTAAGAACATATGTCATCATTTAATGGGTCGAAGGGGGTCATAGGTCAACCTATAACCTCGTTTGATCCATATTAACGATTCTAATATGTCCCTACGGGTCCTAGGACCCCTAGGGACATATGTCATCATATAATGAGTTGAAGTGGGTCATAGGTCAACCTATGATCCCCTAAGACCCATATGAAATATTCTAATATGTCCCTAGGGGTCTTAGGACCCCTAGGGACATATGTCATCATGTAATGGGTCATTAACAATTCTAAGACGTTTCTAGGGGTCCTAGGACCCCTAAAAAAATTTTTCATCATGTAATTGGTCAAAGGGGGTCATAGGTTGACCTATGACCCCCTTTGACTCATAAGAATGATTCTAATATGTCCCTAGGGCTCCTAGGACCCCTAGGGACATATGTCATCATTTAATGGGTCAAACGGGGTCATAGGTCAACCTATGACCCCCTTTGACCCATATGAACGAATCTAATATGTTCCTAGGGGTGCTAGGACTCCTTAGGACATACGTCATCATATAATATGTCGAAGGGGGTCAGAGGTTAACCTGTGACCCCCTTTGAGCCATAAAAATGATTCTAATATGTCCCTAGGGGTCCTAAGACCCCTAGGGAGATATGTCATCATTTGTTGGGTTGAAGGGAGTCATATGTCAACCTATGACCCGCTTTGACCCATATGAACCATTCTAATATGTCTCTAGGGATCCTAGGACCCCTATGGACATATGTCCTCAAGTAATGGGTCAAGGGGGTCATAGGTCACCCTATGACCCCCTTTGACCAATTAGAAAGATTCTAATATGTCCCTAGGGGTTTTAGGACCCCTAGGGATCCTTAGGGACATATGTCATTATTTAATGGGTTGAAGGGAGTTATAGGTCAATCTATGACCTCCTTTGACCCATGAGAACGATTCTAATATGTCCTTAGGGGTCCTAGCACCCCTAGGGACAAATGTCATCATTTAATGGGTTGAAGGGGGTTATAGGTCAACCTATGACCCCCATTGATCCATAAGAACAGTTCTAATATGTCCCTAGGGGTCCTAGGACCGGTAGAGACATATGTCGTCATTTAATGGATCAAAGGGGGTCATTGGTAAACCTATGACCTCCTTTGACCCATATGAATGATTCTAATATGTCCCAAGAGATCCTAGGACCCCTAGGGACATATGTCATCATGTAATGGGTCGAACGGGGTCATAGGTCAATCTATGACCCCCTTTAACCCATATGAATGATTCTAATATGTCCCTAGGGATCCCAGGACTATTGGGGACATATGTCGTCATGTAATGGTTCGAAGATTCTAATATGTCCCTAAGAGTCCTAGGACCCCTAGGGATATATGTTGTCATTTAATGGGTTGAAGGGCGTCATAGGTCAACCTATGACCCCCTTTGACCCATATGAAATATTCTAATATGTCCCTAGGGTTCGTAGGACCCCTAGGGACATATGTTGTCATGTAATAGGTTAGAGGGGGTTATAGGTCAACCTATGACCCCCTTTGACCCATAAGAACGATTATAATATGTCCCTAGGGGTCTTAGGACCCTTAGCTATATATGTCATCATTTAATGGGTCGAAGGGGGTCATAGGTCAACCTATGACACCGTTTGACCTATATGAAGCATTCTAATGTCCCTAGGTGTCCTAGGACCCCTAGGGACATATGTTGTCATGTAATGTGTCGAAGAGGGTCATAAGTCAACCTATGACCCCTTTTGACCCATAAGAACGATTCTAATATATATGTCATTATCTAATGGGTCGAAAGGGGTCATAGGTCACCCTATGAGCCCCTTTGACTCATAAGAATGATTCTAATATGTCCCTAGGGGTCCTAGGACCCCTAGAGACATACGTCATTATTTAATTGGTCAAAGGGGGTCATAGGTCAACCTATGACCCCCTTTGACCCATATGAAGCATAATAATATGTCCCTAGGTGTCTTAGGACCCCTAGAGTCATATGTCATCATGTAATGTGTCAAAGGGGGTCATAGTTCACCTTATGACCCCCTTCAAATCATATGAAAGATTCTAATATGTCCCTAGGGGTCTTAGGACCCTTAAGGACATATGTTATCATGGAATGTGTCGAAGGGGGTCATATGTCACCCTATGATCCCCTTCGACTCATATGAATGTTTGTAATATGTCCCTAGAGGTCTTAGGACCCCTAAGGACATATGTCATCGTGAAATGTGTCGAAAGTGGTCATTGGTCACCCTATGACCCCCTTCAACCAATATGAATGATTCTAATATGTCCCTAAGGGTCCTAAGACCCCTAGGGACAAATGTCATCTTTTAATATGTTGAAAGTGTTCATAGGTCATCCTGTGACTCCCTTCAACCCATATAAACTATTCTAATATGTACGTAGGGGTCCTAGATCCCTTAGTGACATATGTCGTCATGGAATGTTTCGAAAGGGGTCATAGGTCATCTTGTGAGCCCTTTTGACCCATATAAATGACTCCACTAGAAATAATATAGTAAAATAATAATAATATAGTATAACAATCATATATATATATATATATATATATATATAATTTATAGATTATAATAATAATAACATAATATATTATATATTATAATTTACATATGACAATAATAATAATATATTATAGATTATAATTTATATTTGATAATAATAATAATAATATGTATAAATAACATATATATAATTTATTACGTTATTATATTTAATAAACATATAGTAAAAATAATAATAATATATATTATATTTATAGATAATAATAATAATAACATAATATATTATTATATATTAATAGATTATAGATTATATCTTTACATTACATTATATATATATATATATATATATATATATATATATATATATATATATATATATATATATATATAAATAATAAAATATTATATTATTATATAATATATAGATTATATATTATTTTCTATATAATAGTTATGTTATTATATTATATATTTATAGATTATATATTATATCTTTACATATTTCATAACTCAAATTAGTTATATCACTTACAAATTTGTTTTTCCCTCTAATTTTTGTGCCTTTCCCTCCAATTTTTATGTCGCCGATATTGGATATCAGATCTCATATTGGATATCTGATATGAGATCCGATATCCGATCTCAAATCGGATATCCGATAAGGCTTGGGCCTTACTTTTCAGGTTTGGTACCTGGATAGGTGAAAAAAAGTCAGAGCGGATTTTGAAGCGCTTTTAGACGTGTTCAAATTCTATTTTTTTCACATTGCCACTTTTTGGCACACCATGATCTTGCACATACCCACCTGCATTGGCTCCTATGTTATCCACGTTAAACACCATAGTGGATAATATTGAAATAGTTACCAATGAACATAATGTTGCTCTTCACTGGCGTGAGAAAATGCATGCCATGTTTCATGATGGGTTTGACTATGATGAGGTTGTGGCCCTAAATATAACCAAAGATGATATAGTTAACCTTTTTGCAGACCCAAAAACTGGTAAACTAGTAGAACAAACAAGGCCCAAATTATCAATTAAATGGTGCATAGATGAGGCTATGTGTGCAAACTTTTGGGATCATTGGTGGATGGTTTTTGACAACCCTCCACACAACAATTTAGAGGTACCATTTGTAGACACACAAAAATTGGCAAAGACCTAAATTACACAATTTCGATCAATCAACACAAATTAAGGAGGAAATCAGAGGAAAACAAAAAACTTTCAAATTAAGGATTACATCAGGTCATTAATCAATTAAATCATCTATCAAATTAATAAGACCTAAATCAATTTCAAAAGAGGAGAAAAAAATTATAAAATCATAAAATGAAATTCAAAAAGGAGAAGAAAAAAGATAAACTTATGAAAATAAATGGAACTTGTATTAAATCAATAAATCCATTTATCCTCACAAAATGAAAATCCTCCTTTTATATTATAAAGAATTGAGAAAAATTCACATTTAGCCTCAAATCAAGACTTTTGGGCTCCTTCTCTTATATCTTATGAGACATTTTAGTTGAAAAAGAAAATTCACATTTAGCCTCAAATCAAGACTTTTGGGCTCCTCCTCTTGTCTATTATGAGATATTTTAGTTGAAAAAGAAAAATCCACATTTAGCCTCAAATCAAGACTTTTGGGCTCCTCCTCTTGTTTCTTATGAGAAATTTTTGTTGAAAAGAAATGCACATTTAGCCTGAAATCAAGACTATTGGGCTCCTCCTCTTGTCTCTTATGAAACATTTTAGTTGAAATAAAACCCACATTTATCTTCAAATCAAGACTTTTTGGCTCCTCCTCTCGTCTCTTATGAGACATTTTCAATTTCACTTCTATCCACCAGTTAAAGGTAAAACCCAAATTCTTACCCCAGCCCCTTCTAAAATCTTATAAATAGAAGGAGAATTTAAGAACAAAGGGACCCAAGTTTTAGGTATCTGTATTATAGGCATATTCAGAGTTGTCATATTAAGCATATTAGCATTGTTATTCTAGCAAGTTTATGTCATTTTGATAGCATTTTAACTTTTTTTTCATGTTATTTAGTATCATTTTAACACATGTTTAGCTCATTACATGTTCATTTTGATAGTATTCTTAGAGTTGTTATTCGCATGTACTCTGCATTTTCATCTTAGATCTTGTAGACATACTGATAGATCTGCATTTTGAGCATACTTCTCATTCTAGAACTATCACTGAGATGTTTGTCTGAGATCATTCTTAGTAGTTGTAGTTAGAGAAACATGGGACATTCATAGAGTTTGCATTTTGACAATGATTTCTTTAGTTTGATCTAGTCTGTTGTCATTTTATCTGCACTCTACATCAAGGTTTCATGAATCCACAAATATTCCATGTACAAAAGCATACCCATTGTGCGGCACCATTTTGTATATGGTATATTCATGTATTCATGAAACCTTGATGTAGAGTGCAGATAAAATGATAACAGACTAGACCAAACCTAAGAAATCATTGTCAAATTTACAAACTCTACGAACGTCCCATGATTCTGTAACTACAACTGCTAAGAATGCTCTTAGACCAACATCTCAATGAAAGTTCTAGAATGAGAAGTATGCTTAAAATGCAGATCTATCAATATGTATGCAAGATCTAAGATGAAAATGCATATTACATGCGAATAAAAACTCTTAGAATGCTATCAAAATGAACATGCAATGAGCTAGAAATGTGTTAAGATGATACTAATAACATGAAAACTAAGCTAAAATACTATCAAAATGACATGAAATTGCTAGAATAACAATGCTAATATGCTCAATATGACAACTCTTAATATGCCTATAATGCAGATACCTAAAACTTGGGTCCCTTTGCTCTTGAATTCTCTTTCTATTTATAGGATTTTAGAAGGGGTTGGGGTAAGAATTTGGGTTTTACCTTTAACTGGTGGATAGAAGTGAAATTGAAAATATCTCATAAGAGACAAGAGGAGGAGCGCAAAAGTCTTGATTTGAGGATAAATATGGGTTTTATTTCAACTAAAATGTCTCATAAGAGACAAGAGGAGGAGCCTAAAAGTCTTGATTTGAGGCTAAATGTGGATTTTTCTCATTTTTTTATAATATAAAAGGAGAATTTTTATTTTGTGAGGATAAATGGATTTATTGATTTAATAAAAGTTTTATTTATTTTCAAAAGTTTGTCTTTTTTCCTCTCCTTTTTGAATTTCATTTTATGATTTTGAATTGTTTTTTCCTATTTTGAAGTTGATTTAGGTCTTATTAATTTGATAGATGATTTAATCGATTAATGACCTGATGTAATCCTTAATTTGAAAGTTTATTGTTTTTCTCTAATTTCCTCCTTAATTCATGTTGATTGATTGAAATTGCATAATTTAGGTCTTTGTCAATTTTTGGGTGTCCACACCATTCTATTTCATTAAAAAATTCTATGCCAAATTTGTGTTGCACCTCAAGGTGAACTATTAGAATATGAGGCCCAACATGGGTGTAGGAGGATGAGCTACTCAGAATAGACCCTTTTCCCAATGAAAAAAACAAGCACTTTTGTCCCCCCTACTAATGCCTCCCCCCTCCTCCAGTGCAACATCCTAATATCATTGTTGAGGCTAATTCTCATATTATTAGAGCCATCCATAGATTGAGTAACCTATTGATATCCTAGACCAAGATAGTTTTGCCTCCTTGTGTTGATGATGTTGGTGTGAGTTCATCATTGGCAAGCTCATCACATGTTTGTATGCCACATACTTGCATAACATGCAAAAATATTTGTCTGGGTCCCATAGGTGATCTTTTTCAGTATCAATTTATACTTGAGGAGGAGGATACACTAGACATGTGTATAAAGGCTACACACCTTGATGTGAGAGAGGAGGGGCATGTAGAGGCATGGAATCCTTCTGTGTCGGTAGGTGTATACATTTTTTTATTACAACATATGAAATTTAAAGTTAATCTTTATAATATAGTAATTTTAATCCATGCTCACTTATACATGTATGTGATCTTCATTCATGTTTAGTTGATGATTGGGGAGAACCTCAGACATGTTGATAATGTCACACTCTCGGCTATTTTATTTGGCCTTAAGACATCTATGATACATTATGTTGTGTTCTCATTGTTTTTATATTTGATATTAGAGCATATATGGTTTCTCATCTTTCTTTTCTCTTGTAGGTATCACCTGTCAGTGGGGGGCAGAGTGCAGGGGGTGAGGCAAAACCCATTGACAAGAGAAAGGTAATTAGGTACTTTTAAAGTGATTAAATATTGATGCATTCTTGCAAAATATTTGTGGTAATGAAATTTAATTACATTCTTTATTGTACAGGGCATGGCTACTGGTGACGAGTCCAAGTAGATTCAGTGTCATAGACCCTCTAGCATTTCCATTTGTAGCGAGAGCCCCATTGTATGTATAAGTATCATTTATTTGTTATTTTCATTATTTTCATGTAAAAATTAAAAACTTAATTATGTGATATTAAAAATTAGTCTTTTGTATCTCATAGGAAACACTTAGTGCACAGGAGGCTAAACGTTAGAGTTTTGTATCTTTGCCCATGCAACCATTATATCCAGAGGAGGAGTCGACAGAGGTAAGTTGTAGTTTGAATTCTTGATTATATGTTATAAATTTAGTATGCTATGAATTATAATGTTATAGTTTAAGTTGTAGATTCATCTGACAAACATACTTGAACATATACATGCCACAATCAATGAGGTTCAAGCATTGTCGAGGACATATGAGAGGACTCCTGATCAATGTAGGAGGTCAACGAGAGAGGTATTTATGATGAAATCTTAATACTATAAATATTCATTAAAAAAAGTATCATTATGCATTTGAGTAATTCAATGTTAGATACATAGAATCATATAAATTTATTTTTCTAACTTTGAGTTTTCCTTTTTTGTTTATGTAGGAGGCATCAGATCCACCTAGTGTAGTGAAGGGGCTGCATTTTGATCATCCATCAGCAACATAGGATAGTATAGTTGTCATAGGATGCGTCATGAGACATTTTGAGATGAAATATACCACATTGTATACAAAAACATTGATATTATACACATTTAGATGGCATGATTAGCCACATTTTGAATATGGATCTATGTATTTTGATATATATTTGTGTAATTTTTCTATGGATACATGAACTTTGATATATATATATATGTGTGTGTGTGTGTGTGTGTGTGTGTGTGTGTGTGTGTAATTTGTCTATGGATACATGTATTTTGATATATATTTTTGTCATTTATGTGCACAATGATATACATATTAATTTAGTATAGTATTGTTCAATTTATCGTGGATCATGTGTATTTTTCATGTTTATGGAATATTACTCATTTTGATCATGTTTATTATATTGAATTCAAATGCAATAATTTGTGAAGAACATTTTAACAACCTTTATTATCAAATTTTGATGCAATGTTTAATTTAAAAATTTGAAATGATCTCTACAATCCCTTAAGATGTCACTATGGTTCACCCACCCAAACACACTTATAACACCTTGGAGACTCTTCGATATGGGGTAGCCGCAAATGATGGAGGCTCTCCATTGTTGGAACAAGGCTATCATGAGGGTTCATGCGCCCATCTAGAGCTAATGGTGTTGATAGTTTCATGCGAAGACCAATGGTTTCAAAGTTACGCAGTGATGCACCTATTAACTGAGGCACACTACAAGTTTTGGCATTGAGCAAGATCATTGTGCCAAATCCAAATAAAATGTGATTTCTTAGAAATGAGATAGGTTATTGTAGGCCTCAACATGTATGTCATGTAGCATTTAATATTTCACTAATATCCCCCACGAGCTTTGAGTTATGACCCTCGAAAGATTGACCTCAAAACACACTTAGAGCACCTTGGAGACTCTTCGGTATGGGGTGGCCGTGAAAGTTGGAGGCTCTACAAGGCTAGAAAAAGGGTGTCACTAGGGTTTATCCACCCATTTAAAGATAATGGAACTAACAATTCGATTCCAAGATCAACGATTTCAAAGTTACATAGTGATGCACCTATGAACTGAGGCACACTATGAGTTTTGGCATCGAGCGAGATTATTGTGCCAAATCTAAATGAAAGTTGATCTCTCAGAAATGAGATAGGTTATTTTAGGTGTTGACATGACCATCCTATAGCATTCAACATTTCACCAATATCCCCCACGAGCTCTGAGTTACAACCCTCAGAAGATAGACCTTGAAACATACTTAGAGCACCTTAGAGACTCTTTGGTATGGGGTGGCAATGAATGATGGAGGCTCTCCATGGCTAGAAAAAGGGTTTCACTAGGGTTATTATTAAGTAAATTTTTTTTTTATACCTCCCTCAAGTTTTTGGCATTGGGCATAGTGCAAATTTGGTGTTAGTATGTATTAAAATCATCATTTTTTAGGTCCCTCCACATAAATTACATTAAGTAAAAACATCTTTGTTTCTGACATTAAATCAACAAGTTTACATTTACAATATCGCAAGTCTTTCATCATTATTACATCAACACACAACTATAAGAATCAAAGTGTAAAAAATAGTAGTGTCAAAAATCGTAGTGTCAAATATAGAATAGATTCTTCTTCATTCTGCTCCTTATTTAGTTATTTATCTTCATGCATGGTTATTCTTCATGATGTACCTACATTCTAATATCATAAAAAATATTAGTAAATAATCGTATTAAATAAGATAATTATTAATTTTCTGAATCATTATGAACAAAAGAACATAAGTAAATATACCTAGTCAAGTGTTCCTATAGGGTCCTCTATCTATTTTAGGGTCTCCAATAGGTTTTCACGATCAACATTAGTAATAGTAAAAATTTATTTTACTTTTGGTCTTCCTTGATGCTTCAAAAATTTCATATTTGTTGCTATAATAAGATGTGAATATATGAGAATTATTTTGTGCTTCTAATAGTCTTCGAATGTAGGAATTCTATTCCTTCTAAGCATGTATGTCCACAGCCATATTCCAACAACAACAACAAAACTAGTAGGATATGTGAATCCATCATCATCTATGATCAGTTGTGCAAGATTTTGTTTACTTCTTACACAATGTACTAACCAATAATCTAATTTCTCATCATTCCCCTATGGTGCAAACAATGCAAAGATATGTCCTGGCTGAAGAAGATCTGATAGATGGTTATGCTCAAGTGAACTTTCCATTTCATCATTTTTGATAGAAGGTATGATAGACAATCGAGTAAGATAATGTGGAGCCCATGTGTCCACCCACTTACTTGACTCATAGTGGTCCCAATCACATTGAAAATAATTAGAACAAAAGAAAGCTAGCTATCATGTCCAAATGGTCCATGTACTAGAATCAAAGCTCCCAGATGAATGAATTTTTGATGAGTCTCTAACAGTAGACCAATCTAATCTGTCACCTATGGACCCTTCCTCAACCAACCAAAAGAACTTGCATACTACTAAATTAAGAGTCCCCCCTATGATAATGTTGAACTACACCAATCAACAATGCTATGAGCATCAAGAAGCTCTGCTCCTAAAATCTTCAATTGCTCCTTAACTAGAGATCTCTTCACACATGACCCTTCTCTATCATGTTCCCCTTTCTCATGGTCAAACTCAAAAAAAAACTCCAAATATGATGCACCCCCCTCTCTATGTGCATCCTACACAACCAATAAAACATGTGAGCATTCTTGAATTGACCTGTGCAATTATTTGACCAAATGATATGTCTATCCATAGCATTATCATGCTCCTATAAGAAATCAAAATAATTCTTGAAACAATATTGCACAAAATTGTGAGAGTGAGATCTATCATTGCTATTGTAAAAATGGTACTCTCTAATAATCTTTCGATTATTTTTTGCACTATCAGGGGCATGTCTATATGTTATGTAGAAAAAATAAACAATATGAATGGAGTTGTAATACTGAGACTATGTCTCATTTTGGAGCTGCAATGTGTAGTTCTTTGCAAAGTCAACAATTGATATAATAGTGCCACTGGAAAAAGTCTTCTTACACATTCTAAATTGTTGATCCAACCATTGAGACCTGTGACTATGCCTTGCATATTTGTAAAGATTTCTCTTGAAATCTAAAATTAAACTAGCCATATTGATTTCTTGTGCAACCAATTCACATCTAGATCCCTCACCTCCACTCTTCAATGTTTATTTCATCGTTTTATATACCAATTTTTTTACTATTGTCCTCCCGAGATCTTGTTCACACCCCTCATGGTAACATGTGTCAAACTTGGATAAGCCACAACATTATGAACACTTCTAATTTAACCAAACATTTCTATAAAAGAAACAACCATCAAATCTACGACATAAAAATTGATCTAGCAAGTCTCTTGATGATTTTGGAAACCCACTAGCACCACAATTCTCTAACATTTCTTTACTATGCAAAGTAGAATGGATGGAGCATGATAGTTCATAGTGCATAGAAAACTCCATATGATATTTGCAAAATGTATTTTGAATTTTAAGTAGCACACAATAAAATGACTTCAAAGATTCAAAAGACATTTGTGATATATGTAATCTTGGATGACTCTCTAAATTCTTTGAATAACATAGTTTTGTTGAAACTAGATTGATACAAGTATGATAAATATGTTTCAATCATTGTTTTGTCACTGATGTCAAAATTACTTTTTGCTAGTAAGAAAACTACTTATATAATTTAAGTACTATCACTTATTTTATTGATGAAGAGGATTTGATCAAATGATGTAACAATAGCACCTAGAGGAAAGGTTGAGTTATGATATGAAAAGGAATATTAGAATTAGCTAAGACAGTGATATCATAGTGCATTGATAATCTACTTAAGGTTGTAAAGGCTTGTTACATTAAGCAAGTTCAGAAAAATAAGTTAAACAAAGTTTGTTTGCCAAGCTTGACCAAATGGACAATAGGTGTCGAGCAGAAAATCAGTTGGAGCTGAGTAAAAGTCTATTTTAGTGTAAGCCAAGTAAAACAATTGATACGGAGTAAAGTTTAGTTGATACCAAGCACCAGTAAACTTTAGTTTGTGTCGAGTGATTTTATAGAGGATGCCAAGCAACACAATTTGTGTCGAGCATCATAAGCAAGTTAATGCCAAGTGTCAACATAATTAGAAAGATCATGAATTCGATGGATCTAAGCTGACAAGTTTGTTTTCTTGGATAGTGTGAACCATGTCAAAGATAAGATTGATGAGCTAGTGGCATGTAATTCATGGTAAACTATTTTGAGGTGAATTTAAAGAGGATTGAAGGAGAAGTTTCTAGAAATAAAATGGAATAAGTGGTAGATTCATTGAATCCTACCTAATCTGTCCTAACCCTAAATTGGACGATGGAGAATGAATGAAAAAATATCTTAATTCTCTATTTATAGGGATGGTTGGTCAGAAGCAAAGGTTGTCATGTGCGAGAACTTAAGGAAGACAAGGAGTCTAGGGTATTGCTTCATTCAGTGATCTAAGTGAAGAGTCTGCATTGACATGTTAAGAAAGATGGCTTAATGGTATGGATGCTTGAAGGGTGAACAAGCTATTAGAGATGAAGTGTGTGAAAGCCAAGCAGAATGGAGGATTGAAACAGAGATCTGTAATCTACAAATGGAGTTGTAAGTTGTTATTAGATCAAACCTTACTGTTACTCTCTAATGATTGTATTAGTCTAGGGTAAATCCTTTGGATTAAGGTTGACCTAACAATCATTTGTAAATCCTTTAACTGGGTGACATTCCAAGTGAATGCTCTAAAGTCCTCTAATAAGGCTCACTCCTAATAGGGTGATTAAAATACTTTAATTGGGTCACATTTAACAGTGTGCATTGTAACCTTTAACAAGGTTGGCCTTTGATAGGGCATCACTTTAGAAGAGTGAGAAAGAGTAGGATGTTATTGGTGGTTTTTCCTAAATTAGGTTTCCACGTAAATCATTGTGTCAAGTGTGTTATTAAATCTGTTATGTTTCATGTTTACATTTCTACAAATTTATTTGACAGTAGCCTACACGTTTAAGTGATTGCATAATCCTATGGATGCATGCATGATGATAAATGTTTTATGGGTTCACTAAGCTGTGAAATTTTTTATTTGTACATCTAGACCTTGGATAACTAATTCACCCCCCCTAGTTATTCTAAAGAATTCCAACAAGTTTGACTAACCTCCAAATTTTGTTTAGGATGTGGTGTGCGGTCTCTGATGCTAATTCTCAACTTCGACATGTCTTTAGCATTGGGTGATACTATTGAGCTAGAGTGCCAAAGCAGTGTAATTTGTTGATTTACATCATTGGATAGCTTCTTATCAAAACATGGAAGTCTCCCACCAAAAGACCATGTTTCATTTTGAAGAGGATTGTCAATTCTCTCTCATCTACTAAGTGCTCTTCTCAAAGTAGTACGATTTAATTTCAAGTCAATACAAGTTTTTCTCATATATCTATCCCTTCTTAAATGATGACTTACCCAAGAGGTTGTAATAACCCTTTGAGCAGCTCTCTTATCCTTCTCCCTGCTATTCTTTCTAATGTTATTGAGAGCATTGAAAATATTCTTCACAATAATGGAATTTCTTTCCAATTTTAACTGACACAAATCTTCAATTTGGAAAGCATAGGTCTCATCTTTTGCATCTTTAATAAGTCCACAAAAAGTTGACATTGCACCACCACTGTCTTATTGCTGAAAAATATTTTATCTAGTCTTGAAGCCCATAACTAAATGGTTATTTATGATTTTTTCCCTTCCAAATTGGTAATAATCATTTCATCAATTTCAATTACCCATTTTGGTGTTCTAAGACCTTCATGTCAACTATAATTAGGAGATATGTAACGTTCCTATGCATTTTCATTTTTGACATGGTCAATCATGGCATTTACATTATGAACTGGTAAATTTTCATTCTCCAAAATTTCAATCCTCGCATTATCATTAGCAATTGGTACATTTTCATTCCCCAACTATACATATTCATTATCTGACTCTATGATTTCACCTTCGATGAATACATCATCAATTTGATTCATGTTTAGCATACCTTGTTTATTCCTTCGGTGATTTACCTTGTCCCTATCCCTATATGCTACAATGTCTTCATTTGATACCTTTCTTTTGTATTTAGCCTTTTGACAACTACTGCTCCCCATTTAGAAAAAAATATCAGACACCTAATCATACATTATATCAACTTTTTTCGATTGTATGGGCCCCAAGCAATCAATTTTTTCCAAACCCATGAAAATGGCCCCAAAAAATGTGATTGTCAGGTCTGCAGTGATAGAATATTTTGAAAAAAGTATGCTTGTATTTCGGGCACCCAATCCCATATTGGATATCCAATATTATCGGATATTTGATTCAAGATTGGATACCCGAAATGGTTACCCAAATTTTGGAGGGAAGTCAAAATTTGGCAAGTGTGGGCAATGTGAACAAAATTGTATATTATTATATTTTAGTATTTTATTAAATATAATATAGTAATATATATGACTTATGATTATAATTATATTTAACATATAGTCATATATTATAATTATTATATAAATATAGTAATGTATTATTATTATTATATAGTTATGGGCTTGTCGGCTAGGGTAATCCATCTATAATTGAAAAAGTTACCATTAAAATGTAGAACAATGAATTATCTTGTTTAGAACAAAAATATTATTTATTAAACCCATAAGGGTTATGTATGGTGAGACATCCACCAAAATTATCAAATTTTCCAGAGCTTCTCTTATGCAGCAAAATAAAGGCAACAATGAATGACGGTAAATTTTTTTTATGGGCCAAACGGGTCGAAAGGGGTAATAGGATAACCTATGATCCCTCTCGATGCATTTCATGACATGTGTCCCTAGGGGTCCTAGGATCCCTAAGGACCTATTTGGTTTGCTTGAATGGGTCGAAAGGGGCCATAGGATAACCTATGACCCCTTTCGATGCATTTCATGATTGTTCGAATGGGTTGAAAGGGGTGGGACCCATAGGGACTTATTTGGTTTGCTCGCATGGGTTGAAAGGGGTCATAGGATAACCTATGACCCCTTTCAACACATTTCATGACAACATATATCCCTAGGGGTCCTGGGACCCCTAAGGACCTATTAGGTTTGTAATGATTTGAAAGGGGTCATAGGATAACCTATGACTCCTTTCAATGCATTTTATAACAACATATGTCCCTAGGGGTCTTGGGACCCCTAGGGAACTATTTGGTTTGTTCGAATGGGTCAAAACGAGTCATAGGATAAAGGGGTCATAGGATAGCCTATGATCCCTCTTGATGCATTTCATGACAACATATGTCCATAAGGGTCTTGAGACCCCTAGGGACCTATTTGGTTTGTTTGAGTAGGTCAAAAGGGGTCATAGGATAACCTATGACCCCTTTCAATGCATTTCATGACATCATGTCGATCTATTTAGTTTGTTCGAATGGGTCGAAATGGGTCATAGGATACCCTAGGACCCCTTTCAATGCATTTCATGACAACATATGTCCCTAAGGGTCCTGGGACCCCTAGGGACCTATTTGGTTTGTTCAAATGGGTTGAAAGAGGTCATAGGATAACCTAGGACACCTTTCGATGCATTTTATGAAAACATATGTTTTTGTTCGAATGGGTCAAAAGGGGTCATAGAATAACTTATGACCCCTTTCGATGCATTTCATGACAACATATGTTCCTAGGGGTTATGGGACCTCTAGGGACCTATTTGGTTTGTTTGAATGGGTTGAAAGGGGTCATAGGATAATCTATTATCCCTTTCGAAGCATTTCATGACAACAAATGTCTCTAGGGGTCCTACGACCCCTAGGGACCTATTTGGTTTGTTTGAATGGGTCAAAAGTTCTCATAAGATAACTTATGACCCCTTGACGCATTTCATGACAACATATGACCCCTAGGGACCTATTTGGTTTGTTCAAATGGGTCAAGAGGGGTCATATGATAACCTATGATCCCTTTCAGTGCATTTCATTATAACATAGGACTCCTAGGGACCTATTTGGTTTGTTCAAATGGGTCAAAAGGGGTCATAGGTCCCTTTCAACTCATTTAATGACAACATATGTCCCTAGGGGTCCTAGGACTCCTTGGGACCTATTTAGTTTATTCAAATGGGTCGAAAGGGATGCATTTCATGATAACATATGGACTTATTTGGTTTGTTTGAATGGATTAGAAGGGGATATAGGATAACCTATGACCCATTTTGATGCATTTCATGACAACATATGTCCCTTGGGGTCCTAGGACCCCTAGGGACCTATTTGGTTTGTTTGAATGGGTCAAAATTGTCATAGGATAATCTATGATCCCTTTTGATGCATTTCATGGCAACATATGTCCCTAAAGGTCCTAGGACCCCTAAGGACCTATTTGGTTGCTCAAATGGGTCAAAAGGGGTCATAGGATAACCTATGACCACTTTCAATGCATTTCATGAAAACATATTTCCCTATGGGTCCTAGGACCCCTAGGGACCTATTTGGTTTGTTTGAATGGGTCAAAAGGGGGTGGAACCCTAGGGACCTATTTCATTTGTTCGAATGGGTCAAAAGGGGTCATAAGATAACCTATGGCCCCTTTTGATGCATTTCATGACAACATATGTCCCTTAGGGGTCCTAGGACCCCTAGTAACCTATTTAGTTTGTTCAAATGGTTCAAAAGGGGTCATAGGATGACCTATGACTCCTTTTGATGCTTTTCATGACAACATATGTCCCTAAGGGTCCTGGGACCCCTAGGGACCTATTTGGTTTATTCGAATGAGTCGAAAGGGGTCATAGGATAACCTATGATCCCTTTTGATGTATTTCATGACAACATGTGTCCCTAAGGGTCTTGGGACCCCTAGGGACCTATTTGGTTTGTTTGAATGGATCGAAAGGAGTCATAAGATAACCTATGACCGCTTCAACACATTTCATGACAACATAGGAGCTATAGGGACCTATTTGGTTTGTTTGAATGGGTTGAAAGGGGTCATAGCATAACCTATGACCCCTTTCATGCATTTCGTTATAACATAGGACCCCTAGGGACCTATTTGGTTTGTTCAAATGGGTCAAAAGTGGTCATAGGATAACCTATGACCCTTTTTAATGCATTTCATGACAACATATGTCCCTAGGGGTCATCGATATGAACCTATTTGGTTTGTTTGAATGGGTTGAAAAGGCTCATAGGATAACCTATGACCTCTTTCGACACTTTTCATGATAACATATGGATTTATTTGGTTTATTTGAATGGGTCGAAAGGAGTCATAGGATAACCTATGACCCCTTTCAATGCATTTCATGACAACATATGTCCCTTGGAGTCCTAGGACCCCTAGGGACCTATTTGGTTTGTTCGAATGGGTCAGAAGGGGTCATATGATAACCTATGACCCCTTTCAATGCATTTCATGACAACATATGTCTACCAAATAGGTCCCAATGGGTCTTAGGGACCTATTTGGTGGACATATGTTGTCATGAAATGCGTCAAATTGGGTCATAGGTTATCCTATGACCCCTTCGAATGCATTTCATGACAACATATGTCCCTAGGGGTCCTAGGACCCATAGTGACCTATTTAGTTTGTTTGAATGGGTCGAAAGGGGTTATAGGTTTGACGTGTTCGACTATATTATATTTAATAATAATATAATATTACTATATATAATAATAATATAATATTACTATATATAATAATAATATAATATTACTATATATAATAATAATTATTATATAATAATAAAAATCATATATAATCATAATAGTCAATAATAATAATGATTATTGATTGCCCACACTTCTCAAGTTTTGATTTCACTCCAAAATTTGGGTAATCAATTTAAAAAAAAAAAAAAAATTGGCTGCCAATTTTAAGGTACAATGGGTACTCAATTAGGCTTGGTATTTACCAAACCTCTTTGGTCAATTGAAAAATTTGTTTCATCGAAATTCAATGAAATGAAAAGGGTTTTTTGATAACATTCTCAAGATCCCATCGATATAGTTGCTATCAAATTCTGAGTTCAATAAATATTTATTAGTTAATTTGTAATGAAGATGTCTATAAACTACTAATTGACATACCGATTGAAAAATAACTATAACTTTCAAACAGTATAACATTTTTGAAATCCAAAAATTGCATCACATTCTATGCTTTGCCTAGTATAAGATTTTTTTTGTTTGTAAATTTTTCAATTAGTTAAGGTGGTCAGACATGCGAGTTTTTTTATTTTGAAAAAGTTATAGTAGAAATTTCATATTTAATTATTTATTTAGAATAAAAATACCCAAAAATATGCATCACGTCTAGGCATGAGTCTACTTTTATGTCTATAATTATATTTAAAAATATTATCATTTGATATTTATTAAGGTGGTCAAACATACACCTACTTTTTATTTTTGCCTTGAAATGTTTATAGTACTATATTAAAATCCAAAATTTTGATAAATCAAATATTTTTTTCTCTAGATAAGGCCTAGTAGTTTAGAATCTAAATTCAATTTCCTATAGGTTCTTTTCTTACAACTTTTTGATATAAAGCCTATAACTATTTTAAAATTATGTGTCCAATTAACGTAACCCTGATTTGCTAGTTTTTCACTGCCACTTAAGGCCATAGTTTGGTTGACCATGATCCTGTAGATATCCCCCACTTCTTTTAGTAGTTCAGAGCATTCTTCTAATCCCTGCTCAATCACTATGTTCCTCCATTCCAAGTTAGCTCCGATGATGAATAGAAAATCAACATCGAACTTGGCTTCTGAATTTTCATTCAAGAATCTATCTATGCTATATTTGTGAACCTCTGTAATGTCAATGACATAATCATCCCATTTAATATTTTCAGATTCTTAGGCATTCATCTCTGATTCTAGGGCAGACATCAATTTATTAGCTCTTGCATTGGTATTTGTAGAGTGAGAGAAATAACTGGTCACCTAGGCATGAATTTCATTCAACCACTCGCCATAGGCTTGGAAAATGGAACGATCCCTTTTGACCTATTCAATAAAACTCTTATTTAGGGGATATTCAACATCGATGACATAAATGGCAGTAGGAAGAGCTTCTGCATTTGGGCTTTGAATTTCATGAATCTATTTGGCCATTTTTTGTAGTGATTGCTTTAGCTCCTACTTATCCCTTTGATCTTTCAATATGTGCTGGGAAATCTTGGAGTTACCTGCACTCCATATCTTCATATCTATTGCCCTATATGTAGGACCAAGGATGGATTTATCAACTGTATAATCTTTGGGTTGTATTTCATCTATACCTTTCTTAGTTGTTGGTCTCATCACTTCTACTACCCATTGCCCTGTATTCTCATCAGTATTCAACATAGTTTAAATCTTTGCCTTTTTGGCTTTAGGAATCTTCCAAAGGCATTTTCTTACCATATCACCTACTAGGTCGACACTATGGTCCTTTTTTTACTCAGTCATAACTTGAACCAATTAGGGACAAAAGGATTCTCTTTAAGAGGAGGGGTTTCTACCACAAGTGATGAAATAAGATCCATTGCACTTAAAGTGTTGCCCCTTCTATTACTTGTTGATTCCCATGTTCCATCTTACCAATTGGGGTTTCAACATTAGTTTCTTCCCTTTAGTCAAGATCAATTGTTATTGATTTATCACAAGTCTCCTTCAAGCTACTCATTCACTCTTGCTTCTTCCCACTATAAGAACGAGTCCACTTGGCAGAAGGAGGAAGATGTTCAACACTTGACTTTAGCTTTCCTACAATGAGAGAAGGAACAACCTAATTAGTACCAAGAAAAACTAAAGGTGAATTAGCACTAGCATGAACCTTTAGAACACTACGAGACATTGATTTTGATTGTTTCTTGCTTGTGAGCCATTGTAATGTTCTAGTTAGGGCATGCATGGTTCTTGTATGTAGGTCATCCTCCTCTGGCATCATTGTCCAATCAATTTTTGACAATGGGTAAACTTCCACTTTCTCAATGTAAGCTGGGTCAACAATTTCTTCATCTTCTTATTCAATTATCCTAGAGGTATCTAGAGGGATATTGAAATCTTTGATCTGTGCTAGCGAAAATATAGATCATAGACTCTTCCTAACCTCAAAATCATCTTGACAGGTAGCCTAGAAATCTTATGAATGGGGAACATGGAGAGTATAGGAACCTAGCTCAGAGTACCTTAGAGAAAACTCTTGACTGTCAAAGTTAGGTCTAGTAGAATAAGTTAATAGGTTCATGGATTTAATCTTAGCTTTAAGCTTAAGGGCATCTTGGATTGTCTTGTATTTGTGATACCCGAGTTCAAAAGGGAAGGTGTAACCAGAACCTTTCTGAGGTTTACAATTCTTGTCAACCTCTGCTAATTGTCTACATATCTCGATCAACACAAAATGATCCAAGTAGTGATGAGGTAACCTTAGAGGATTTCCTTCATATCCTCTAATCTCGAGGTAGGTGAACTTGGGGAATTGAGTAAAGAAACTACCATAAATATCAATTAATTGAGTGGCTTCCTCTGTCAACCTCATGTTCTCTTTCCCTTGCAATTCAAACACCAATTCAACTAGGGAAGTGTCTTGAACTATTTTGAAACCCTCAGAGTTTTTATTCTCCTACAAGAGAGGATAGTACCCATAAATAGACATGCTCTGATTCCAATATGAGTGTGGTAAGCCCTTCCATTCTCTACCACAAGCCAAGATATAAAAACATTGGAGGTCATACAAAAACCATAAATTCCAAAAGCTTGAGAAAGTTCTTCTTGCAACCTAGTAGCTATGATATCCACCCAATCGATGAATTTATCTTCTCCCATGATTGTCTGGATGAAAAAGTACATCCAATTCTCCCAATGAAAATCATGTGGGTTCCCTTTCACTTTGTTCATTAGTGTAATGACATCCTTAATCTCAAGGATCATGTATTCTCTAGTCAATGGATGTGAAAGACGAGAACCCCCTCTCTTAGATTTGAAAAGCCAACCTTTTATAATGGTATTACTAAATTCAGTGACATCCATGGAGAATTGTGTGTAGGAAGAACTAATAATCCAGTCCTCATAGATTTCATGCGAAGGGATCCTTAGTGCACCCATGTTGACTACTCGACTACCATACACCAGGAATTCACCATTAAAGGCACAAATACACTTTTCAGCTACATCATACCTATCTCTACATGCTAGAACTAATTTAAGATAGGGGAAAGCTTCAGGGAAAGAAGACACTTGCAACAAACTACTATCTGAGACTTTCTGAGATATGAAACCAAGTTTTGGGTTCGCAAATCTTGCTAACAATTTACCCATATCTTCTTTTGTAAGGAATGTGTTTTCAATGTAAGGTAGGACACTACTTATAATAGACTCCTTAACCTTATTGGGTAACTTAGGGTGGAATGCAATAGCCATGGTAGGAAAGTTAACCACAATGAAACAAAATAGAAAGAATGCACAACTCTTAAGATAATGTAGGAAAGAAATGACACCTAAAAATGAAGGGCTAGAGACTCATCGTGTTGAGTGCATGCAAGCTTGCTGAAACAAAATGCTTAAGCTATCACTATGCATTTCTAGACAAGACTAAAAAACTCTTTACTAAAAACAAAAATGGCAAATGAAAATGAGGTAACTTCCTTTTAAAACATAAAACCCAGACTTAAAGCATGTGAATGGCTGACAAGACCAGTGACATGACAAGTATCTTCAATCATTAAAAGATCACTTGGGTTCCACATCCATCATGACATCCCTTGCCATCATTATCTTTAACTCCCAAGTAATACATATCTTTCCATGGATCTTGGTAAAAAAAATTGCTTTTTTGTTGAGCTACTAGCCTAGACACGTCACACTGAAGGCATCAGTCTTTCTAACCAAGTGAACATGAACAATTGAACTATAAAAAAAATTCAATGTTCAAGTTCATAAGTCAAGATATATTGGAAACTATGCTCTTTGACAACAAAGATTGGACACAAAGGTGAACTTTGAACCTTGAACAAAGTGTTCAATGTTCATGTTTGACTTCAACGATGAGAAAAATTATCCTTGGGATGAATGAATTTCCTGACTTGACAAAAGAAAATTGATGAACTTATGAACCTTGAACAAAGTGTTCAATGTTCAAGTTCAGAGATTTGTTCGAACAAAAGACTTGAAAATAAAGATCGCCAAACTAGCTAATGTTCACAATGGGACTTCGATAGGAGACTATCTTTTGACAAAGCCTTTAAAACACCATGAACATGTAAAAGAAATAAATGTGGACCATTCATGGGAAACACATAGTATAGGCTAACAATATTTTTTGACACACTTGTACTCTTCCATCCAAAGACAAGTAGTTATTATTCCATTTGCCTAGATTCTCCTCAATATTACCTTTGATCCACTCCCACATGGCATTCAGATTAGGAGAAATAGAAAAGGGTATAACCAAATACCTAACCAAATGGCTAGGACCTCGCCATGAGAAACCAAAATTATTGTACCAGGAGGGGGGTGGGGGGTGCTCATCCCAACCTAGGATAATAGACTTGGAAATTGACACTTTACCAACTAGAGGCTTTACATAAGATTTTAAATTTATTGGTGAGGTTGGTTGTATTGTTGTCTAATAGTTCAATGAGAAGAGATGTGTCATCTACAAATTGAACATTGCTTATTTTTTCCAAATTTGGTACTATGATTGCTTTAAATTTTGTGGATAGGGAATCATCTCTAAGGATATAATGTAAATTGTCAGCAACAATGACAAACAATGAAGGAGCCAAAGTACATCCTTGTCTAATGGATCTTGAGAGAGGGAAAGCATGAGATTTTGAACCATTAACTTCCACTATTGTTGAGGCATCCCATTAGAGTGAGCACCATTTTAATGAAAAAATATGGGAATCCCAAACACTCTAGCATCAAGCTGAAGAGTTTCCACTCCACTCTATCATATGCTTTTTCATAATGAATTACGAACATAGCCAATTGATGACCTAAGAATTTAGCTGAGTCTATAGCCCCCCAACATGTGATGAGGTTCTCTAGGATATACCTACCTTTCACAAATCTTGTCTAGGTGTGATTGATAACATTAGGAAGGAAACATTTGATTCTTAAAGCTAGGATTTTGGCTAGGATCTTATAGGAAACATTTAAGAGGCTAATGGGTCAAAAATTCTTGATTAGTCTTGTCACCATCCTTGGGAATTATCTTAATAAGCTCAAAGTTGATCTCAACCCCTAAGGATCCACACTCCACTATTTCCTGGTATTAAATAAGAAGGTCTTGCCAGATCCATTATACATGAACTTTATAGAATTCCATAGGGATGTCATCCATCCTAGGAGCTTTATCATTACTCATTTGGGAGATTGCAAAGAATTTTCCTCTTTAGAGATGGGTTGAATGAGCATATTCTTATCCTTTTCTGATACCTTCTCTTGAATCAACTTTCTGATCTTGCTTCTCTCCCTCTTTATGTCTACCAGTATACTCTAAGGTAAACAACATCATATAGTAACTAGTAAAATATTTCAATATCTTACTATTCTCTTCAATCAACCTATCTTCTTCTTTGAGTACTACAATTTTATCTCTTGCTTCTTTATTCTTAAGGATTTGGAGGAAGTATTCAGAACCCTATCTCCATGATCAAGCTAGTTAATTCTAGCGATTGTTTTTGCCCCATGGATCTTAACCTGCTGAGTTCTCCTTAAAGAATCCCTAGCTTTAGCTAGGGTGGATTGCAAACTACTAGGGATGCTTGGTTTTCTTCTTCCCTCTCCTTGTATCATTGGTTTTCTTCTTTCCTATTGTCTAGAAAATATTCTTCCAACTATCCATCATGTTTTTCCCCTAGTAGTAGCATTGGGGTGTTTAACAACACAATTATTAAACCATCTTACCATAAGAGTGATAGCATTCATACCACTATCCTTGAGTAGGAAAGTATTGAGAGAAAATCTTGAGGACTTGGAAGCTACAATGGATTTTTGGTTTATAAAAAATATGGAGGCTATAATTGGGTGATGGTCAGACAAGGTGAAGGGTACACTAGTATATTAGTCACTTCTTTTGAGTTCTAAAAGATAAATGTGTTTTTGTTTACATAGAATCTATCCAACCTGCACCTAACCCTCTCATTTCCCTTTTGAAATTTTGTCTAAGTATATTAGTGACCATTGTGTTCATTTTTTCCTCCACCAAGAGGGTCAAAGAATTGGTGCTTGTTGACCATTTTAGTCTAGAAGAATCTTCCTCTCCCATCCATTCAAACCTGCAACCTCCCACCTTATCTTGGTGTCTCTCCACTATGTTGAAGTCTCCATCTAAGATCCATGGTACTTCCTTTAGTTGAAAGATTCAATTCCATAAGGGGATTCTATCATAGTGGTCATTTAGGGCATAGACTAACAAAATCATCTCCATGGAAGTTTAGAATGACCCAAGCTACTCTGTTGTATGGTAAAGACCCCCACTCAACCACAACATTCCTCCATTTAGGGATGATTAGGATGTCAGCTCCTCTCTCACCTCTAGGATGGCTAGTATAAAAGTCTTTGGCATCCTTCCAAATGCACTTTAAATCTATGTCCAACTGAAATTTAGTAGCCTTGATCTCTTGAAGCAATAGAAAATCAATGTCTTGGTTCACTCTCAAAAGTCTATTACATACTTCTTGTCTAGGGTTTCAAAGCCTTTGACATTCCATTAAATATACTTGACCATTACAATTGAGGGGATTTTCTTTCAACATCCTTGGGGGATTTAAAACTCTTAAATCACTTAGGCAAGTCACTTTCTAGATCTTAGAGGGTTAAGATGGAGTGCATGAAAGCAAGGGCCTACCTCTTTTCCTCTTAACCACTTGTTTACCCTCTCTCTGACATCTCTCTTCTAGGTTCATATCATCCATTCTATTAACAAATTTCTTCTTGAAATTGAAAATAATTCCCCTCTCATCTCTTTCCTAGACACAAGGATCAAGTGGTTTATCTCTGTCGCCAAATTCCTCATCCTTGCTATTACCTTATGTCTCCTCATCACCTAGAATTCCTATATTCAAGGTTATCTTTTAGAGAGTCTTATTGTAGACACCTAAAATTGTCCAAATCCCCTTTTCATGACCAATTAAATAGATATTTATTATCTATTTAATTACCCTACCTTTAATTAATTAAATTTGCATTTGTTTAATTATATTCACTTTTCCTTGATTTAAATAAACTAAGGTTCATTTAAATCCTAGCCTTTCTCCCATCCCACTTGCATCCTAACCCATTCACTTTAATTAAGTAAAGTAATTTGTTTACTTAATTAATCCCTTCTAATCCCACTTGTAATTAAATATTAAATTTAATCTTATTTGAGCACATGGCTCCTAACTTTAACCCTCACCCAACCTCACTTTCCTAACCTAACTCATCTTTCTAAGCCTACCCACTACTTAATCCCACTTACTTTTCCTAATCACTTTGCTAATCCCCTTTTAATCCTAAGTGTGTGCTCACATGTGTGAGGAACGCTCACACTTTCCACACCCCTCACACTTCTCACACCTCTTACATATGTGTCCCCCTTTGCATGAGAATCAAGGTGTCTCACACGTGAGAGAAACCATGCTTCTCACACCTCTTACACCTATCATTGACCTATCACATCAAAGGTTGCTCACACATGTGTAAGCATCTTCCCCCCTTTGAATGGCCAAAAAACCTAATCCACATGGAGTCCACTTGGGCTCCACCTCAGGGACACCTCATTGATCCTGAGAGATCCTAGTCCTTCATCTTGCATTGAATCTCAACCGTCTGTTTCATCTCATTTCCTATAAAAGGAGAGCCCTCTCCTCATTTCCATAAGCACTATCTAGCCCATTGTTATGTTGTAGGATTTGTGAGCAACCACATCCCACAAAAATGAAATCATCAACCACTTGGTGATTTTATGAGGTTTGCATTAGTGCTATTTTGAATGGTTTAAGCTCTTTTGATTTCATGTCATCATTATTTACATGTTGTCTTTCATATTTGAGGTTTGCATGAATATGTAGGAATAGACTTTAGTTGCTTATTGTTTGTTCCTTTGTTACATTTTTATGCAACACACTTATTACCTTCAGAGGGAAAAGGAATGTTTGATCCATTTTGGATCACCACTAGTTCAAATCCATTGATTTTATCAACAAAGTAATAGGCTTTCATGAAAGCATCCAATCCTTCATTGCAATTCTCTTGGTTGAGGTCCTGACCAGGAGTTTTTGGGGTTGGAATTAGTTTTAAATTGGCTATAGGCTCCTTTCCAACTTCTCTATTTGGAGGGTTACAAGAGCCATTCAGAATGGACTCCACTTCTTCAAGAGGAAGGACAGTCCATGCGCATTAGAGCCATTCCAAAACTTGGGTCCAGATATCCTCTTAAGTTTTTCTAGCACAATCTATTGTGTGTTCATAGTTTGATTCTTAGGTTTTTCATGATGTAGTCCAATAGTTTCCAGGCAGGGCACATTGGTAAATGAGGCAGTGTCCTTCCCATCTAGGGTTTTGAAGGTTGAGTACAATGGATCAAGCTTAATGCAGAGATCAATTGAGACATGTGGGGTATCTGCATTAAGTAAGGGTAGGTTAGAGGTCCAAGCATTCATAGTATCTATAGAAGAATCGGTATGTTCAACTTGGGTCTTGGGGTTATCAAGAGATCTACTGGAGGCACGAGGACTAGGTTTCGTTATAAGAGGGAAATTTTTCCTAATGTTCCCTTCTTTCCTACACAAGAAGAAGATAATGAGCCCTCCTAAGAATGAAATAGGGAAAACATGGTGACAACCTTGAATAAGGAAATAAACTTCTTTAGGGAGGTCTTGGCCTAGATCAATTGCAATTAGGATTCTTGCATTAGTGTGTGACAACATTGTGGATGATTTGCCCATGCATATAACCTTGCCAAGGGGTTTGAGATCCTATGGTACAAAGTTCCATAGGAAAGGTGGAAGGTTACCAATAGTAACCCATCTTAGCAAGGATAGGCCCGGGATTTCGATATTGATTGCATTTGGAGTCCAAGGAATCACTCCAAAAGTTGCCAATTTTCCAAAATTGTCCTTCTCTTTTGGGATTTCGGGTCGCTAAAGAACATTAGAAACAAACCTTTTTGGATCATTCTAAGGAAGGAAAAATGGAAACATAGTTTCTTGGCCCAGTTGTTATGTAGCCATTTGTTTAGGAATGATCTCATAGGAAGTTTTTTGAGCTCTTGAATTGCAAGGAAAATAGTGGTGTCTTTGAGCCTAGAAATCTCACTCTTTATAGCCTTGTTCAATTATAGATTAGGAACAAAAACACATGTAGGAGAGGAAGGATCCCTACCTAAATCTCCTCCTCGACATTCCTCGATGCCACCTCTTTTCCTCACTTGAACTTGGCTCCATCTAGTAAGACTGGTTCATTTCATAGAGCTTGGATGAGAGAATTCAAATGCACACCATTTTGAGTAACTAAATTATGTAGGAGAATCTTTGGGTATTTCTTAAGAAATACCATTAGGTGAAGAAACACTTAGAAATGACAACCTCAAAATCATCTTTCATAAATGTGACCAAGGTGATAGAAGAGGAGGAGGATGGCCCTCCGCCTTTCAAATGACCTCCTTGGGATTATTATTGATGTCATACACTCGGGCATGGACAAATTTGCAGCAATATCTGGTTTCTTGTAAATCCACACGTCAATATAATTTTTGAGGATTAGTCTTTGTTTTGGATTCTTGTAATCCACATCAACTGAATTTTTGAGGATTAGTCTTTATTCTGGAGTCAATCCTTATTTTAATGGACATATATTCAATTTTTTGTAATCCACATCAACTAGATTTCTGAGGATTAGTCTTCATTATGGAGTCAATCCTACTTTTTAATAGACACACATTTAGTTTCTTGTAATCCATATCAACTGAATTTTTGAGGACCAGTCTTCGTTTTGGAGTCAGTCCTACTTTTTAATGGACAAACATTCATTTTTTGTAATCCACATCAACTAAATTCCCAAGGGTTAGTCTTCATTCTGGAGTCAACCCTGCTTTCTAAATGGACATGTTTCAGTTTCCTAAAATCCATATCAATATGAATTCCAGAGGATTGATTTTTTCCAACCACGCTTAGAGTCAATTATATCTCATCAATCAATCTTCGTCCCATCAACCTTGGAACTGATCTCAGTTCTCGTAATTCTATGATTTAGAATCAAACAATTCTTTGAATCAATGCATTGTCTACACATAACTCACTTATTTCAAATTTGGATATGATTTATAACACCCCTAACATCACAATGACTTAAAGATGGCATATGAGCTAACCCTATTCCACCCTAAATAAAAAGATAACACACGCTAGGCCATTGGAGTGTAATTCTCTTTTGAGATATGCCTATGCTCCTTGTTTTCACACGTGTATTTTATTTGCATGCACTTCTTATTATGAGCAATAAGACATGTGAAAACACTAATTTTAACATGGGAAATATAGTCTTTACATAAATGTAAAACCCCATTCACCCATGTAAAGTAAATGGTTTACATCAATTTTCTTGATGGTGGTATTTGATTGACTCTTTCTGCATCTCTTCATTCTATGAAGTATTAGAAGAGATTACAAGTGCTCTAGTATTTTTGGTTTTCATACACAACGAGAAATGTTAGGTATATATGACTACATTTTATTTTTTATAATTGAATGTTAATATTTAATATTAGACTAAAATACTTTTCATATGACATTAAAATTATGTTTTAAAAGTTAATATTGGTACGTTGTGATGGTTAAGTTGTAACGGTGTTGCATATCATGGTTAAAATCTTATTGGGTTATAATCATTGAATGGTTGTGTTGGCGATGACATCTCTTATGAGTTACCTCATAAACTACTATGCTTATTATAAATGAAGAACACAAATTCTTATAGCTCAACCAAGGACTAGTTCTCACCTTTTGAGGTGCAAAACAAATAGATGAATGATACCAAAGGAAGAATGGAAAAAACATATGACTATTTTGAAACATGTGATTGGTAGATATCGAGAAACATTTCATCATGGAGTGATAAGTATATAATGATATCCATTCTCTCTATGGCTATTTTAGAAGTAGACAACTTAAGTACTTTGTTTGAAGAAACTTAGCTAGAGAATAGCAACCTAGTGACCAAAATTCATTAGAAAGCCTAGTTTGAAATTCATTATCAAAGAGAAGTTTTAAATTACAAATTGCTTAAGATTCTTGGCACCCTATTCTAAAATGTGTACTACTTAGAGATCCCAAGTTGTTTTGGTCTTGTAGAAGTTATGAAAATATTTCATTCATTCTTTCAAGCATAGAGTGTAGTGCCTCTCCCATTTGACTTTTGTAAGTCGTCCTGATGGATGCAACCTTGATGATCTTTTGTTGTGATGGGATCATGATTGTGACCCTGAGTGGTCTACACCGTTGAGGTGTTTGGATTTATGTTTCTTTATCAGTTGCTTTGATTATGCTTTTGACTGATATTTGAGATTATGATGTGATTTTTGGTTCACTGAGGTTTGTGTCAGTGGTTACCAGGATCGATGTGGTATCATGAGGTTGTTCTATGATTACCCTGAGATGTGTGCAGAGATTGCACTATGTACTATTACCATGCTACATTGGACTGGGTTCCTGTAGCAATGGTTAGTCATGTTTATGACTGTGTTTGCTTATGTGTTTTAAATGCCTTTTTAATGCAAAGTAATCAATCATTATTAAATGCTTAAGTAATTAGAATGGATTGTTCTTGTTGGATTATTTGGTTATTGTTGCAGGCATTTACCTTGTTATATTTCTGATTAGAGAGATAATTGTTACTCTTGTGATGTTTTACATTTGAGATGACCTGAGGGTCAAATGTTACTCTTTGATTCCAGTATCATAGATATTAGACTACTATGCTGTTCAGTTAATCATATTGCATGATGATGCTATTTTGAGATGACATTGTGTTTTGTGATGTTATCTGGTTATTTGGTATTTGGACATACCTCTGATTTTGTTATGTGATGGATTTAATGCTATGGTTATTTACTTCATTCCTGCGTTGCTATGCCTTTTGCGAACGTGAGTGATGTAAATAGATTATTTTAATATAATTAAATAAATGGTTAAATTAGGTGATTTAACGCATTATTGCTTCGGCTATGTTATTATATGCAATTACACTTGATCGTGTTGTTTAGTGTGTAGGATTATATCCCTGTCAGTGGCACATGGAGTTAGTGATTCAGCCTTTCATATTTTTCCAATGTCGTCCTGGTATGGTCGACGTATCCTTAATTAAATGTTTGAATTAAACCTTTCGGTGATTATTAAATCCGAACTCATTTGCATTATGTGATTAGACCAGTAAGCGGGTCTGTGCATTTAGAGGTTCGCATTGTCGCGAAAGTTGTTAAGGAGATTTATGTGTTTTTGGATTTTCGGGCTTTTTAATTGATTTATTTTAATTTCTGGCAGCTTTGCCATAGATGAATTCCTATTTATAGGAATAGCCTATTTTCGTTTGGGTCGATTTGGGGTTTAACTAGATTGGCTGGTTAAATGCCCTAATCGATTATTCACCCAAAAAGTGAATAAGTATCCTAAGAGGAATTTAATTTCTCACTTCTCACTTTCAAATTGGAAAGTTGGAGAGTAAAACCCAAAATCCTCTTCATGAGGATTTACTGTTTTGTTCGTTGTGGGAGCTACGGGCGTGGGATCATCGCAAGGTTGGGCTCGTTGGATCCAGCTCGGGGAAACCTTGGATTGCCGCGATTTTCAGCTACTTCTGCAAGATATTTATTTTATGGTTCAGATTCCCGTTTTGCCCTTTTGGCTGTGAGGTAGGACTTTCCCGTTTTATTGTTTTTGCTCTGTTTCAGCTTCTGTTTTTGGTAGCCGTTTGTTTGGAGGCTCAGAACTAGTGTTCCCCTCCGTTTCTGTATGTTAGTTCTACCCGGTTGGGCGGGTATGAACATTTCCCTATTTTTTGGGAAGAGGGTTTGGAGTTTTGCACCGTTATGCTAGCCGTTTTTGCATACGATGTCCGATTCCATTTATTTTTGGATTTTTGAGGTTTTTGAACCCAAAGGCCAAATGGGTTTTAATTTCAAAGTTTTCCAAATTTTTGGAATTTTTACCTCGTTTTGCGTGCCGCCCTGTTTTCTCGGGTTTTCTTGGCACAATGTGGGTCGTGGACCTTGATGATCCGTTTGGATATCAGTCAGACCACTTTTGCACTTTTATGTTGCATTGGGATGCGTGTTGCATCCGTACTCCCGACGTTGTGTTCGGTTGAGTGATTTTATACCTGTTATGGTTTCTTTTGGACCTTTGCTTTTGTTTCGTGAATGCTAGGATTCATGTAGAATCCATATTCTCAGATTGAGGCCGGTTGAGTGAGTTCACGATGTTTGGTTTTGTTACATCATTGGGATTCGTGTAGAATCCATACTCTCGGATTGAGGTCGGTTGAGTGATTTCATGATGTATGGTTTTATTGGCTTTGGGATTCGTGTAGAATCCGTTCTTCCTGTGTTGCTTTCAGTTGGGTGTTTTCTTTGCATTGTGTTCTCATTCATGTCCTTGTGTTATGATCTTCGTGATGGTGGTGTGCCACACACGAGTACGTACGCGTACATTTGTTGGGTGACTTGCGAGGCCTGATCTTCCGTGGATTTGCTGGAAGTTATGATCATTGGGGTTGGGATGAGAGTATGCATGCCCACGGGCACTTGTCGTAGGATGAGCATGGGTAGGGTAGGGTAGCATATGGAGGGGGCTTCTACCTCGCAGCCTGGTGATCATTGTGCCCAGAGGGTTGGCGAAGGAAGCTTTAATTATGTGAAAATTAAATATAATGTGTGACTGGTAATAAAACTTAAGATAATAAAAAGGTCTGGGGTGCAAGAGCCTTTCCGTTGAGGGATGTTGAATCTGCGCAAGTCCTAGCTTGGGCTTTTGATGCCAAGCAACTCTCCATGATGTTAGTCCCTACATAGTAGCCTATTGAGTGTCTGACCAGGACCTGTACTCCTTGCATTGTCTTAGGTTCTTGGTTGCAACCATCATACTGTCTGGCATGAGTGTTAGCCATGGATGTTGTGTTTTATGTGTGTTTCTGGTTGGATCATTATCTCCATCAGCACGGTGGGTGTGGACCTACGGGTGCCACGTGGTTGGGAGGCGTAGCTACCTTCACCACTGCTAGGGACTGGTGTACAGAGACGGTCTCTTATCCTAGTGCGACCGTTGCTGGATGTTTTCACTTGGTACTTCGAGTTCTGGAGTATGCTTTCTTGTGATTTATGCTTTTATTGGAATGCTTGGATATCATGTTTAGATGATGTTACTTTACTTGACGCATTCCCTTATCATGATGTTTAGCATATGATTAGATGATGTTATTTGATTTAGTAGTACATCTGTTGCTTATTGTTGTTTAGCATGTAATAGGAGATGTTATCTACTGTAGGATTATCTTATGCTTTACTACTAGCATGTTAGATTTCCTTATGCTTATATTGTTGCATGTTTTAGTAGTGACATCCCTATTTCGATAGTGCTGACGATCTGGTCGGTGGCTTGGGATGTTACGTGCAGGGGATGGCTAGGACCCACGATGGTCTTATGATGCTATTGACGGTTGGGAGGAACTGTGCATTTATTTGGTTGTTTAGTTCTGAAATGTATTTTGTTCATTGCGATGTTTATTTCAGTATGTGCTTTGCTTTTATGTTTTAGATGGTTAGATGTTCCTCTTTCTTTGTTGTTAGTGCTCTCGAGTGTTCATTCCTCGATTTACGTGGATCCGGTACTCCCCGGTGTGGAGGTTTCCTTGTTTGTTTAGCTTTTTGATTGTGTTTTGTGTTGTGCTGATTTGTTTCCTCGTGCGAGATTGTATTTTTCTTGCGCGAGACTGTTTCTTCCCCGTACGAGACTATTTTCTCCTTGTGCGAGACTATTTCTTCCTCGCGCGAAAGAATACACTTCCCGCGCGAGAATGTAGATCTTCGCGCGGCGCGTAGGGAATCCTCGCGCGAAGCTCAATAGTCCTCGTGCGAAGTGCGCACTTTCTCGTGCGAAGTGCGCACTTTCTCGCGCGAAACTCGAGACCAATTTTCTTTCTCGCGCAAGAAACAAGGGCTATCTAAGCTTGTCGGACGAAAGTTCGAAAGTTGGTTTTGGACACCCTTTTGGTTTTTACACCTTCCTGGTTCAAAACAGATTTCCTAGGGGTTTAAAATATATCGTTTAAGTATAAGGTTATACTTAAGATATATTTTAATATATGCGACAAATCGTTTGAGATAGGTTTCAAACCTCTCGGAGATAAGTTATGGATTCTAAGAAATCTCAGGGCTTCAGAAATCCAGACTTAGCCAATTTTCAAGGCTTCAGGATTTCAGGCTTAGCCAAATTTCAAAATTTTGCATATTACCCTAGCTTGGTGTTTTGTTGATGAGTGGTTGTTTCTTGTGCCCTCATCATTTGCGTTGTCGTTGTTGGCTTTGGTTGTGTGTGTCAGTTTGGTGGTGGCGTTTGGAGATTCGTTGGTTGCCAGGATGGTGGTGAAGTCTTCCGTTGCGATCGTTGTGAACTCTGTATGATGTTGTCATGTGCATTCATACTTGTAAAAAAAAAATATCTTGGCTTGATTTGAATCCTTGTTTCCAAAGATCTCCGGGCGGAACATTACATAAGAGTTCTAGTAGAAAACTTGTCCTCAACTCTTCCCAAAAGATTTTATACCTCCCACTACAAGAAAGTATTAAAAATGATAAAAAAAATAATTATCAATCTGATTTCTTCAAACCAGATTATTAATAAATAATAAAAAATAGATACAATTCTCCTTACACTCACACTTTGTATAATAAAGTTGTTTGACAAGCATTATTCTCATCAACCCAAAACCTCTTTTATTTATTTATTTGCAATGTAAATCACAGATTATTACTTAATTTTTTTGCAATAAACACAGATCAAGAAGGGCTGTGACAGGGCTTTATTTTCTACCCCAAAAAACGTCACACACGTCAAGAAAAAGACGAAGATGGGACACTGTACATATCTTCGCGGGAAAGTTACGAGGAAAACTTGCTTAAAAACATTTACAAAATTACCTAAGAAACAAAACATTTACAAAATTAGGTGAATGGATGACTGGAGTGGTACAATCCAGAGCTGCACAAACTATCGTCAAACTTAGCAGTAGAATTTAACTTAAGAAAAAGGAAACCCTAACTCAGACCAGACATTCAATAAAATAATTAGTGCTGAGGCCAGAGGAAGGCTCCCATGGCAAAATTTCGTTTGTAAGGAAGATCGCCTGCAACAGGCAATCCATACTCCTGAAGCAGCAGATCAAGCCTCCATTCGGGCATGGATTCGTAATCAGCCCTCGAATACCTCGGGTAATTCAAAGGCATCTGAAACACGCAGTTCCCTCCACGTGACCACGACCTCCGCTCACTCTTCCTTAAATTAGCCCTTTGCGGCTCTGCCACTTTCTCCCACCCTAATTTCTTCAGAAGATTTTCAAGCGAATTCGCGCGGCTGAAAATGCCTTTACGCTCCTGCTGTGCCTCAACTTCCATGCCTGCCATTTTTATTATCAGGTGTTGCCCTCAAGTGCTTGAAATATCTTTCACAGTTTGTGAAAGTGAAGGGAGGGAAGGGAGCGATGATATAAGGAGAATGCGTGGGGAGCAAGGGACAATTAATGTAATTAATTTGCACACGACAAAGGAGCGCAATAATTGGTCATCAATTCTTCCGACGGTTACGGAGGTTACAATGTATTCCTACTCTCTCCTGCGTCCACGTGGCGCGAGAATTTCGAGAGTTGTTGAGAATGGTAAACGCTTGTAATAGTGTCCGTTACCAAGTTCTGGCGGGAATTTATACGCGCGAGGAATTCATGAGGAACATTACGTGTTCCACACGTTGGTTTTGTACCGCTCGATGCTGATTTTGGGGGTGCGTGGAAACGAAATCTTAAGAAGAATACGGTTGATATGAACTAAAAACAACAGAGTTGATTCGATGATTTTGAAATTTTATTGGTGATGTCTAAACATTTTGTTATTAGTCCCGGACTTTAAGGCAGGGAACTAATGTTTGTTTTTTACACTCATTCTATTAATTTTTTTTTGGAGACTCTATTTCTAAAGTTATTTTTAAAGTTATATGGTTGTATATATTTTAATTTATTTATGAAAACAAAAATTCCTTTTTTCAATTGGCTAATGACTATTTTCCTATCCAACAAAAATACAAATATTCTAAAACAAGTTTATCATGCATTAATGAATTCATTAATTACAACTTTATCTTTTCCATATTTGCGACAAGTTTATTATTAATTACAACTTTATCTTTTCCACATTTGTCACAAGTTCAATAGATTTATTAAAAAGTAATATTTTTATCTCCCACAACAAAAATAATGTCTTATCAATATTAATTATCACAATTTTTAGTTTTAAATATAGTTTTTAAAAATGTTAATATATTTTAAATTATTTTAAAATTTAGTTTTAGATAAATCAATAATTACTAAATTTGATTTTTTATTAAAATATATTATTGTTATTAAGAGTTGTATTGCTTTATATATATAGACTTTAGTATATATTAATTAAAAAAATTAATTTCTAAATATAACTTATGTAATAAAATTCTAAAAATCTTAAATTTCTTAGTTAGAACTCTATTAATTCAAATCTCGTAATTTAGCAATGCATTACATTAAATTGTATATTTTTAAACAATGGCTAGTAGCCACATTATTCTATAAAACTAAAATTAAAAATAGTAATTAAAAATCTAAATTAAATTTGTTAAAATTTATAACTTCTCTTTTCAAAACCATTAAAGGTAGGGACTCTTGGTGCTTTTGCTTTTGCTTTTGATTTTCAATTTTTGTGATGGGTTGAGGAATTATTTTGATCTTTAGAGATTTGATTTTGAGAAATAATGATATAGACATTTCAAAAGTTATTGAAAGGGTTTGTTGATTTGATATCAATAAGGTTTATTTGTAGATCAAATCAATAATATAAGAGTAGTTTATATGGTGATGAGATGATTTAATTTTGATTATTTTAATCTTATTTATTTCAATTTAATTTTTGAAATAAATTTTGTGATGGATTGAAGAATAATTTTGATCTTTAGAAATTTGATTTTGAAAAATAATATAATTTGAAATATAGACATTTCAAAAGTTGTTGAAAGGATTTGTTGATTTGATATTAATTAAGTTTATTTGTATAATATAAGAGTAGTTTATATGGTGATGGGTTGATTTAATTTTGATTATTTTAATCTTATTTATTTCAATTTAAGAATTGATGTCTAAACATTTTGTTGATTTTGATTTTAGATTTTTAGATTTTTATGGTGAATTGATGTATTATTTTGAACTTCATTAATTTAATTCTTAAGTCTTAATATAATTTAAGATATAAGCATTTCAAAAGTTAAGGGTGTTTAGATACATTGTTGAAAAAGTTTGTTAACTTGATGTCAATTAAGTTTATTTGTCCTCATCGTTAAAGCAGAAGACTATAGTTTTCAGATGTTATTTCAATTAGTTTGTCCATTGGAAACTATGCAAAACTTTTTATAGGCTACGGTTTGTAAAAAAAAAATCTAATTAAGGTGAAATTTGTCACAATAAATTCTTAGTTTCTCATTGGCTTGTCCATTTGTGTTGGTGGTATTTTCTATTTTTGATGGAAAAATTTGTCATAATTTTAATACCATGAAGCTTCAACATGTCTCCAGCATGTACCTGTTACTAGGAAAATGGAGGAGAGCAGAAACGTCTTTGATATTTTTCCATTGATCTTTCTTTAACTTGTTTTAGCTGCCTTACATGGAATTCTTTATGAGTTTGTAGTCCAGAGGCAACAGAGGAAGCAATTGACATTGTTGGAGTTTTCTTTTCAACTCTTATTTTGAACAAGGTAACATGCCAATATTTCTTTGAATCTTACATCAATTGTGTCTTACAATTGTTAGATTGGTGTTCCATTATTCATTTTTCATTGAAAATAGCTCGTATATATATTGAATGATAAGACCTAGTGAAGGCTTTTTGGATAGAAACTAAATAGTTTATTTGGTAGTTGTGTGTGTGTTGTCACTTTCATGTTGAGCTCATAAGACACAATTTAAGAACAGTGAATATTTTTCCATACTTATTTTGGTGGCTAGTATATGATTTATTCAATGCAGGAACAACAACTATTTTTGGATTTCATATGCTTGTAACCCTACTGTTCATTTAACTTCACATTTTGTGAAAACATCAGCAATTAGTTTTTACCATAGTAGTTATCCTCCAAGTAGTGGATACAAGTAAAAGATAATTTTGATAAGATGTACATCCTATTTCATGAGACTAGACCACCTTATTTATAGCTAATCGAATGGGTATGCTACAATGTACAATTTAAACTCTTAGTTGATTATATTGTGGACTGATACCCTCCATAAGATTTTAGTCTCACCAAAGGCCAACCTATTTTTATAGTGTTTCTCTTTAGTACTTGGATGATTGTTTAGGGTAATTTCAATCTTTAAAGAGAAGTACAATGTAAATATTCCTTAAAATTAACATTTCATTTCCCCTCTCTTGGCATATATATAGTCTTTCATGTGCTCCAAAGAGCCAATTGCATAGAGAGCCTAATCATTGCAGATTCATCAGTGAAAATGTGCTAACTAATATAAGTTAACCTTGTCTTAAAGCATGCATACTTGAAGTTCCATAGAATGGAAATCATATCAGTCTTAACCTAGTCTAGTACATTATACTGGGCCTCCATTGGAAGGAGTAGTAGTTTATTATCTCTTAACCTATGGTAGTTTTTTGTTGTAATTAGGCCTAGTACTAGATCCAACCTTTTTTTCTCACTTCCCATACAAAATATAAAGAGCTAAAATGTGCATCTACAACTTATTCTCATGATAACTTATGTTGTACTATCTATTAGATTTGTCTCCTCTAATCATCTACGATGTGTTTGAATATTTTGATACTAATTGTAACAACTAGATTAATGAATCTATTTAATATTATTTGAACAACAGATTTAACACTTGAAATGCATTGAAAACAAGATCAAGGAAACTATTAGATGTATCTTTCCTGTGACATTTATATTGCATCTAAATATGACTATCATGCTACTAGCTCTCTTTCATTTCATTATATTTAAGTGAATGCTATTACAACAAATATGACAATATCCAAGTTTCTACATTCGTTTCATGGAACCATTCTTCACAATGATGTGCATAGAATGAAAACGCAATACACAATAAGACATGAGTGAAGAGTTCCAATTTTACAATGCAATATAAAATAACATGGAGAAAGGTTTCATCTTCTCAAATGCATCACAAAATGACCTATACATCCCTTACCACCACACAATTACACATTGCAACAACATGAATAAATTGGAGAGAGTTTCTCCAATACATGTAGAATGTACATTGACAAGTTTTCTCTTCAAGAAACATCCAAAAGATGATCATTCCAAGTTTTTTCTACTACTCCTTTGAACACCAAATCCGCTAATACATCACAAAAAAACAACAAGGACCATGGGTACTCTCCTCCTAGCCATAGGCCTCCAAAGAGATCACCCTGAGCTAGGGGAACAAGGCTCAAACTAGGTTTCATTCTATTCTTACAATGCATACACATCATATTACAACACTTGAACAATTCCATCCTAAGGATAGTTCACATTGGTTCACTAATGGAACCCTGAACATAGGGTGAAGATGTGCTTTTCAAATGGAGACTTGCCATATCAAACAATATTTGCAATAAAAAATTTCATGCCCTTTCGAGGCTTTCACATATCAACAAATTTCATGTCCTTTTGAGGCTTTCACAAATCAACAAATTCCATGCCCTTTCAGGCCTTTCACAATCATCCTCCAAACACACTACCATCAGCTATAGCTTCCTTAGAGCCCATACTCCATCAACTTCCTTTCTACACCATACTTCCCTTATCACCCCTAGAAAGACATGAATGATTATGGCATACAATGGAGCCCATACTCCAATGTTCTCAAATACATTTTCAAGCCCAACTAACCCTTCACCTTGGACATCTCTTCCCTTCCCAAAGGGTGAGTGAAGTCCTTAGACCCATAAACAACATACATAACAAAATGGAGAAACAAAGAGAAATTCAAATGAAGCAACACATTTCATGTCAACCCAACAATACCACAATCTTTCCACAACTTGGAACACCATTCAAACATTTACATGAACACTACATCACAATACAATATCATGGAATCTACTTAGAATATGAACTCACACTCCTTCATGCTCATGAATGCAATGCCATTGTGCAAGTTTTGAAGGAAAATACTACATGGACAAGAAGAAACCAACCTTGAATCCTTTTTTCAAAATGGTATTGAATGGTTGTAGAAGAGCTCCCTTCCTAGCTTCCAAATCCTTAGAGTCTCTAAAGTTAGAGAGTGGATAGACAACCCACTAATTTCCCCTAAGCCCTCTAAAAGAACTCCAACTTCTCACTTAGCTAAAAATGGCCCAAACTAGAAGCCTCCATTTTCTTACATCCTTGCCCCTTTCTAAGAAAGGTAATCTTGACCAAGTGGGAGGAACATGTGAACTCTTCAATTTCGAAATTCTAAGAAAGTGACATGTTTGGAGGGTTCGCAAGGTCATCTAGGCTTACTAAAGATTAAATTTAGACCCCCAACCCACTTACTATCATGAGAGCACTTCTCTTCATACTCTACCATAAGGGGTTAACTTGGGTATTGCATTGGGTTAGGTTTAGGTTAGGTGACTTTTGCCCAAAACCCTAAATGACAATTCATCAACACATAGACAACACAAGTGTCAAGTGACACATAAAATAACACATTATATTTATAGTAACATGTCTCTAATTTTATATGCATTAAACCATTACACATTGATACAATTCATGTTTACAAAACAAAACATGTTATAACAAGGTTTGAATCTTTTCCACTGATTCAACCTTGGCTATGTCATGTTCACGTGGGCTTGAGCCTTAGTTCCCTGTTAAACCCCATGGTTCAAATCTTGCACACTATACTTGAGCATCAGTAGTCCAAGAAAATCATATAAGCAATATATAAATAAGTGCAATAAATCACTTTAACATTCAATATTAGGCTTTCATATTTCATCATTTCCAATTAATTTTCCCTTTTCTAATCATTTTTGTATAAATTATTCAAAACATTAAAATATCAAATCTACATATCCACTTTCATTGACACACTTAAATCTACATTCCTAAACATAATACACCATGATCATTCTTATCTACTCGAAATCTAAAATCAACTTACATACACAAATGTAGGATTCAAATAAAAAATAGATAATTAAATTATTCACATTAACAATAATGATATATGAATTATAACCCTAAATACACAATTATGCTAAAACGTAAGTAATTAGCATCAAATGGAAACCATGTCTGATAACCAAAGTATCACAATTAATGTATCAAATTATTATCATCATGGCCTATAGAACATAAGGTACTTGGATAAGCATGTCTTAAATAACATCACATGGAATCATCACATAGTCTAGAGGATCCAAAATATCAATGTCCATAAAATTTCCTAAACAACAACACATGAGATCATCACATTGTCCAAATGAGAAAAATATCACTCACATAAAGGATATCGTGCACATTCTTCTTGTCATACTCCCTTTTAAAATTAATTATTTATGATTTCATATTACTAAATCATCCCATTATTATCCTGAGATGAGGCATAACCCTAAATTTACTTAAGTCAACTAATAACAATTCATACTAGTTATGTCATCATAGATTCGGTAATTATTTATAGCATCTGGGGTAGATGAGAAAAACTAAACAACAAACATATCTAGCTAGCCTATTTATTTTAGTTAAACGCTAGTTCAATTTCTTTCACAATTAAACCGTCTACTCTCTCAAGCATCTATGACAGTAACCTGAACTTACATTTTCTTTTAGTTATCATTCTCATATAGATAATCCATACTCACCTTAGTATATCACTATAACATTTTACCACATGTAGCCCTACGAATTTTATGCACATTAATTTATCTAAACACCTACCATTATGTTATTGCATTATGGTGTTCTAATTCCTCAATGAAAATTCCCATGAAGGGATATGTAAGACCATTGTTACCAAAAATCCTTTCGATTTGGACAACTATGGTCTTATTTAATGCATAAGAGGAGGGGTCTTACAAAGTTAACCAAATCTATTAACATTTGAAAATAATAATATAAATGTGTATCTAAATACATATATTCAAGATTTACTTATAGCACATTTTATTTTCTTCTTATGTCTTACCCATTTTATTTGAGGTTCTAAATGACATAGTCATGGTAGGAGAATTCTAGATGAATACAATACAAACTATGCAAAAAGAGTCACACAATGGGAAGAAAAAAAAAAAACAAGGAACTGCGAGAATGCATGATTAAATGCTTGCACTAATATAGATTCATGAAATCATGTACAATTGAATAGAAACATGCAATCCTATATTCCAACCAAGCATACAAGCTTGATTATATATTGAAATCTAAACCATCTTTTGATTTGAGACTTCATGAGGTTATCTACTACCAAACTATCAAACACTCCCCCAATAAGAGACAATCACATCATTATATAGATCCTTCACATATATCAAGTCGGCCAAGGAAGATCACATTCTCCAAGGTGAGTAAAATGTATTACTAAATATAGGCCAGCACCTAAATCTAGAAGAATTTCCCCATAATGATATGAAATGAAGCACAAATCCATAGGTAGGTTCACCTCAAGCTTAGGAACATCAAATGATAAGCCATATAGACATCACAAAAATGGTTACAAGATCAAAAAGCTCATGAGGTTGAAAAATGTGAATAATAAAGAAGTCCAAGATATCTCCACCCATAAGAAACAGTATGAGATGTAAACCCAAAAATAGATCAATATGATGTCATGAATGTGACATAACATCCACAAAAGATAATGATCCAACTCAAAGGAATGCCACAACAAATAGAAACACCATTAAATAGGAACAAGAAAAAAAGTATATTGATGTAAGAATGCCCTCAACCCAAGATACTTATGCATCACTAAATTTTAACTCTTATAAATCACTTCTAGAAACGATTATGAGATAGCTTAGACAATAATCCTTTAATAAGGAATCATCACCATAGGTAGAAGCTATTTGATTAACAAGTTAACCAAATTTACATATTAAAAGTCAAATTTTCATTTATATTTGAAAATAAAAAGACTTTATAGATTTTATATTTTTTTTTCTTGTTTCATACTCTTTTTAAGGTATGATTCTATATTTCTTGTTGTAATATACATGTTTCTCTAGTCTTATAATATTTTGAGTTTTTGTAATATATATATATATATATATATATATATATATACACACACACACACACACACACACACACACACACACATATACATATACATATATAAATATCTTATTATTTATTAATATTTAATTAATATCGTAGTTATTAATTATTTTAAAATATATAATTATAGTTTATCTTTTATCCATAACTTATTATTTTTATGATTATTTTTTGAAAAAAGGGGGTATAAATTTACTCGATCAAATCCAAAGTAATACAAAAATCCTCAGGCCCAACAAATCTAGATACAACCACCACAACTATTAAATCCTATCATTTTCCACTAACTGCTCCAAAGTCCCAAGATAGTTAGTAGGAAGCCTATCTTTTCCTACACTATGTCAACCAACTCCATTCTCTAATGCCCATTTTGCCAAAACATCAGCCACTCCATTCCATTTCCTAGGCATATGACAAAAAGAGATCGGATCCACATGATTACTTAGATACAAAATCTCTCTAACAATTTAGAAGCTAATTGCTAGTTAACATCATCCACATTCTAGTTATTTATCATATCCACAACAATCTGAGAAATTGACTCACATATAATCTTCTTCCATCCCAAAGAACATCCTCGCTCAATAGCTGACTTAATAGAAAGGGCTTCCATCAGATTATTAGAGTGCTCACCTTTATAGATAGAGAAAAGAAAGATAACTTCACCATTCTTACCTCTACCTATGCCACCAATACCTGCCTACCCAAGATTCCCATGTGAGGAGCCATCGGTATTAATTTTTAGGATACCATTCAAGGGCAGTCTCCACCTCCCCTCTCTAAAAACCTTTCTCTTAAGATAATGAGATCTCTTACCACCTATATTGCCCACTCCCTTATCCACCAGTCCCAAATTCCTCACTTTACTGTAATCTCTAGGGTCAATATGTTCAAACATATCACACTTGGAATATATAGTTTCCTGGAGTCTTCTCAAAATCATCTGCCACAATTTAATGACTCCCAAAATTGAGTTGCAAAAGAGCATACAATTTTGCTCCAACCAAAGATTCTATATAATGAAAGTAGGTCCAATAACCCATGCCACTTGAAGGAAAGTCGTTTTCACAGGGGGTCTACCAAGGTTTTCCCAAAATTCAATGAGAGATGTAGCATGGGATCCAATCATGATGCCATGCCTCCCACCACTTGTGCCATATTTCTCTTGAGAAGGGGCAAAGAAAAAATAAGTGGGATACACTCTTTACATCATGCTTATAGAGGGAACAAAGAGAAGGCCCTTGAAATCCTGTCTTTTGAAGGTTATCCTAGGTAAAACATTTCTTTTGAGAAACCAACCATAAGAAAAAATTAAACTTAGGCCAAGAAAAACTATTCCAAACCTTCTTCCACTAGGGAACTTCTACTAATCGATGCTATTGTTTATCCAACCAAGCATATCCTTGGACAAAACTAAACTTTCCTTTAGGATTCAAACCCTAGGCAAGGATATCCTTGTCACTAGTATAACTATAAAGCCTACCCAATAGGAGGCTAGCAAGCTCAACCCAAATCTCCATGGAACCACCTAAAGGCCACTCATGTGGGTCCTTCTAGTGGGTCACATCTTTTGATCCACACCTCCTGATAGTCTTAAAGTGATCCACCTTAGTCCACCCTACATTTGTAAAGATATGAAAAAGAGGTTGAAGATGGGGATGACTTGAGAGAATGGGAGCATGGCCATCCCAGAAATCCTGCCAGAACAAAGAATACAATCCCTCATTAAATATCCAGAAAAGACCATCCTTAATAAGATGTGCTCCCTTTTTTAGAGTATACCAAATAAAAGAACCTTTCCCAACTAGATCTAGCCTTGGGATATCTTGAAAATCCACTCTAGGAAAGTACTTTTGGGAAAGAATCTTGGCCCAATCTTGATCCTGATTATTGCACCACCTCCAATGTAACTTAGTAGCCAGAGCCTTGACAACAAGAGCCATACACATGAGACCTAGAACCCCAATAAACTTTGGCAAGAAAATAGTTTCCCTATTGACTAGACTCAACTTCAAAGAGAGAAGGTTACTTGACCAAATAAATTGTCAAGACAAAGCAACACATTATTTTATAAGACTAGCAAGAGGAATCTACACAAGATACCTATAGATGGGAAGAGACTGAACTATTGTCTTAAGGAGAATGACTCACCCAATAGAAGAGAGCCACTTATAGGTCCAGTGGCTAACCCTATTTCAAAATTTATCCAAAAGGTCTTGCCAATAATCCTTCTATTGAGATCCCAAAGCTAAGGAGGCTTCAAGATACATCAAAGGGAGAGAGCCAATCTAAAATCTAAGAATCCTAGAAATCATTTTTTGGATAGGATGCAAAGTTTTAAAGAAATAGACGGAGGATTGATCTTCATTGATTTTCTACCCAAAAGATTTTAGATAGGTGTCTAAAGCCCTTCCAAAATTTCTTGCCTCATTGATTATAGCCAAGCCCATCAGTCTAGTGTCATTCACAAATATGAGATGAGAATATGATGGGAGATTATTATTCCATTTCCACCCATGGATGAGCCCTTGTTCAACCTAAAATTTAATAAATCTACCCAGGCCCTCTACCATAATGATAAATAGATAAGGAGATAGAGGGTCTCCTCGCCAAAGTCCTTGAGAAGAAAAAAATAGCTCAATAGCTTCTCCATTAATAAGTGCAGAAAAGGAAGGAGAAGTTAAAAAGGTGAGAATCCAATCAACCCATTCCACATCAAAACCAAAAGCTAGAAGAATTCTACTCAAGAAATCCCAGCTTACCCAGTCATATGCTTTTTCCAAATCTAGCTTGATAAACATGGCTTTCTCCTTGAAAGGGGTCATAGAGTGGATAGCCTCTGATGCAATTACAATACCATCAAGAATTTGTCTACTACCAAAAAATCCTCCCTACTCCTCAGAGATCAAAGTACCCAAAAGAGGCTTGAGCCTTTCAACAATTAATTTGGTAATAATTTTGTAAGTAACATAACATAAATCAATAGGCTTGAATTGATCTAAACTGTTGACCCCATCAATCTTGGGTATGAGGGACAAGAAGGTAGCATTCAAAGACTTGAGAATTTTTTTGTTTCTATGGGATTCCTAGACCACTTCTAAAAGTTTTAATTTAATAATCTCCTAGAATTCTTGGAAAAAATCAATGGGGAATCCATCTAGGCTAGGGGCCTTATCTTTCTTCATACCAAAAACCACTTTCCCTAGCTCACCTAATGAAATAGGTCATAACAGATTCATATTCATTTCATTTGAAACAAGGTGGGGAATGCAATATAAAATGGTCCTTGCCTCCAACATTGGAATGGATTCCACCATAGAAAATATTGGAAAAGTATCTGATGACGTCTAGAGAAATACCCTCCTTGGAAGAGAGTTGTGCTCTAGTAGTTGAGATGAGAGAGGGGATAGAATTACCAAACCTATGAACCTTAACAGTGTTATGGAAAAAGGTTGTGTTCCTATCTCCCTCCTAAAGACAATCCACATGATAATTTTGCTTCCAAAATATTTCTTCCCTAAGCTCCATTCCTCTAAATCCTTAAGTGCTTAAGATTCAGTAGCATTCAAATCCACAGTCATCCCTTTGTCCTGAATCTAGTGAGTGACATTGTCCAGCCTAGACTAAGTTGCCAACTTTTGGTCATACAGATTCCCAAAACACTATTTGTTCCACCTTTTAAGCCTAAATTTCACATGTTGAAGCCTCTTCTCAAAAGGGAACATGTCAGTACCATGAGAAGGCCTAGCCTCATGCCACCATACTTTCATAAGAGCCTACAAAAAGTGATCTCTTAACCACATCAATTGAAATTTGAAGGAAGGATTTTTAGTGGCCTTGAAGGGAGTAACAAAAAGCTTAATAGGCCAATGATTGGAGCTTCTCCAATCAAGAATTTCTAAGCTGGTACACCATTTGGCATCCATCCAATAACAAGAAACTAAGAACCTATCCAACCTTTTAGAAATAGCCTCAGTTTCGCTCCTTCTATTATTGCAGGTGAAAGTACCATTTCTAGGTTTAATATCAATGAGATTTAAGAAACCAATGTTATCTGTGAGTATATTTTAGGAAGGGTCCAACCGAGATACCTCACCTCTTTTTTTATCTGAACTAGTTACAACATTAAAATCCCTAGCCACAATCCAAGGGAGGAAAGGATCTAAGAAATGAACAAAAGTGACATGAGACCACATAAGAGATTACCCACCAAATCATTAGGAGCATAAATATTAGAAAACATGCACCTTTCTCCAGTCTCAAAGTGGGAGGCAATCAAAGAGATAGAAGACTTGCTCCAAATCCACCACAAAGGTTTCACCTTCCTTGGACTCTAGAGACAAGAAATTTCACTAGAGATAACTTGAGCACCCACTCCCTACCAAAAACCATGGGGCCACAACTTTGGAGCACAACTAGCCAAACCATCAATTGTAAGCTTGGTTTCTTGAATGAAAACAATATTTGGAGATTGAAACTCAATTAATTTACAAACATTCTTTTGTATAGGGATGTTATTCAACCCCCTCACTGGTGCAGAGGCACCTAATTTTCAAGAGAATAAGGAGGTTTAGAGTCCTTAAGTTATATGTTGAATTAATGTATTCCATTTATGATATATTTGAGACTTTTGAGTCAAGATATAAAGGCTGGAGAAGCCATTTGTAATAAGTTGTCAAAATTGTAAAAGGGGGTCTTAATATGATAAATAATGTTAAAATGTTTATTTAATAGGTGAATGCATCTATTTGTATCCATCTAAAGTCATTTGAGTCAGAATTTTGGTCTAGGTTGGGTTTACATGAAATTTGTAATGCAAAAGTGCATAAAGTTCATAAAATGTTGTCAAAAATGCAAAAGGGTTAAATGAATGTAATAAGTTGGTTCAAAAGTTGGTTGGGAAGTTCTCAACTATCAAAAATCCTATAAAAGAATTGTAATGGTCATTCCAAATAAATTAATGGGAATAAGGAGAAAAAAGAATCATTTTGGAGCAATTTTGGTGTTTTCTACTATTGCTATTTTGACTTTTTTTTTTGGATTTGTGTTGGTTCCAGGACTTGCATAGCCATTTATGGTCTAGAAACCCTATATAATATATAAATTTTGAAATTGGCATGAACTATCTTTCTTCTCTCTTTGGTTTAGAGTAATTTCATTAAATTTTGAGGAAGTTATTATCATTTTGGTGAAAGTTACTGTTTTCAAATTTGAGAACTCTTAAAAATAGTCATGTTGTAGCATTTAGTATAGACACATATAGATGGTTAAGGAACTATAAATTTATTCATTGGAAATATATGTGAGTTTCCTTCCATTTTCTTTTTATTTGAGACATTTTAATGCAGATTTGTGAAAGTTATGAAGATTTGAGTGCAAACTAGTTTTTAAATGCCTTCAATGGTGTTGCGGGCAAAGATTTGTGCTTATCAAATGATTTATGTATTGGAAAATTAATGGCTTACATATTTTGAAACTATACTCACAAATGGATAATTTGGAATTGGTTTTGTGTCATTTTAATTTTTTTTGTGAAAGATATTAGATGCCCTAGGTAGGGTTTCTGGTTTTACATATGATTTATGACAAAGAAAATGGGTCTAAGTGAAGAGAATATAACTTGTAATAGATTTATTATTTTTGGCTCATATTTGGATATGTTTCATTATTACTAATTTGGAAAAATTTCACCAAAAGGTTTTGAAAGAAAATGTCATAATTGAAAGTTATGAATAATATGCTCAGACATAGAAGTCAGACCATGTGAATGGTGAAGTATTGTAAACTAGTGTTGGAAAGAGTTTTGTTTTGCCTCATGAGATGTCTAAGAATGAAATTTATTTCATGAATTTTAAAGGGATTATAAGTATCCCAATAATTAGTTGATTTTTAATATGCCTTGCATCAATCACATTCCAAGAGAGAATAATCATATGGGGGGTTGAGAGAAGTGGGAATTAATGGGCTTCACAAACCCTGACTCAACTAATGTCTCCCCCATCATCTTAACCTTCTCATGATTAGTCTTCCTTCCACTCTTGGATGGCTTCTTTGAGGACCATTTTTTAAAATTCTTCTACTATAATCCTAATGTGGGTAAAACTCTGGTACCTTTTGTACTATTTGTCATCCCCTTATGAGCAAGGAGAGTAGAAGCCGAATTGCTTAAATTGCCACTAGGTTGTGCCCCCTGCCCCAGAACTCAACTATTCTTCTCCTAAGGTGACTCATCCATATGATTTTTTTATACCTTGTTTCTCTTCTAGTTGAGCTAGAGCCTTACCTCATCATCTAGGGTCCCTTGTTGAGCTCCACAACTAAAGGCCAGTTAAACTGTAATGCCTTCCTCATGTGCCAATTCATATAAAACATAAATCCTGTTAAAAGTAACATCATTCTATTTTTCCATCCAAGTTCTCTTTGTCCCTTTTCCTTTATTACAAGGCTTCAGTAGGACAAATCCCTCCTTGTCTATAAGTCCGTTAGGAAAAGGGATACTACCCTTATCTTCCTTAGGCATTGTTGCAGTAGAGCCCAATTATTGAGAAGATTTACTTCGAGGGCATTTGCTTTGTAAGTGCTTATATTCATGACATATCTTGCATCTAAAATGTAGAGTTTCATAGTCCAATTGTTGAACCCATGAGGTAGGGCCCAATAAAATTTCCATAGAGTCTGGCAACGAATTATTAATATCTACCTCAAGAAAAATATGTGCATAAGAGATTACCTTATGGTCTTTAGTTAGTGTAGCTAAACATATAGGTTTCCCAAGCACGCTTAGGCTGGAGTAGTATTGGGATGGGTGAGCTCTCAGGAAGTCTTGTTGTTTCACCCCTGTGAGCATCACCTAGATCCAATGAGTGCTAAGTGTTCCATTTATGCTCATGAGAGATGGATTCATATTGAATCACCACCCATGAAACATGGGTCAATGAGATTGACTCAAAATCACACAGTTAAATCCTGATATTAATATCGCAATATCCTCTCTCCAAAATTCTAGAGGAAGCCTTGGTAGATGAACCCACACAAGTACCTGAGAGGGGATCTCCTTTGCAGAATTAAATCCAATGTGCTAGGGCTTGATGACGAAACCCACCTAGTTAAAAAAATATGGACTACCTTCAAACACCTTATTCATGTCTGTCATATTTGAAAAACTACCAAAAAATAGTTATTAGCAACTAAGAGAATCTCCATGTTCCCCTCACAATTCAAAATCCGATGTGCCCATGATTCCAACACTAGAAGAGAAAGACAAAGGCCAAAATTTTTACAAATGAGTGCATGCTTGCTCTAATAATCAACATCATCTGAAATTTTCTTAGGGTGAATAACTAAAACTAGTCAATCTTCTAATCACTCCAGACACCCTTTCACCTTTTTATTCGGATCATGCCCTTCGAAGAAGAAGCATCAACACTAGATGGAAGATTATTAGCCTAGCCCTTGGCCCCAATATGCACCAACAGAGAAGGTTCATCCATCTCCATATCAATAGATAAAATTTGAGAAGAGGGGAATCCATGCTGCCCCATAGCAATAACCTGAAGAAGCCCTTAACGTTCGGTTGAAACAATGTCACTAGTACATTTGAGGTCATTTTTCGACCATTGTTGGTAAAAAATTTGACCCAGTTTTTGACCAAATTTTGACCAAATTTGACTAACACATTGTTTAAAATTTTTCTTGTTGAAATTTTGACCAACTTATTGGTTGGTCAAATTTTTGACAAATATGTTGGTTGAAAACTTGCGAAATTGTTGGCACTATTTCTACTAAGCATTGGTCAAAATTTTGACCAATGCTGGTAGAAAACTGCACAACATTGGTCAAAATTTTGACCAATGCTTGGTGGAAAATTGCCAAGCATTGGTCAAAATTTTGACCAATGCTTGGTGGAAAACTGCCAAGCATTGGTCAAAATTTCAACCGATGCTTGGTCAATTTTTTTTTGAAGCTCACAGTTGTTGAGGTCCACTTCAGCAATGGCCCTTCCTGTGAAATTTTTGTCTAAAACGTTTCTAATGAGATAATGTGTTATGAGCTCTTCATCAGTAGGATGGAACATGAATCTAGGAGGCAATTGTGCATCACCCATATCATGACTGTAACTAAAGTTAAGAGCCTCTATTATTGAATTCTCTTCCCTATCACCCATATTCATTTCCTTTGCTATTCATAATTCACATGAAATGTTGTCTAATGGTAAGCCAATATTGCAGGATATGCATATTGTCTGAATAAGAACCAACAACAATATCACATTCAAAAATCCAAGAAAATCCATAATGCATACTAGTTCTATTTTACTTTTAGGTGTACAAAACTAAAAATCCTTACATAAAAGGAAAACTATTTAAGATATGATTATATACTCTATTGAAGCATTGAGAATTTGGCATATTGTATAACCCAAGGCGAGGACAGACAACAATCTAATTTTCATCGTCCATCAAAGCCCCACCTATAAACTATGATGTTAGAAAATTGACCATACACAACCTAAGCAGGTGAGTTAAAACCTAGGTTATAGGTTAGAATAGTTCTTAAAGGAAGCAAAAGAATTTACCAAAAAACCTTTGGTATATATCCTTTACTTCTTGTTGGTAATGTCTACACCAATTAGCATGATTGATGACATTTGGAAAAGGCTTATGCTACATTAAACGAACGAGCATCTAGGGGTAATGCTAGTTGAAGCAAGAGCACCTTGTGAGTGATACAAGCTTCAATATCCCACAAAGCATTAAATTAGCATGACTAATGACATTTGGAAATGGCTTATGCTGCATTAAATGAATGAGCATCCAAGGGTAATGCTAGTTGAAGCAAGAGCACCTTGTGAGTGGTACAAGCTTCAATATCCCACAAAGCATTAAATTATTCCACTGGCAAAGGCATTTCAATCAAAGTTCATGTTGAGAATTAATGGGCAAATTAGCATCATCATAAGGAACAAAGAGTTAATCTGAATGAGAAAAGAGAAAAATGCAGAGTCAACCCAAAATGTGAATAGTCAAGAAACAAAATGTTGGAAAATCAATTTCAATTGGTTTTTTATTAAAAAGGTGAACTAGTGAAGAGGCTGAACCAAACTGTAACAAGAATTGATGCCACAACTTAACCTACCAACATACATAAAGGTAAGTTTTCCGAAAAATTAGGTAGTTGAAACATCTCAAGATTTGTTGGTGACATCATCTAAAAGATATTATGTATTTGAATTGATGTTCTCAAATAATGAGGCATAATGCACCAATATAGAAAATTTAGAATAACAACCCTTGTAATGTAGGAAATTTTGGATGCGGCAAGTGAATTTAATAAAACTACAACATAAACAACTACAAAAACCAAGCCATGTTGTTTTTAATTAAATAGACCACTCTACATCATTGTCAAAAAAAATACTGAAAAGAACAAAATCAGTAAACTCTATAAAGAACCAAGGTGACAAAAAAAATAATTATACACTATCAATGCAAGATATAAAGGACATCTTTCAAGTTTAGATCATCAAACGATTTTTTTTTGATAAATTTGTTATAGTAACATGCCTATTAACACTCTAAACAAGGCATTACAGGTCCAAAGGATGTATGAGGCTCTTCTAATTTTTCCCATTAATGTGTTTAGAAAGAATAACTTACTTCCATTGAAGTGATGTACCTCAATCATTGCAAGCATATCATAGTACTCTATTTTTGATCTACAAAGAGGAGGGTAGTTGTTTGCAATTATAATAAGCTTTCCTGCAAACCAATAAAACATACAGTGGTTCATAACTTGTCATTTACAAAAGAAGTGTACTTAGAAGCCATACTCATTACATCTGAATATCCCATTCTCTTCAACATCTGGACATGTGCAAACATAAATGTAAATCCCATGAACCATAAGTTCTCAACACTCACCACATAGCTCCTAAGATCTCAAAGTACTTAATGTTTAATTCTATAACACACTTGCAATATTAGTGATGAAATGTCATTTATCAAATGCTGACAAAGTCCATGCAAAGTTTAGACTTCCTCATCCACATGAAATATTTTCTCAAATATCACAACATTAACCAACATATTTTCTCAAATATCACAACATTAACCAACATTTAGAACATCCAAGTAATGTTGTCATAAAAAATCTTATACAAAATTCAGCTTCAAGATACATACAACTTAACATATTCAAGCTCATGCCAAAAACCAATTGGATTTTGCATGTTTTTTTATCAGCATCACTTGAACAATAAATATCAAATCTATTTGTTTCAAATAGTGCTCCTATAATCTAAACAAAAAATTAGAGGAAAATCTAAACAAGAATGATATTAACTCAACTAGATTGTTTCCATTCTTTCCAAAACTATGACAGCTAGCACTATTCACTTGCAATTATTGAATTTTCAATCTTTTGAATCCTCCATTTCTTGTTCTTCAAACTAATATGACCTAGATTCTCTAAATCATATATAGTACTTTCTTGGAAGTTCTTGCAAGAATTTTTCATTCCTATAGTTTGTTTGAGAATTGGTTACTTTTATTTATTTATATTAAATTATTTTTTGCAAAATTAATGTCTGGGAGTATGTCCAGACAAAAACCTTTTTCATGGCCTAAGTTGCAATCCCTCCTTTACAGAAAATTTAAAATTATATACGCTACACTATTTTTGCATTAAGAGGGATCAGAAATCATGAAAATGACAATATTCAACATTTTTTATTTGGTGCAAAAGGACAATTCTCCCATAAAACTAATGGTACAATTTGGTTGTCAAGGATCACCCAACTTCATAAGACAAAAAAGAAAACATCCCACCTTAGAAGTAGGCATATAGACCTATTTATTGATCTTCGATCTTGCCATAAGACGTCAACAAAAGAGTGGTAGGCTATGGAAAGAAAAAACGTAATATACATGAAACAAGTTCTATCAACTAGTCCACAATTTATCTACCATGTGAGGGATGATTAAGATTTTATACATTCCAAGGATATTCAACAATACATAAGTTAATAAAATATTCTATGGTAACAACATATATATGCATTTGATATAAGCAAAAGGTAAGAAATCTTGGATGTCTCACCTCAATTGGTGTCATCAATTCTAAAGGCTTCTCCCAACTAGACTGCCTTGTCCTTTTATTGTAATAGTATCTACATGAAGATAGAAATCTTAAGTTAACTGATATGACCCATAGATATCTAAAAGATGCATGAACAAAATTGAACTTGATCCTATAAAGGAATATTTATTTCAAAATTTTCATGAATGCTTACCAGCGGTCCAAAGATGGAGGGTTCCCTACCATGTGAGCTTGAGGACCAGAAGGATGCACAGAGACTGATGGAGTAGTTAATGAGCTTGGCCCTGAAATTTTGACTAGATAACAGATATAATTTATATTCTTGGAAATAGTTAAAATAGGACCTCAAGACTACATAAAAGGAACTAAATGCTTAAAAAAAATTGTTGTAAAATGTGTAATTATGTACATTGTCACAACCAATTTCTCAAACCCCACTAAACATCACCAAAACATCAGCAACATAGCACTAATAATAACAACATAACAAATCAAGACATGCCCCACACATCACTTCAAACTATTATGTTCCAAAGAAGAGGTGTCTGTGGTCAAATATTTTGGGTAGCCATGGAAAATAGAAAATAAAGCACCGAGGAAATTAGAAACACCACTATATATGGTAAGCATGCTCTTCACAAGTGGATTTTGTCACCTTCTACATTAATCATCAGGCTGGTCAATGAACAAAATGACAATTGTGGGACAAAGAAACTAGGGTTGGATTAGACCAAATTTTAATCATATACATCTTCCTTCTATTAGATGCAATATCATTTTACCCTTATTCATATACTAGCAACCTGGAAATGGCATCCTACCCAACATAGTAAGTGGTAGTTACCATGTATCAAAAATAAAATATCAATCTTACAATCCAACAATTTAACAAGTGGGCAGGATGGACACAAATATCTCCCTAGTAGTAGACACTAGCCACTGCACAAAAAAATTTAGTTGAAAGATAGCAATCCATCCCCCTACTCATGCCCATGTTTCCAATTAAACTTCATTACAATGCCCAATGTAACCCCTCATTTATAATGATAAAAGGGGAGAGAATAAACTTTCACATTCAAATCAAGAGTAATATCTCAAAAAAATTGGTATATTCATCTGTTATGCGTTCTTTATTCTAAATCAAAAAATAGTATTTTCAATTTTTTGAATCCTCTACTCAAAATGTTAAATAGGCAGATGTGACAAACTAGCTTCCTAGCAGATTAAAGGTACATTTTCTAAGGTCTTGTAGGTGAAGGTGAAGCTTTGCTAAGTTTTTCCAACATTTCTCAGAACTGCCAATTATTAAGCTAGAATTCTGAAAAAATCATAGTTTTAAATGTAGTCCCCATTCCATACCCATTTTCTGTACCCAATGTCTCCCATCTCAGGTAACTATGATAATTACCAAGTAGAAGGCTCAAAATAAATAGATAGACATCTCTGAAGGCATTATAAGTTGATACAAGATGTTCACATTTATAAGGAAATATCCAGTAACCACAAAAAATCAAAAAGAGAAGTACAAACTAAATGAGTAGTGCTTTAAGATTTAAGTGGCACTATGTAAAAATTATACCTAACCCACCAGTCATCGAGACAAAATAAGCTTCACATTCAGAGAGATATTCCTATTCTAAGGTACATAATCCTTATGAAATATATAAGATTAGCTACACCTTTGGCACAATCCCATTTATAGCAGGAGGTAATTGCAGTGGCTCTGTTTTCCATCTTGCAAATAGCGCAATAGCATGCCCTTCAAAAGAGTCATCTTTAAAGAATGTAGCCTCTGTATCAATACTACTTGCTCGATTTCGAGAAGTTTCCAAAATTTGGGATCAGAATTCAATTGTGATAGAATGACTTCCCATCAATTACACTCTAATGCAACTTAACTCCTATTTAACTTAAAAGTCTTGTTTCTATACTAGTAGTAGTAACTGAAGTACTCTTAAATAAAGAAACCTACCATCTATCTAAGCCTAGTAATAATAATATCTCTACTATTCTTAAATATAGAAACCAACCATTGTAGCTTAAGCAAAGCAGGCTTACCTCACATGCTTGAGATGCCTTGCCAAAGTAAATAGTTTTCCCTCCAAAGAGCAAGTAGAGGCTATCAAAGAGTTCAAACACCTTGCTGCTAGGTTGATGAATTGAAGCTATTATAGTACACCCATCCCTCGCCAAGCTTCTTAATGTTTAGGTAATAGATTTCCAAGGTTGTTGTGTGCATCAACCTATATAGTGTACCAAAAAAATCACAACCATAGAATTTAGGAAAGTCTTGAAGTACATACAAAATGTACAATTTCAGTGAGAGAGAGGCTTACAAGATGAGGATTTAGATGAAGAGCTTGATGGCAACACTTTGTAGCTTCACTCAACCTTCCTTTCCGCATGTATGCACTAGCCAGATTGGACCATGGATCACAAAAGTTTGGTCGTAACTTCAAAACAAAATTGGAAAAATATAAATTAACAAAAATGTAAATAGAAGATCTGAAACCACTCTCAAACATCATGCTAATATATAGTGGAATTAGTAAATATTTAGATAGTAAGGAGACCGAGAAGTCTTATAAATAAGATGGTTTCTTGGAATAAAGATTTCTAGTGAACAAAAACAATCAACATAGCATCAATTCCAATCATGTATCTATCACAAGGTTCAAATGAGATTCAACATATCAATAGACATTTCTAGCAATTTCTACTAGATGGTATTGATCCATTGCAAGAGATATTGGTAGCATGGTTGTATGCCATTTTAATGAGAAATCAATTTTATGGTGATTAGCTAAGTCCACACTAATAACGATTTGCAAATAATTTGTCAAGTAATAAACAAATGGTTCTGAGATAATATAATCATAAGTGGCATCATTAAGAAATGGAGATAATCAAGGAGATCAAATGCATCCCATTCTCATGTTTATTCATGCCTCAAGAGTGGATATCTTTCAAAATCATCAAAAAAAGATTAATTATGTTTTCTTATCATCTTGGATATGCTCTATTTCAAGACAACAACCTAATGATCTTTATTGGAGCAAGTATGAACATCATATATCAAAGACAGTATCTAAGAGATCACACACTTCAAATTGTATATCAGAGACAACATACATTGAAGTGCAAGAATTCATTGATAACCGAAGATTGGAATAATAGTCCCAACATTCCTTCATAGCCACAAAGGGAAATTATATACATAAAATTTAGAGTTGTAAGAGTAGACTATTTTTCATGCTATGTTTAAGAATACCAACCTTCCAAATTTGAATCCTTCCTATTGACTTCACCTTGATTGAACCACAGTCCCGATTTCTTTGTTTCTTCAACCACTTTAATTGATGAAAAATGTATTGCAATGAAGCATATTCCATTATAATCAAAATTTTGCAATCAATTTTTATCAAGAATATATTCCTTTCTATTTAACACCATAAACAGCTAATGCTTGTTCCTGATAGGGGCAAAAGATTGAACATGCTGTCATGTGTTACAATTTTATTAGTACTCTAAGAATTCCTTACTAGCTTATGCATCAAGTGGTACTTCATCATTAGATAAGAAACATGCATTAATACATTAAATAGATCCTAACCTTTTGAAATAACTAGACATTTAGGAACCCCTTTGTGAAGAAATCCTTTCTTTGCCGATGAAATCTCTTTCTGTTCATTATTTAAGCCTAGAAAACATGGTTTCTTTTCAATTGTACCATGAATCTCTTTTTTGTAAAGAGATCTTTTCTTTGTTAATGGCAACTCTTTTTGTTCATTATTTATGCCCACAAAACATGGTTCCTTCTCAATGGTACCATAAATCTCTACGAGGGAACTGTCAAATTCTAGGCTTTTACCAATTTCTATTTCCTCATTATTCATTAGGAACTTATAATCTAAAAGCTTTCCACAATCATCATATAAGAGAACTTGAGAATTCACAATAATGCGTTAGTCCAATGTCCAAGTAAGTTTATAGCATAAATTTCAATAAATTTCTAATCAACACCATTTCTACTAGATTCAAGTTTGTAAATCAAAAACAAATATGTTATAATTTCTAAAGAAAACATGCATGTGAATTTGATGAGATCATTGACCATGAATTCATATACATAAACATTCTAAACTGCAGGCAATTATCATAAGTTATGATGTAGCTTTTAAATTCTTATATTAAAAATGGTGAGAATTGAATGTGCATGCCCTCTTTTCTCATGTTTTGGTCCTGTGGCTATGCTGTCCTTTATGTATCAAATAGCATATAAGATGGCATATTGTGCATGGAAGTAGCCAAATAACACTATCCAATTTGGAGACTGTTGTGACTAATCCCTAAAAATTGATCCCAATCTCTAAATTTACTATTTGCTTCCCAGGTTTGGGTCTACAAGTACAGAATTGATCATAAGCATCTACAAGTCCACATATCTAAACCCTCAATTTTTATTGTAAACCCATGCTTACATTTTGACTAGCAGTTCTGAGCTAATTGAAGTTCAAGTTATTCCAAATTGCACACTACAATAATTTAATTCTATTTTTAATTGAACAATAATTCTAAACCCTAATTTTAATGTCATTTAAATTTTTAGACTAACCATAACCAAAACCCTAACTCTAATTATGACATATATTGTAGAACCCTAATCATGGACCAAAACATAAACCTAAATGTATAATAATAAAGCTTTTGTGTAAACCACATCTGATAAGCATGATCAACTCATTAACTCATATAAACTCACTAACTCATCATATTTAAATTGCAGATTCTCTCAACTTAAAAGCACAGATTCTCTTGAATTGGAACTGACTAATAACTGAATTGCCTTAGCTTGTGAGCATCCGGTGTATCTGAAGTTACCCTGCATCTATATTTTGTCAAACTGTTAGCTCATCCCTAGCTCCTGCATCATAGTATGTGTCAACATCTATCATCCCCAACTCTTGAATCAAACAAGAATGGTCTTACTAAGCCTTCCTAAATGACATTCAATCAAATATATCAAATCAAATAAATCAAATAACTGGCCATAGTCTTAACCATCATCAATTAGAGAGAATCACAAAACTATCATTGTGCAGATTTATAGACCTGCACATAGTCAGATTTAACTCTTGAACCCGATATGATATCTTCAATCACTTCAGTGAAATGGTAGATAATTAGATTTCCAACAACATATCCAAAAATTATAAAAATCTAAGGGTTCAATAATAAGTTCCACCTTTTGCACCTGACTATATTTTCTATATCAATCATGTATTTATCTTTTGGTTCAAGAGTGCATGCAAACATTTTCTAATATGACCAAACATAAACTTGTCATTTTCTCCATTGCATTTCTAATTTATTTGAATTTTGTAATTTATAATCTTGATTGAACTTCCAACAAATCTTGATCACATTATATCTACAACTCAACTCATTTTACTTCTGATTGATTCTTGAATCCTTTTAATCAAGAAAACTGCATAGATTCATAACTTGGACTTCCATATTGTATAAAATGTAAAGCAAAACAAAGCCTACATGATGATGATTTTTAATCATGACCCAAGTCTTTCAATTGGACCTTTAAACCTTTTTTCCAAATTAAAATAAGGTAAAAATTCCTTCATGCAAACCAATCCCTATCTTGGTCAATATTTATTGCCCATAAGAACCGACTCTTTTTAATAATTGGAAATTGCTTGAATTGGTTAAATAGACATAGAATGGCTTGAAGGTGTTCCAAATAAAATTAATAATTATAATTTCTTTTATGCCCATTGTCTGAGTTAGCTTTTCAAGAATGGGACAATAACAAGACAACATTATCAATCTCCCAATTCTTGGATTGACTTCTATTCAACAACCATACCAATACAACTTTGAAAAAAAATTGATGAAAACAACTGAACCATGATTTTGTAATATATTAGACACAATGAATTACCCTACAATTTGGTATCACAAAACCATTTCTTGGTACTCTCAGAAAATCAGAAATAGAGTCTTGAACTATTTTCTTGAATTGATACCTTTCTCCAAAAAAGTATTGAAATTTATTCTTGAGTCTTCAGTCTTTCTTTCCAAAAACAAAGACACACAAATTAATTATCCAAATATGCAGCTAAAAAAATTTCTTGCACGGCTAACATAGCATTTTTTACTTCATACTGATTCTTACTTGACAGTCACAAAGTTACCTAAACTGAGAATTGGTTCTAACAAACAAAATATGAGCTAATCAAATTCAATATGAAATTTAAACTAAAGAACACAATTTTAACATATCAGATTGGGTTCTGAACTTAGTATAACTCAAAACCACCAATATTAAGTTATTAGATCAGTGTTAAAATTAGACAAAAATATGTAAAAAATCAACAATGTGTAGACCCAGATGTCAAGACTCCAAAGGAACAACAAAAATAAAAAATCATAGTTTCAACAACCATTCTTAAACATCACATACTAAGGAGAAAATTAAGTTTGATAAAAATAAGTCAATTTTAACTATTTAACACTTTTAGTGTTGAAATGAAGCTTAGTGTGTGATATTTAAACTGTCCGACTTTGAACAAAGAAACAAGAATGCACAAAACTTTGTATTATGTTCATTTTCTTTGTACATAATAGAGATTGATCTTTTCTCTTCTTTTTATGCTCTATTTCCCCAAATTTTTTTTTAAGGACTCCATCAAACTATATAAAACACCTGACTCCCTACTGCCCTTATGAGGTGGTTATAATACTACTCAAAACCAACTTAAACTAATTTCCACTCACATGTGTGTATGGGTTAATCACCCCATTACAATGATTTTTTTTCAAATTGAAAACTCTAAATTCTTGATTTCTCAGTTTCCTCTTAACATTCAAATGGTCGACATAAACATAATTTGACACTAATTCCCATGAACTCTCATAGTTGATGTTAGAGAATATTAGATACTTCCAAGCTCAACATGACAATCTTATAAATAATCTTGATTTTTTGATGATCCATTGTGTTGATCCTTCGTGTTTTGTAAGGTGCTCCTACACCATCATGTGACACAACAGTTTGCAAATAAATAGTAACAATTGATGCTCGTTTACTACAAGGGGTAAAGCATGAGAGGAGACAATACACTAGCCGTAGAATGTGATGTATTATTAAAAAGAACTCAAAATATTGTATTTGCTTAGCCAAATTGGATTTTTTTTCAATAAAGAGTGTCTACAATGAAGACAATCTATGTAGAAGACTTGTATGCTTGAACTTAAATTCACTTATTTCATAGCATTTTGTACATAGATTAAAAAGTTACTTCAAATTGTAATTTAGGGTCTTTTGTGAGAATTTGGAAAGTCACCCCACTTGGCCATAACTAGTCCTCCTTGCAGTTCAATAAGGACAAACATTCTATGAAAATAGAAATAGTATTTGGAGTTATTTATTTCTGGTATCCATATTTTTTGAGGTTATGCAATGAAGCTTGGAATTCAAAACTTCGATATGGGTAGGAACTTGGAAGCCTTACGACATTAAAGCTTAGATCATGAACTGATTTTAATGCCCTAAGGAAATGATTTTTAACTCTTAAGGGAATTCAGATAAATTCCATGGGCAAATTCCACTCTGAAGGGCCTCAAAGATGTAGAATAAGAAAATGTAGAAACTACTGTAAACTTATTTTTTTTGGAAAGTTCAAAATTATGTCTAGAATTGTTATTTGGATGATTGTGTTACTTCTTTGATCATTCGTTTATCCTTGAGAAGCAGTAGGTCCCATTGCTCCTAATTGTAACAAATGAGGTAAGTTTTCTTGATTTTGGTCCATGGTGAACCATTTTCTCTTTTTCCAAAATTGTCCAACTCTAATGACTAGATGGAGTGGAATCTGTCAATTATTCATTTCATTGACCACTACATCAATGATTTGATTAGTAGTCATTTTCATGGCATTGGTCATGGTTTGTTCTTGTGCTCTATAGTGGCTTAGCAACATCTGATATGTGCATGAGTGGTGGGATTTTTGGATAAGGTAATTCTGCTTTGAGCACTGGAGGCAACTTGTGGTAGGGTGCCTGCATTATCACTTGTCTTTTTGTTGATGGCCGAGGTCACTATTTTCCATTTGGACCATTGACTTTCTTTTTTTGAAGATGCAACCATAAATTGTGTCCACCTAAAATTGGTGAGTGCTCTAAAGCTAATCAAACTATTGCTTGTATTTCCCACTATTATGCTATAAAATTTTGTGAACCTGTTATCTTTGTCAAATGCATACAACAAAGTTTTTTTCTTATCTAGTTCCCTTTTAATTCAGGGTTAGGCCTCTTCCAACATGACATGTAGTGCTACATCAATGGATGCAATTGTTCGAGTAAGCTTTTTGAAATGGATTGTATCTTATGAAAATGTGAAAGTCTTTTGAATGTAGCTGCATGTTAGTGTGAATAAAGTTATTTGCTATCTATCTCTTTCTTAGCTCTTTTCATACTAGGTTAAAATTACTTGGGTATCTTCATCAAATGAATACAACAAAGTTTGTTTTCTTATCTAGTTCCCTTTTAATGTGGGGTTAGGCCTCTTCCAACATGACACATAGTGCTACATCAATGGATGCAATTGTTTGAGTTTTTTTAAATTAATAAATTAATCTATGTAATAAAGTTAACAAGATAGAATGCAGAACAAGTATTATTTAGACAGAAACACACAAGCAGGTAGGTATGAGTTCTCCTTTCAGAAGTCTACTGATGAATCAAACAATCAAGACAAATATTAGAAAAAGCTCGTCCACGAAGCTAGCTTGAGAAATTGACAAAGACAAATCAAAATGCATTAAATTTTATTGTCAAAATTTGGAAAACATGAGAACATTTGTATGGTTCTCTACTAGAGATATTCTTTTATTAATCTCAGAGCTTACACACATAAATTTTATTAAACGACAACCACCTAGTGATTGCCTTAAGCCTGTTATAACACATAGCAAGCTTGTCCAAGTGTAAGGCCAGAACCTCTAAATCAACACCACCATCTTCCAAATCTGGGAAGGAGCAAAGGGGAGTCTGAATGAGGAATTTCAAGGTCCCCAAGTTAACCCAATTTGGTTTTAGGGGACCGGGGAAACAAAGGAATATTTGGGGAATTAGGAGCAAAGAAATGGGTAGAGTGATCCAGAGTCCAGGTAGATTCTTCCCAAGAAGATCCTCTAGTAGAATCATCAGCGACCTCAACAGTTTCATCAACCAACTCCGGCTGGTCTTCATCCTTATGTTTCGCTCTATGGTCAGGAAGAATTCTTGTACTCAAAATAGGGGAGTCTCTGGGGGTATTATGAGTGTTCTACAACTGTTTAACAACAAAAAAAATAGGGGGAAGTCAAGATTGTTCAATTCCATAGTCAAATTTGGGGTACTTTGTAGAATGAGGCTCATGTGGAATTTATAAAGCCTAAACAACAAACCCCAATGGAGGGGAAAGCTACCTTGACCTTAGACCTTTCAATAGATAGGGGAAGCGAAGAGAAAAACCAAAATAGAAAACATAATTTCATGTCCCTCCAAAAATGATTCAACATCAAAAAAATGTGAGAGTGAAAATGTTTGTACCTACCTTTGCAAGTCACAAACTTAATGATGATCATCGCCACAATTTTCCATAATCTAGGCATTTTCTTTCTATTAAAACTTGATTATGATCTCAGAATCTTCTCACCCACATCCAAAAATAGTTTGAAAGCCTCTTTTTAGGACATTATGGTGTTATGGAGGATTTTCTCTCCCTCCATACTCAAGCCAGTGATCGTAGCAATGGTCTTTGGAGTCACCATAAGCTTCACACTTCCCATGCTGACCTTACCTTCATCCCAAGAAATCACGATTTGCTAAGAAAGGTTAGGGTTGTAACCCTTCATGCCTTCAAAATATGCTGCCATTTTCCCCTTTTCCATAATTTCCTAGAGTTTGAGATCCTTCTTATATTCTTTGCAATTATCAGGCACAATCTGATTCGGAACCCCACCCAGTTTATCACTCAAGCAATTAGGCACAAGAGCGATGAAATTGTAGACCTAGAACCTTACTAACACAGGAACCCACAATGCACTATAAGAAAATAAAATCACAAGCCTTAAGAATACGGAGGATACTAAACTTGCCTCAACACGCTACAAAAACCACCATGTGAAAACACACAAAACCCAAGTGTTAACCCACGTGCACGAAAAACATACAAAAAAGAAATGTTTCATTTTTTAACATGTAGCCCTGTGTTGGTCGAAATTTGACCAACATGAGGCTTAAATGTAAAAAAAAGAAATTTTTGCCTTACCATTCCAACCAACCTAAACTTATTTAGTTGATGGTCAAAAATTTTGGTAGAAAAATGAGGTTAAATGTAGTAGTGCCCTAGCTCATGCCTCTCCTCAACTCTCTCTGTTGTCGGGTTGTGGGGTTGATCGATTGTGCTCGACTATTGGAATGTGGGAGAAGGGGTGTGTGGAGACTATGAAGGTCATTTTGTGGCCATCGGTGGGGAGCTTAGGGTTGGGTGTCAGCTGGGGCTGGGCCTGGGGTTTGCATTATTTGGGTGTAGGTTGTGCATGGTGGACATGCTCACCCTAACCTTGTCGAGAGCGCAATGGGTAGGTATGCTTGAATCAATGACAAACCATTCATCATTTTTATGATTAAAGTACTATTACAATACTTAATATGATATAGTCATAGATTATTGATAATCAAATTTGTAGAGCTCTAACTATTTCGGGGCTCAATTATATATTCTACCTATTTTTCACACAAGAATGTACTAAAAGAGAATTTTTTTTTCTTCAGATCTCTACAAAATTAAGTGATTTTGTTTCAATTTTTTTTTTTGTTTTTGATTTTTTTGAATTTTCTTCAATTTTTTTTAATGTTTTCAATAACAAAACTTGCAAATCATGAAGAACAAATACTGAAAATTTCAGAAAATTGTGTTTTCAATTTTTTGGATTTAGGTCAAATTTTTTGTTTCAATTTTTTAAAAAATATTTCCTATAACAAAACATGCAAATCATGAAGAACAAATACTGAAAAATTTCAAAAATTTGAATTTTTGAATTTTTGACTTTTGTGCAAACATTTTAACTAGAGAATAGGTGAATTCACAAATAATGTACATTGAACATACCAACAAAAAGGGACATTCAAAATTCGAAAGAAAATTTACAAAGTCAGAATCACCCCTATGTTGGAATAGACAAAGTAATTGGAATAGACCAAATCCACGTTGTTCTCCTATTGCAACTAAAACTACAGTTAACTTCACCATGTGTGTGCATGATTGAATATGTCTTCAAACACATGGCAAGGTTGTTAAGTTAAATGTTAGTGCTGTCACATTACACCATCCACATGCATGCTCTAGACTCTTCGTTTGTAGTTGGAAGTCCTTTATTTATAGAGGTTATCTAATCTGTATTATTGTGCAACTAGATTAATAAAATACTTTTGTTATCTGCTATCACCTTTTTCTTTGTTTTCTAATTTTTAATACCCTATTTATGGGTAAGTTCACATCCGTGACCAAACCCTCACCAGCTTTCCCTTGCATCCATATTTTTGTCCATGCCTCGCCCAACTTGATTTGGGTTACTCTATTTTTTTGGGAGCATCAATGCAATGATCAACACCCAATTAGGTTTAAAGAAATATCATTAAGAAAACATTTTTACAATCTTCATTTTTTTGAAGAATTAAAATATAGTTTATTTATCTATATTACATGAATTTAAGTGAACTTTAATAAGATTCTTTTCTACCATCTATCATTTTACTGTTCCTCAATTGTATATGATTATATATATAAAAAATTACTTTACTGATACATGAAAAATAAACTAATATCACCACTTAGGATTAATTATTAATAACATTAGTAGAAGATAAAAAATTTTGACACAAAAACGTCAACTTATATTTTCTTCTACTTATAAGTCTTTGATTATTCCTTGAAGGTGCAACCTACTCTCAAAAAAAATGGACTACAGACAAAACAAAGTCAAACTTCTTTTTTATCAAAATCACGAAAATGTAGTGATTTTTTTCCCAAATTTTATGTTGTTTTTCACTACAAACTATACAAATCATCAAGATGATGAAATTTTCAGGATTTTTGATGATGTTTTTGATTTCTTGAAATTGGTCAACTGTATAGTTTGAATGGAGTTTAGCCACGTCCTAGGAATATACCACTCTTGGCTAATAGTATAAGAGTATTGAGAATATGCCACTGTGACAAATAGTATAAGAGTATATTATGATTTGTTTGGGAAAAAAGCGATTATTTTTTATTTTTTAAATATACCATTCCGCCTAATAGTATAAGAATAAATTATGATATGTTTGGGGAAAGGATGAAAATATCGTTTACAAATTTAACGACGATATTGTCATATGCACTACATCTAAGGATTAATAGTCATGATGTGTGACTCGAAAGTGCCATCCAATGCAAACTGTGAGCAACCATGGTGAAAGGGTTAAGGGACACGGTAAACTCGAACATAAGAAAATAGATCTAATTTTTATATATTAATAAGTCAACTATAACAGAGACCTTACAAATTATATTTTCCAATACCCTTGAAAGATAAACCAGTAGTTGTAGACATAGAAAACTAATAACGCATTACAGAAGCTTCTAATCAGGCCAGAGGAAGGCAGCCATTGCATAGTTCCGCTTGTATTCCACATGACCGGTGACGTCCACGGCATATGAACGAAATAGAAGATCCAGCCTCCACTCCTCCATTGCTTCGTACTCCGCCTTTGAATACCTCGGATAATGAAGAGGAACCCTGAACCCATCCCTATCTCTATCTGACACTTGCCTAACTTCTTCTTCCTCTACGCCTCTTTCCCACCGCAGATTACTCAGCAGATCTTCCAGTGACTGCACGCGCTGCATCAGCCTGCTGAAACTTGCGATGAAATGTTCTTCGCCATGCCCATGCCTTTCCTCCATCAGCTTGGCCATTCCTCGATCTATTTAGCTATGAGATGTGCAAATAGATTCACCTCATTTGCTCTGAGAATAGTTGGGAATTGAGGAGAGCAAGAGAGGTAATAAATAGGAGGATAGTCCTCCGAGTTTTGGTCCCACGTAGCAGAAGAAGTGAGGCAGAGGCATGCATGACTACACCACTGTGAAAACATTCCGCCTTCCGCATTGCTTCTGTAGTTAGCGCCTTTACGTGTCTTTTCCATTGCCACTTGTTACTCAAACTCTCCATTTTACCCAGTTTTCAAACTAAGTTTAGTCATTGGTGTCTACTAGGAGACCTTTATATGCTTCAAGGTACTTCTATTCTGAATATCACATTGGAGCCAGGGATTTTAAATAAAAAGTGATAAAAGTCATAGAATAGTTATAGTTAGAGGTTTTTTTTCTGTTTTTTCTTTTTTCCTTTCTCACATAAGCGATGTTTGAGAATGGTCTTATATTTTGAGAGTGTTTTTCTAAATGATATAAAAATACATAAAAGGAAGAGGAGAATCTTTTAGTTTATTGGTACTTGTTCGTAGGCTAAGTACTATTGTGGCATATTTTGTATTTTCTACATTAATGTGTTATTAAATTAACTCTGATATACCAATTTAAATTATTTTTTCTATGTTTCTATTCGTTGGTTCAATTAGACTCTTATATGCATGCAAGTTATATGGGATTTATGGATGTACAAATGTTAGAAATATTTTATTATTGTTATTTATTTAATTCTTTATCGCCATGACTTCAACATGCATTGTTTTTAGGGGGAAAATGGCGTAGTCAATATATCTTGCTGAAATTTATTCACTTCTCTTGTTTACTTAAAAAATTTACAATAACAATTTACAACTTCTTTTGGATAATGACAAATGGTCAATTAAATGGCCACCTTTAGAAAAAAAAATATCAAGTTTTGTCATTGATTTAAAACATTATTTCACAAATCAGTCAAAGTTTTGTAGTACATTTATTTATTTATTTATTGAATACTATTTTAACCCGTAAAATAGAAATTTTCCATTTGCATAATATATATGTGCCTTCATTTTAAGTTTTAATTCTCCAAAAAAAACTAGGTATTACCTTAAAACATATGTTAATAGGATTAAAAAACATATTATTAAATATCTTCTATCTTTTGTCTAAATAATCCAACATAATATTTATTGATGTAAACTATTTTTTTATATACTTAGTTTTTAAAAAATTCTCTACACTATTTTAAATTGTAGTACTAGTTACAAATAAATAAAAATTAAATATATAAACTACATTAAAAAATATCTATGCTTATTTAAAAACAAGAGGCAAGTACTTAGCCACTCAGTGGCACTTGTTCAAATTATCATGAAATTTACAATTATAATTTTTTTATCACATAGATTTGTCCCCTCAATTGACCACTTCAATTCATTCATCTTTACAATGATAAAGGATCAATTTGAAGCTAGATTATATATTCATTAATTATTTTATTTTACAAACCATTTTATTATTATAACTATTATTAACTATTAATATTTTAACAAGTAAATCATCAAAGTGAGTAGATTTTATAATTATTTTTAGCATCAATGTTTTGGATTACTTTTATCTCTAGTCTTGTGCTCTCTATCATCTTGGTGATGGATCAATTTGAAACACTGATGCTGAAAAATGTCATACAATTGAATCTAGAAGCATAATAAGTAAATGATTGTCAAATTTAAGTTGAAAACTATTTATCTTTATGTTTTATAACACTTTAATGTCATTATAGTCCATTATATCCCACTTCTTACTATCTTTGTACAATGTCTTTTGCATCACTTAGAAATAGTATATTAAGGTGTGATTACATGGTTGATGGATACAAATTTTTAATGTAGTACATCTTTATATTTAGTTAAATAGACAATATGTATTTAATATTTGAATGATAAGACATTATGTTTATTAACTATTTAAAAATACCTTTATTGTGGTACTGTTTTTACCAAATATACCTTACATATTGTATGTGTCATTATTAAAAATAAATGAATATTTGTTATTGTTACACGTTGTTGAATAAAGACTAACCATGACATTTAAATAAATAATTAAACAATATTCACGAATAGGAATCATGTGCTATTATAATACAAATGCATAAACATCATTGTCATATCTTAGAGGATATCATATGTTTTGTATGTATTTGTACACAGAAAAAATTGAACTTTATATTGTAATAATGCTACCTCAAAGCTTGGTGTTCATCTCACTTGATTGGCTCCATTTTTCCTTAGCCTCCCTATACTTAGCTTTAAAAAAAAAGAGAAATGTTGAGGTTCAATCTTAAAAGATCAAATCCTTTGTTTGAATTAAACGACGGGTTAAAATTTATTCAAACTAAGATAAATATAAAGAAGAGGCATAAAATAGCCCTATCAATTATCCATTAAGTGGTCAAATTGTTGAGTTGTTGATACAAACCTAGAGGTAAATGACTCTTATCCATAATATTCCAATTTTGCGTGTGATCAATAGCTCATTTGGCTAGACAATCCACTACACAACTCCACACCATAGGGATATGAGTAAATGAAACCAAATATAAAGAAGAACATAAATCAAGAATTTGGTTAACAACCAAAGCTAACTTCCAACCAACCCTTAGAATGGTGTTGAGTCAATAGATGAACTTCCACCTATGAATCAAATATACAAATGAGTCTACTCCATCCAAGAGCACAAGAACACTCCTCAACAGATAAAATAGCAATAGCCTCCATCCGATTATTAGTATGATGATCATTATAAATAGAAAACATAAATTGAAGAATCACAAAACTATCTCTACCAACTTCATCAATGCCTGTAAGACCCGAGTTTCCCCAAGAAGACTTGTTTGTGTTGATTTTTAAAATGGCTTGCAAAGGTGAACTCCATCTCCCCACCCTATTAATCTTCCAAAGGGGGTGTTTGCATGTATTCCTCTTAAGAGGTCTTTGTGGAGGAGGAATATGAAGATAGTCATAGAAAATAATGTATCATCAAGATCCACAACCTTAGAAAAATGAAATTCAGCTATAATAGTTTCTCCCAAAGAATGGAGAATTTTCCACTATAGTTGGTGAACTTCGAACAACACATCTTGAAATATTCATTGATTCCTCTCTAATCATATATGTAATATAAATAAAAGAAGGACCAATAGTCTAAGCAACATGAAGAAAATAAGTCTTGACATGAGCCTTATCTCGTTGATTAAAAAGTCAACCAAAAAAGGAACATGTGCCAACAAGATTATTCCTACATCCCACCAAAAGTTCCAGTATGCCTAGGAAAAGAGAACTAGAAAAGTAGGCAAGAGACAACTTCTTCAATTTTGTGACATACCACACACATTAGGGGGCCACCTTGTTAGAATGTTTAGAATAACTTGGGGGGGTGAATCAGTTATTCAAGTTCTACATGTACCAATTGAACAAAAAAATACATTGACAAATTCAAACCTTAACATTCCTTAGCTCAGCCTCTATAGTCAAATTTTAGTAACATCAACTAAAAGTCCACTGTCTTAAATATAAAAAAACTTGTAGAATGTAAACATTAATAGTAAATCATCACAAATAAGATTCACACAAGTTTGACACTAGGATTTGACATGGAAACCCTATTTGGCAAAAACCACCAATAACATGTCACCAACTTTTTCACTCTTCAGAAGTGATATCTATTAGGAGCCAACCCTGTTAAAGGTTACAAAAAACACTATTAAATATGACCCCAATATAGGATTTAATCGCCTTGTCAAGGGTGGCCTTGTTAGAAGACTTTGGAACATTCCATTAGAATGCCATCTTGATTAAAGGATTTAAATATGATTGTTAGGTCAACCTTGATTAAAGAGTTTCAATACTAATACAATGGTTAGAAAGTCACAACAAGTTTTGATCTAACAAAATACAACTCACTTTGCAATTATAGATCTAAATTTAGCTCAAATACCGATTCATTGAATGACCTTCATCGTCATCTTAGTCTTTGATTAACATGGCAACCCTTCAAGAAATTATTCTTTGCCTATTCTCAACTCTTCTAAGCCTTCTTAATTTTTCTAGTCAATAACATCAACAACTACTCCAACATCCTTCAACAACACTTGAAGTTAGCCCTTGTACCTCCTTAAATAGGTAATTTTGATCTTTTATCACTTAAACACCATAGTAGATCTTAGGGTTATGACCAGATTCAACAGATACAATGAATTTGACCACCTTCTTTTTCATCCTCTTCTTTTCTAGAAACTTCTTCACAAATTCTTGCATATAAGCACACAAATATAGTTTCCCCTAATTTAAATGTTCCAGGTCATCCATCCTTATCTTCAACACACTTTACATATCCCAAGAAATCAACTTTGTCAACTGAAAATTATGATTTCTTATAAACTATCAAAATGTTTGTTGATACAAAATCTTGCACCCTTGCCTAAAGTCTTACCTAAAGGCAGCCTTGTGTAACATGGAAACAATCTCGAAAGTGTGGGACTTTGCGAATTGAGATTGAATCTTTGGAGTAGATTGGCTTCCTTACTATCAGGATGCACCTAACTACTTCTTGAGAGGAAAAGGGAGAAGGAACACATGAAAGAAAACCACCTAACCTATTCTAAAAGGAGGTGATAAACCAAATAGTATATTCAACCTTATCTCTTCCCAAGAATTCACTGTTCATCAATACAATCTCAAAGTATACAAGTTCAATCCTTGCTGAATCCAAAAACCATATGTAGATAAAAAAAGAGAGAGAATGCTATAAGGAAGAGACTTCACTTCATATCTTTTAAAAATCAAGTAGATACAATCATATAGTTTGAGAAATGAAGACAATACATTAACACAAAAGCAAGAGGGTATTGTGCTACACAATATATTAATGGAAGAAAGAGATACAATGGAGGAATGTATTAACTCAGAGACATAGGAGATTACAGTATGAGATCACAAACATACAATGCTACAGAATCAGAGAAAAAGGCCAACCCTAAGGAGGGTTACAAAATCTACTTTTATAGTACAAGCATAACTCAGGTAGCTTCTATCCTAAGGAAAAACTCAACCAGTGCATTCAAGATTGTAGAGAATAGTCACTACACATCTGGGAAAGATCTAATCATGAAAAACATCCAGATACAAGAAAAATCACTTCTTCACCAAACATAACCTTGAGAATATAGAAATGATGACCATTATCTTTTGATCGATTAGATGGATCAATAGGCAGCGATGGAGTTTCCCTTTACATTTATCAGGCATGGGAAATGATGAAAGTGGTTGAAGGAAATCAAAAAGATTAGATCTATCATCCAAGAGCTACTTCCTTTGTTATCAACACACCAAGTTAGCCATGTCATTGGTCAACTAGACTCAATCTTCAATCCTTGCCATGTGGATCAATCATACTTTATCATTCCGTCACCCTACCAGTATTCAACTTAGGTTTCATGTTTAACTGCCTGTGATCGCAACTTCACAACCACCTTCCTTTATTAGCTATTATTCCTCACAAAAATGTGAACAAACCATATTGCTACTTCACAACTTATCCTTAACATCCTCTCCAAACTATTGAGATAATGGGTGTTGCACACATTGCATAATATTGTTATTTTATTATTTTATTTTATTATGTAATGTTGTGCCTAGATGGACGTGCAACATGTAAAGATTCTCATGGAATTTTCTTGATGAGTTGTATTGTAACATTGTGAAAATATTTTATGTAATTATTTAATATTGGGGAAAAGAATTAAATGCCCAATATTAAATGTAGGGTCAGTGGGTTAGGTAGCACATGGTTTTAGCACATGGTTTATGTAATACCACTTGGTGGTTTTGTGGGACTTGCTACTATATAAGCAGCCAAAAGGGTAGTTGTTGTAGAGAGAGTAAGAGTGACAAGGAGAAGAAAAAAGGCAAGAGTCGAGCGGGACAAGGCTTGACAGGTTAGCCAAGGGAGCATTTGTGAAGGTTGAAAGCATGGCATGGGATGTGTGGATTTATGCTTGTTCACATAGTTTGCTCGGTTGTGGCTATGGCCATGAAGACTTCCATGGTTGTATGGCAATGGTATTTTTGCTGAATAATACATGATGATGGATGCTTTTGGAGGCTGGGTTTTTCCCTCAATGAGGGTTTCCCAGGGTATATCTTGTGTCACATTTTGTGGGTATGTTGTCTATTCTCTTGCATGTGGATTTTAATTTCATGTTTATTTCAGATCTATTATGGGTTATGTGGAAACGGTTATATTCTTTATTTCCAAGTTTCCTTACAAGTGGTATCAGAGCTATGGTTTTATTATTGTAACCCTAGATTGAATCCATGGGAATGCATGAGAGGATAAAAGAAAAGGCAAGATATATGAATGATTTATTGCAGATCTGAGGGTTTTGGGTTTGCTGTTATGATGAGATGTTAAAATATTTGGGCATGTGAAATTTTTTGGACAAAAAGATATTTCGGATGTTTCATTTAAAATGAGGATTTTGGGGGGTAGCTTGCAAAAATGACCTCCTAGGTAAAAACAGACCTCACCATTGGATCCGGGTTGACATTTCCATAAATTTTGATATATAATATGCCCTAGTTTGGCCATGTTCAGAGGAAATGAAAGAGTTTTTTAGTTTCAGCCCATGATGGCCGTCAAATTTAATCCTGTTGGAATTTTCGTCACTGAAAAAATTTAAAATGAAAAATCATATTGAAAATGGTAAAAAGATAGTTTTAGTAAAACAACCATAACTTTCTCTCAAAATATCAGATTTCAAAGTTCTTACAGGCGTTGGAAAGCTAATTCAAAGCACTACAAGATGGTGTAGGTTTGGTTCTATAATATTGAGATTTTGTCAGGTTTTAAAAGCCCTAAAGTCAGATGTTGTTTATTTTGAGCACGAATTGGGGCATAACTTGGGCATAGGAGTCGGATTTTGGACTTCAAGTAGTCAACGGAAAGCTCTTGGAGAGCTCTACACATTGGTTCAGATTTGGTGCAGGTTTGGCATGATTTATTTGGTAATATATTTATTTGAACAACTTATAGATATATTTTGACTATGGTAACATTGTGAGTTTATGGCATTGGAGATTTAAGATTTGATGTCATTGTATACTCAGTTCATATTTCAGTTTGGTCTCATGATGATATGGGTATCAGTGTTTGGTTTGGATATGCATGATGACTTGTTGGGTCTACAAGTTGTGCAATGTTGTAAGCGATCTATACTTACAGGTTGCATTTGTAGCTTGGTTATGGGTTGTCTTTGCTCATTGATATTTCATTATTGATGCATATTCAGATTGGTGGCTTGGATTTGGGTTGTCTATGCCCTAAGTCACATGATTTACTATTTTCTTCATGTAGAAGGGATGAGATGTTGTTACCAGGTACAGTCATGGTGGAGGATTTTGGTTGACTATTTTATGCTGACAGGTTGGACACTTTGAGAGCCAGATGCTCAGTTCATGGATGTGATCATGGTGCCATGGATTTTGGCATGACATGATTGGTTATACAAGTACATCCTTGATGTTCATTAGCTTGGATTTTTTGATTTGGTTATGGTGGTATATCTTCTTGGTGGAGGATCATGGTTATTTGCTTTTCTTTTGAGGAGCTCATGATGTGCACTTTGAGTTCTTTGATGGTTTGATGCCTTGGTTGATTCTCATGGTTAGAAGATGGTTTTTTCATCATTATGTCCTGGATAGCTTGGATACATAGTTTAGTGGGAGCTTGTGATAGTGATGGGGTGACAGTGCAGGATTAGTTCCTGGTTTGGTTTATATTTTCTTGGTTTGGAGATGATGGATTTTGTGATGCCATAGGTGACTTGGTACCACAGTTGAGTGGGAGTTGTTGGCATTGATATATTTATTGAGTGTTTGCAATTGTTGGAGGTTTGTCTTAGATCCTGTTGCTGCAGAAGTGTCTTTGACATTTGCATGGTGCACTTGTTATCTTCATGGTGTTTGAAGATGGTTAGATCTTGAGGACTCATGGAGTTCTTGGTTATCTTCATGGTATGTGGAGATGGTTCTTCCTAGTATGTGGAGATGTTTTTCTTCATGGTGTGTGGAGATGGTTGCATCTTGAGGACTCACAGGGTCCTTGGCAAAGGTGTGGTTTACGCTTTTATTTGGCATGTTATCCTTGGTGTGAGGATGGTTTCATTATTATGTTATGGTATACTCTTGATATGCGTTTAGAGTTGTGACAAGTTATGGTGTGTTCATATAGAGCATGTTATCTCTTTAGTTGAGATGGTAAGATCATATTGTCATGTTTATGTTCCTGAGGCCATGGTTGGAACTTTGACATCGATCTTGGTTTAGTTTTCTTGGTATTGAGTACACTGATCATAAGCTAGATACTTCATGTTATTGCTATGTTACATTTGGAGTTGGCATGGATTGATTGGTTACAGGTGCTCATGGATACTTAGAGACGGTGGTGACGCTGATTTCTCTTGGATTAGAGAAGTATTTGTTGGGATGGTTGATGGTTTCAACAAGAAGTCCGAGGGGCAGTCACCTGATATGGACTTGAGAGGAGATTGTTCTTAGATGAGTCTTGGTTGAAGACTTGGGTATCTTGATGAGCATTCTCATTCCCCACTCTTGGTCTACTCGGCGGTTTTCTACTTGAGAGGTATAGCCCATTGTTTTCTCTTAGTTGCATTATATTTATGCTTATATTTCATGGATATGAATCTTGAACTATGGCACATGAGTTAGTTCTAGAGGGGTCATTTGAGAGATGGTTTAGCATTGGTTATCTCCATGTGCATATGTTGTTATGCTGGTTGAGTTTGGGAGATGGTTTTATATTGGGCATATTCCTTGGATTAGGAATGGTTATTCCTTGGTTTAGGAATGGTTTTATTGAGTTTGATCTTCTTGTGAGAGGCTTACATCCATGATGAGTTATATGGTATTGTTTGGGTGTTGTTGAGGCTTCTTGTTGGGGTTTTATGGAGGAGATCATACTTGCACAGTTTACATCTAGAGGTGTGTGTAGAAGGACATGATACAGGTTATGATTTGCATGGTTTCTCTGGTCTTGGTTATCTTCCTGGATGTTCAGTTTTGATTACATTGGATTTGAGATTGGTTAGAGATTGTGATCACCCGTTTGTGCTCATGTATGTCATGTGAGAGATGACATGGTTATTCCTTTATCTCTTTCCTCTATTGGTTGTGGTGAACTTGGGAGAGCATTGGAGACTTGTTATGAGAGTTATTCTTGCAGGATATTGGATTATGTATTGTGGATGTCCTTGATACTACATGGATTCACTTCTTTGAGATGTGTTGAGTGGATTGGTTATAAATTTGACATTATCTTTTGCAGTGGGAGCTTCTTGGTATATATGTGGCAGGTATTGCTCTTGAGGCTTGTGATTGCAAGTTGTAGATTGGATATGTCGGTAATATGAGATTCACTTGTTATACCTTTGAGGTATGGATAGTTGGATGGGTTTGGCACTTTTCTGTGGGTGCTATTTCAGCTATGGATATTTTGACAACTACAGATACATGTGATTACCTTTGGATCATGTTTTTGTGCTTGGAATTTTCAGTTGGTACAGGATTTTATGATCTTCTAATGCAACAGGTTGGGTGGCTTTCTCTTTGGATGGCTTTTATGTATGTCCAGTGGGAGTGGCATAATAGGAGGTGAGATCATTCATGTTTGAGATGCTAGATACTTTGATTTTGTTGCAGGTACCAGGATGGAGCACTTGGTGTATTTTGATCCATGATGGTGGATGTGCTTCGAGGGATTGTTCCCTTGTTCATTTATGTGGCTACGGATTGACCCTATGCAATGTATACAACAAGTGGGAGATTGTTGAGATAATGGGTGTTGCACACATTGCATAATATTGTTATTTTATTATGTAATGTTGTGCCTAGATGGACGTGCAACATGTAAAGATTCTCATGGAATTTTCTTGATGAGTTGTATTGTAACATTGTGAAAATATTTTATATAATTATTTAATATTGGGGAAAAGAATTAAATGCCCAATATTAAATGTGGGGTCAGTGGGTTAGGTAGCACATGGTTTTAGCACATGGTTTATGTAATACCACTTGGTGGTTTTGTGGGACTTGCTACTATATAAGCAGCCACAAGGGTAGTTGTTGTAGAGAGAGTAAGAGTGACAAGGAGAAGAAAAAAGGCAAGAGTCGAGTGGGACAAGGCTTGACAGGTTAGCCAAGGGAGCATTTGTGAAGGTTGAAAGCATGGCATGGGATGTGTGGATTTATGCTTGTTCACATAGTTTTCTCGGTTGTGGCTATGGCCATGAAGACTTCCATGGTTGTATGGAAATGGTATTTTTGCTGAATAATACATAATGATGGATGCTTTTGGAGGCTGGGTTTTTCCCTCAATGAGGGTTTCCCAGGGTATATCTTGTGTCACATTTTTTGGGTATGTTGTCTATTCTCTTGCATGTGGATTTTAATTTCATGTTTATTTCAGATCTATTATGGGTTATGTGGAAACGGTTATATTCTTTATTGCCAAGTTTCCTTACACAAACTACCACGATCAAGTGATAACATGAAACTAACATCTCACAACATCGCCACTTAATATCAAACTTAATATTAGATGCCTATGACCATGAAAAAATGAACTTAACCACCATTGATGCTATCCACCCAAGACCACTAAGACATGTGTTACATCATTGTTATTTCACTATATAAATTGAGCGCACAATTTTCCATAATGATATAGAGACATGTGTTGATTTCTTTAGATCCAATGATAAAAAATACAGCTAGGACCCCTTCTTCATAGCTTAGTTCCTTAACCAATTGGGAAAGTATGCCACATCACCAAGGTCATCCTCATTTCATGTTATCACTACTTCCCAGCTTGATTTCTTAACCCATCACTGACCCCAGTGACCATGTGCACTTTGCGACTTTGCCATCCTAACCATGATTAATACTAAACTCTCTACAATCATGCAAATGAGGAAGGCTAGAGTTAAGATCATAATGCTATGATCGAGTGATAAAGAGAGATCATTGTGTTGCCACTCATAATTGGATGTGAACCTTCTAAACCACGAAGCTGTGCTAACTACTTGAAAAGACAGTGTCACACATTTGCACCTCCTTTGATAGTTAAGCTATAGACTACGGTGATTGGGCGATGAAGGATAGTCACACGATCATGACTTGAGTCTCCAAGGGATAACATATAAAAAATCCTGAGACTTAGGATATAAAGTGCAACCCATGGTTTAAATATATCTTTTATAACATTTGATTATTTAAATATTCGAATAGATATGACTATTGGCCATGCTTGATAGGAAAACTCAAATTTTAGTGGGAGGGAAAATATGGCTAAAAATTTTGGTGACTCAGAGGGATACTAGTCTGCTAATTATAGATCAGTGGCCTTTAAGCATCCACTATGCTGTAGAGTCACAAAAAACCAGAAACTGCTATACAAAAAACTAGCAATAAAAGAGAACTACGACCTCTGCAACTATGAAAAAAAAGACTCTGCCTCCTCTGAACTACAAACTCAAAAACCTATTATCTCCAGAAGAAATAACATCTACTCATTTACTTATTGAAAATAAGGACTAACTTAATATATACAAAAAACCCTAACCCTCTCTAGAAGTAGGGTTTGAGGTAAATTTCATTGATTGGAATTCGTAGAACATTATTGTTGGGCCTAGATAGCTAGAAAACATTGGCTGGATTGCAACTGGTGACAATAGAAGGCCCACTCCAAATAGCATTAAACTTAGAATGCATTCTTGGCTTGGCTCTGTTGACATCCCACTTGAGAACAAGATCCCCTTCCCTAAAAATTCTAAATCTAGCCTTTCTATCAAAACTTCTTTTGACCTACTGTGGATGACCTTTGAGTATATGCATAGACTGTTTCTTTTCTTCTTCTAATTCAATCAGTTCTACTAACCTAATTTTCATGGGATCATTCTCCTCTAGCTCCAATTGATGAGCCAGCTCAAGAGAAGGGAATTCCAGTGAGATAGGAAGCCTTTCTTCCCTTCCATAAACTAGCACACAAGGTGAATTCCCAACTCCTCTCTTGGGTGTAATTCTATCAACCCAAAGGGTTATCTTCAACTTGGCGTGCCAAATCCTCTGATTGTCTTCAATTGTCCTCCTCATGATCTTGATGAGATTTTTGTTAGAGGATTCAGCCAAGCCATTGCCTTGGGGATAATAATTTGAGGAGGTGCTCAAATATATCCCATATTCTAGAGCCCAAGAACATATGTGAGCTTCGACAAAATATTTGGCATTATCACATATAATAGTTAAGTGAACACCAAAACTTTGTTGGACTAACTACCAACCTTCCCCTTCAAGATTATAACATGGATTAAGAACCTCCTATGTTCTATAAATCTAGTGGTTGTATCAGGCATTAACAGGTCAATCTTTTGGTGCAACGATAACTCTAGCTTGTAACAAGTGGTATTAGAGCTTGGTCACAAGTTTGAATCCCCTCAAGTAACACTAAGGGGGGAATTTTTGGACTAACTACTAGCCTTCCCCTTCGAGATTCATGACATGGTTTAACAATCTCCTATGTTCTATAAGTCTAGTGGTTGTATCAAGCATTAACAAGTTGATCTTTTGGTGCAGCAACAACTCTAGCTTGTAACAACCTTGTCACAATTCCATTAAGGAATTCAACTACTAAGACCTCTATTGTATCCTTCAAATCCATTACCTCATTCCATCTTGTGAAATAGTCTATGGTTTCCAAGATCCATTTATGACTAGCACTAGAGGGTGGATTTATTGCACCAATGAAATCCAAGCCCCACTGAGAAAAAGGTTGGTCAACTTGAATGGGATTGAGGGGAAGGGTAGCCAATATTTTCTTTCCTAAGAAGAAAGCACATTTCTTACACTTCCTTACCCACTTATGGTAGTCATTAAATAGAGTAGGCCAATAATAGCCATCCCTCATTATCTTCATTGCAATGAATCTAGCTAAGAAATGACCACCAATAGGACCATTATGAAACTCCTTCAACAACCTACTTACTAGATATGTTTGTATACATCTGAGTAGGAATCCATCAAAATCCTTTTTGAATAATACTCCATCCACCGAGACGTAGGGAATAGCCTTCAATCTGAAATGCCCCTTCTTGGTTCTATCTAGGCCTTGGGGGCATCTTCCTTTTGTCAAGAAGGTAGTCATGTCCTGTAACCAATCAATCTAATCTTCATTCTCCACTAGTTGCTCATTTTGGATTAAGAGGGCAACTTCTTCATCTGTCTTAAAAGATGAAGCCATCTATTTACATAGTCCTTTCCCTCTGACTAGCTTGGTGATCTTAACATCTATGTCATATTCCATGACTCTGGTGATCCATCCAACCCTCTTCTCATTGATATCCTTGTTTAAGAGGAAATCCTTTACACTTGCATGTGGAACTAAAAGCTAGAAGTTTTTATCAGACAAGAGATGTCTAAATTTCTCAAGAGCCCTCACAACAACAAGGACATGTTTCTCTACATAACTATATCTTTCCTCATAATCATTAAGACCTTCACTAAAGAAAGCAATGAGCTATTCCATATTTTCATCATTTAATTGTGTAAGAACATCTAAAATGCTTATCTTTCCTCCAAGGGAGTAGAGGGTGAAATATTTATCAAATTTGGGGTTGACAAGAGGAGGGGCTGATGTAATTAACTACTTGATTTCTTCAAAACTAGCCTTTCCCTCTTTGGTCCAAGTGAACACCAGGTTCTTATTTAACATATCCGTGAGAGGATTTACCATAGAAGCAAGGTCAGGCATGAACCTTCTTACAAAGTTGACCCTACCAAGGAAACTTTGAAACCCTTTCTTATGGGTGGGAAGTGGGAGAACAAGAATTGCCTCTACCCTCTCTAGATATATTTTTAACCCATTTCTTGAGACAATATGCCCTAAGATATTTCCTTGGTTAGTAGAAAATACACACTTCTTGGGATTCAGGGACACACCATACTCTCTGCATCTTTCAAATACATGTCTCAAATGATCAAAATGATCTACTGCATGCTTTAAAAAAATAATTATATCATACAGATACACTAGAACAAAATTTTCCAACATACCCTTGAAGGCCATCTCCATTGCCTTTTGAAATGTGGCACCTATATTGGTTAGTCCAAAAGGCATCTTACAATAGGCATAGGTGCCCCATTTAGTAGTGAAAGCGGTCTTATATCTATTAGACTCTTGAACTAGTACTTCATTATAACTGGAGAACCCATCTAAGAAGGAAAAACTTTCTGAACCACTAACCTTGGATAGGACTTGTTCCATGGAGGGAAGGGGGTGGTGATCTTTGAGAGAATCCTTATTAAGGTCTCTAAAGTCTACACATAGTCTAATATCTCTACTCTTCTTCCTAACAAGAACAAGGTTCGCCACCCATGAGGATTTCTTGATAGGGAAAATAATGTTGGCCTCTATGAGCCTTGATAATTCTTTTCTCATTAGTGGTTCAATCATAGGGTTAACTAGCCTCTATTTCTACATAATAGGCTTGGAATTATCATCTAAATCTATGGTGTGCTGAGATAATTTTGGATCAAAACCCTTTAAGTCTTCATATGTCTAAGTAATAACATCACTAAATTATTGACATAATTTAATGAAGATCTCTTGTTCAATATTAGTGCATACCTTTTCCAAGTTAAGAGTCCTTCCATTAGTAATAATGACAAGTGTATGATCATCCTTGCTTGCAGTCAGATTTGAACCCTTTCTCTTTGCTTGATCATCAAAGTTGAAAATGCCCTCCATGGTGACTAGACCTTTAGGTAACTTGTTGGATTTCAGGTTCAAAATCTAGTCTCCATACTGATTTTGGAGCTAGACTATTTTTTAATAGAGAACACTGCTTCATTTTGCAAGAAATTGGTAATCTACACATCAGTGCAATTATTAGGAACAACATGCCTTACAAGAATTTTGATTTGTTGCTCCTTTTCATTAGCAACATGCTCTGGTATATCAAAAGAAGCACCAATTGCTACAAGCCTACCAACATGCTTATTTTCTCTTCTAGGGACACTCTGGATGTTGAATTCTTGGAAGCCCTCAAGCAAATTGCAAACTCTATGCTTGTATGATTTGAGAAGGTTGTTCTTTGTAACATTTTGACCTTTTAATTGATTAAAAAAAACTCACTATCCCCAAATACCTTCAAGGATTTGATTCCTCTCCTTTGTGCAAGTTGAAGACCTTAGATTAGAGCCTCATACTCTGCTACATTATTAGTGTGACTGAATTGGAGTCTATAAGAGAAATAGTATTTCTCTAATTTAAGTAAAATGAGCATGACACTGGCCCCTGATATGCAATATGTGCCATGGTATGTCTCTAGAGATTCTTGTATTGGATCAAACTAATAAACAGTGGCCCACTCATCCAAAAGAAAGTGGTAGGCTCATGTGTCATGTCTCCATCCTCTTCTTCAAAAATGGTGCAATTCATGTTTATGGGACTTGGAGTGCAAGTTTCTATGTGATTGAGGGCTAGAGGCTCTACTCTTATGAAATATTTGTAGGATTTGAGAAAATTAACCAATCAAATCCACAAAGCCTTCAAATCCCTGCATGCAAAAACCTATCACAGAAGAAAAAGACGAGAAGAGGCAAGGGTTTTGCTAAAAAATGGAGATAGAGGAAAAGTTTCTCTCAAATGAAAAATGCATAAGAGATAATGAAAAAAGTACAAGGCTCAACCTTATAAAGGTAAGATAGAAACCCTAAACTAAAAAACTAGGTTGCACATTAATAATTAATAATTAATTAATAATGTACCTAAATGAAGCTTAAGTAACTAAAGTAATAGAAACTTATATAATTAAATCAATATGATTTAATTAATAAGCATAAACAAAAAATACTCTAATACCCCCCCTTAAGTTGAAAGTAGGGAGTAAGCTTACCTAGCGAAGATATGAAAGAAAAAAAAAAAAAAAACAAATGGGTCCCGAAAACAAGGCCTAATCAGGTACCTAGTACAAGGAAATCTCTATAAATCAGAGTAAAGGAGAAAACCCAGTGGGAAAAACACCTCTCCAAAAAGAGATGTAATGACTTCAAGAGACTCTCTCAAAGCCATAAGTACAAAGCGTGTCTTCAACCCCCCTCAGAATGAAAGAACCCCTGGATCAATGAACAAACCACTGTAACTCCAATGCAAAGGAGTGAAAGTTAGTAGACATTGTAGAGGGAACCTCAAAAGTTGAGGTATCATTGGAAGGCCGAGTTGATGCTCAAAGGAGTAAACACAAGGATCCTAAAAGGCAATCCCTAATGTAAGTGGTATGATAGGTGTGCGAACACTATCATCAAAGAGGAGATGAATGTCCTCTATAGAATCCTCAGCAACTGTACCTGGTGGCTCAATGAATGGAGCTGGAGGATAGGGCAGTGTTGAAGAAAAAATCTATTGAACAAAAATGAGCTCAAGAGGAGGTGGTAGGGTAGTCACAATAGTAGTCTCAGGAACCACACAGAGGTTCAAGAAACTTGACTGTACTAGATGATGCTCTCTCAAAGGAGGAGAGTCGTGCTCTGGCAAAGGTGGACCAAAGTGTGAAAAGGAGTAAAGATGGGTGGAAAGATCAATTGTCCCTATAGCAACAATACCTCCTATCATACTATCTCGGATGAAAACTGAATCTAGAGTGAACTCAACTGTCTTCCTGGACCCACTGTGGGAAATCTGATAAACTGAGAGAAGGTTTGCAGACAGAGGTGGAACATACAACACATCATTGAATGTTCCATCTTGAATGCATACAGTGCCTTTCCCGCAGACTGTCATAATAGTGTTATTCCCAATGATAATATGGGGAATAGGAGAAGCTTCAAAAGAAGAGAAGATCTCTCGAGAAGATGCCATATGGTGAGAAGCACCTGAATCCAGTATCCAAGGGACCTGTAAAGGGAATGTGAAAGAAGCCCATAATGCATGACCCTTTCCAAGATCCTGTTCAGTTGTAGGATTGATAGAAGAAGACTGATAAGTAGACCCTTGTGAGCTAGAAGAGGATGGAGAGGAAAGATTGCTCTTCTAAAGAAGAACTTTCAAATCCGCTATCTGTTTCTCATAACCATCAAACTTCTTCTGATAACAAAGTGACTCATCATGTGTTCCCTTCTGACAATAGGAACATGTAGGTCTCTCATTCTTCTGTTTCTCCTTCTTAGAAGAAGATGGTGGGCCAATAGAGTGCTAAGAAGAGGAATCTGATAACTGCTTTGGCTTCTGTGTGCTCTGAGGTGGCTTGGCAATCAATGCCTGTGACTGTGAACTTGTAAGAGAATCCATTTGAGTGAGATTTGATTGCTCACAAGTCAACCGATCACAAAAGGTCTCAAAAGAGGGCATAACATGTCGTGCACCTAGAGCATCCATAGTGGAGTAGAAGATAGAAGTGAAAATCTAATAAGGTCCTCGAAGCTTGGACAGTATCAGAAAGATACACTCATTATCAGATTTATTTTTTCCTGCAACTTGTAACATAGATCGAAGAGACTTGAATTTCATCTAGAAATCCTCAATACTGGCGAATGATTCAAGAATCAAGGAGGTAAACTACGCATCTATCTGTTGAATCCTAAACTGATTCATTGTGCCAAATAAGGTTGAAAACTTGTCCCACATAGCCCTAGCTATATTCAAACCATCGAGGTGAAACAGTAACCCCTCTGAAATATTCATTGCAATGAGGCCCATTGCCTCATCCATTTTATTGCGCTACATAAGAAGCTCATAAGGCCTTTGTAGAACTAGTTGAGCTACATCGAGACATGACCATAATCCCTTTGCCATAAGCAATCTAGTCATTTGTCCTTTCCAAGTATGATAGTTGTGTGGTGTAAGGCAAGAGACATAGGAGTTCACCATTGAGAGAAGAAGACAGAAGTAGAAGGGTCTTATTCTAAATTAAAGTATAGAAAAGAAAAATCCCCCCCACAACAGATAGTGATATCCCTCAAATACCAAAGAAAACAACTATAGAAAGCATAAAAACTGAGAAAAGAACCTAGATTTTGGATGCAGAGAAGAGAGAAATAGAAGCCTCTACTTCAATGCCAAAATTAGAAGCTCAAATGAACTGGAATCAAACAAAACTAGCACCATTGTCTCTGTCTCTGAACCAGCCTTTTGGTGCTTCTTTCGGATTAGAAAAATACCTTTGTATGCCCAAGTTATGGCCAAAAAACCAACTGTAGGTCCAAGAAAGGAGCCATCTGGAAAAATATAGGCATGGGAAAAAATTGATGGCCATATGGCCGTTAACAACCAGTTGACAAAAAAAAAAAAGGCTACCAGATTGATGACATTAATGATCAGATTAATGATGTAATGCCAGGGCTGTTGCTGGCGGTGGTGCTGCTGGAGGAGGTGGTGCCCATGTAGTAAACGCTAGTGGTGCTACTTGTAGTGGTGGCGGCGGGGCAGAGGCCGCGCCGCGGGTGGTCTGCCGACTGCGGTTGAGCTCTGGCTAGGCGTGGGTGGTGCTCTAGTGGCTCCGGGGTGGCTGGTGGTTTTTTTAATTTATTTTAAAAAAATGCTTCGACATGTGAGCAGGAGGCCGTACGACCCTACTGGGCTAAAAAAATTTGCCTCTTGGAGCAATGTTGTCCAAATTAGACAAATTTTATATGGAAATAGGGGTTTTGACACCTTTTGGATCCATCTATGATGTCCGTTTGGCCTCAACCTACTCCGAAAATAGTAACAACCCTATTTTTTCCAAAAAAATGAAAAATTCCAAATCTATTCTGCCAAACCCTCGTTCTTCTTTTTCTCCAAATCTTGAACAAGCTATAATAGATCTGGGTCTGATACCATGTAGGATTTGAGTAAATAAGCCAATCAAATCCACAAAGCCTTTGAATCCTTGCATGCAAAAACTTGTCATAGAAGAAAAAGACGAGAAGAGGCAAGGGTTTTGCTAAAAAATGGAGATAGAGGAAAAGTTGCTCTCAAATGAAAAATGCATAAGAGATAATGAAAAAAGTACAAGGCTCAACCTTATAAAGGTGAGATAGAAACCCTAAACTAAAAAACTAGGTTGCACATTAATAATTAATAATTAATTAATAATGTACCTAAATGAAGCTTAAGTAACTAGAGTAATAGAAACTTAAATAATTAAATCAATATGATTTAATTAATAAGCATAAACGAAAAATACTCTAATAAGATTTTGTTCCATACCTTATTCTGAAAAACATATAAGACCATTCGGATGGAATATAACCACCTATTTGTACAGTGAAGTCTTTGGAAAGATAGATGGAAAAATGTGGTTTGACCTCATCTATTTATATATCTTATGTTATAATACAACCTATTGGATATAATTGTCTAATTGTCTGTTGTGTTTGATGTTACACAAATATCATATAAGTTGTTAGTCAGTGCTTATCAAGCTCACTTGGTCAGCAAGAAAAATTTTCTTGTTTACTGAGCATTCCTAAAAGATTACTATGTGAAGACAGTGTCTACCAAGCTCACTCAAGCGTCAGAGGAATTCTGGCAGGAAACAATGTTAATCGAGTTCTCATGGTTAGCGAAGTAAAGTTGGATAGAGTCAGTGTTCACCAAGTTCACTTAGTTGCCAAAGGATTTTGCAAGTTTGCAGTATTAACTAAGCTTTTGTTGGTTAACACAGGAAATTATCTTAGACACCAGTGTTTACCGAGCAAGGTTAGCCAATAAAGGATTTTGTTGTTTTGACATAAGAAGCTTAATTATTTTAAGTATTGTTTCTAGCCAACTATGGTGATGATTATTGGCTATTGTAATTTTTAATTGAGCTGAATTTACAATCTAGATGGTATAAATGAAAGGTCAAGTTGAGATTCTAGTGTGTGCAAAATGTACTAATTGAATTGAAAAAGAAAGAGTAAGAGCAAACTTGAAGGATAAGCAGGTATCCTTGTGGAGAAGAAAAGTGTTATTCGATCAAGAAGGATCAAGTATGAAGAAGAATAGAGATCTATAATCAGAAATTCAGTTGCATCACAATTAGGTCACTTCATTGTTACTTTATTACCATTGTAGCAGTGACCTAAAATCTCTTAACAGAGTTGGTTTAACAGCCAGTTGTAAATCCTCTAACAAGGTGACAGTTCTATTGAATTTTTTTAAGACCTCTTGCAAGGCCACTCCTTACAAGGTGATTAAATCCACTAACAAGGTCACACCTAACAATGTGTTTTGTAACCTTTAACTAGGTTGGCTCCCAATAGGGCGCACTTTAGCAGAGTGAAAATGGTAACTAGTTACATTGGTGGTTTTTCCCATATTGAGTTTCCATGTTAAATCTTGATGTCTCATGTGTTCATGTTATTTCTCTTATGTTTGGAAATTAATCACTGTTAATGTTTTAAGATCAGTTAAAAGTAAATTACACTTTGCATTTATCGAGTTACAATTTTTTTTTGTGTATTTATCGAATAACAACAACAATCAGTTTTACTATTAACATCCAAGGGATTTGGGATTTATTTTAGTGGTAACTGATTCACCCCCTCTCTTAGTTACTCCTATATTTCCAACAATTGGTATTAGAGCTTTTGGTGCTTGCAGGAAAGGTTTCAAGGACCTAAGCTAAAGATCAGGATGTTTTACAAGAGAGAGATTCCAAATCTAAACAAAGACAACTTTTTAGCATGGCAGGGACTCATGAGACTTCAGCTAGTTTCAATTAATGATTCAGGCTTGAAATACCTTGATGAGGAATACATAACTTCTACTGGTACATTATCTATTGTAGATATTGCTGAGAAAAAGAACCATAACACCATGATGATTGATATTGGATTTTCTCTTAGCTATGATGAATTTGATGAGATAAAGGACTGCAAAACTACTTTTGATATGTGGAACAAGCTAAAGGAAATCTATGGTGGTGATGACAATGTGAGGAGAGCCAAAAGTAGAAAACCTTTGAGGACAATTTGATCAAATGAGAATGAGAGAAAATGAAAATCTTGCCAAGTATGTGGAAAGAATCAAAGCTAGTGTCAATGCAATCAAAGCTTTTGGAGGAGAAATTAAGGAAGAAACTATTGTAAGTAAAGTTCTCAGAACATTGCTTCCTATCTATGCAATTAGAGTACTACTATTCAAGAAAAGAGGTGTGAACCAAATCAAAAGATAACTTTGGATACGTTAGTAGGAAGATTGAAAAATTTTGAGCTAGACAACTATGACAATTATGTTCCAGCTTCCAAGAATATTGAATTTGCATTTAAGGCCAAAATTTTACTTAAGGAGAAAGGCAAGAAAATAAAGGGCATTCAGTCAGAAAGTGAAGAAGAATTAGAAGAAAGTTTTGATAGTGATCTTGAGGTTTTTGAAGCTTTACTTGCAAGGAGATATTCTAGAGGCAGAGGAAAATAAAGGTAAAGTTCCCATAATCTATTTTTCATGTGAAGAAATTGGTCATATTGCTGCTAGGTGACCAAACAAAGAAAGCAAGGATGAGAAGAAAAGTCACAAGTGCAATGGAAAGAAAGATTTCAAAAATCACAAATCATTCAAGGACAAAGGCAAGGAAACTTTTTTTATGGCTAAAGATCTAAAAACAACGAAGATGAAATAGTATACATTGCTCTGAAAGATGATTCTGATGATGAAGAAGATAAGATGGCACTTATCTCTCATGTCAATAAGAATGACACATGGATCATAGACAGTGGATGTTCACATCATATGAATGGAGATAAAACAAAGCTTGAACACTTTGAAGACTATGATGGTGGTAGTGTAAGGTTTGGAAACAATGAACCTTGTTGCATAAAAAGGAAAGGCTAAATCTCATTAACCAAAGAACTTGTATATGACAATGCCTATTGGGTTGAAGGACTAAAACATAATTTTCTAAGTGTGGCACAGTTAATCAACATTGGATTCAAGGTGGAATTCTTGCATGGCAAGGCAAGACTGTTGGATGAAAAAGGGAATCTGATTGAATTAGGTAAACAAACAAGAGGTAACCTATTTTATCTTGATTTTGGTGATTGTTCATGTTTAATTGCTCAAATGGAAGAAATTTGTTTATGGCACAAAAGATTATGTCATGTAAAATTTAATAATATGGTCAAGATAAACAAATTTAGAAAAGTGAGAGGTATTCCTAGTTTGAAGAAACTAGACGCTGGTTTATGCAAAAATTATCAGATTGGCAAAATGGGAAAGACTAGTTTTAAAAGCAAAAACTATCAGTTTGAAGATGTCTTGGAAATTGTGCATACTAACCTATGTGGACCCATTGGAAGAGAAATCTATAGTGGAGAAAAATTATTTATTCTTTTTGTTGATGAATATTCAAGAATGATGACTATTATGTATCTTAGAGAAAAGTCAGAAGCATTTGAGAAATTCAAATGGTATCTAGCAAGAACAAAGAAGGAAATAGGGAAAATATTGAAATGCTTAAGATCAAATAGAGGTGATGATTCATCTTTAATGAATTCAATAACTTTTGCATTGAAAGAGGAATTAAAAGATAGGTATTAGCCCTTGGTACTCTCGAGCAGAATGGAATAGTTGAAAGAAGAAACAAATCTATCATGGATTGTGCAACTCTAATGATTGAAAAGAACATTTCTATCAAATACTAGAAGGAAGCCATCACCACTGTAGTTCATACTTTGAACTGAGTATAGTTGAAGAAGGACTCATATAAAACTCCCTATGAATTGTGGTATGGCTATAAACCCAATTTAAGTTACCTGAAAGTATTTGGAAGTAAATGTTATATCTTGAAAGAATCTAGAAAAGGAAAGTTTGATGTGAAAGGTGATGACGGTTTATTCTTAAGATATTCTTCTAGAATTAAGGCATATAGATGTTTGAATTTGTCTGCTCATAAAATAATAGAAAATGCACATGTGAGAATTGATGAGTTTGCAAAAAAATTGAAGAAGAAAGAAAAAAGGAACTAGAAGATTATAGGAGATTTGTTTACATCGAACCTAATACGTTGGCAAACACATCTATCAATAAGGAGACTTCTACTTTTGAGTCTTCCTTAGTTACCGAGTTCCAAGAAGTTCAAACCGAGTCACAAGGACCCGAGTCACATTTTGAAGCTACTGAGCCAATGCCTACCAAGTCTAAGCAACTAGAGCCAAAAGTTGAAATTCAAAATGAAGATAGTACAATTTATTCAAAAGGAAAAGAACCTGTATTGGCCAAGTATGTCAGAAGGCATTGTGCACCTGATCAAATTATTGGAGATAAATCAAAAGGTACTATGACAAGAAGTAAGCTAAAAGGTACATGTTTACTTGCTGATTTTGAACCTAGAAATGTCAAAGATGCATTAGAAAATGAAAGTTGGGTTGAGGCTATGAATGAGGAAATAGAGAAAATAGAGAAGAACAAAACTTGGACCCTTGTTCATAGGCCTAAAGATAAAAATGTGATTGGAACAAAATGGATATTCAGAAATAAGCTAAATGAAGATGGACAAGTATCAAGAAACAAAGCAAGACTAGTTTGTAAAGGATATTCTCAAGAAGAAGGAATTGATTATGGTGAAACTTTTTCTCCTATTGTAGGATTAGAAGGTGTTAGGACTCTACTTGCATATGCTGCTCCTAGAGGATTCAAAGCATATAAAATGGATGTTAAATCTACATTTCTCAATGGTATTCTTGATGAAGAAGTCTACATTGATCAACTGAAAGGTTTTTTTGATCTAGACAAAAGGGACATGGTCTACAAATTACACAGAGCATTATATGGTCTAAAACAAGCTCCTAGAGCATGGTATGAAAGGTTGCACAACCACCTTATACAAATTGGTTTTCAGAAAACTAATGATAACAATAGTTTATAAATCAAGGAAGGACTAGATAAAAAGATTGTATTGGCAAAGATATTTGTGGATGACACTCTATTTACAGGAAATGATGATCTATGCAAATAATTTTTAGAACAAATGAACAAAGAGTTTGAAATGTTTATGTATAGTGAATAAAATTCTTTGTTGGACTTCAGATACAAGAGAGCAAGAATGGTATCTACATTACTCAATCTAAGTATATGAAAGAGATACTCAAGAAATTTGGAATGGAAGATTCTAAACTAGTTGGAACCCCCATGTGTACTGGACTAAAGCTTACCAAAGATGATGTTCAAAAGAGGTAGATTAGACCTTATATAGATCAATGATTGGAAAATTATAGTATGTAGTTCATACAAGGTCTAATATTGCTTTAGCAGTTGGGATAGTGGCAAGATTCTCAGCTAAACCTAGAGAAAATCATATGATGGCAATCAAAAGAATTTTGAGATATCTGAAAGGTCTTGAAGACTATGGCTTATGGTACAAACTTGGAGGAAACTTAGACCTAAAGGTATTCACTAATGCTAATTGGGTAGGAAATCTTGATGACAGAAAGAGTATCAGTGGTGGAGCATTCTTTCTTGGTAAAAGGTTGGTATCTTGGACAAGCAAAAAGAAAAATTGCACATCCCAATCTATAGCAGAAGCAAAATATGTTGCAGCAGCAATGAACTGTTCTAATATTGTTTGGTTTAAATAGTTGTTGGAAGGTATGAAAGTTGAGATCAAAGAACCAATTGTCATATATTGTGATATAATACCGATGTAATTAATATATCAAAGAACCCAGTGATGCATTCAAAAACTAAGCACATTGCTATAAAATATCATTTTGTCAGAGAATTGGTGCAGGATAAAGAAATTAGATTAGAATATGTTCATACAAAAGAATAGATTGTAGACATATTCACCAAGCCATTACCTAAGGATGCATTCCTGTATCTAAGAGGTAAGTTAGGGGTCATTCCCCTATCTAAAGCTTGCTAAATAAAGTTTTAGTGATGCATTGACAGGAACCAAGTTGAAGATCAATTAGTTGATGTGGCATAGTCAAAGGGAATATTGCATACTAATTAGTACTCAAGGTACACTGATACTAATTTGATATGTGTTGTCTTTGGCATTTGTTGTCAAAGAGGGAGAAGTTTACTATCATATCTTTTTGATTTGCTTTGAGAGAGAAGTATAGTATCAAAGAAGTTATGTGATTCCTTCACAAAGGGAGATTATTGCATTAAAAAAAGAAGTTTTTGGTAAAAATCTAAGAGGGAGAAACTGTCTATTAGAAAAATTCTTGTTCTCAAATTTCATTTTTCTATGACATGTTGTGTTGCCATCAATGCCAAAGAGGGAGATTATTGGATACAATTGTCTAATTGTGTGTTGTCTTTGATGTTACACAAATGTCATATTAGTTTTCAATTAGTACTTACTAAGCTCACTTGGTCAGCAAGACAATTTTATTTGTCTACTAATTGTTCCTAAAAGATTACTCTGTGAAGAAAGTGTCTACCGAGCTCACTCGGGTGTCAAAGGAATTTTGATAGGATATAGTGTTAACTGAGTTCTCATGGTTACCGGAGGAAAGTTGGATAGAGTGAGTGTTCACCGAGTTCACTTGGTTGCCAAAGGATTTTGCAAGTTCGTAGTGTTAACCAAGCTTCTATTGGTTAACATGGGAAATCATCTCAGAACCAGTGTTTATTGAGCAGGGTTGGCCAATGAAGGATTTTGTTGTTTTGACATAAGAAGCTTAATTATTTTAAGTATTTTTTCTAGCCAACTATGGTGATGATTATTGGCTACTATAATTTTTAATTGATTTGACTTGACAATCTAGATGGTATAAATGAAAGGTTAAGTTGAGATTTTAGTGTGTGCAAAATGTGCTAATTGAATTTCAAAAGAAAGAGTAAGAGTGAACTTGAAGGATAAGCATGTATCCTTGTGGAGCAAAAAAGTATTATTCGATCAAGAAGGATCAAGTATGAATAAGAATAGAGATCTATAATAAAAAATTTAGTTGCATCACAATCGGGTCACTTCATTGTTACTTTCTTACCATTGTAGCAATGATCTAAAATCTCTTAACAGAGTTGGTTTAACAACCAATTGTAAATCCTCTAACAATGTGACAGTTCTATCGAATTGTTTTAAGACCTCTTGCAAGGCCACTCCTTACAAGGTGATTAAATCCTCTAACAAGGTCACACCTAACAATGTGTTTTGTAACCTTTAACCTGGTTGGCTCCTAATAGGGCTCACTTCAAAAGAGTGAAAACATTGGTGGTTTTTCCTATATTGGGTTTCGATGTTAAATCCTAGTGTCTCATGTGTTCATGTTATTTCTCTTATGTTTTCAAATTAATCACTATTAATGTTTTAAGATCAATTAAAAGTAAATCACACTCTGCATTTACTGAGTTACAACATTTTCTATGTGTTTACCAAATAACAGCAACAATCAGTTTTATTGTTAACATCCAAGGGATTTGGGATTTATTTTAGTGGTAACTGATTCACCACCCCCCCCAGTTGCCCCTTCTATATTTCCAACACAACTGAGGCAATCATGCAATGCCATCTCTACATTTTTTAAGACTCATTTAGTCTTGACAGAGCATATCCATCTAATTGGAGCACATCTCTAACCATTGGCTCATATTTAATACCCATGAGGTTGGCTACACACCTAGGCATTACAAAGTTACTAGCCCCTGACTCTATCATACAATTATGGACTATTTTATCTCCTATGATTAAAGAGACATAGAAAAAAGGAGGCTTTCATTTCTTACTTGTTTCTCCTTCTTTGGTTGGCTACACCAAGTTGGTTGCATTCTCCTCTCTAGGTAGATGATCTTTCACTTCTACACCCTCTAGCTCTTGTTGTAGTAGATTCTTCCATGATGGTATAGTAGCAACAATATCGCACATAGAGATATTGAAATTAGTCTTTTTCATTTGATCTACCACATTGAAGGGAGGAGCACCAACTAATTTGATTGAAGCTTTAGGAAATGTATGAATAGGTGGTTGAATTTGAGAAGTCTGAGGTTCAATAGACTTCATGTTGCTCATATCTTGTCTTTGCTAAGGAATAACATCAGATTGTGAATTCATCACTAGCACATGAGGAGCCACATCTAAAGTTAAAGCTTTATTTGGTGGAGGAATGAAACCCTCAATAGATATTCTCTTACTTTTGGTGTTGTAAGCTATGACATCATGATTAGCATGATAGTGTTCCTCTGAATGATGGTTCATAAAAGAAAAATCACCTTTCCATTGTAGATGAGAAGCTTCAATATGTTGATTAGCATTGTGTTGTTTCTCTACTTCTTGTTCTTTTGTAGTTAATGCCAAATAAGACTTTTCCCTTTGACACACACAATATCCATAGGAGTAGTTACAAGAAGGGCATAAATATTGATCTTGAGCAAGATTATTCTGAGGGACTAAAGCCCTATTTAGGTTGGGATTCATAGTAGGGGAGTTTTCAATAGGTCTATTTTGATTGTTGGGGGCATGACTTTGGTTTGGGGATCTATTATGTGTGGTACCCTGATAAGGAAGTTGGGGAGGCTTATTATTTTGAGCTTGTTGTCTCTTCATAGTCACCAACTTATTACTCATTTTTTGCATCACTACACCGTTGTCCTCCATCTTCTTTTATTGATATTGCAACTTCTTCTATCTATTTTGCATCAATTTTTGCATCATAGCCTCAATCTTATCAACTCCATTAGAAGACGTGGAAGCTATTAGGACCACAACAATGGACTAATTTGCAGAAGAAGTAGGAATACTGGCTATTGTAGGTTGATGATTAGGCATGTTAGGAAAGAAAGGCATTGGAGGCTTTGGAGCTAACTTCCCTCCTTGAATCATGATATTTTATGCCCATATGGCTATCTCATAAGCATTTGGTAAGGTGCTCCCTCCCATAGATTGTAGAGTGGTAGCAATATCACTAATAAAGGCTCTGAGGTAATACAAGAATGCATTACCAGGGGAAGGCTTTACTATAGTGGGTATTCTATCCCATGTATTTTGAAACCTATAATTAAAATTAGTCATATATTCATGGGGTGCTCTCTTAATGGTTGTTAGCTTCTCTAGAAGTGATAGGTGAACACTTTTATCTTCAAAATGCTTGCAAATTTTGGCTCCTAACCCATCCCAATTAGTAATAGAGTTATGGGGAAAACCTCTATACCATTGAAATACTTTTCCTTTTAGGAATGAAGCTAGAAGCCTAACAATAATATCATCCTCTATAATACCATGTATATTAAAAATATTTGAAACCTCCTAAATATGTTCTATAGGGGAGATGAAGGTTTCACTAGTGAAATTAGGTATACTTTTGAGAGATGACACTGGAATATCATGTCTTTGAGACAAAAGGAGAGGACTCCCATCACTAAAGGTGGAAAATGCATGTGTTCTAGGTTGTTCCATATAGAATAATGACCGATTTATATAAAAATATGGAATCCTAGGCTATGGCCTATCAATAGAGGGGTGGAGAGAGATCTTGCAAGTGCATGTACTACTGGTACACTCCTAACTAGTGATAGAGATAATCTATTTCTCTTTCTTATAGGATTTGAAAATGAGAACTCAGTGTATGGAAAATTACCTCAAGAAGATGCCCTTATGTGAGCCTCGGACATGAATCGCAACAACTTTGGTCTGGAAACTAGAATGTAGAGATGGAGTTGCCAAGTACTTGAAAGTGAGCCTCTTGAAGGCTTGGAACACAAAGAGAAGCAATATCTTCTCAACATTTATTGGAAGTTTTCTTATGTGACACTAATGAACTTGTAATGCTTCAAGTGTTAGTCCCACTAAGCGTGTCAAAAACTGTTGACACAAAAGCTTGCAACCTTACCTAAAGTCTTACCTAAAGGAAACCTTGTGTAACATGGAAACAATCTTGAAAGTGTGGGACTTTGCAACTTGAGATTGAATCTCCAAAGAAGGCCGACTTCCTAACTATTAGGATGCACCTAACTACTTCTTGAGAGGAAAAGGGAGAAGGAATGCAGGAAAGAAAACTACCTATCCTATTCTAAGAGGAAGTGATATGCCAAATTCTCTACCCAAGAATACATTGTTCATCAATACAACCTCAAAGTATACAAGCTCATTCCTTGCTTAATCCAACAACCATATATAGATAAAAAACCAAAAGAATGCTATAACGAAGAGACTTCACTTCATATCATTCAAAAGCCAAGTAGATACTGTAATCACCTAAAAATGGTCATCTAGACTATTAGCCCCCTTCTCAACATTTTGGCTAAATTAATTTAATCATTTACCTAGACCAAATTGCTAATAATCAATTTATTTGATTATAACCTATAGTTTGACTATGCTATCCTAAGTTCATTATTTGATTAAAAGAACATGTCCCCTTTTAATTAAATAAAAGACCTCATTCTTCTAACCCACTTAAAGTGCACACATAAAGTCCTTTTTCCATTTTGCAATTAAAAGAAAAGGCTTTGTGACTTTTGTCTTATATGAAAAGTCATGTTATATTCTATTGGTTGACTTGTGTGTGCACATGGATCACTCCTATTTTCAAATTCCACTGTTGATCATCCACCATCTTCATCTTGATCTCTACCATTTGTGTGACTTTAAAAGGGAGAGAGCTTTCCCCCTCAAAGCATCCATCCTCATTTTGAATATTGTTATGCTGCAGGTTTTCTAACAAGTCTCTTTGGAGCTTTGTGGAGAACTTCTATTTCTTGTCTACATTCTCTCATACCATAGCATTTTAGCTTAGATTCATGTTGCATGTTAGTTTAGCTTCTATTTTGCAATAATCTATCTCACATAGCTTAATATTTGGATTGTAACACTCTTCTACATGTTTTAGCATAGCTCCACTTTGCATCTCATTCTAGCTTAATCTTCATTTGCATTGCATCCTTGAGGAACTCCTTGGGACATTTGCATTCTTGCATCTTGTCTTTGGAACCTCCCATTGCATGGTTTAATAGCAAGAAGAGTATCTCTAAAGCTCATCTGAGAGCTTTCTTATTCTTGAAATATACTCTCTTGCACTCCGTGGATAGGGAGCTCTAAGACGACATCCAAGCATTCCAAACTCATGGAATCGTTTGGATAGAAGGGTTTAGAGTGTGACACATTTCTAGTGTACAGATATAATCATATAGTTTGAGAAATGAAGACAATATATTAACACAAAGGGAATAGGGTATTGCATAGTATATTAATGGAAGAAAGAGATCCAACAGAGGAATGTATTAACTCAAAGGCAAAGGAAATTATATCAATAGAGCATAGAAATAAAATGCTACATAATTAGAGAAAAAGGTTGACTCTAAGGAGGGTTACAAAATCTTCTTTTATAGTACAAGCATGACTTAGATAGCTTCTACCCTAACAAATAGTTATTGCAAATTTGGGAAAGATCTAATCATGGAACACATCCAGATATAAGAGAATCATTTCTTTATTGAATAGAATAGTGAAAAGATAGAAATAATGGCCATTATCATTCTAACCAATTAGATGGAACAATAGGCAGTGATGGAGTGTCCTTTTACATTTATTAGGCATGGGGAATGATGAAAGTGGTTGAAGGAGATTGAAAAGATCAGATCTTCCATCAAAGCACTGCTTCCTTTGTTTCAATAGCCCTTGAAGTCAACCATGTCATCAGTTAACTAGAGTCAATCCTTAGGCCTTACCACATGGACCAATCATACTTCATTATTCTGCCACCCTACCAGTATTCAATTATGTTTCATGTTTGACCGCCTGTGATCATAGCTTCGAAACCACCTTCCTTCATTAGCTATTATTCCTCACAAAATCACAAGAAAACCATATCACTTCTTTGCATCTTATCCTTAACATCCTCTCCTAACTATCGTGATTAGGTGATAATGTGAAACTGGCATCTCGCAACATTGCCACTTAATATCGAACTTAACATTAGATGCCTATAATCATGCAAAAATGGACTTAATTGCCATTATTGCTATCTGCCTAGGACTATTGAGACACATGTTGCATCATCATTATCTTGCTATATAAATTGAGTGTATAATTTTCCATAATGACATAGCAACATGCATTGAGTTCTTTACATGGGATGATAAAAAATATAGCTAGGACCCCTCCTTCATAGCTCAGCTCCTTGACCCATCAAGAACTACCACATCACTAAGGTTATTCTCATTTCATGTTATTGTTGCTTTGCAGCTTGATTCCTTAACCCATCACTGACCCCAACGACCATGTGCACAAGGTGATTCACAACTTTGCCATCTTGACCATGGTTAACACTGAACTCTTCTCAATCATGCAAATGTGGAAGGGTCACAAAATCATAGCTTAAACCTAGAGTTAAGATCATAACTTTGCAACTAAGCAATAAAGAGAGATCATTACATTGCCACTCATAATTGTATGCGAGCCTTCTAAACTATGAAGCCATATTAACTACTTGAAAAGACCATGTCAAACATTCTCACCTCCTTTATGGTTAAGCTATAGACTATTGTGATTGGGTGATGAAGGATAGTCGCACGATCACAAATTGAGTCTCTAAGGGATAAAACATAAAAAAGGCTAAGACTTAGGATATAAAGTGTAACCCATGGATTAAATATATCTTTTATAACATTTTATTATTTGAATATTTGAATAGATATGATCATTGGCCATGCCTGAAAGACAAACTTAAATTTTGGCAGGAGGGAAAATATGGCTAACAATGTTGTCCCTTGGCAATCACTATGTTCTAAGATTTGGTCATCACTAGATTGCTTAGTCAATGTTGGATTTATTGATTGGCACATATATTGTCACTCGGTCAATACTAATGCTTAGTTAACGGTGCTTACTGTGGCTTGGTGAACATTAGCATCACTCAACATGTATTGCAAGTTCCTTAATCTTTGACTCTATTGCTCATTCAAGCATGTGCATTTGATTTATCTTTGATTACTTCTTTAGGGCTTTAGTATAATTGTCTTCTTATCTCTTGATATGATTGAACAAACACTTTATCTTTTCAAATTCTAACTAGTCAAGTGTGTATTTGTAGTTTCCTCTTCATAACTCAACCTTTCCTCAATGTGCTTTTGTTATGACCAACTTCTCAAATCCTCTTCATCAATCATATAGATATAACACTCATATTAGATAGAAAATTGTCTCACCAATAAGGTTTGACATCAATGACAACATAAAATTTGTTCCAAATGTAGTTTCCAACAATGTCCCTCTTTGGAATTGATGGAAACATCTCTAGTTATCATGCAATCCAAAACATTTACTAAATCAAGAAAAGCTCCCTGTATGTAAAGTATCATATCTTCATTGATATCTGCAGTTTCATTCTGATTCACATCCATTCAACATCTTTCATCTTCTCCCTCTTTGTTTATCAATATCTCCCTCTTTCATTTTCTCTTTCTTATGCTAATTACTTTACAACATCTCCCTCTTTGACAACAATGCCAAAGACACTTCAACTCATGCATCTTTTCTATGAAAATATCTTCATGTCAATACTCAAGTCATCATCTATCATCTATGTATGACTGATACAACATGATTCTATCCTTCTTCCTCCACTAATACTTTAGGAAACTTCTAAGGTAGAACTATCTACACCAACCTGTAAGATAGTTTGATCAACACATTTGATGCAAATCATCATTGCAGCTTAAGCAACTTTGTCTAGGGGAATCACCCCTAGTTTACCTCTAAGATATTCATGAGCATCTTTAGCTAAAGCTTTATTAAATATATCATCTATTTTCTCCTTAGTATTTACATATTCCAATTTCACTTCTTTTTCTTGAACTAGCTCTCTCAAGTAATGATACTTGATAGCAATATTCTTAGTCATTGTGTGCATTATAGGACTCTTTGATATGTTAATAGCACTAGTGTTATCACAATTTATGACAACTAGATCAGTGATTTTTTCTTTCATACCTTTCAAAAAATTCTTGATCCATATGATATTTGAATAATTCACTACCGCTGACACATATTCGACTTCTGTTGTTGATTGATAAATGTAGTTTTTCTTCTTGCTTGTCCATGAAATTAGTCTATTTCCTTAAATGAATGCACCTCCACTTGTTATTTTTCTATAATCAATATTTCCTACCCAATTTGATTCATCGTACACCTTCAGTTAAAATTTATCATTTTTCTTGTAATGCAATCCATAGTCTTTTGTTCCTTTCAATTATCTTAGTATCCTTATTATTACCATTGTGTGATTCTCCTTAGGATTTGCATAAAATCTTGCAACTATCCCAACTGCTAATGCAATATCAGGTCTATTGTGAACAACATATTCTAGTTTTCCAATCATTGATCTATATAATTTTAGGTTTAGATTAGTAGAATTAGTATTCTTAGATAACTTATTTTCACTGGATATAGGTGTACAAATTGGTCTTGAGTCTTCCATTCCAAAATTCTTCAAAATCTCCTTGATGTACTTGGATTGAGTAATGAAGATACCTTGCTTCATTTAATAAACCTATAATCCATCACAGAATTTTATCTCACCAAAAATTGACATTTCAAATTCCTTCTTCATTTCATTAAAAAATTATTTTTATAATGCTTCCTTTCCTCCAACTACGATATCATCAGAAAAAGTTTCAAACAACAATACCTTGTTGTTATGACCAATGTTCAAGTATAGATTATTATTATGATTAGTTCTTGCAAAACCAATCTTCACCAAATAATTATGTAGAATTTCATACCATGCCCTAGGGGATTTCTTCAAACCATATAAAGCCCTATGTGACTTACAAACCTTATTCTTCTTGTTGGGGTCAACAAATCCTTCAGGATGTTCTATGTATACTTCTTCTTCAAGTATCCCATTCAAGAAATGCAGATTTGACATCTATTTGATATACCTTAAATATTTTATAAGAAGAGTATCTAAGTAACTTATTTTAACTCCTTGTACTCCTAAAATAGGGGCAAATATCTCCCCATAGTCAATTCCTTCTTCTTGTGCATATCCTTTGCATAACAGTCTATCCTTGTTCCTTATGACTTTATCTTCTTTATTGAACTTATTCTTGAATACCCACTTTGTTCAAATAAAATTATTGTCTTTAGGTATGGTTACTAGTGTCCATGTTTTGTTCTTCTAGATATACTTAATTTCTTCATTCATTTCTTATATCCAATCCTCATTCTCCAATGCATCTTTCACTGATTTGGGCTCAAACTCACTAAGCATGTCTCACTTCTGAGTATCTTTCTTGTCATCACATCAGATTCTCTAATTATTTTCTTAGATGCATGATGTCTTTTTACATATTTTTTGGTCTTAGATTAGTTTTGACAACTGAGTGTCAACACACTTAACCACTTTCTACATTGAAGCCGAGTACAATATGTATGTCGAGCCAGAGTTCAAACAGGTGTTGAGTGACTTCAGGTGTTGAGCATTATATATGTGCCAAGCATTATACAGGTACCAAGTGATATGTAGGTATCGAGTCACAGTTGATGCCGAACAAGTTAGAATGCTTTATGTGTCAAGTGAGCCAGAACTATACATGTGTTGAGCAAGATAGAATGTAATACGTGCCGAGCACCAATAATCCAGTATGTGTCGAGTAGCATAGAATCAACATATGAGTTTGTGCCTTCAAAAACTCAGATGTAAACCATTTTTGAGCTGACATAGAAGGATTTCAAAGGATAATAAGGATAAGAACAAATCTTTTATATTTCCTATGCAATCAACATGCAACCAATAAGAAAAATGGGGAAGGCATGCAACCAATGAGAAAAGTGCAAGGAATGAGTAGGAATTAAAGATTCAATATGGATCGTAGATCCTTGCCTAACCCTAAGTCTATGAATTCTTTATAAGAAGGCTTAGACCCCATGATTTTATGTTGCTGAATAGAAGTTAAGAAAGTTACTAAGCAGATAGCAAAATTGCAGAACAGGGCAAACAATAAGGGCATCATAGACTTAGTGAATTGAGCAACAATTACACATCCAATTGATCAGAATAGTACAAGGGATATGAACATATATTAGATCTCAGAGGATCAAATTTAGAATGAGAAGAACCAATGCCTGAAATTAGAAATTGAAGATTGTAAGAAATTATGTTAAAGATTTCTAATACTCTCTAGCAATTGTATTAGATAGTGAAAATCCTATAATGATAGGTTAGCTAAACAACTATTTTTTAGATCCTTTGAAGAGGTGACTAAATCCTTTAATAAGGTATCACTTCATGTAAAGTGTTTGTAAATCCTTTGACTAGGTCACTATTGACACAGTGTAAAGCCTTTAATAGGGTAGACCATCAAAAGTGGTCAAACATTATTGCTCCAGTGATTTTGTGGGTATCATCCCCACCCTAGTTCTACCTTCTTATTCTTGGAGGGTTTCTGGGTTACCAAAATTATGGTGTCATGTGTTGATGCATGTGTTTACTTTATGTTTATTTAATATGTTTGCATACATACAATTTACTTTCAATTAATTTTTTTAATGGATTTGAAAAGGTTAAATTGTGTTACTTCTGATTCACCCCCCTCTCAAAAGTACTCTTCCCATTTGAATATTCCAACAATTGGTATTAGGGCTAAGATTCTCACAAGGACAAGCCTAATAGCTTAGAGAAAAGATCTAAAGATGGAAATCTTCAAATTTGGGAAGATTATAGACAATTACGTGATTGATATGCATCTCGCTCTACACAAATTGGAGGAAGCTAGATAAGAGCTGAGAAAGTTCATGAAAAGAAGGAAGGATATAGCCATAACTAAAAATGACATACACTACAAGGAGATTGATACCACACAAGTGTTTTCCAATGGAGATTCCAAGTAATTTGATGTAGCAATAGAAAAATTGATGGAGAAGAATAGAGTTCAAGAAGAAGAAATCAGAATACTCAAGCTTGAATAAGAATCACAAGCCATAATGCTTTGTGAAGTAATTGAATAGAAGAAAAGAGCCATTGAAGACAAGGCTATGATAGAAGATGAGAAGAGAAATCTTACCAATAGACTGGAGGAGAAGAAAATTGAGTTTGAAAAAATCTCAAACATGTAGCTTGACACCTTAAGCTAGATGATGAATGCTCACCATGAGCTAAACATGAAGGACATTGAGATCTCCACGTTGAGAATGAAAAATGAACAATTGTAGAATGAATTGAGGAGAGAGAAGGAGATTATAGAAATCTTCAACAAACCCAATGAGGCTATCAAGTACTTTGGACAACTACTAAAATGACCAAAGGTCAGTAATGATACTTTAGGACTTGGTTACACTAGCACTGAACAAGGAGAATCATCAAAGACTACAGAGGGAATGAGTAAAAAAGGTAAGAATACTAAACCCACTTGTCATTTCTATGGTAAAAAGGGACATACCTCTAATGTATGTAGGAGAAAGAATGGTCATCAACATGATAAGCCTAAGAATGCAAGCTAATATCATAAATGCAAGAAGCAAGGACATTAAGCACATGAATGCAGGACTAGGACTATTAGAACACCAAGATTTGATGGTCACTACTACAACTACAAGAAGTATGGCTATAGAGCTTTTGAGTGTAGATCAAAGCCTATGTTGACACCTAATCAGCCTACAAGGAGAAACAACCATGCTTACCACTACAATTGGGACTACAATACTAGCTATAGCTATCACTATTGTCAGGGATATGGACACATTCCTGAAAATTGCATAAGGACACACTTTGGAGGGAACTACATCAGGTGGTTAAGCCAAACTAGATGTTTCAATTGCTTGAAGATTGGTCATATCAGTAAAAATTGCCCAACAAAGTCAAAGGCACTGAAGTTAGAAGTCAAAAAAGGAACAGAGAAGGTAGACATTGAAAAAATCAGAGGGCAAATGAATAAGACTTGGAAGAAGAAAGATGAGTGTAACACATCAAATGAAGGGATCACTTCACCCAAGGGGTCAAGTGATCACACCTCATCCAACTAAGCATGAATAGGTGCATGGGACTGATATACATAGTTATATCATACATCAATCCCAAGATAAAGAAGAACTACAAAGAAGAAATCAACACAAGCAAAGATGCCAAGACAAAATTTGAAGTTTTTGTAAAAATTGCCGAGTTGTCCTCAGATGTCAAGTAAAGCTCTAGTGGATGCTGAGTTGCTAATAGCAACCAAGTTGATAGTTAGCATTGAGTTGTGAAATTTCAATGAAAGTCGAGTGAAGTGGAAATCTAGTGGAAGTTGGGTAAATGAAATCCAATGGAAGCCGAGTCATGTTGAAACCTTCAAGTGCCAAGTTTATAGATGTATGCACTAAGCATTTAATGCTAGATTTTGAAAGCTATAAGGTTGAATTTTGATCATTTTTACACCATTCGAACATAGAGCAAATATGAGAAGAGTGCAGAAGCAATCAAAGAGCAACCTTAAAGCCATTTGCATCAATTTCAACAATGATTCAACATAAATTTCATCGATCTAAGGTATTTATCAAGTGCCAAGCTACATAGTGTTGAATTTTTTAATATATTGAAACCATAGTTCAGTATAATGGCTTCTAGTTCTAAGAATCCCAAGGGAAAGGAAAGTTATGAAGTCCAGCTAGTTAGTAATGAGGTCAAACAACCCAAGTTTAGGACAATCCTTGAAGTCACCTACAAGAATGATCTTGCTGGCGCGTTATCCATAATTCCACCAAAAGTTATCATAGTACAGGATGTAATAAAGTGTTACAACTACAAAATAGGAGTAGTAGGTGATCTTGAGATATTCCAAGCCTATGATAAACTATGTGAGAATATAATTCTAAAGGACGAGTTTTAGATAGTTGAGAAGAAAGGGACCCATGCCCTAGTTTATCCCATAGGTTTTAATATAGAATGGATACAAATTGTCTTGAGCAGGATACACAATAGATTTTTGTGGTTGGAAATAGGACCAATTAAGATTACCAAGAGGATAGTACATAGGGCTATGTGTCTCCCAACCCTAGATCGGCCTAAGACCCTACGCAATGATTTTAAAGAAGTTATTGAAAGGAACATGGGGGCTAAGTGGAGCAAGAGGGGTATGACCATTGATACTATAATAGATCCCCTTCTAGACTTTGTAGTGAGAGTGATTTCTCACAAATTCTACCAATCTAGTAGATTGAACAGTGTACCTTGCATTGCTATTGATGTAGCTTATAAGATTGTGAAGAAAGATCATTAATATGATTTGGTAGAACTAATGCCTTAGTAGATAAATGAGAACCTAGGAACAATAAGAAGGTCAAAAGGTGCTCAATGCAAGTTTGGTTTAGTCCTTATCTGCATATTTTTCTATGTCATGGAAGAGTTTCCTTCTATAGGAAAGGTGAACTAGAATCCAAATAAAACTGCAATTACTCAAATTAATGAGTACATTGATCAGATGGGTGATAATTTTGAAGCTCAAATGACAAGCTATTTTGAAGATTTTAAGAAATCTATGAAGAAAAGGGTTAGAATACTAGTTTCCTTAGTGGAAAAACATATCAATGACATATTCTTTTTGGTTAACATTGACTATATCTATATCCAAGCAACAATTCCAAGGGTGAGATGGATAAGGCCATTAGGTTATGAACTTGATGTGGATGAAGCCTCAACAACAATCACAACATTGCTTGTAGAAGAGATTGATAAAGAGGCTCCTCATTTTAGCACATATGATGTTGTGAAATCTAAAGTTGAAATAAAGTTGAAGACAACATCTATAATCAAGAGGAAAGAAAAACTAGTGAAGAAATTTGGTGAAGAAATCGAAGGAGAAGCTGGTGCTGAAGAGGAAGAAGAAGAAGATGAGAATGAAGAAGAAGAAGAGAAAGGGCAAGATCTTATGCATTTAACCCAAGGCTTAGGAGAAGATAAGGAGGAAGGTGTCAAGAAAGAAGAAGCCAAGGAACCACCTACACAAGCTGAGCAAAAGAAGAGAAAAGCTAAAACTCAACCTCCAGCTCAGCCCAAACCCAAGAAGGTAATCAAGCCTACAAAGCCAAACCAAAGGCACCAGTAACAAGGGCTACCACAAGGGAATCTTCAAAAAAGGCAAAAGAAGAAACAAAAGAGAAGAAAAAGGCCACTGAAAAACCTGATGAAATGCCAAAGAAAAGAAGAGAGTATGTGGCATAGCCAGACACTAATGATGGGGAGAAAACACAATAAGAGGATATCAGCCAATTCAAAGTGGTAAGCCATCCTCCCAAATCTGCCATAGATAAGATTTGTGAAAATATTAGGAATGCTGATTTGAATCATTTGAAAAATCTTGATTTCAATAAGCTACATAGAGAGGAACAAAAATAAATAGAGGAATCAGTATAAACCATAATGGAAAAGTTTAAGAATACACCTCTAGAGCTAGACAATACCATGCCTAGAGAATTATATGAGATAATTAAAAACAAATGGCATTATTGTCTAAAAATGGAAAAGAAGATTAGAGAATCTACCTTAGCACAACTGATGCCAGACCTAACAAGAGGTCAAATAAAAAAGGCTACTAAGAAACATGGTGGAAAATTTGCACCTAAATATAGAGCCTTCAACATCCTAGAAAACAAGATTGAGGATGTAGTGAATAAGTCCACACAATTGTGGAAGACAATCTACAAGACAACTGATGACAAGGATGAAGAAGCAAATAAGGTAGAGGCTAGTGCTAATCTGAAGATAGAGGAAAAGAAAGTGGAACAGAAGCAAGAAGAAGAGAAGGAGGAAGTGACAGCAAGAGGAGATGAAGAAAAGAAAGGAGAAGAAGAAAAAGAGGAAGAAGATAAGGAAAAATGTGAGGAGGAAAAGACACAAAAGGGATAAGACATGGTAAAAACTAAACAATAGTAGCAAGAGGAATAAAGTGTGCAAGACACACAAATACCACCCCCTAGCCCTCCTCATGTAACCATCACACCTGCAGACATAATAACAATCAAGGATGTTCCTGACACTTCTGCTTAGAACATCAATCCCCTAACTACAGAGGATCTCTCTAAGATCCTTCACCAATCCACTCTACAAGCACAATTGTGCACAAATCCTACATTAGTGAGTGTAGATGAGTTATAGAAGGCAGTAGCAGAACCAAAAAGAGACAAGGTGAAACCACAAGAACTACCTTTCATTTATATAGCTACTAGCACTCAAATTTTAATGCTTCAACCACCATCTCCAACAATTGCAATAGCAATAGGTGACACTAATCAAAAGCCAAGTGCAGAGGAAGGGAAGTCTGATGATAAGGAGGATACATCAAAGGAAAAGGAGCATGGCTCTAGTCAGACATTGGTAAAGCTACCAAAAATAGGCACTCCTACAAAAACACTTTAGAAGCTGAGCACTGAAGCCATACTTTTTCAAATTTCCACACCAAGATTGAGTTCTACAAAGGTGACTAGGGTACTTCACTATGGAGACCTTGAATTAGATGAAGACATAGTCATACCTGCTTATGACTCAAAGACTATCACAATGGAGCAGATTACAGAGATGAAAGATGCATTAAATAGAAGGAAAAGATAGGAAATACTTAGAAAAGAGTATAAACATAAGAAAGCACTACATGAGATTAAGGAAATCTTTATGGATGCCTTCAGCTTGCAATCACTAGATGAGTCAAAACCCATAATGGAACAATTATTAGATATAGTTGACCAGGTGACAAGTGAAGACTAGGACACCAATGTTAAACTTATGGAGTGGTCTGAGAGGAAGTTTCAAGGGAAGGTGAATGAGAAAATATCCAGTGGCATAGCACTTGCGCAAGTTGAACTGGCCAAGCAAATTGAAAAGGTCAAAACTGTACTTGAGAACATCTTCTCACTATACAACAAGCTATGTGATTTTTCCAATTTCACACAAGAGACAGGCTAAAGGATAATGAGCTTGGAGAGAAATATGAAGATTTCTAGCATGCAATTACTAAGGTATCCAACTCAAAGTGAGAAACATTTTGTCTAATTGCTTCACACTCAAAGAGAGTTAGCTGCACTTACAAGTGAAGAGGCCAATATAAAGGCCAAATTAATGTAGATTCAGTCCTCCATTACCCCACATGTGGAGTCCTCCACAAAGAATAAGCCTATGCTAAAATTGTCTTAAAGAAAGATCCTAATCTTTCTACACTTGATGGACTTGTACATCTTGCTCTAGAGACTGCCATCTAGCATAAGTCACTTGAAATTGCTTTGGAAAATTGGGATGCAACTTTGAAAATGATAATGGAGGTAAATAGTACATTTTTGGCTAAATATGGTATTACTCCTTAGCACCCTTTGACATAAGTATCAAAAAGGGGGAGAAATAAAAATAAGGGAGATAGATATAATGTTCAGGGGGAGAAATAATAAGGAAAGATATAACTAAGGGGGAGAATACTAAGCATTTTGATTGCATTCTTTGATTTATTCATTAAGGGAAAAGATTACAAATAGCCAAAAAGGGGGGAGATAAGACATAATGTGTAGATAGTGTGGGGAAGAAATAATGTTTTGGGGGAGATATGAATAAAACCTATAAGTACAATCAAAGCATAGCTCAACAAGCAAGTATAGGAAATAGAAATAGGGAAAAGACAAGGAGTATCAGATTTATTCAACACAAAATTTTGGTTGCAAGAATAGACAAGGCACAATCAGCTCAGGGTGAGTTATACAGTATTTTGATCCCTATAAAATTTTGAACAAATTTTGAAATTTTGTATATATGCAGAGTACAATGTTTAGGGTACTCATAAGGTTAGATGAATGATGTCTAATTAAGTGTTTTTGACACTCATGTAAAAGGGGGAGATTGTTGGTCTCATATTGGTTTTGACAACTGAGTATCAACACACTTAACCACTTTCTACATTAAAGCCAAGTACACTATGTATGCCAAGCCAGAATTCCAACAGGTGCCGAGTCACTTTAGGTGCCGAGCATTATATATGTGCCAAGCATTATACAGATGTTGAGTGATATATAGGTGTTGAGTTATAGTTGATGCCTAGCAAGTCAGAATGCTTCATGTGTTGAGTGAGCTAGAACTATGCATGTACTGAGAAAGACAAAATGTAATAGGTGTTGAGCAAACTAGGATCAAACATGTGCCAAGCACCAGTAATCCAGTATGTGCCGAGTAATACAGAATCAACATATGAGTTTGTGCCTTCAAAAACTCAAATGTAAACTATTTTTGAGCTGACATAGAAGGATTTTGAAGGATAATAAGGATAAGAATGAATCTTTTATATTTCCTTTGTAATCGGCATGCAACCAATAAGAAAAATGGGGAAGGCATGCAACGAATGAGAAAAGTGGAAGCAATGAGTGGGAACTAAAGATTCAATATGGATCATAGATCCATACCTAACCCTAAGTCTACCAAGTCTTTATAAGAAAGCTTAGACCCCATGATTTTATGTTGCTGAATAGAAGTTAAAAAAGTTGCTAAGCAGATAGAAAAATTGCAGAACATGGAAAACAACAATTGCATCATAGACTTAGTGAATTGAGCAGCAATTACACATCCAATTGATCAAAATAGTACAAGGGATACAAACATATATCAGATCTCAAAGGATAAAATTTAGAATGAGTAGAACCAGTGCCTAAAATCAGCAATTGAATATTGTAAACAATTAGTTCAAAGATTTCTAATACTCTCTAGCAATTGTATTAGATAGTGAAAATCCTATGATGGTAGGTTAGCTTAACAGCTATTTTGCAGATCCTTTAAAGAGGTGACTAAATCCTTTAACAGGGTAACACTTCATGTAAAGTGTTTGTAAATCCTTTAACCAGGTCAATATTGACATAGTGTAAAGCCTTTAATAGGGTAGACCATCAGAAGTGGTCAAACATTATTGCTCCAGTGATTTTGTGGGTATCATCCCCACCCTAGTTTTACCTTCTTATTCTTGGAGGGTTTCTAGGTTACCAAAATTCTAGTGTCATGTGTTGATGCATTTGTTTACTTTATGTTTATTTAATATTTTTGCATGTATACAATTTACTTTCAGTTATTTGTTTTAAAGGATTTGAAAAGGTTAAAGTGTGTTATTTCTGATTCACCCCCCACTCTCAGAAGTACTCTTCCCATTTGAATATTCCAATAATCTCTCTCTCTCTCTCTCTCTCTCTCTCTCTCTCTCTCTCTCTCTCTCTCTCTCTCTCTCTCTCTCTCTCTCTCATTTAAGTTCATGTTCTTCTTGCTCAATATTTTCTTCCTGATGTTTGGTTCCTCCTATCTATGACTCAACATCAATTTTTTTGCTCAGCAACCACAGTTTGTTGCTTAGCAATTAGTTATTGTAGCTTGGCATTCCCAATTTTTTGTTGACTTGCAACTTTATTTTCTTATTCAGGTAGGATGCAAGGAGCACCTTCATTCACATTTATGATTACACTATAGTCTTTAGGTTTTGAATTACATTCAACTTGATTCTTTTCTACATATTCATCAACTTTTACATTTGCACATTCCACAACTTTGTTAGTGTTAGAGCTCAAACACTTATGAGCTTTTCTCTTAGTAGAATAACCTAGGAATATGCCTTCATCACTTTTAGCATCGAGATTTCCATTTCTATTATCCTTAAATATATAGAATTTTCTGTTGAAATATTCAGGACTAACAAGGTTACTGAGAGGGGAGGGGTGAATCAGTAAGCTTTAAAATTTAAACCAATTCAGCATAATAAAAAATTAACCATTCATTCATCTACTTTACTATATGCATGAAAAGATTAACACATTGATTTGGCAACCCAGAAACCTTTCAAATTGAAAGTAAAACTGGGGTGGGGATAATGCCCACGAAACTTCAATACTGCAGTATAAAGTTGGCCGGTTAAGGCTTACAGTGATCACTTCTGGTGATCTGCCCTATTAGGAGCAAGTAGGACTACTAGATCCACCTTGTTAGAGGATTTACAAACATACAATGAAGTATGCACTCTGTTAGGAGATTTACAAAACACTGTTAAGTATACCCTATTAAAGGATTTACAAAACTGATTCATCTATTAGGATGAAGTAGTGGATCTGCTTGCAATTGGTTTGCTGATTAGATCTTATGTACTGATCACTTGATGTGATGGATATATCTTTGCTGCTCCTTGATAACCTTGTTGAATACTCCGCTGCTGATTCTCTTTCAATTCGCTCTTACTTCACTGTTACTTCTCTTCATCATTTTTTTTTCTTTCATTATTTTTTCATTATATTTGCAAATGGCATAATACATTACATGTATACCATTCCAATATTTACAGCAACAAGGTCGGCCAAACACAAGTGGACAAAACATTACTGAGTCGGCCAAATAGTAGAAAAATCAGGTTCCTCAAACTCACTCGGTGACCTTCTAACACTCGGCATCCACTACATTACAAGGCATCATCATGCACTCGATAGAGGTAGGGGCTCAGTCCATACTAATCACTCTAAGTAGCTTGGAACTTGGTAACCACTAGTGACTCGGTAAACATTGTGTCACTCGGTAGAAACTAACTCCTTCGATTCACTTGGTAAGCACTGAATACTTCTTTTACCTTTCTGTCTTGGTAATCACTGAAACCTTTATTTACCTTCCTGACTCGGTAAATACTAAATCCTTCATTTACCTTCCTGACTCAGTAAACATTAAATCCTTCGTTTACCTTCCTGACTCGATAAACATTAAAACCTTCATTTACCTTTTTGACTCGATAAACACTAAAACCTTTGTTTACCTTCTTGACTCGGTAAATACTGAAACCTTTGTTTACCTTCCTAACTCGGTAAACACTGCTGAACATACTTGGTAACCAATGAATGCTCGGTATGAACTGTAAACTGAGTGATGAACTTGGTAAGCATTCAGAATCAAATAAGTGTTGTAACTAATGACAAATGTATCATTATTCCAACAATCTCCCCCTTTGGCATTAGTGACAAAAACACTTATGAGCCAAAATTTATATACAAGATCTGACAAAACTGATTTGATTCTGCTGTGCTAAATATACATGGGCTACCTTACATATAACTCCCCCATACAATATACACAAGGTTTTTACATGAGTTATATGACTTTATTCTTTATTACTTTATTACCTTCTCCCCTTTTGTGTCTGATTTTCTTCTATATATTACTTTCTCCCCCTTTTTGACAATAATGCCGAAGAATAAAGAATGTATTTATATGGAGACACCAAAATGTGTGATAAATTCAGAATGTACTTGAAGAATTAGTTGCAGAGTTTTATCCCAATTATCTTGCAGGATTTTACATGTGGAGAGAGCTACTTGAACTTTTGCAGAAAGTTCAATCATATGGTTTGCAATAGAGAAATTATTGTCATGGATCAATGTTTTTGAATATGCAATGTGCTTCTACATTGCGTTCATGACAGGAAGGATCATATTCTGGATGTCAATTAGAGTAGACCCGATTCTTGCTTCCTCTCTCAGCAATTCTGCCTGTTTCTCTAACAAAAATCTTATTTTATGATGATGGGATGAACTTGCACTGTGGTCAGATTGCAGCATTTGGGCACCAACCTTCATGTCCTCATCAATTTTATTCAATTTTTCTTTGATTTCTTTGGTATACTCAGTAACATCACAAAGTTTTCCAAAAAGTGAAGTTACATTATTAAAAGAATTCTCAAAATTACTCAGAATTGTAGACAATTCTACCTATTTTAATGCAATATGCTGAGCAATGTGCTCAAGCACGTTATTATCAAATTTCTTCTCTGCCTTTTCAATCAATTTTTCTTGGTCAGAGGTATCCTCATTGAATTTATATACAACCTCTTCCAACTGAATCAAAATGTGTTGAGTAGAATCTACTTCAACACTTATAGCCTCTGTTATTATATTTTTAGCACTTTCAATAATGCTATATTCCTGGTCTCTTTCATGCCTGAGCTATTTTTGCCTAGCCTTCTTCTCTAATAGCTGACTGATCATTCTCATTTCATCAACTGATGCAGTATCTAGATCTATCTTAGGAATGACAATGTCCTTATCCAGATCTATTTCTTCATCTACTGCCTTACTAGAAAACATGTATCTCTTTGGTTTTTCTGCAGTGACTGCACCTTTGCCCTTTGAAATTGAAACAATAGTTGATGATGCTGGACTGGCTGTCAAAACTAGAATGGGACCAACTAAAGGCAAACTAAGAGAAGTACTGGCTGTATCAAAACTTGATATACTTCCCAAAAATGATGTGCTAGTCAAAAATGATGTACATACTGGTATTTTTACAATTGGAGAATTGACTGGAGTAAAAATTGGGGCCAATGTGGCTGAGGAAGATAAAATTGATATGAAACTTGGAAGACTTACTGTACAAGCTGCAGATGGAAGAGATACACTCAGTGAAGTAGTTGCTATAGTGGATGACTCGGTGGCTGATGATGTGCTTGGAAGCTCGATAACTGAAGAAGTGACTGCCAGCTCGGTAGATGAAGTGCTTGGCACTTGTATTGTAGAAACCTGGAGCTGAGAGGAGACTGGAGGAATTTGAGCAATGGATTTCTCTGTTATGCTCACAATATTGCTTGAAGATCCTATCTCCATAGTAGATTTTATAGTCTTTGGTGGAGAATGAGGAACGGAAGCAATGACATCAGCTGCTATTTTTACTGGATCTTCTTCCTCTTTGTCTTGTTCATCTTCTTCTTCTTCCTCCATTTCTATTTCAGCTTCTTCTTCCTCAATTTTTTTTCTAGCTTCTTCTTCCACTTCTAACATTATTGAATGGAGATCCCCTGGAATATCTTCAATATCATCATCATCATCACTGTTGTCATTGTCCGTGATTTCAATAGTATCCTCACTAGGTTTGTGTAGATGATAGATGTCTTTCCACATGTTTGTAGCATCATTTACCACATGATCAATATCTTTGACAAGTATCAAACAAGTGTGGAATCTAATCATCATATTGCCTTCGTGATCTTTTAGTGATTTCTTCACTTCAGCATTAGAGAGATTTGGCAGGAGATTCCTCAGGGTCTTCTCATAAATGTCTTTGACAGTTTTGGTTGCAGCTTCCCATCTTGGTTGCAATCTTTCCAATAGCTCTTTGGAGATCTGAGACGCTATCTGGTCCAGGGAGTATTTCCATTTTCCCATTTTGTTCAGTACCAGATCCTCAATCTGCATTTTCTCCTGTTCTGTTCTGGTTTTGAACTTTAATGCTTTTAAGTTTGTGAAGCTACCTCCTTCATCTAATTTCTTTAGTCTTGCTTCAAAGGTGAGTGGAGGCTTAACAAATATAGGTTCTTTCTTTCCCTATCTTGTTCTCCTAGAGAATACTGCAGTGGTTTGCTTTGTAGGTTTGGTGACAGTCACCTTACCTTTCTTTCGTTGAGGCTCTTCTTCTTGTTCTTCCTTTTCTTCATCTCCTCCTCTTCCTTCTGTTATCATGAGAGGTCCAGTGTCAGCTTTTAGCTTTTCTATCTTTCTTCTGCCTTTAGAGATTGCTTGAGGAAGCTTGATTTCAAGCTCTATTCTAACCTTAGCCTCTTCATAAGTTCCAAATGCAGGCAACTTGGGATCCACTGGTTCATTTACCAGTGCCTCAATGATGTCTCTTGCATCATCAATATTTAGTTCATAGGGCAATGGTTTTACCCATGCCACTTGGGGTTTGACTGCCTGGATGTAAACTCTATCACAGTCAACCATGAAATAGACATCATCCTTATACTCTTCAACAAGTTTTGGAGGTATCCTGAACCTGTTGTTCATCCTTTCCTTGAAATCTTCAAAATAATTATCCATTACCTTATCAAAATTCATACCTATTTCTACTATGAATTCGTTTATTTGATACAAAATTGGAGTATCTTTCCTCCATACAACTGCACCCTTAGATGGAAAGAATTTTTGTACATAGAAAAATAAACAAACTAGCAAAGAACCAAATTTACAAGGGTTTGTCTTTGCAGTCCTTATGCTATCCATGTTTTTATTGAATTGTTTTAATAGCACATCAGCTAGGTCAAACTCCATATTTTTCTTTACAATTTTATATGCCAAATCTATAGCCTCACAAGGTACACTATTCAGCCTACTGGAACTATACAGTTTGTATGCAATAACACAAATACCAAATTTCAGTTATATATCCAAAACATTGTTGAGCTTTAAACCTCTGCCATCCCATTCAGCTTGGGTTAATTTCTGGAGGTCATCTCGACCTAGGGTTTTTGGTGGTTTTGGCTTTGGTCAACATTGGTAAGCCCATGATCTTGTGGATCATCTTCTTTGTTATGAGGATGGGTTGTTCTAACCACAATTGTCCATTATGCACACGGCTTAAGATATACCTCACCCATTTCACTTGGAAACTCCTTGGTAGATGCGAGATATGGGTTAAGCCTTTGGTTTCCAAATGTTTGAACTCAGGTTTTAGGGTTCCATCCACGCATAACTCGGCTAGGGTACTATCCATATCTAGTGTCCCTATTTCTTGCACAGTACACTTGAAATGAGTACGAATATCATTGATAAGAAGTACCTTTGGAGGGATCTGCGATTGAGCTCCATGCGGGTCGAGTGATTCAGCGATGGTAGGAACAATTTTGAAATTGGGCGCCTCCCATTCGACTCCCTTCACAAGCATTTTAGAACCTCTCTTTACCTTACTACCACTGGTGCTTGCGGATGCGATTGCTACTCGGTGAGAGAACGATTTCGTAACACAATTTCTTTGCTAGAAAATTGCTTCAAATCACTTGAACTCATTTGGATGTACTTGAAAATATATTTTCTCTGTGAACTCTGAATTTGAGGTGGAAAAATGAGATCAAATTCTGCCTTTTTGATCAAAATCCTGTCATTAATGCTCAAGTACGTAGGTAGTTGAGAATTAGGGTTTTATAAATAGTCACTGACTCACTTGGTAAACCTTGCAGCTCGGTGAACACACAAAACCTTTCTTATCTTCCCGACCAAGCTCGATAAAGTTTGAAAATCAACCTTACTCGGTAGATGCAACACTGTGAATTATGACTTGTATCTGCAATACTGATTTATCATTTCCACTTCTTCTTTCTGGAACTACTTAGGATATGGCTTGAAGATGCAGTCCCTTATCCTTCTTGATAAGTCTTAATTAGATATGGTGGAGTCACCCATTTCTAGAGTGACATTTTCATCATTTGAATTTTCTTGCTCGGTAGACTTAGGAATCCATTGTTGTTTCATTTGCTTTCGAATATTATCAGCTCTAGTTTTCTTTTCATCTTCAACCTTTCCTATATTCATGCAATTCTTGGCTATATGACCAAGCTCAGTACAGGTATAGCATCTTATGGTTGTATCTTTCTTCCTTAGGTGATGCCTTCTACAATTTGTTCCTATGTGTCCATATTCTCCACAATAGTGACACCTACACCAAGTATTGTAATCCCAACCAAATATTGCTTTGAATTTTTTTTCTACTGGATTGAATGATTTTGATCTACATTCAGATGCCTTATGTCCTTGTTTCTTGCATTTGTGACACTTTCCTTCAAACTTTGGTTTCTCCTTGTATATTCATTGGCTTTGTGACCATGCTGATTGCAATTGAAACACTTGCCATTGAATTTACTTTTGCCATTACTCCAACATTTGTTAGATGTATGACCTATCCTTCCACAATGATTACAAGTGGGTCTTTGATTCCTTTGAGTACCTTGTTCAGATGATTCACCTTCTTCCTTGTATCCAAGACCAGTTTTACCTTTTTTCTTATAGAAATTCTGCTCATTTTGCTAATTTAATTGATTCATGTCTGCTTGAGATTTCATCATCCTTTCATTGACTTGTTTTTCAATTTTTAGATCATTTTCCAAGCTTTCATTGGTTTGTCTTTTAGTTCTTAAGTCATTCTGTAGACTTTCATTTTGTGCTCTGAGAATCCTGATTTCTTCATTTGCATTGGATAGTTGATCTACTAGATCTTCATGTTCAAGGGATTGATTTTGAGTTTCATGACTTCTATCTTCCAATTCTTCTTGTGCTTTGTTTCTTTGTTCCAAAACTTCACATAGCTTGATTGACTATATTTCTTGCTCTCTTTTAAGCTTTCTTACCTCTTCTTGCAGAGATCCATTCTTTTCTAAAAGTTCTTTGATTGCTTTGTCAGCTTCTTCTGAATTACTTGATGGTAACAAATCTTCAATTCTTTCTTCAACATAAAAATGGTCATTTATTTGTCTTGCAAGTTCCTTTCTTCTTTTTAGGGATTGAGAAAGATGTTCCTTTGCTTCTTTGAGTTGAACCATGGCCATCTCCAAATCTAGCTTCTCATTCTCAATAGTTTTGTCAAGTCTGAATATCTCCATTGTCCTTGATCTTTGCTCAAGCTGTCAAGCTCTGTCCTAAGAACCACAAAGCTCTGATACCAATTGTTGAAATATTCAGGACTAACAAGGTTACTGAGAGGGGAGGGGTGAATCAGTAAGCTTTAAAATTTAAACCAATTCAGCATAATAAAAAACTCACCATTCATTCATCTACTTTACTGTATGCATGAAAAGATTAACACACTGATTTGGTGACCCAAAAACCTTTCAAATTGAAAGTAAAATTGGGGTGGGGATGATGCCCACGAAACTTCAATACTGCAGTATAAAGTTGGCCAGTTAAGGCTTACAGTGATCACTTCTGGTGATGTTCCTTGTTAGGAGCAAGTAGGACTGCTAGATCCACCTTGTTAGAGGATTTACAAACATACAATGAAGTATGCACTCTGTTAGGAGATTTACAAAAGACTGTTAAGTCTACCCTGTTAAAGGATTTACAAAACTGATTCACCTATTAGGATGAAGCAGTGGATCTGCTTGCAACTAGTTTGCTAATTAGATCTTATGTACTGATCACTTGATGTGATGGATATATGTTTGCTTCTCCTTGATAACCTTGTTGAATACTCCGCTGCTGATTCTCTTTTAATTCGCTCTTACTTCACTGTTACTTCTCTTCATCATTTTTTTTTCTTTCATTATTTTTTCATTATATTTGCAAATAGCATAATACATTACATATATACCATTCCAATATTTACAGCAACAAGGTCGGCCAAACACAAGTGGATAAAACATTACTGAGTTGGCTAGATAGTAGAAAACTCAGGTTCCTCAAACTCACTCGGTGACCTTCTGACACTCGGCATCCACTACATTACATGGCATCATCATGCACTCGGTAGAGGTAGGGTCTCGGTCCATACTAATCACTCTGAGTAGCTTGGAACTTGGTAACCACTGGTGACTCGGTAAACATTGTGTCACTCGATAGAAACTAACTCCTTCGATTCACTTGGTAAGCACTGAATACTTCTTTTACCTTTCTATCTTGGTAATCACTGAAACCTTTATTTACCTTCCTGACTCGGTAAATACTAAATCCTTCGTTTACCTTCCTAAATCAGTAAACATTAAATCCTTCGTTTACCTTCCTGACTCGGTAAACATTAAAACCTTCGTTTACCTTTTTGACTCGGTAAACACTAAAACCTTTGTTTACCTTCTTGACTCGGTAAACACTGAAACCTTTGTTTACCTTCCTGACTCGGTAAACACTGCTGAACATACTTGGTAACCAACGAATGCTCGGTATGAACTGTAAACTGAGTGATGAACTCGGTAAGCATTCAGAATCAAATAAGTGTTGTAACTAATGACAAATGTATCATTATTTCAACATTTTCATCCAAAAACTTTAAAATATGTCACATTTGGTGCATATCCATACCAAAATTCATAAGTTGTAACATTTTTAGCTTTTTAAACTTGTACTATGCTCAAAGTAGACTATTGTACACATTCTTCTCCATAATCAATGTTCTAGCACAATCTATGATTGATCTATTTCTTCTTTTAGCTATTCCATTTTGAGGAGGGGTCCTAGGTGCTAACATTTATCTTTTGATTCCTTTATCATTGCAAAATATGTTAAATTCATTGGAAATTAATTCACCACCTTTGTTAGATCTCAAGCATTTCCAACTCTTTCCTATCTTCTTTTTAACTCTAGTCAAATACGACTTAAATAACTAAAAATCACTAGATTTATGTTTAAGAAACATCACAATCATCATTCTAGAGTAGTCATCAACAAATAGAATGAAATATTTATCTCCACAATAGCTTTGAACACCAATAGGTCCACATAGATCAGTATGAATCAATTCCAAAATATCATTAGATGAATATTTTCTTTCTCTTGAAAGTAGACTTTGTAATTTTTCCCAATTGACATTGTTTACACATAGCATTGTTGGGTTTCTTTAGTTTTGGAAAACCTCTCACTCTTTTCATCTTACTGATGCTAACAAAATTATCAAAATTTGCATGAAATAACCTCTTGTTTCATAACTAAATATCTTTATATTGTACAAACAAACATGTCTCAATTGATAAATCTAGATAGAACATGTTACCTCTTATTTGATCACTACTTCTAATCAGTTCATCATCAACATCAATTATCTTTTCCTTTCTGTGATGGAATTCAACTATGTAACCTGATTTATTCAATTGTGAAACACTCAACAAACTATAGTTAAGACCTTCAACCCAATAAAAATTGTCACATTTGATCTTAGAAATCAATTATATTGATCCTTTACATTTTAAAATGAAAGGCACATCACTACCAAATTTAACACAGCTACCCTTGTAGGGTCCAATGTTCTCAATTTTACTTTTAGCACTAGTCATGTGATTTGAACAACCACTATCAATTATCCATCACTTTTGTTCACATACGAAATTAATACAACTTTCTCATCTTTATCAAAATCTTCTTTCATAGCAACATAGACTACTTCTTCATCATTACTTTTAGATTCATTATGAGTTTCTTCTTCAACAATGTAACAAGATTTCTCACTTTTGTCTTTATAGTCCTTGATTCTCTTGTTATCTTGGCCATATCTTCTTCCTTTATACTTCCTTTCCTTTCTTTCATCTTTGCCTTCTTTATCAGGACATCGTGCAACAATATGACCAACTTTGTTGAATGAAAAATAGTTTAAAGGAAGTTTACCTTTACATTTCCCTTTACCTCTTGGAAGTCTTCTAGCCATCAATATTTCAAGCTCATCAAGTTCATCATGAGAAGTATCACTGTCACTTTTCACATATTTTCCTTTTCCTTTCTTACTAAGAAACAATTTTGATTTGAAATCATATTCAATAGTGGTAGGAGTGAAGTTATCAAAATTTGGCATCTCAAAACTAGTAAGTCTACCAATCATAACTTCTAGAGTTAGGTCATTACTTGGAGTACATCTCAATTCTTTTATTGTGTAAATCCTAATAACATAAATAGGAAATAGAGTTACCTTTTTTATCATAGTTTCATCATCAATCTTTCCATTAGAACCTCTTATAGCATTAACATCTTCTTTGATTCTTGTACAATATTGGACTATATTTTCACCTTCTACCATTCTCTTTTCATCACACTTACCCCTTAAACTTTTTGATTTTTCTCTTAGGACATTCTTGTCTCCTCCAAAGATGGTTTTCAATTTATCACACATCTCTTTAACATTTTTACAACTTTTAATTTCATCAAACTCAATATAGCTTGATTGTGTTCTTGTTATTATTTCAGTTGTTGGATAGTTAGAAGGACTGTTGTTATCTCCACATATGCATTGTTTATAAAATTTATTACACCATCACCAATTCCTAATACATGTAGCCTCATCAACATTTTACATGCAAGGAAGTTCTTTTTGTTCAACCTTGGTACCTCCTTTTTGTACACCATGATCTCTAGCTTCAAGTACCTTCAAAATTTTCACTACAAGCACCAATGCTCTTATACCAATTGTCAGAATATTCAAAATAACTAAGAGGGGGATGAGGGTGGGGTGTTGTGAATCAAATATTAAAGGTCCAGATGTACCAATTGAACAAATAAACACTTAAACAACTTCATATTTTAACATTCCTTAGCTTGACCTCTATAGTCAACTTTCATTAACATCAACTAGTAGTCCACTGTCCTAAATATAATAGACTTGCAAAATGTAAACATTAATAGTAAAGTATCACAAATAAGATTCACACAAGTTTGACACTAGGATTTAATGTGGAAATCCAATTTGGGAAAAACCACTAGTAACATGTCACCAACTTTTTCACTCTTATGAAGTGAGTTTTTTTAGCAATTAACTCTATTAAAAGTTACAAAACACAGTGCTAAATGTGAGCCTATTAAAGGATTTAATCATCATGTTAGGTCAACCTTGACTAAATTATTTTAATATTAATACAGAGGTTAGAAAGTAACAATAGGCTTTGATCTGACAAAATACAACTCACTTTACAATTACAAATCTTAGGTCATCTCAAATATTGATTCACTAACTAGCCTTCATTGTCATCTCAGTCTTTGATTTGCATGGAAACCTTTCAAGCAATCATTCTTCACCTATTCTCAACTCTTCTAAACCTTCTTCTTAAGTTCTCTGATCAATAGTATCAACAACTAATCCAACCTTCAACAACACTTAATGTTAGCTCTTATACCTCCTTAAATAGGTAATTCTAATCTTTTGCACTTAAATACCATCGTAGATCTTAGGGTTATGATGAGATTCAACAAATACAATGAATTTGTCTAAATTCGTGTCCATCCTCTTCTTTTCTAGAAACTTCTTCATGAATCCTTGCATAGAAATGTTCAAACATGGTTTCCCTTGATTTTAATGTTCCAAGTCATCCATCATTATCATCAATATGCTTTACATATCCAAAGTAATCATATATGTCAAAAATGTGTCCCTAGGAAATCACTATGTTTTGACACTCGATCATCACTGGATTACTCAACCAGTATTGGATTTCTTTATCGACACATATACTATCACTCGTTCAATACTGATACTCTATCAACAATATTTTTTCTTAGCACTTACTATGGCTTGGTCAGTATTAGCATCACTCAGCATGTATTACAAGTTCCTTAATCTTCTGCTCTATTGCTCGGTCAAGCTTGTAAATTTGATCTATCTTTGATTACTTCTTCAAGACTTCAGTGTGATTATCTTATTCTCTCTTGATATGATTAAACAATCACTTTATCTTGTCAAAGTCTAACTGATCAAGTGTCCATTTGTGGTTTCTTGTTCCTAACTCAACCTTTTGTCTAGGTGCTTTTTTTATGACCAAATTGTCAAATCCTCTTCATCAATCATATAGATGTAGATCAGATAGAAAAATATCTCACTAATAAGTTTTGACGTCAATGACAACATAACAATTGTGCCAATTGTCATTTCCACCAATTATTTTCCTACTAGTATTGAAAATTTTTTTTTGGAGAGATTGGATTTATATGATTTCTAAATTATCAATTAGATGGTGTACAGTTTTAGATTGATTCATGAGCATTTTTTATATGATCATTGTTGGATTGCAGTTTTTTTTTTTAAATTGTGATTTGAGTTACAACAAGTTAACTAATTTATGGTTATTGGTCTTTTCTAGTTATTTTCATGACATGGTAGTGTTGTAGTATTTGGATTGGTGTGGATCAATTATGAAATATTTCTTGTTGTTGGCCTAGTGGTATGCTTTGGACTTGGAAATTTGTCCTAAACTAGAGTAGTTCTTGATTTTGAGATGTATAATTATAGTTATTAAAATAGAGATTACTTAGCATGAATTTTATGAAAAATGGTTTAGAGTTGTTTGTAGATTCAAAGATAGAAATGTTTTTTATTTTTTGGTATTTCATTGTGCTTATTATGATTTCTTAATGGTTCTATATTCTTGTAGTTAAATATTATTGAGTTATGTGATAAAATTTAGAAGATTTTATGAATTATGTTAATGCTTTCTTAGTTGACTTGGTTAGTTATAATGTAGCATTGAGTTACTAAGTATGTTTATGGATTGTGAACATGTTGGAGACTATTTCTTTGGTTCCTAGCTATGTGATAATTGACATATATAGTATATTATTTTTTATTATTATTATAACATATTGTTTTCATTATCTACTTAATCTTTGTTGACTTATTATATAGAAGGATGAAATTATTTCATATTTTTTGTGGCTTTACAACACACACCCCCATTTTCAAATTCAAAAATGGGGGCCCCCCATATTTTTCTTTCGAGTCCAACAATCTCACTCTTTAGAATAGGTATCCTCTAAGGCACCTTAGAGAGTGGGAATACTGTGGCTTAGGTCTAGGAGTAGGGGAAAGTATGTGTCATCTACCTCTGCTAAAAATAAGGGTAAAACTCATGCACTAAGATAGAGTGTGCACCTTGAACACTTTTTCACTTGCACACCTATGCAAGGCATGCAACTTCCCCTTCTCCCCATTTGGAAAACAAGTGGCAAGGTGTACAATTGTGCACATTTTCAAGGTGCACAACCTTTCGACCTCCACATGTCTGTACCTATAAATAGGGGTGGACCATCTTCTATCTGGTCATTTTTTTCACTGAGCCTTGCAACTATGCACCCATGATAGGTTTGCACATTTTCATGTTTAGAAGGACACCATTAAGGTAAATAATCTAGCATGCATGCACACACCTTGGGTAGGGGAACATGTGTGCAACATGCACATTTCCCCCCATTTCATATACATGATGACCATGCCTTCAATGTTTCAAAGCACATAAAGTCAAGTGCATAGTTGCACACAAAATCAAGTCCACAGTTGTGCAACTTACATAAGTAGACAACCCCAAACCCTAATTCCAATACTTAGTTAGCCTAGTCACCTTACATGCCCTATTCACTGGCATAGGTGCACACCTTATAGGAACTTCTCTACTTACTAGACTGTATATTAGATTTTTGCCAATTTATTTGAGTCACCAAGGGTCTTTTGGCTTCTAGAAACTAATGTTCTAGCTTTTGTCCTTTTATGTAGGTAATCATGCCTTCATCATCTTATACAATAGCTAAGATCACACCAAATCCCATCCCCTTCAAATTTTAAGTGGTACCCAAGAAGTTACACTTTATCAACTTGCACTATGAGATTAGAGACACAAAGCTTGGACACATTGATTGAAACAAGTTCCTTGTGTTGTGTAATAATCCCTATGAGAGATCAGAGATGGTGTTGGCATTCATCCAAAGTGGCTTGTTGAATGCAACATCACATCCAATATTAGTGCCATTATTAGAACTAATCATGACCTTAACCAAACACTATGTACCTAATGAGAAGGTGGTGGAGAGTGTGACTGGAAGAATTGTCTTAGACATCTAACCAGACAATATATAGAAGATGTTCCACCTCCTTCAAGCTAATGGGATATAAAGAGATCACCTATGAGAGTGTAGACCACTAGTATAGAGAATACCAAAGGGTGACTAAGGACATGGTATAAATAAGTACCTGATCACAAGGACCCTACACAATAGCATGATAGAAAAAGTGGACATGACACAAGGATACATGATTTTTGATATTGGCTATTGTATTTAATTTTTAAGTAGAGTGATGGGACTTCTTGTTGCAATCCATTTGGAGACATGGATGGTACACTTCATAGAAGAAATCAAAACTAGACACTACAAGATTGATTGGGCTAACATCATAAGTAGTTCATTGGATGAGCAACTCATTTCAATTTAGAATGGCCAATAGTTTTACAGAACTTCCTATATAGTCTACCTATTGGCACCTAGAAGTGGCCACATACTAACTAGGTCTATTATGAAGAGAAAGCATACAAGACCTCAATGCATGACCAAATAGTGTGTACCTATAGTTGTTATAGAAGAAACTCCTAGATGAGAGATCAAAATACAAGATAGTAAATAACACCTTCATCTTTGCAATAATTTAGTTCATAGAAAGATATTGTGCAAAGAGGATTTTAGTAGAGGTAGCAACACAGGTGACATAAGTAGGAAGATGTTTCATCTAGTATAAAATTTTCACTTGCATCCAAGGGGGTGGGAATATTTTCCATCTAAAGAAACTACAATGTTATCTTTTAGATAGACTTGTTCTTCTTGAGATCTCTCAATAGTTAGTCTCACTATATGATCAGGTTCAAGAGAAGCACACAAAGAGATGGGTATGGAAAATAACCATTAGCCCTATTAGGTGAAGCAAAAGCAATAAATTTGTACCTTTTTGAGTCCTAAAATGGGAGAAGTTTCTTCTGGAGGAATACCCAATTGCATGTCCATATTTTGAAAAAATTGGGATGATCCAACATGTTGCATGCAAACAATTCATTCCAGATGCCACTATAGAAGACCATTGGTTGAACTGAGTAGATGACTATGAAGTCCAAATAAGGGACTATTATAGGATGAGTCTAGTGCTAGTAAAGACATTCGTAAATCTACACATACCACTATCCTAGATCCCATCTACAACAAAGACAAGATTTTTAAAGCGTCCTACCATTCACACAGAGGTGAATATAAAGGAGAACAATACTATTCAAGATCAAGATAGGAATGTTATTTATTTGAGAAGGGAATAGGCACAAAATCCCTTCCACTTAGAAGTTGTGCCTAATATTCCCACTCTAAAATGTGTGGACACGACCACAAAAGGGAAAAGGGACGAAAATCATTATCCCCACTTACAATGAGAAGTCCATAATCAAACTTGAGACCATGCATAGTCATGAAAGGGATGTGATATATGTCCATAGGGAATAAAATGCCAAGACTAAAAAGAAGAAGAAGAAGAAGGTGGTAGAGGTAGAAGAAGCACTACCCGAAGAACCTCTTGTTCAGGAAGAAGCTCCCTCATCAATTCCTAAATGAGGCATAAACTAAATGATGGTAGTTGGAGTAAAGAGAAGGAAATTGAAGAAGAGAAGCACTCCCTCACCTCATATTTTTGATACTATCCTAGAGGCTAAGGAGGAGGAGGCACAAGAGGATGAAAATGAATATCTTCATTTGAATAAGAGGACCTATTTAACTAGGGTCACTGAAGAAGAAAGGAGTTTGATACAAACACCCCCTATAGCCCTAAAATAACCAATCTAGATTGAAGAATCTACAAATTTAGAGCATGAATGATGGAAAAATTCCACACTAGGGGAGGGGTTTGATTAGTTTGACCTTACTAACATAGATTTCATGCCCATGGGGACCTACTTAGAGGAGGGGGAAATAAGGGATACACTGTGCGAGGAGCAGCTAGGAAATGATTGCAATAAATTACCTCCACTCCCATATGGTCTAGTTAGGATACCTCCTCCACATTTTGGAAAGATAGAAACATCATAGTCACCTTTGCTAGAGTAGGATATTGTACCCTTCCCTCCTCTAGTTATAAAGCAATAGAGCTAGGCTACAAAAGAGGCAGTGTATATAGTGCACCATATAAAGGGAACTTCAAAAGAAGGACATGTTGTTTCATTAGAAGAGAAAGCTCCACCTAAAGTACAACCACTCTCCTCTCCTTCTAGATCTATAATGGCCACCCCAGTGGTAGAACAACCGAGAGTAGAAAAAGACCTTGGAAAGGATAGATAAACAAAATTGACCACCATCAATGACAACTTAATCATTTAGTCAATACATGTCCCTAGTGGGAACTAATCTATATTGGCTATAATGGGAGGTAGATAATTGATAGAATAGGTATGTGAAAACCCCTAAGGAAGGAATGGTCATTTTAACACAAGCAATGAAGCTAACAATTCCTATCTAAGAGGACCTAAAATCGATAACCTTCATCATAAAGAATATGCAACAAGATTTGGTGGCCCAAATATTTTCTCCTCCTCCTCATTAAAATATGGAAACCATCACTAGACAAGACTACCAGATGCAAGATGTCATTTTGGGAAAAGCAACCAAACATACAACCAAAGTTTTGACAACTATGCATTTTAAATAGGTGTTTCACCATTTAGACCAAGAAGAAGAGGAATTCCAAATTTTGAGGAAGGAGGAAAACATTTTGCAAGAATTTGTGAAAGAGTTAGTTGGTCTCATTGACCCCAACTACCCTAAGATTTCTTTATCGGCTACCCTTGAGAAATGAGCTCTAGCCCCAAAACCAAGTGATTCATTTTTGGATGCATGTAAGAGATGGCATCACAAATTTGAAGAGAAAGGAGTAGAAATAATAGTGGAGAATATGCATCTATTACATAACATACAAAAGACTTTCAACACGTAGGCAACAATGATCAACCGGGATTTTTGATTAGTGGATGAAGTGTCCAGTTAGACTCAGGACCTCGATGCATTACCAATAATAAAGGGGAAAAGATACAAGATGATGTTGAATTGATATATAGGAGAAGAATTGGATAAGATATATGATTAGATAGAGAGGATATAGGTCAATAATAAGGTCATCTTAGTCATGTATGTAGATATCCAAGAGATGTAGGGTAGGACTCATGCCCAATTTTTGGAAGTGAATAAATACTACAGTGTGGCCAACCTAGAGATTTTTTATAATGACTCTTGCATGCACCTATGCTTGATGGAAATAGTTATAAAAAAATTAAGATAATCTTTTGAATCCATGTTCTTTGAAGATGATGTTCAAAAAATATTCGAAGTTAAGGAGACACTAAAAGAACTAGATTTAAAAAAATTTAATTTTGTAGAAGTGTGACATGAAGTTCACAATTTTCATAGGTAAGTGAGGGTCGAATATCAAGCCTTAGATTTTCCAAATCCCAAGGATATCACTTCTCCCATCCAAAAATTCAAGGCAACCCATGTAGACATCATTTTGGTTGAAAATCAATAAGACCTAGATGGTGGAAACTAAGATTTTGGACTTAGAATCTAGGTTTGATCATGAGACCACTAAAGGTGTGTAGGTGCATAGGTCCACATTTTGAAGTTTTTGTGGATGAAGAATTTTTTTTCTTAATATGCACCTATGTGCAATTTTCCAAGGTGCGTAGGTGCAAAAATTTATGAACATTTACAATGACATCAATAGTTAACTATGAGTTCCAGTTCTAGGGTATTTTCATGCACTACAAATATGCTTTTGCACTTTTGAAAATGGTTTAATTAGTAGATAATCATAGAGAAGGTCGAGTTCTCATTTTTAGAAGTCTCAAAGACTCAAGTTCCATCTAAAGTCTTATTTCTTCTCATCTCCTTCTTTTATGGTAGTTTTGAAGTCATGTAAAGGTAAAATAAATAAATATTTTATGTAATATATATTTAGGGTTGACATTTTGGTGTAGTAAATTATGCTATTGGTGATCTCATTCTGTGTGCTCTAATTCTTGTTGGAATGTGCATTTCCATTATGAAATTTATGTTCATGAATAATGATGGAGCCAATAGTTTTATTAGATGTTAATGCTTGTGTGATCAATTAGTTCATGTGTTTATCATATTTATTAACAAATTCTTCTATTGTGATGGATTGGAGAAAGGATCACCTTTGGGCTTTTCTATAGTGATTTGTCTCATGTACCCGCACTTTCCATGGTTGGACAATTTAATGAATCATGAAACATCATATGATTTTCATTATTTCCTCCATCAATTTCATCAGTGGAGTTATTGACATGCTACTTCTGATTTCATTGGTTTTCTTCTTGATTCTTTTGAAGATTTAATTCATAGACATGTTTCCATCACTTATGTCCATTTTGAATTTTATTTTTTCAAAAAATTTCTTTAATTTCTTGTTACCCTATCTAAGTAATTTTCTTTTGAATACATGGTTAGATTAGGAATTCATATAATTGCATTATTGGAAACTTGCATTCATCATAAAATCTGAAAAATATAAAAATTATATTCATTTGTGGTCACATTTCTCCAAGTTCTACAAAATTTATAGATACCAACAAAGGCCTCCTTATGAAAAAATATTTTTATCTTCAATTGACCTACCTAGTAGGTTGAAAAATAACCATCTAGAATCTTGGATCAGGTTAACTTGGTTATCTTTTCAAGATAGAGATTCGTAAGAATTTTTTTTGTTATCATTGTGCAAAATGATTGCTCAACAAAAGTGGTGCTAGGAGGGTTGAAGTTCTGTAGTTTTATAACTTTTCAGGTTCTTAGCTACACAAGTGCATAGGAACACAAGTTCATAGATTCCTAGCTTTGAATGTGCACAAAATGAAAGATCTTGATCTACCATCTCCCTTTTAGTGAGCATTAAGGTCTTCACCTAGTAACTACAAGTTCCTAGAGCTTAACCATTTCTATAAGCATTGTAGACACAAAGGAATACCTAAACTTTGTACATTCATGTCATACATTCCATCATCATCATCTACCTTACATTCCACTACCTCTTTCCATGCCATTTTAGTCAACTTTCACCAATAGCAAAGTCACCCACCATCTCTCTTACCCTTCACTTTATGTGCCAATGCTCGAGATTCACCAATTAGGTTGCAAGGTCCACATTATGACCTACCTAAAAATCTTGAGAATTTTTGCCCAAAATTTATTTATGGAGAAACACAAAAAATGGAAGGCCACATCAAGGTCTTCAAAGAAATATACAATAGGAAGAAAATTCAGCATGAGGATGTGGTCCTTTATTTTTTCATGTACGCTTTGGGAGAAATAAAATTCAATTGGTACATGAACCTACCACCAATATGCATCATAGATTAGGCCTCTCTTGAGAAGTTTTTCATAAACCAATTCGAATAATTCATTAATCCAACTATTTTGCACCACCATTTTTTATCTATCAAGAGGGACACCTCGAAAACCATCTCCAAGTTCAATCACCATTTCCATATATTGTGCATGAGACTAGAATCCAATTCCATAGTACCATCTATATTTTTGAGATGGCTTCCCACTGTAGATATTGACACATTAGAGAAGATTTTTCAAGAAGCGGTTACCTTCACAAAATAAGCTAATCCAAATGGTAGAGGAAGCATGGTAATCCCTTCCAATGCTGCCACCATAATCCCACCTTATCTTGCAAGGACACAAATAATTCTGAACCAATTTACCCACTAAATCTTGTACAAGTACAATAGGAGGCTTATGTCCCTTCCCCTACCATAACATATCCAAGTTATGTGCCTCAAAAAGAAGAATTTTTGGAGAAAAAAGTTACACCACTCATTGAAGTAGAGAACAACATGATGTCTAAATTTGAGAAGATGAAGAAAACCATGTTCCAAATAAAAATGAGTTCACCCATCTTTAAATGTCACAAGAAGAAAACAAAAAATTTCAGCAATCCAATGTAGCCTCAAATAAAAACATTTATAGGAAAAATCACATAAAGAACTTCAACTCTTATGAGATTAATAATATAGATAATAATTTCATAATATTAGATCTCAACAATAGGTCTCCCAAAAAAATGGGTAGTGGAATACTCACCCCAACAAAGGAACCATCCCTACTGATAGTAGCAATAATGTTCAGTTTGCTAAAATTAATTAGATGGATGTAATCTTGAATGTCTCCAATGAAAATTACAACATGTTCTTTAGGGGTAATCAAGACACAAGCTAGAATTATCCAGATCTTGATGGCATACATCCTGTGTAGTTCAATACGATGTTATTAGAATCTTATGATACTCCACTACATGTAGAAGGACAAGACATAGAAAATGAAGAGTTCATGTTCCTATTTAACTAGGAAGTGAAGCTTGAGCTAAGAAAAATGTTCTCCTTCCAAAAAAAAAAATAAGAACACTTAAAATTTATGCAGCCAGAGGGAAACTTTGATAGATATAATTTCTCTAGGATTACAACCTTCTCCTCTTGATCCATGGGCTAGTAACAATCCTACACCACTGTGCATGCCCATCCAACCACGACAATCTAAATTTCTTTGGAACACTCTTATTGTGATGAGAAATCCAACATGGTCAACTGAGAAATATAGTGCAATAAAAGAGTTAAAAAGAACTAAGGAAAATATTTTGATGTTTGATTTGTTATAGAATTTCCCTAGTCAAAGGGAAGCCTATTTGAAAAAATTGGATCATACTAAGGAAATTGTTGGCAGAAGAACCTCAAAGATATTCACACATTAGATTAATGGTGTTTAAGCTATGTCCACCATGTTCAAATATAAGGTAGAGGTACCAACCTTCTTATGAACCATTAGATCTTTGGGATAAATATGCATAATTTCCTCATGTAATTTCATGCCACTTTCAATATCTCAAAGACTAGGAGACACTACACAACCTACCAATTGAGTGGTAATACAACTTGATAAAATGGAGGTGAAGTTCATTGGCATATTGAAAGATGTGTGCATTTGATTAATTATAGATCCTAGGATCTAGGATGCAATTGATATTCATTTAGTGGACATCCCCAAAATGTATTGCATGCTTCTAAGCAAATAATGAACCAAATGCTTGAGAGGATGGTTCTCTACTAGCTTCACCCATTTATGTATTGATCTCATTTTGGCTTTGACAAAGTAGTGGCAATACACTTAGTCATTACCTAGTAGAATTACAATGCATAGTGCATGTGAAGTGATCAGAGAGAGTTCAGTAATTAGTACAAGTCGAGTGATCAAAGCATGTTGAGTATAAGTTTCCAAACAACACAATTGAGTAATATGACTAGTATGTGTTGGTTTACTCAAGTTCTAAGTAGTTTATACATGCTAAGTGATTTAGGTGTCGAGTAATAGTTAGTGCTAAGTTCTAAAGAAGTTAACTTAGAACATTAAGAGCATAGTGAAGGCTAAGCATCAGAGCCTTTGGATGCCAAGTGAATAGTTTTTGGCATAGTTGTATGTTATGGAAAAAACTCCTTTGTAAACTATTTTTGGCCGAAATAATCATGAATTTACGATTATAAGAGACACGTATGGATTCATATTTTGAATTCCTATGCAATACATTTAGATTAAGGGAAACATTCAGTGGCAATAAGGATCAACCAAAGCCATTGATTCTAACCTAATCCATCTCAACCTATGTTTATTTAAGAAAGATAAACCCTAATAAGTTCATCATTGTGAGAGGAGATTAATGCTAAGCAGTGAGAGAGAATTCATGTTGGCTATAATGGTTATGATAGAGTTATGAAAAGTAGAATCAGTCTAGAGGAACATAAACAAGCAATGAGAGGATTAGAAAGGATAGATCTAATCAAAAGGATCAAGATTCAATCAGTAAAGAGGAGATATAATATCAAGAAGAAAGGTGTTAAGCTAAGATTAGGTGTTGAATCATTCTAACAAGTGGTGTAGAGTAAATCTCTTAACCGAGTGCTTACTTAATTGTGAGTTGAAATTTTTTATCAATGTGAGACTTAACAATATTTGTAAGCCTTTAATAGGGAATACCCCTCAGAAGGTAAATCATAGCTTATGATCAAAGAATTTGTAGCCATCATTAGCCACATTTTATAACTATAGTAGTGAAGATTTGTGGGTGTCATCCCCACCCCAGTTATACCTTCTCATTGGAGGGTTTCTGGGTAACCAATTTATTATGTAATGTGTTAGTTACTTTATGAAATGGATGTGATGTGTGTTAAGTTATTTTAGTTTATATGTTAATAAATGAGATGGATGTTAATGATATGTTTTAGAGGCAAAAATTTTAAGTTTTGATTCACAAACCCCACCCCCATCCCCCTCAGAACTTGCTTTGACATTGTTATTTCCAAAAATTGGTATCAGAGCCTAGTTCTCTAGAAAGGAAGATTTTATAGCTTTGGAGGTAAGATCTTGAAGATGAAAGTCTACAATTTGGGAAAGACTATTGAGAACCAAAATATTGAAATACAACTTGACTTGCATCAACTCAAATAGGCAAGAGATGAACTGCACAATTTATTAAAGAGAAGGAAAGAGATAGAAATTCAACAAAATGATAGTCAATATCAAGAAGTAGACACTAGTGGATTATTTAAATATGGGAAATCATAAGAGTTTGATGCAACAATTCAAAATTTGATGGAAAGGAACAATACCCTAAGTGAAGAAGTCAGGAACCTAAAAATAGAATTAGAAGTTCAATTAGTATTGTTATGTGAGATAACTAAACTAAAGAAGAAAATTGAAGAAGATAGAGCCATTATTGAAGAAGACAAAAGACTAATAGCTAATAGACTTGAAGAGAAGACATTAGATGTGCAAAATCTTGCAAACATGCAATTGGATATAATGAATCAACTGATGATTGCAAATCAAGAACTAAATAGGAAAGACATTGTGATTACAACTTTGGAAACATAGAATGCCCTACAACAGAATGAATTGAATGCTGAGAAGGAAAATCTTAACAAGCCTAGTGAAGCCATCAAGTACTTTGAAAAACTAATGGAAGCAACAAGGCCAAAGAATGACACTGTTGGTTTGGGATATTCTACTACTGAATGCAAATCCAAATCCAAGTGGACTTCAAACAAACAAAAAAAGCTACATCATAATGGAAACTCTTATTATTGGGATTACAACACAAGGTACAATTGTCACTATTGCCAAGAATATGGTCACATTCCTAAAAATTGCATAAGAATACATTTAAGAGGTAACTACAATAGATGGTTGAATTAGATTGTATGCTTTAGTTATCTTAAGACTGGTCATGTCAATAGAAACTTTCCAACTCAATCATCTACACCAAGAAATGAAGGAAACAATGGCAAAGGAAAGGTAGATGTTGAAAATGTGAAGATGCAGATGAAAAAAACATGGAAAATGAAGGAATATTGAAGCACATCAATTGCAGATGAGGTCACTTTATCCAATGGATCAAGTGATCACATCATCCCAACTAGGAAATCAAAGGTATGTGTAGAACTAACATTTGAAAAGTTATATTATGCATCAGTTCCAAATATCTAAGATCTAAAAAGATCATATTAGCATGACTTAAGATGCAATGAAGTGATTAGAACCAAGAGAAAATATATCATTTTTTTTTGTATGTTGTTGACAAGCATGAAAGGTATTGTAGTTGTTGTTGAGTAATGTAATTATGATAGTGTGAGCCAACCTCACTATGTTAGCCAGGCATGGTGAAAATTCTATGATAGCTGAGCTTATAGCTATGTAAGAATTGAGTAATTAATGCCAAATTTCAAGGGTTATATAGTCACTTTTTGACTCATTTACATCTACCAAAGTTTGAAAAGCACGAAGAGAACAAAGGAAAATTGCAAAAGTAGTTTCAAGTGTTTGTGAACCAAATTCAACCGCTACTCAACATCATTCATCAAATTTAAGAGGTATTTAGCTTGTGTCGAGTTACAATGTTTTGTTTTTCAGAAACCCTAATAAATCAAAATGGTAGCTAGATCTTCTAAAATAATTAGAAAAGAGGATAAGGAAGTTTTCAATTTTTAGTTAATTAGTAATGATGTGAGACAACCCCCATTCAGAGCTATTCTTGAGATTGCATACAAGGGAGATCCGTCTGGCGTGTTATCCATGATACCACCAAAGGTCTTAATTGTTCAAGATGTGAGACGTTTCTACATAAAAAAGATTGGAGAAGTTGGAGACATGTAAATTAGAGAAACCTATCAAAAGTTATGTGAAAATGGATTTTTGAATGAGGAAAATAAGATTTTTGACCAAAAAAGGTTAACATGTTCCCTAGACTTTCCTCAAGCTTTTAAAACTAAATGGATTAGAACTGTATTGAGCCATATACATGACAATCAAATTTGTTTAGAGAACAAACCAATCAAGTTTACAAAAAGGATTTTTCATAGAGTATTTGGGTACCCTACCCTAGATAGATCAAAGAGCATGTGGAGTGATGCAAAGGAGGTTATTTAGACGAACATAGGTGTCATATGAAACAAGCAAGGGATGTCAATTGATACAATTTTAGACCCCTTGGTAGCCTTTGTAGTCAGAGTAATAGCTCATAAATCCTTTCAATCAAGTTGATTGAATAGCTTTTCTTATATGGCAGTCGATCTCAATTATAAGATTGTAAAGAGAGACCATTCATATGACCGAGCTGAGATACAACTTCAATAATTGTTAGAAAATATGGAAGCCATTAGGAAGGCTAAAAATGCATATTATAAGTTTGGATCTTTGATTGTTTGCATATGTTTCTATGTGCAAAAAATATTCCCCACTTTTGGTAAAGTTTCTTGGAAGACAAAAATGTTAGTAACATGGAAAATAACAAAGCTCATTGAGCAACTTGAAGATAATTTTGAGTTAGTAATGACTAGTTATTTTGAGGATTTCAAGAAATCCATGAAGCAAAGATTGAGGATACATGTATCATTAGTGGAACAACATTACAATGATGTGTGTTTCCTAGTTGATGTAGATTACACATATGTGCAAGCAAAAATACCCAAGGTTAGATGGTTAAAATCCTTTCCATATGAAATCAATATGGATGAAGCCTCTATAGCCATCATAGATCTACTAGCCAAGGAAATTAACAAGGATTCTATATCCTCTGCAAACTATGATGAGGCTAAATCAAGAATAATAATAAATTTACAAAATGACTCAGTAATCAGAAAGAAGAACAAAATGGTAAAGAATCTTAAAGATAAATTTGGTGAAGGTGGTGAGGAATCAAAAGAAGAAGAAGAAGAAGAAGAAGAAGAACAAGGTCAAGGACCTTTGGAACTTACACAAGGTTTGGGTGAAGATGCTGATGAAAAAGGTGTCGAGGGAGAAGAATCCAAGGAAGCACCTAAGGTTGCCAAGAAGAAGAGAAAATAAAAGAAATGGGTAGTGGAGAAACCAAAGAAGACTATGAAGTAGTCTCCAAAAAATCTAGATATGCCTTTAACTAGGTCAAGCACTAGGGCAACCACTACACAAGATAAAGAAGTTGTAAAGCCTAAAGGAAAAAGAACAAATGTCATAGCAAAGACAAGCTACTATTCTCAAAAGATGTTCAAGAGATTGAGGAAGAAGTATAAACCACAAGAAGATCCACATGAGGAGAAGATAGAGTCTGATGACTTGAGTTAATTCAAAGTGGTAAGCCACAATTCCTCTTTTGACATTAATAACTTATGTGAACATATTAAGAGCAATGTAGATTTGTCAGGTTTCACACATGTTGATTTTGATAATCTAGGAAGTGTAGAGAAAAATAATATAGAGGAGGCCATATATGACATGATGGTAACTTTTAAGATGAATCCTCTAGATATTTCCAACTCGTTACCAAATATTTTATATGATAGAGTTGAGAAAAGTGGCAATTCAATTTAAATATTGAAAGACAAATTAGGGAAACCACTTTAGCCCAAGTGATGCCTAAATTGGATGAGAAAATGATTACTAAGGAAATGGAGAAGTACAAAGGGAAATTTTCTCCCAAATATAGAGCATTCCATATTTTAAACAAGAAAATAGAAGATGTAGTAACCAAGAGTACATCAATTTGGAAATCTATTTATACATTATCCACCAAAGTAATAATTGAGAAAGGTGAGCAAGTAGTTGCAAATACTAAAAAAGAGAGCCCAGTTCAGGAAGGTACTGTGGAGAGAATTGAAGGAACTATTGTCACAAAATTTTGCACCCTTGTCAAAAGTTTTTACCTAAGGACAACCTTTTGAAACATGGAAACAACCTCCAAGTTGTGGGACTTGAACAATGAGTTTGAGTCTCTGGAGAAGGTTGGCTTCCTTTTATATCAAGGTGCACCTAACTACTCTTTGAGAGGAAAAGGGAGAAGGAATAAATCAAAGTAAACTACCTAATCTATTCTAAGGAGGTGATGCACCAAAATAGAGTATTCAAACCAATCTTTGCCCATATATGCACAATTGAACTATTATGACACCAAAGATACATAGATTCAAACTTGTTTAAATCTAACAATAACATGCATATTAGACAACCAAAATGAATAACACAAGGATGAAAAGAGTTCACTTATATATCATTCATAGGTCAAAAGAGATATAAGCATGAAAATTATAGAAAACCACAAAACATTGAGAGAGGCAAATAGATCTTGCACAATCATCAATGGCTTAAGGAGATAAGGTAGACTCTCATTAGGTCCAAAGGCAAAGGGGATTTATAGTGAAATTGTAGAGAAATATCAAAGAAATAGAGAAGAGTCAATTCACCAAAAGACTACAAAATGTGCTTTTATAGTACAAGCATAACTGAGATTTTTTTAAATCAAAAGTTACTCCACAACCACTTCCATTAAGTGCTTAGAGAACAATCAAGGTCATCCAAACAATAGATTTGATCTGGTACACTTGTAGAAGCATGAAAATCATCAAAACCTGACTAGAAGAAACCTTGGAGGTGACAGAAATGATGTCATTAATCATCCTAATAGTTAGATGGATAACCAAGTGGTGGAAGGAATGTCCTTGCATTGTTTCTAGCCTCTACATTCACCTGAAGTGGTTGAGATTGATCATGAAGATCAAATTGCATAGGAAAACCAACTTCTTTTCCTTTCTAGGCTTGACAAATTAGATTAGCCAATAGGTCAACTCAGTTAAGAAACCAAGATGGGCCATGTGGACCAATCATGTTATTTCTTTTTGCCACCTCTTGAGGTCTTTACAAGTTTGAACACCTTTCTTAGTTGTAACTTTTCCACCCTTCTACTTCATAAACTACTTACCCATGTGAAACCATGAACTCAACACTTAACTGCCAATCACTACTTCACAGCTTAACTCTGGCGTTATCTTTTAACCGTAGTGACCCCATGACTACATGAAGACTTAATTGCAATGGCTAACTACAACTATTACCTTCTATGTTGGGCCCACCATGTACATGTCAACTTCTCACTTTCTCTAATGAAATAACTACCTTGCATCTTCACAAAGAGACAAAGCAATAGCCATGGATCTTATCACATCTAATGGCTCTATATACACCAAACCTATTAGTACATCAACAAATCAAAACATGGTCCCACACTAGCTTATTTGACACCTTGTCCACCTCACTTATGACCCATAAAAGGAAAAAAGGACCCACCTTCCACATGTCATATGATCACTTTCTTTCATAGTTTAAAGTCTTTGCATCTTGAGAAAACAAGAAAGTGACAAACCTTGGAAGATCTTGACCAGACGATGGACAAAATTACTGAAGAAGTATTGGCACATGAAGGAAGAACAAAATAGAAATTTCCAACTAGACTCCTATTAGAAGACTTCCTAGCCACAAAGAAATAAGGCCTACTCTAGACATGCGGCACGATGTGGCTTTGTTGCATAAAATAAAGAATGAGCATTTTGGTAAAGCGATAAAGAAACAACCCTAGATCCTATCACATCTGACTGTGGATATAATATGGGCCTAGAAAGATATTAAATCATGCATCACTTAAGAAATAAGGAATAACCCAAGGTTTAAAAAATAAAATTTGCATGCACTAATTTGAATATTCAAATACATGTGACCGTTATACTATTTAAATTCAATATTTTCATTTTTGTGGGACAACAAAAATAGCCAACAATTTTGGTGACTCAAGGGGGATGCAAGCTTTATTTTCATATGAATAATGACTTGAAGCATCCATTGGGAAATAAAGTAGTAGAAATCATGAGGATATGCCCAAAAAAACCCTAAAACTACCACTCTGCAACTATAAAATAGGAACCAAAACCCTCTGCAACAAACCATGTGCTTGTACACTTGTTGGAAAATAAATCGAAAGAAGACTAACCTACTATGTACATGAAACATTGATTTCTATGAAAAATAGGGCTTCAAGTATATTCCATTGATTGGAATAGGTAAGATTTCACCATTGGGCCTGCTTAACTAGAAAGCATTAGCCTTCTTGTAACTGATAATCACATAGGGACCACTTTATTGTGCATTAAATTTTGAGCGCCTTCCTAGTTTTTTTGTGTCTGCATCCCATTTTAGCACAAGATCACCCTCTCTAAAAATTCTAAACTTAGCCTTCTTATCAAAGTTCATCTTGGTATGTCATTGGTATGCTTCCAAGGTCTGAATGGCCTGATTTCTCTTTTCCTCTGACTCCATCAATTTTGCAATTCTTGTAGACATGACATAATTTTCAATTAGTTCAAATTGATGGGCTAATTCTAGGGATGGAAATTCCAAAGAGATAGGAATCTTTTCTTCCCTGCCACACACCAACATGAAAGGTGATTTTCCAATAGCCCTTTTAGGAGTTATTTTGTCAAGCCAAAGGGCAATTCTTAATTTTTGATGCCAACACCTTTGATTATCTTCAATAGTCATGTTGATGATTCTAATCAAATTCTTATTGGATGACTCAGGAAAGCCATTACTATGGGAGTAGTAGTTGGAAGATGTGCTCAAGCATATACTATGATCAATCACCCATGCACAAATTTGGGTTCCTACAAATGATTTTGCATTGTTTGAAATGATGGTGGAATGAAATGTACCTTCCTCTAATTTTATATGATATTTCAAGCCTCTAATCAGATCTTTAAGATCAAACAACCAATCTTTCAAAGATCCACCAATTTCTCAATAAACCCCAAATCGGGTATGCCGAAAATAGTGCCAAAAACTTCACAGGTTCACATATTATTAGTAAATCTGAAAGTGGAAATTTTTATAGAAATTTTAGTAGCATAAAATCCTACAAAATTACATTTTCAGATCTGTATAACATTTACACAACAGCTCCCAAATGGAGGATAAAAAACAATGCTCATCGGGCTCCCGAAAACAACATAGAATAGCTCGAAAACACCACAAAAACACTAATAATATATCAAAGAAGTATAATCATGACCAATAAATATATTTAGATCTATTTTAACATCTAAAATTCTGAAATACAGTAGCAACCCAAACTGATATGAAATACTCAACTGAAAACACCAAACTCTTACAAAAAAATACACCCGAAAACTCACAAATCTGCACTGTTCAGCACAAAGGCAAACTCTACATGATCATGCACATGGAATGGATTCAAAATCCCATACTTAGCCTTCATGGAAACCTACAAACTCCCATTCTTGGGTCTCCTTCTTCACAGGTTTGGCAGCCTCTGAAGAACAACAAAGCAATGCGCAAAAATCAAGTTCTGGAATCATCCCAAAATGCCTCCAAACTCCTTAAAAGAGGGCATAACCCTAACTCACATCCAAGAGGGGTTAATAAAAAATATTTTAATGATAATTTTCATTTATTAGTCCATTAGCTTCTAAAGATTATCCCCTTTTTCTGAAACTTCACCTTTTTGGGCTTGCTTGCCTTAGAAAAGATTATTATTTTTAATTATTATAAAAGGGGACATGACAAGTCCTCCCCTTCCAAATATTGCTTGTCCTCAAGAAATGGATGAAAAATAAACCAATCAATCCACCTGGATCCCAAATGTAGTCATGAACTATACTATTGTCAATTAACATAGGCTCCTGCAATATCCTTTGCAATATAACCAAGAGGAATCCATAATCAAACTGACAAATACTGCTCAACCAAACTCCAAAGTCACAACTTCCACAGTCAAAAACCCATGAGACACAAACTCTTAGAACATCAAAACCCAAGTAAAGTGGACAAATCAAACTACCAACACAGTAAATATAATCAACGCATTCCACTGGCCTATACAGAATGTACAATCCAACTCTGCAACAATGGTGAATGCTCTCGAATGAAACTGTACCAAGTATGGAGAATCCACACACTATACAACTCCTGCAGTCAGCACAACTCTATAGATCACCGACCACTATCTCATAACCATAACTCCCATGGACCCTTGATGGTGAAAATCCATCACAAGATAAATAGAAGGAATTTGAACCCAAACCAAATTTTCCTGCCATCGACTCCTCAATAGAAGGATCAAATGCTAACTGATGTACATACCTTGCAATATAATGTTGATAAAAAAAACCAACCTTAGTCAACAACTCACCATGAACAAGTGATACAACCCACTATGACTAATCACCAGCTAAGTTAGGAGATGTCATAGCCAAAGGAGTAGAATCAATAACAACACCTACTAAAGCATCACTCTAAAACTCCTTCTCTAAGTCATGTATTATCAAGCTATCAACTGCAGAACCTATCGCCATGTCATGCCCATCAAAACTCTCATCTCGAGGCGTTAAACTATCCCATAACTGATGATAAGAACTAGGAACCAAAGTAAATCTCTATATCATCATCTCATCAACATGGTCATCAAAGGTAAATTGATGAGCATACCTCACAATGTAATGCTGATAGAATGTGCCAATCTCAGTCAGTGGCTCAGACTGCAATCATGATATAACTAACTACAATCGATCACTAACCAAGTTGGAGCTGACTACTACCTCTAAAGACATTGCCAAGGGAGTAGTATTACTAGTAGGAACCATGCCAACTATCGGCTCACCAACATCACACATGGTCTTTGATACAACATATCTAGTCTTCGTGCCATTAGTGCTAGAGGTCACCACCATGTCAAGCATACCACAACAATCTACTGCAGCACCCAACTCAACTGAACCTAACTCTATTAGGGATGAACCCGATATGCCAATGTTAGTATCAAGGATGCTTGCATCCCCATCTCCACTATCTTTGACAATCTCGACCATGGACATCCTCGGATCATCAAACACCACAGCTTGTGACTGTACAAAATCTAGTAAAAATTGTAGTTGCTCTAACTCCATGGTCACCTTAGCCAAATGAAACTGTGACTCCTTGAAAGCCAACTGTGTACTCTCAAGAATCTCAGAAGTCACCTCAAGCTGCTCAGTAAGCTCACTCACCTCATCTTCCTTGGCCAACAATGCATCATATGCTATACTGCCCCACTCCATAAGATAATCTCTATCGGCTACCAACTGAATATAATCCTGTCTTGGAATCTAGATAGCCTCCCATAAAGAGTGGAACTCTGTCAAGGAAAGATAAATGCCTCCTTGCTCATCACTAGTAGGAGAACCCCATCCATAAACTGCTAACAATTGATGAGCAACATCAAAATGTTGGCAAGCGATAGCAATGTCTTGCTCACTAACTCTCAACTAATTAAAAACATGATGGCATTGGCTTGACTGTCTCCTATAAACCTCCTCTAATGCACTGTCTAAAGGAGTATCCTCAAAGTTACTAGTCTCTAGATTATTACCATCCATATCCTGTGAATCAACTCTAAAGCTCATATCAACAAACATAGTATCAAAAACTGTAGCACTACTGTCCAACTCCTTTGTACCCAAGGAAACTAAGTCTTCAAAATTTCCCACTACATCCTCCTGGATGTCATCAATGCCAATATGATCCTAGGACTCATCTGTACACACTACCAAATATGAAAGATCATCAACACATTCCAGCAAGTATGGTCGACTAGATATATGAACAAAGCCCAACACCGGTGTATAAAAACTAATACCAACATCGAACAAGCTGCTAGCACAAGAAAAGAAAACACCATGCAATTTGCTAATCAAATCCATGATAGCACCCAAACAAACACTGCTACCAAAAAGTGTTAAAGATCTCTAGTCAACTGAATCCGAAATGCCAATATAACAATCTCGAGTCCATATCTGTAGACTAGAATCAGCTGGTAACTCAAGAAAAATCCTCATTTGAGTAATATGACCAATACCAACTAACTCCACATACCTATCATGATGAGATAATGAAGTCACAATACTGTCTTTGTTCACTTTCAGCTGGCTGGACACATCGTGTGAAGTACTACCAGCCTCAACCTCATGTGACAAAGCATCTAATTGTGCCTGGTACTCTTTCTTAGCAAAGTCATGAATGCTCAATGTCTACTTATCTCTACCAAGTATCTCACCATCATGCACAACAACATCCTCATAATCATCATCTGAACCCACTACGCTATAGTCACTACTTGTTGTAACTATACCATCTTGAATGCTTGTGATATCACCCTTTAATGACCTGTATACAATTGTCTCAATTTGAGTATCAAGTTGACCATTACTATCAATCTGCGTAATATCCTTTCTCACTACCTCCTGTGGCAAAGTAGAATCTGAGACGTCTGCTTGGCTATAAGCTAGTTTCTCAAACTCCTCATGCAAGTTCTTGGTAATTGTGTCACTTGCCCTATGAGAAAGTCTACCAAATAGAAATTTGGTCAACTTATCCACCTTAGCTAGGTTGGACAACATGTCATTCATCATACGGTGGTGCTCAACTAACTATTTAGACATGTCATGGCTAATTTCCTAAGTTTATCTCGAATGTCTAAATAACCATCCTTTCTACTATTCTGACTTTGGATATCAATTGTCCAAGATTGTGTCGTCTGAGACTCTATACTATACCTGTCCATTTTGGATAAAGTAGAGTGTAACCCCAATAGGTTATAACTTCTTCAAACACCAAGAACTAACATGCAAATGATTAGAAGTAGCATGCAACCATAGATTTTGACATGCAGTTGATTAGAAGCAAAATGCAACCACCAAATTCACCAAGAACTAACATGCAAATGATTAGAAGTAGCATGCAACCATAGATTTTGACATGCAGCTAATTAGAAGAAACATGCAACCACCAAATTCACCAAGAACTAACATTCAAATGATTATAAGTAGCATGCAACCATAAATTTTGACATGCAAGATTTCAGTAGTTGTCAAAACTGACATGCAAACTTCTACAAACCCTCAGGTTGGCAAGATCATAGCTCTGATACCACTAAAATGTCCCTTTCTCTGATTTTATATGATATTTCAAGCCTCTAATCAGATCTTTAAGATCAAACAACCAATCTTTCAAAGATCCACCAATTTCTCAGTAAACCCCAAATCGGGTATGCCGAAAATAGTGCCAAAAATTTCATAGCTTCACATATTATTAGTAAATCTGAAAGTGGAAATTTTTGTAGAAATTTCAGCAGCATAAAAACCTACAAAATGATATTTTTAGATCTATATAACATTTACACAACAGCTCCCAAACGGAGGATAAAAAACAATGCTCATTGGGCTCCCAAAAACAACATAGAATAGCCCAAAAACACCACAAAAACACTAATAATCTATCAGAGAAGTATAATAATTACCAATACATATATTCAGCTCTATTTTAACATCTAAAAGTCTGAAATACAGCAGAAACCCAAACTGATATGAAATACTCAACCGAAAACACCAAACTCTTACAAAAAATACACCCGAAAACTCACAAATCTGCACTGTTTAGCACAAAGGAAAACTCTGCATGAGCATGCACATGGAATGGCTTATAACTCCCATCCTTAGCCTTCCTAGAAACCTAAAAACTCACATTCTTGGGTCTCCTTCTTCACAGGTTTGGCAGCCTCTGAAGAACAACAAAGCAATGCGCAAAAATCAAGTTCTGTAATCAGCCCAAAATGCCTCCAAACTCCTTAAAAGAGGGCATAACCCTAACTCACATCCAAGAGGGGTTAATAAAACATATTTTAATAATAATTTTCATTTTTTAGTCCATTAGCTCCCAAAGATTATCCCCTTTTTCTGAAACTTCACGTTTTTGGGCCTGCCTGCCTTAGAAAAGATTATTATTTTTAATTATTTGAAAAGGGGACATGACATAGAAGGAACACTGAACCTTGTAAAAATTCCATCTAAGATCTCAACAATTGAATTCTCAGTAGCATCTTTCAATGCAATCTCTTCTATCCACCTAGTAAAGTAATCTGTAGCAGCTAAAATCAATTTATGACCAGAGCTAGAAGGAGGATTAATGGTACCTGTGAAATCTAATCTGTATTGAGAAAAAGGTTGATCAATCTGGATAGGATAAAGTGGAAGAGGAGCAAGCCTTTTCTTACAAAAAAAGAAAGAACATTTTTCACATTTTCTGACATACCTATGGCAGTTGTTGAATAAGGATGGCCAGTAATATCCTACCCTCATTATCTTCATAGTAGTTATTCTTACTGAAAGGTGGCCACCATTAGGACCATCATGAAGCTCCTTAATCATTCTCTTTACCCGATCTGTGTCAATGCACCTTAACAAAGCTCCACCTTAATACAGCTCCATTGAAGTCCTTCCTAAAATGAACACCATCAAAAATGGCATAAGGAATGGACTGCAATTTGAACTATCTTCTTTTTTCCCTATCCAATCCTTGACAATATCCATTTTCTAATAGGATGGTCATCATGTCATCCATCCAACTCCTTGGATTCTCATTTCCTACTGCTTTTTGTTTTGTCAATACCATAGCAACCTCCTCATTTGATTCCTAAGATGAGACCATCTACTTGCACAATCCTTTCCCTCTTACCAACTTGGTAATCTTAATGTCTACATCATACTCCATCACCTTAGTGATCCAACCTTCTCTTTTCTCACTAATATCCTTGCTAAAAAGTAAATCCTTGACACTGGCATGAAGCACTAGCAAATGGATCTTGTTGTGTGATAGAAGGTGCCTAAACTTGTCCAAAGATCTTATGACTACAAGGGCTTGCTTCTCCACATAACTATACTTATCCTCATACTCTTTAAGCCCTTCACTAAAGAAAGCAATAGGTTTCTCTTCACTCTTGTCATTTGATTTAGTCAAGGCAATATAAATGCTTGACTCATCTCCTAAGGTATAAAGAATGAAATATTTTTCAAAATTTGGATTGATTAGATTAGGGGCTGAGGCTATGGCTGCCTTGATCTCTTCAAAACTTTCATTCCCTTCCTTGGTCCATGAAGAGACCATGTTCTTCTTGTTCACAAAATTTATCCTACCAAGGAAACTTTGTAGCCCTTTCTTTTGACTATGAAGGGAGAGAGAAAGTATTTACTTTGTTCTCTCTAGATCAATGGATAGGCTATCCTTGGATACAATGTGTCCTAACAACTTCCTTGGGTTAGTGGCAAAGACATATGTACTTGGATTTAAGGATACTCCATACTCTATACATCTTATGAACACCTATCTGAGATGGCCAAAATGATCTACTAGATTTTTTGAATACACTATGATATCATCAAGGTATACTAACAAAAACCTTTCAATCATATTTTTGAAGGCCATCTCCATTGCCTTCTGAAAAGTGGCACTTGCATTTGTTAGCCCAAAAGGCATTTTACTGTAGGCATAGGTGCCCCACTTCATTGTGAATGCAATCTTATATCTGCCAAACTCTTTAACTAACACTTTATTGTAACTAGAGAATTCATCAAGGAAAGAAAATCTCTCTAAACCACTAACCTTAAAAAATATCTATTCCATGGAAGGGAGAGGGTGATGGTCTTTAAGAGAGGCTTGGTTAAGATCAATAAAGTTTACACATAGTCTAATTTCTCTATCTTTCTTCCTAACAAGGACAAGGTTTTCTACCCAAGATAAATTCTTAATAGGGAAAATAATGTTGGCCTCAATCAATTTGGATAGCTCCTTTCTCATCAAGGGTTCAATTTTAGGATTCACTGGCCTTAACTTTTGTCTTATTGGTTTGGCATTATCAACTAAATCTATGGTATGTTGAAATAAACTTGGGTCAAAACCCTTTAAATTATCATATGTCCAAGAAAATATATCATTAAATTCTTGACATGGATGAACAAAAATTCCTTTCTCAGTTTCAAAGCATACCTTTCCACTATTGAGAGTTCTTCCATCAGCAACAGTGATAGGTGTATGATCATCTTTATTTGGAGCAAGGTTCATGCCTCTATATCTTGCTTCGTCATCATGATTGAAGGCACTCTATAAGGTAATGAGACCCTTAGGCAAATTTTTAGAATTGAGATTGATGATCTAATCCCCATACTGGTTATGCAATCTTTATTAATTTATTTTTGAGAATTCTACTTCATTCTGCAAGAAACTCACAATTTGTGCATCAGATTCAAACACTTGCCAATTGACATTATTATTAGGAATAGTAGGTCTAACCACCACTCTAATTTGTTGCTTCCTTTCATCTTCAAGGCTCCTTGGTATTTCATAAGATGCATCAACTACTACAAGTCTATCATCATGTCTATTCTCTTTCCTAGGGATGCTTTGAATATTAAATATATTGAAACCTTCAAGCAAATCCCATACTCTATGTTTATAAGACTTGAGCAAACCATTCTTAATGGCATTCTAATTTCTCACCTAATGGACAATTAACTCACTATATCCATAGACTTTCAAGGCTTGAATTCCTCTTTTTTCAACAAGTAGGATACCTTGAATCAATGCCTTATACTCTGCTATGTTATTAGTACAACTGAATTGTAGCCTAAATGAGTAGTACCTTTCTAGTGTAGGAGAAACCAACATCACACTAGCCCTTGATCCATTTTTATTTCTTGATCCATCAAATTACATCCACCATATCCCACTTGTATCCCCTTTGTTCTCCATAAGGTTAGGGAAAAGAGTATCCTATTCTGATATACAACAACTACTAAGGCTTGTCTGTAGAGTTTTCGATATAGGACCAAATTGGTACACATTAGCTAATTCATCTAAGAGAAAATTAGGTATCTTTGCTAGGGAATTGGTAGGCTCATTTACTATGTCATTTTCATCTACCTCTAGGATAGAGAAATTCATATTGATGAGATTAGGAGTGTAAGGCTCAATATGATGAAGCGATAAGGGCTCTACTCTGATTGAATATTTAGTCCCATATCTTGTTCTAAAAAAAATGTATGACCAATCTAAGGATATGTAGCCACCTATTTGGGCAATGAAATCTCTTGAGAGACAAATAGCAAAGTGTGGCTTGACCTTATCAATTGATATATCTTGGACTATAGTACAAATAGGACATGCATGTAGGGCCATTTCAAAATTACTAAGGATTTTTATAGTCTTGATAGTACTACCATCCAACTATAATACATCCCTCTCAATGGGCTCATATTTCATTTCTAAAACATTGGTTGTACAGCTAGGCATCAGTGAACTACTAGCCCCTAAATTGATCATGAAATTGTGGACTAACATATCCCTCTATAATCAGAGAAACATAAACTGGAGGAGTTCTAACCCTTTTACTCATTTCACCTTCTTTTGATGGTTGCATAAGACTTTTAGCACTCTCCATGCTAGATGGTTAATCCTTTGGTTCAATGCTCTCCAATTCCTGTTGCAATAACCTCTTTTTCATATGTATAACTAGTAGCAACATCCCACATAGAAATATTCACATTTTTATTCTTCATCTATTCTACCACACTCAATGAAGCATTAGGTGCTTTGGTAGAAGTATTGGGAGCTACATGTGTAAGAGGTGGAGATGGAATAACTTGAGGGCCATTCACATCTCTTCTGCTACTATTTTGTTTCTGAGGGACATTTGATTGATCATTTACTACTTGTGCATGAGGTATTGCATTTGATGTTGAGGCATGATTAGGAGGAGGAGGGATAGCATCTTCAACAACTCTCCTTTTTCTCCTAGTGTTGTGAGCTTTGGAATCTTGGTTTACATTACAATGTTCCTCCACTTAGTGATTCATGAAGGAGCAATCACCTTGTCATTGCAAATGTGATGCATTTTTAGATTGGATATCCTTGTATTATTTCCCTAATGTAGGCTCTTAAGTGTTCAAAGCTATATAATCTTTAGCCTTTTGACACATACAATAGGCATAGGAGTAATTGCAAGAGGGACAAAAATCTTGATCTTTAGCCATACTGTTTTGAGAGACTAAAGTCCTACTTTGGTTTAGATTTGAAGTAGAAGCATGACTATTTTACCTATTATGGTCAAAAGAAACATTTCCATGATAATGATTTGGTGGCCTACCATTGTTTGGAGTTTGATATTGTAGTTGAGGAGCCTTATTATGCTGAGCATTCTATCTCTCAAAGTCACCACCTTGTTGCTCACTTTTTGCATCAAAAAGAAGTTATCTTCCAACTTCTCCTCTTGACCTTGCAATCTCTTATCTATGTTTAACATCATAGACTACATCATCTCCTTAATTTCATCCATTCCATTTGAATATGTGGAAGGTGTTGGAATAGGGTCTATTTTTGGTTGGTGATTTGGGATATTAGGGAAGAAGGGCATAGGAGGCCTTAGGGCTAACTTTCCTCCTTGTATCAATATGTTTCCTACCCTTATTGTTATTTCATAAGCATCAGATAATGTATCTCCTCCCATGGTTTGGATTGTAGTAGCAATATCACCATTAAAAGCTCTAAGGTAATGGAAGAATGCATTACTGGGGGTAGACTTCACTACAATAGGTATTCTATCCCATGTATTTTGAAATTTGTAGTTAAAATCAGTCATGTATTTGTGGGGGGCTCTTTTTATAGTAGTAAACTATTCTAAAAGTGAAAGGTGGTCACTCTTATCCTCAAAATTTTTGCATAGGGCTGGTCCTAATCCATCCCAACCTATTATAGAATTATGAGGCAACCCTCTATACCATTGAAGTGCTTTTACTTTTAAAGATGAAGCTAAGAACCTAACTGCTATGTCATCTTAAGATATTCTAGGTATATTACAAACGTTTGCAACCTCTTGGATATTTCTAAGGGGGGATTAGAAGTTTCACTAGTAAACTCAGATATACTTTTAAGAGCTGATACTGGTATATCATGTCTTTGGGCTAGTAGGAGAGGACTTCTACCATCAAAGGTGACAAAAGCATGAGATCTAGCCATATAAGAAAGTGGCCAATTGATATGAGTACATGACACTCTAGGTTGATACCTACCAATAGGAGGAGTGTTGATAGATCTTATAGGTGTATGTGTTACTGCTGCACTACTAACTAGTGATAAAGATACTCTAGTCTTTCTTCTTCTAGGATTAGAAAATGAAAGCTCTTGGTGTTGAGACATACCTCTAGAAGATGCCCTTGTTTTAGCTTTGGGCATGAATCATAAAAACTATGGTCTAAAACCATATGTGAATGATGTAGAGTTTCCAAGTGCTTTGTGGAAATGAGCCTCTTAAAGGCCTAGAATACTGAGAGAAGCACTATCTTCTCAGTATCAACTTGAAAATATTCACTTTTGATGTCAATAGACTTTGAAATCTTCTAAATATTGTCCCACTGGGTGTGCCAAAAACTATTGTCACAAAAACTTGCACCCTTGTCCAAAGTTCTTACCTAAGGACAACCGTTTGAAACATGAAGACAATATCCAAGTTGTAGGACTTGAATGTAATGAGGTTGAGTTTCTAGAGAAGGCTAGCTTCGTTTTCTACTAGGGTACACCTAACTACTCTTAGAGAGGAAAAGGGAGAAGGAATACATGAAAGTAAACTACCTAATCTATTCTAAGGAGGTGATGCACCAAAATAGAGTGTTCAAACTAATCTCTTCCCATACATGCACACTTGAACTATTATGACACTAAAGATACACATATTCAAACTTGTTTAAATCTAAAAATCATAGATCAAACAACCAAAATGAATGACACAAGGAAGAGAAGGGATCACTTATATATCATTCATATGTCAAAAGAGATACAATCATGCAAATTGTAGACAACCACAAAACATTGAGAGAGGTAAATAGATCTTGCACAGTCATCAATGGTTGAAGGAGATAAGGAAGAATCTCATTAGGTCCAAAGGAAAAGGGGATTTATAGTGAAATTTTAGAGCAATATTAGAGAAACAAAGAAGTGTCAACTTGCCAGAAGACTACAAAATGTGATTTTATAGTGCAAGAATAACTGAGATATTTTTGATTGAAAGTTACTTTGCAACCACTACCATTAAGTGCTCAAAGAACAATCAAGGTGATCCAAACAATAGATTTGATTTGGTACACTTGTAGAGGCATGGAAATCATCAAATTAGATCAGATCATGCAAGAAAACCAACTTCTTTTCCTTTCTGGGCTTGAAAAATTAGATCGATCAGTAGGTCAACTTAGTCAAGAAACCAAGTTGGGTCACATGGACCAACAATGTTATTTCTTTTTGTCACCTCACGAGGTCTTTACAAGTTTGAACAACTTTCTCAGTCATAGCTTCACCACCCTTCTAGTTTATAAACTACTTACCCATGCAAAACTGCAAACTCAGCGCTTAATTGCCAGTCACTGCTTTGCAGCTTAACTCTGGCATTATTTTCTAACTGTGGCAACCCCATGATTACACGAAGACTTAACTACTATGGCTAACTCCAACTATTACATTCTAAGCTAGGGCCACCATGTACCAATGTCAACTTATCACTTTTTTGCATGAAATAAATACCTTGCATCTTCGTAAAGTGACAACCATGGATCTTATCACATCTAATGGCTCCAAAAATACACCAAACCTATTAGGGCATCAATCCAAGGTCCCAGACTAGCTCATTTGACACCTTTTCCACCTCACCTCTAGCCCACAAATGGAAAAAGGACCCACTTGCCACATGCCATACGCTTGCTTTCTCACATAGTTTAAAGTCATCGTATCTTGAGAAAGCAATAAAGTGACAACCATCAGATGATCTTGACCTGACAACAAATAAAAATACTAAAGAAGTACTAGCCCATAAGGGAAGAAAAAAATATAAACTACTACCTGAACTCCTATCAAAAGACTCACCAACTACAAAGAAATAAGCCTCACTCTAGACATAGGGCACGATGTCATTTTGTTGCATGAAATAGAGAATGAGCATTTTGGAAAAGAGACAAAGAGGCAACCTTGATCCTTTTGCATTTGATAGTGGATATAATATGGGCCTGAAAACATATTAAATCACACATCACTAAGGAAATAAGGAATAACCCAAGGTTTAAAATATTTATTTTGCATACCTTAATTTGAATATTCAAATACATGTGACCATTATACTATTTAAATTCAAATATTTCAATTTTGGTAGGAGGGTGAAAATAGCCAACAAGAATGAAAGAGAAAGCTATAGCTAGAAAAGAGAAATAAAATGTACAAGATGTATAGGTGTCGAGTGGTAGTCCCCCACAGGATGACCAAGAGAGTCAACAGGACTCAATCAACATCAAGGATGTTCTTGATACTACATCACAGAATGTTAATCCTTTGGCTGAAGATTATTTGAAGAAAAATCTGCAAGACTCTATGAATACAACACATTTATATAGTAATCCAATATTGGTAAGAGTGAATGAGATTAAAAAGGTAGAAGTTGCATTTGCAAAGGAGGAACCAAAAGAAAAATCAAATGTGCCCCCACAAATTACAAAGGTAAAGGAAAAGGAATCATAGGATCTAAATACTAATCAAAGTGTAAATGTTGAACAGGAAAATGTTATACCAAAGACACCATCTGCAATACCAATAGTTGTCATTCAGATAAAATAGGCCCAGGCACAACTAGAAGCTACATCATTGTCGAGCCTACATAGTTTAAGTTTACCATACATAGAGATTTTTGACAAGGATGGAACAGAAGAGAAAAAGGGTTAGGATGAAAGTCCTATACCTATTCCACCATCTCAAGGTGAAGTTCAAAAAGAAGGAGAAAAGACTAAAGAGGATAAGTTGACTACTACATCTGAGGAGAAAATTGACATATAGACACTAGTTACTTTGGCAGTCTCTACATCTCCTATCAATAGTCAAGCTCTTCAAAGGTTGAGTGCACAAGATATTCCACTACAAATATCAAGGCTAAGTTCCAACACACCCAAGAGTGCTGAATTTACATCACTTGATGATGTAACCATAGATGAGGTGATTGAGCTACCAAAATTTGATTTGAATACAACCACAATTGAAGAAATGAGCATTCTTCAAGATTCTCTACAAAGGAAGAAGAGGAAAGAAATCTTAAGGAGGGAGCATAAGCAAAAGCAAGTTTTGCATGAAATCAAAGACATATTCATTAACGATATCTGCCATCCAAAAATAACTAAAGATAAGCCTATTATAGAGAAACTTGTCATCATTGTGGACAAGATTAAGGATTAAGACATAGGCACAAATGTCAAATTATTAGAATGGTCTGAAAGGAAGTTTCATACCAACATTTTGGAAAATATATCTAGTGCCATTGCACTTAGACAGGTTTATCTAGCAACCAAATGTAAAGAAGGTGTTAGAGAATATTTTCTCTCTATAGAAAAAGCTATGCAATATTGATATATTTACTAAGGAAACTCAACATGCTATTGACCAACTATAGGAAGATTTATAATTCAGAGGTACCACACTACAACAATCTCCAAGTAATAATCAGTTACATTTTTAGAGGTTATTGTCATCTCAGAGTAGGCTTACTGAGTTGCAAGAATAGGATGCAAGTATTTAGTCTACTCTGATCAGTATCCAATCCATGTTGCCACCTCACATGGAAGTATTACACAAGTAACTAGCCTATATAGAGACATTGTTGAAGAAAGATTCCCATCTTTCTAGACATGAAGGCTTAGTTGACCTTTTTTCACAACTAGACATTCAATATAAATCCCTAGACGTAGCAACAAGAAATTGGGATGCATGATTAAAGTTAATAATGGAGCTATATAAAAAAAAATTGGATAAACAAACTGTTAGTGTATAACCCAATTGACATAAGTGTCAAAAAAGGGGAATTATAAAATTTTGGATTAAAATATTTGTCAAGGTAGATACATACTCAGGAGGAGTAATTGAAGCAAACATAGAAACAAAGTACTTACTCAAGGGGAGTAATAAGGTATGGAAGAAAGGCAACAAATTTTGCAAATTTTGAAAGTTTTGTATATAAGTCTAGTAATGTATATATAGTGTTTGACTTATGCACAAAATAAGGATGTATATACCATGAAAAAATGTTTTTTCCACTCATGTCTAAGGGGGATATTGTTGATCTCATTTTGGTTTCAACAAAGTAGTGACAAAACACTTAGTCATTATCTAGAAAAATTATAGTGTATAATGCATGTTGAGTGATTGGAGTGAGCTGAGCAATTAGTGCGAGTTGAGTGATCAAAGCATGTTAAGCATAAGTTTTTAGATAGTACAACTGAGTTATATGACTAGTATGTGTTGAGTCACTCAAGTGTCAAGAATTTTATACATGTCGAATGATTTAGGTATTGAGTAATAGTTAGTGTCGAGCTCTACAGAAGTCAAGTTACAACATTAAGAGCATAGTGAAGGTTGAGCATCAGAGCCTTTGGATGCTGAGTAAACAGTTTTTGGCATAGCTATTTGTTATGGCACACAATCCTATGTAAACCATTTTTGGCTAACATAATCATGAATTTATGATTATAAGAGACAAGTATGGAGTCATATTTCAAATCCCTATGCAATACATGCAACCAATCAAATTAAGTGAAACATTAGACTTCAATCAAAATCAACCACAACCATTGATTCTAACCTAATCCATCTCCACCTATGTTTATTTAATAAAGCTAAAACCTAAGAAGTTCATCATTGTGAGAGGAGACAAATGTTAGTTTTTGAGAGAGCATTCATCACTAGTATATTTTGACTCTTTTTTTGACAGGAATTGGTCAAATTTTTGACCCAGGTTGTTCAAATTTTTGACCAATTGTTGTGTCGCTATTTTTATTGTCAAAATTTTGACCAATTCTTGTATGTTTCAAAAGTTTAATCAAGAATTTGGTTGAAATAGGCTTCTTTTGGTGTGAGCACCATTAGTTGAAATTTTGACCAATCTTGGTTGACACGGCCACCAAATATTGGTTTAAAGTGTGATTAATGCTAGTCTTTCATCAACTAGCATACCAAACCCACAACCAATGAATTAGTCAAAAAATTTGACCAATGTTTGGTGGAAATTTTGACCAATGCTAGCCCTTCATTAACCAACATGCCAAACCCATGACCGATGAATTGGTCAAAATTTCCACCAAACATTGGTCAAATTTTTTGACTAATTCATTGGTTGTGGGTTTGGTGGAAATTTTGACCAATGCTAGCCCTTCATTAACCAACATGCCAAACCCATGACCGATGAATTGGTCAAAATTTCCACCAAACATTGGTCAAATTTTTTGACTAGTTTGGTAAACCCATGACCAATGAATTGGTCAAAACTTCCACCAAGGATTAGTCAAAATTTTGACATAAATATCCAAAGTAATCATCGATGATAGCCTGGTCAGTGATTAGTTTGGATAATTATCTTTAGGTCTTTGTTGGGTCTAACACCACCTTGATATGATATTTCACAGACCTATATTGATGGCACTAAAAGTAGCTAAAGATGGATGAAGTTATGACATTGTCTACATATATAGGTCCAAATGTGATCATGCCTTGATCATTTCCCTCTCATACCCTTGCAAATCAAGCCACTTTAACTAGGGAAAATAATCCCCAATATTAACACACCCATTATACACAAAAGACTCCTTAATCACCTTAGAAATAATCTCCTCCGAGACCCTTGAATCCTCTCCAAAATAATTCTCATTAATGATTATAGACATAAGCATCTTGAAGTTCAAGAAGGAGAAGAACCTCTTCATCTTAAGACTATTCTGTAGTTGAGCATGCTCAAATAGAGAATGACTCCTTTGAGAAGTTGTTGGAACCTCTTAGGAGAAAAAGAATGGATTCTCTTGGGAGAGAGAAGCTCAAGAAAAAAAATCCTTTAAGTAATTCTCTAGAAGGGGCCATATATAGCCAATTCCCTAAGTCACTTTGGGATGAGGGGACTTTTGGGCTTGTCCTTCCAACTGAATTTTTTTCAAAAATTCTCAAAAATGTTTCCATAAAATTGGGGATGACATGAAACTTATAGGGGGGATTACATGAGGGGAGTAGGTGGAGGGACTTTAGGATTAGTATGGGACTTGTGAAGGTATAATTTTGTATAGAAAATGGATTAAGGGGAGGGTTCTTTGGAGGCTCATGTACTATTGAGTTTGGGGTGGAGTTCTTAATCTAAGATGTGTGAGGTTAGGAGTTTGCAATGAGGGCAGTTTCTAATAAGACAACCTTCCTTCTAAAAATATAAACAAGCACTAGAATTTTTGAGATATATTATTTGTTTAATGGACCCAAAACAAGGGCTTAAAAGCTTGATGGAGTCAAGAAGTAGTTGGGTTAAATCCATTTCAATATAGACTATGAGGTGAACTTTCAAGCTAGTCCATTTGTTAGAGTTAGTGCTACACCAAATGAAACCCTAGATGTAAAATAATATTATGAAGAAAGAGGTGAAATATTGGTTTAAGTAGTGGTAAATACATCCACATGAGATATTTAATTTACAAACTCCTTCTAGATGGAAATTGTCATGAGGCTTTGAAGATAAAAAAATCTGGCCATGAATCATACCTATATTGTTGACTATATCTAAATATTAAATCAACAAAAACATCATAAGATCTCTATTAGGCTACTACTAGTTATGTGCACAAAAATGGTACATAAAAAGGGAAGTATAATTTTATATGGATCCGAATATTGTTAATGTATTCAGGTTTATACTTTTTCACATGGTCTGCTAAGCAACATTGAGTCCAAATCCCCAAGTCCAATTCACAAATCTTCTTTACAGAAGCTACAATTGATGCCAAAAATAAATTAATATACTATTATATGGTAACAATATATTTTTGATTTGGTGATTTTAAAAATAATCTAAAATCTTGACAAAATTACATTACAAACCATATAGATTTTTGTTATTTGTTTGAGGCATAATGCAGATAATTAGTTCAAGAGGACTTTTTTTTTATCCATACAAATCTACAACATATGTCTTACCACACCATCAACATTTCCATGTACCTCATCTACATGTGGTGTTGATGGTAGAGGATTCACATTTTGTAGACAATTCAAGTACCATGATAAAGGTTAACCTCATTGGCCAAACCCAATATATAACTAATAATAAAAGGATGGCTTAAACTGTGTAAAAGACAACCATTTATAAAAGAAATTGAATATGTATATAGTTGAGGTGTGAATATGGTTCAATAATCAACTTATTATTGACTTACCACACCATATTGCTTAAATAGATCAGGTAGTTTTGAACAAGATTCTTTAAATTCTCTAACAAGGACACCTCAAGTGAATTTTACCAATGACCAATGTGAAATTTTGATGCCCTTAAACATCATCTGCAAGACCAAATAGTAAACCAAATCAGAAATGAGTTATGAATTATAGAGCTCACTTACATGGGCAACGCCACAAATTAATACTAGAATCTAAAATATTTTTTCTTTTCAATTTACATTAGAAAATACTTCTTATCAAAAATACATTAAGAATATCGTAAAGCAATGCAAGATAATTTATAGCTATAAAATTGTAATCTTCCTCAACTTTAATGATGTCAAAGTCAGATTCTGAAATTAGATTTTCCAAAGTCAACTCTCATAATTTAAAAATAGGTTATCTTCACCTCTGTTAGTTTTCTACAATAATTATAAAGATTTATCCTCTATGCTTGGATGTGCAAAACATGAAGACCTAAACAATATTTTTCTTGGGTAAATATGTAAATACTCACACAAAATCAAAGTACATGTTCAATTTTCACTCCATCACCTGATTGCAGATGGACAATCATGGGAAACCTTTTTGCTTGGAAGTTTTGTGGTTTGCCTAGGTAGGTCTTGCCTTACCAATATTTTTGCAAGTCTTAAGTAAGAAAACTTAGGCAACTTAGAGGTTGGAGGGGGTGAGAAGTGAAGCATTTTAGTAGTAAAAGATTGAAAGTGTAAGGATGCTCTCAATCAACATGTCAAATCCTAGCAACTATGGAATACTGGTCATCTTGTCTCCATCATTCTTACAACATGCAAACTTTTGGCCTTCATCTTTAAAAAAATCCCTGCAAGCTCATGTTCACAACCAATGCTTAGATGATAATTTTGAGAAACCATAGGTGGTTGGACATTAGATGATGAGTGTGAATCTTAGTTGCACATGCAAAGAATAAAGTGTTATGTCAAGGAAGGGAATGAGGATCGGAATGAGTGTGAAGAAGTGAATCACTCTAATGAAGTATAGATATTAGAGAAGAAAAATATTCTTTTGAAAGAGTTTCAAAAACAATATAAAGAAACATGTGTTGTAGCCCTTTGGTAGGGTTTGAATCAAGGGATAAGCTCACACAAGTGGGGATGATAATCAGGCATATGTTGTAACAATAATAAGTCAATGAAATGAGTTATATGAAGTGGATGAAGGGTGTTTGAAGATTAAATTCATGGATAGTAATGATCTCAATTTTGACAAGGTTAAGGAAGATAAAGGTGAAACTTTGCTGAGGGAATAGATGAAGAAAATACAAAATTTATTGAGATTAAAGGGCTAATGGAGAAGAAGTAATTGGTTGCACAGAGAAGAGAAGATGAATAACATTGGTAATTACTCTTATAGTGATTTGTTTGCAATCAAGAGAAAATTTGTAGCAATATTTTAAACCTGTGACATTGGAGAATACAAACTCATGTAAGAGGATCAAAGAAAAGACATGGAGTTCACAACTAAAATATATCATTATGAGGGTAAGATAGAGAGAAGATCAAGGTGGCTGCAATTTTGATAGAAAGGAAAGTGTGTACTCCATTGAATAATATATGGATGGATGGTGGATTTTTTGAAGAATAAGAGAAAGTTGCAATAGTAAGGATTGACAAGACCCTTGTGCAAAGTTGCAAATGGATGATGAAAAGAAGAGGTGGGTGGAAAGAGCATCCCTTGTTGAAAGTGTAAAAGAGGGAAGAAAAATTAAATTTGGAATAGTGATTATGAAATGAATGGAGTTGCAGGCCTTGAAGACAAGGAAAAGTTACAACAATGATGGGTCCCTAGGAGGAGATGAAGATGGTATTGATAATGGGTGATAGAACAAAAGATGTTGGGCCAGTGAGAAATGAGGATTTTTTTTTTCAAATTTTTTTATAATGAGCAAGTTGTGGATTTACATGTAGAAGAGATGAATAAGAGAAAAGTAGTGCAAGTGTATGTATTGAAGGATTAAATGAAATTTATAGTAAGAGGTTTGTGGGAATATGTTACCTAATTTTGTGTAGAACTTTTAATTGGGGTAGGTGATTAATCAAAATGTTCAAACTGAAGAACAAAAGCCACTATAATGCATCACCATTTTCTTGTGGGGCAAGCTCAACTAAGGATACAATTTACCAACTGATGGTGTCAGAATGTATTCAATGCATTACAAGATAATTTTGGATTTATTGGAATCATCAGTCAGCAATTTTGCGAAGCTAACATCATAGGTCCACACAATGCAGACATAGTGTGATTAATGATGGAGGGCACAATTTAAGTTTTAACTCTATGAAAAATAAATCAAAAATTTATAATGAAATGAAAAGCTTTAACCCTTTATTTTTAGCTATAATAGATGCAATTTTAGGACAAGTTGGTTAAATTTTTCATACTTTAACTGATGTTGGTAATCCATATAATGCATAAAATATAATGGCAGTTTTCACTTTCAAGTACCTCCTCTGAATATTGGCATTTTTTATATTTTTGTCATTTCTCAATGAGTTTTATAGCATGGTATAATTATTTTTCTTTGATTCTACATTGGATTTCAATTCTATTAGGATTTTCAAATAACTAAACCTTATTGGTTTTGAAGCTTATCTTCTTCCATTATAAAGTTAAGTTTTTAAGTCATTTCCCCCTTCTATGAGAACTCATCTTCTCTAAAAAATTCTATTGTGTTTGATTCATTTATTATGACAACCATATTTTTTAACATCCATATATGAGCAGCATTGATGTAGTTGTTCAAGTTAAGTAATTGTGAGGACATATTGTAATGATCTAGAGAGAATCATTTCAGTAATAGTTTTCCTTTAGCATTGATTAAAGTTCATTATATGTTCAGAAGAGTTTAAGAATTTCCCTTCATGCATGGTATTAAGTTAAGTGAGCTTAATTCTTAGGTTTTGCAAGAAAATTGTAATAGGTCTTTCATCTAATACTTGAGAAGGTCTCTCGAATCTTGGATATATGCATGTATTGGTAGACAATATTTTGATTTCTTGTGACATATCTAACAAGATTTTTCTATCATGTTTAAGTGTTGTCCAAAATAGGTCCATATACCATTTCAAATGGTAAGTGTATGGAAGTAAGCTAGTTTTCAAACAAACTGTCACAAATAATTAGCCAAAATAAATCACAAATTAAAAATTTGGCATACTTATAAACAAAGGATGTGGTTTAAATTTGTTTTAGGAATAAATATGGTGCTTTTGTTGTGCTCACTGCATCATTTTCATTGAAATTGGAACTATGTATAGATCTAGCAAAGAACCTATAGTTTCACTCAATTGTTTTCTGAGCTCTAAATCCTTGAATTCATTATCAGTTACAAGAAGTTGGGATGATGCAACATCTAGCTACATGATAGCAAGACATACTTTAATTTGTGTAATGTATTGAAATAAATTCTACTTCATATTTATCTCCTAAGAAAGTATATTAAGTGTTAGAAATATGGAAGTCATAAATAAGATTAAGGCTATTGTAAACCTGACTAAATAGACTATCATACAAAGCCATGAGATCACTTTTCCTAATAGTAGCACATGGTTTTCCATCAAGTTCCACCCATGGTTTATGGAGATCTATAAAACTATTCAATATTGTAGACATCCATGTCAATATAATAGAGTATTACCAAGTCACGGATAACAAGGATGCCAACACATGTACATTAAATATGAATATGAGCATTATACAAGAAAGAAAATCATGCTAAAGAAGGTCAACCATGCATTTCATGGCTTTCTTATGTGCATATATTTTCTATGGTAAATGTAATAAATTAATCGAATTGGGCCAAGGACTCAATGATAACTTGTTAATCAATCTCTGGTAGCAAAGCCTTTGCCAACCAATCCCATAATGCCCGATGTAACAAGAATAACCTCAAGGCCTAATGACATTAGTTATTTGATCTTTATGTAGTGTGCATAGAATAAATATCTCATAAAGTTATTTTGAATATAGATTAGCAGCAAAATTGTAACTTTCTAGTCACAATTTTAGAGAGAAATAATTTCAAATAGTACACTTGAAGAAAAGGGAAAAATTCGTATTTAATATGGATATTATTTTGTTAAATGACTACATATTTTTGTTAAAAGTAGACCAAAATATTCTCACGGAGTGAAACATATGTCAAGTTTCTTGTATTTTACATATTACCTTTGTTAATATGAGTTCAAATTATCACTTGGTGATCATTGAAGAGAGTGAATACTAAAATTTAATTACACAAAAATACATGCTAAGCAGAAGAAAAGTGGATAAATTGTTGGAATTCTTTAGAATAACTTGGAGGGTGGGTGAATAAGTTATCCAAGGTCTGGATGTAAAAATAAACTTTTCACAACTTAGTGAACCCATATTCATAAAACATAGTCATGCATGCATCCATTAGATCATACAATCACTTAAACTTTGTGATTACTATCAAATCAACTTTGCAGAAATGTAAGCATGAAATATAAAAAATTCAATAACACATTTGACACAATGATTTTAAATGGAAATCCAATTTGAGAAAAATAATAAGTTTTATGCTACTCATTCTCACTCTTTTAAAGTGATGCCCTGTGAAAGGCCAACCCTGTTAAAGGTTACAATACACACTGTTAAATGTGACCTAGTTAGAGGATTTCAATCACCCTATTAAGAGTGAGCCTTGTTAGAGGAATTTAGATCATTCACTTAGAATGTCACTCGGTTAAATGATTTACAAATGATTGTTAGGTCAACCTTAATCCAAAGGATTTACCCTAGACTAGTACAATGATTAGAAAGTAATAGTAAGGATTGATCTGATAACAAATTACAAATCATTTGTAGACTATAGCTCTATGTTTCAATCCTCAATTCTACTTGATTTTCACACACTTCAACTTTGATAGTGTGTTCACACTTTAAGCATTCATACTCTTAAGCCTTCTTGTTTTCCTTGCCAATAGAAGTCTCTTTTGTTCAATCTCTAAATGAAGCAATACCTTAGACCTCTTGTTGAACATTGACCTACCTTTCTTCTAACCATCCATCTCTATAAATAGAAAATTAAGATCTTTTGTCATTCATTCTCTATCGTCCATTTTAGGGTTAGGTAGGATTAGGTAGGATTCAATGAATCTACCCAGCTTTTCATTTTAGTCCCTTCTAGAAACTTATCCTTTAGTCCTCTTTGAATTCACCTCAAAATAGTTTACCATGAATTCTATACCACCAACTGATCATAGTTATCTTCCACATGCTTCACATGATTCAAGAAAACAAAATAGTTCACTCAGATTCATCAAATCCACGATTTTAACATGAATACTGGCACTTAACATCAATATGCTATCACTTGGATTTTATTCTATTCTTCCACTTGTCTTCAACTAGATTAGTCAGCAAACACTAAAGTTTACTAGTGCTTAGCATCAACTAAACTTTACTTGGCTTACATTCTATCACTCAGCATACACTAAACTTTGACTTTTCTTGGCTCCAACTACTTTTCTTCTCAACTTGCACTAACTTTTCTTTGCACCTATTGTCCACTACATCAAGATTGTTAGACTCAATTCTTCTTACTTTTCTTCTAGACTTTGTCAGTATCTCAAACCTTTTTACATACCATAACTCAAACTTTTCTCTAAGTGCTTTTGTTATCTCATTTGATCAAATCCTCTTCGTCAGTCAAATAAATGATAGTACTCAAATCAACTAAGTAGTTGTCTTACAAGCAAGTAATAGGTTTGACATAAGTGACAAAACAATGATTGCAACACATTGGCATACTTGGATCAATATGTTTCCAACAATCTCCCTCTTTGGTATTGATAGAAAACTAGTACCACCAACAATACCAAAAAGAAAATAATTCCTTGTATTGAAATCTCTCCCTCTATCAACATCTTTCATCTTTTGTATAGGTTACAAAATTCTATTTTGATCAACAGACAATCAACTCATCCTTATGACTCCCTCTTGATCACTTCCTCTTTCTAATATTCAGATATCCCTATTCAGTTCGTATATCTCCCTCAACACTATCTCCCTCTTACTAGGTAGATGTATTTCTTTTAATCAATTCTCTCTTCGTATAGTTAAATCATTAGGTACACTATCTCCCTTTGAGTAGATATTACATGTTTATTCCTTTCTATATTTCTTCTTCTTCTGTATTTCTCCCGTTTCTTCTTCTATTGCATTTATTTTCTATATTTTTTCCTCTTTGACAATAATGCCAAATACTTGTCATCTTAATATGTAGATATGAACATTTGCAGTTTCTCCCTTGGTAACCTAGCTTCTGAGTGATCTGCAACTCCATCTCTTTTATTACTTTAGGAAGCCCCTAAAGTAAGATCTATTGCATCAACACGCAACATATTTGAATCATCTCAATTGATGTAGGGCACTTCTCATGCTTCTTAAATATCCTTGGATAGGGGTATCACCCCTAGTTTACCTCTTAGATACTCATGATCATCCTTAGGTAATGCTTTTGTGAAGATATTAGCTATTTTCTCTTTTGTATTCACATATACCATCTTCGCCTCTTTGTCTTCAACTAACTCTCTCAATTAATGATATTTTATTAAAATGTTCTTATTTTTTTGTATGCATCATGGGATTCTTTGATATATTTATAGCACTTGTGTTATTAGAATAAAGTATCATAGTTTCAATGATTTCCTCCTTCATACCTTTGAGTAGTTGTTTGATCCATACAATTTTTGTACAATTTACTACAGTAGCAACATATGCAACAGTAACCAACCTTTTTCCTAATAAAAATACTCCTCCTCTAGTGCTTTTTTTTCATCAATATTTCGAGCCCAATCAACATCAGTGTAGGCTCTCAACTTAAACTTCTCAATTTTTTTCTAGTATAGACCATAGTTTCTATACCTTTCAAATATCTTATTATTCTCTTAATAGCCATCAAATGATTCTCCCTAAGATTAGCAGAGAATATTGCAACTATGTTAACATATAATACAATATCAGGTCTGCTATGCACTACATATTGTAATTTACAAATCATAGACCTATACAGTGTTTGATTCGCCTTACCTGAATCATCATTCTTTGATAATTTGTGTCACGTCACCATAGGTATGTTTATTGGCTTGGAATCTTCCAATCTAAATTTTTTTAGTATCGCCTTTACATATTTTGACTGAGTGATGTATATACCATATTTCATCTAATGTACTTGCAAACCCACAAAGAACTTGATCTCTCCAAACATAGATATCTCAAATTTTTTCTTTGTGTCATTTGCAAAAGCTTTACTTAAAGTATCCTAACATCCAAATATGATATCATAAAAAAAAAATTCAGATAGTAAAATACCTTTTCCTTTTTCTATCTTCAAGTACAGATTGATATTATCATCAGTCCCTTAAATCCAATCTTCACAAGATAATTGTGAAGCCTTTGATACCATGCTCTTGGTGCTTGATTCAAACCATATAAAGCTTTGTGTAGTCTAAATACCATGTGTTTTTTGTTAGCATAAAAAAATCCTTTTTTCTATTCTATATAGACCTCTTCTTCCAATATGCCATTTGGAAATGTAGATTTAACATTCATTTGATAAACTTTGAAACCTTTGGAGTAAGCAAGTAGAGTTCTTACTCCTTCCAATCTTGCAACAAGAGAAAATGTTTCTCCATAGTATATCCCTTCTTCTTGTACATACCCCTTACAAACTAATCTTTCCTTATTCCTTGTGGCTTCACCATTTTCATCTAACTTGTTTCTGTACACTCACTTGGTACCAATCACATTTTTATCTTGTGGTCTAGGAACTAGAGCCCATGTCTTATTCTTCTCAATCCGTTCAATCTCTTCTTTCACGGGATTACTCTAGTCCACATCTTCAAAGGTATATTTCACTATATTAGGCTCATGCATGCTAATAAAACATGTATCACTTCTCAACCTATTTCTTTTCATTGGTCTTGCATCTTAATCTCCAATAATTTGTGCAGTAGGATGGTGTCTTTTGACATACTTTGACAATCTTGGTTCTGCTCTATTTTCCTCATTAGGTCTATCAACTTTTGAATCAGTATGTACTTCTCTATCATGTAATTAGATATCTCTTTCATGTACACTAATCTCATAATCAGAATGTGCCTCAACTCCATTCTGCAACTTAGCACTTGACTATAGTTTAGTTCCTGAATGTAACTCAACATTCACTGTATGTGACTTGATAGTCACTAAAGCTTGTTATTGATTTGCAACTTGATTTACACCATCTTCATCCATAGGCATACCTTCATAAAATTATACAAATGATTTGTATTCCTCCGGTTTCTTCATAGGTTTAGCCTCATGTACTTTTGTATATTCATCAAATTTCACATTTGCACTTTTCACAACTTTAATAGTGTTAGTGTTTAAACACTTATAAGCTTTACTTCTTGTGGAATAGCCAAGGAATATAGTTGTTGAAAGCATGAATGCTGATAATATTCTTATGGGGGAGTATTGTAGAAACATGATTAGATCATTATCCTGATGATATATTACACTTGTATTTATCATTGATGTCAACATAACAGTTTTTTGTGGTATTTGATAGAAGAACAGTGGTAAAGATCAAGTTGGTATAGATAGATCATTGAGTAATTTCATTGGTGAGGTTAAAGGGAGATTATAATAAGTGTCTAGTATATGTAGCTAACCTTGGAAGCATAAGATATTAAGTGTAGAAGAATTTATGCAAGTTTTAGTGAAGATTGTTCTGAGATAGAGTTTATAGAGACATGTTCTGGTAAACTTGTTATATCTCTTAGCAAAGTTTTTATTCTAAGAAGTTGAAGATAAAGATGTGAATAAGACATGTTGAAGATGACATGGCTAAGCTCGCTCTTCATAATATTTCATGGACAAAAAGTTATTTGAGTTACAAGGCAAAAGATTAATGTTATCACTAAGTGTAACATGTTCTTAATGTGATCCTATAATAATTAATTGAGAAGGCGTAATAGTTGACTTAAGGAATTGTTTTATGGATTCAATATAAAGGAAGGAAATTTTCCTTTATCATGTATGGATAATAGTGAATGATTGTAAGTAGCACAAAGAGCAGAATGTAAAGTTAAGCAGAGCACAGTGAAGGTGAAGTAAGCTTTGTTGCTAAGGTTTTATTATGTGATCCAAAGTTTGATACTTGGATCCAAGGTTCGTGACCTAGTCTACAAGGTCTAACAATGATTGGTTTGGTTGACAAGACTGAGGAAACTAGTTGAAGCTCATTGCAGACAATTATTCTACAAGGAATAGTTGAGAGATTAGTTGGACAGTAAGTTCAATGGTCTTGCCCCATAAGTTGTTTGGATAGTGGGTATTTCTATCTTCCACAACTCCTAATAGGGATTCAAAGTATCCTAATAGGGACTCATATGTACTAAATGTTGTAATAGACTCCTCACAGGGTCCATCCTCTAATAAAGAATATTTATATTAGTAGATCATCTTGTGGACATCATTCCCACTGGGGTTTTCCCTCTAATCAAAGGTTTCCCTAGTTAACATATCTGGTATAATTTTATATGTGCATCTTGTTATGCTTTTTTATTACTTTTCTTGAATGATTAAGATTATTTAAGGTTGATAAATTTTTTAATTATTGGATAATTAATTCACCTCCCCCCCCCATCTTGGTGGACTATTGTTTATAACAATTGGTACTAGAGTATCAAGTCCTCGAAGATAAAGTTTAACAACTTTGGGAGATCCATGGAAAACATATTTGGGAAGGATAGTCAAAAGTTTGATTAAAAAAATTATGATAGTTGGAAGTAAAAGATGAAGACACATCTATTGTGTATGGTTCCAATATATTGGATCTTGACAAAATCAGCAAAAAATAATCATTTCTGAAAATGATATGGAAACTTGTACCTAGGAAGAGAGAGAACTTTTCATGTGCGACATGAGAGCTAGAGAAGTACTATTGTTTGCACTTCTTGAAATTGAGTACAACTAGGTAAAATTACTTGATACTTCTCATATGATTTGGAAAGATTTGGAAAATAGTTTTGAAGGTGATGAAGATTCTAAGAAATTAAGGTTACAAGGTTGGATTTGTGCATTACAAGATGCTAAAATGATGGAAGATGAATCTATAAAAACATATGTAGACAAGATATTAGAAATTCTTGCAGGTATAAGATCTCAAGGAGGAACCAAAGAAGATGATGAGGTGATCTAGAAGATATTAATTAGCTTAATGCCACCATTTAAGAAAGTAGTTCAAATGATATAGTTGTTGATATCTTGTATCAAAGATTTCACAAACGAGACATTGCTTAGGAGACTTGAAGCAGTTGAGAATGAACTTAGACAATCTAGAGAATTGACTAGAATAGAAATAGCTTATAGTTCCTTGAATATTTGACCTAGTTTATCAAGGAGCACAAGTGCTAGGAGAAACTTCGCTAGCAGTAGCAGATCAGATGAGGATAGAAAGATAGATGAAGGAGTAACCCTTCTGGTAAGAGGATAAAAAGGTGATAAGAAAATCTTTAAATGTTGGACTTACAATGAATTTGGTCATCATGCATCTAAGTGTCCTAAAAGAGAGAAAATGTTTAGAGGAAATTTCAGAACTAGAAGAGATAGGGAGTGTTAATATGCAAATGAAGAAGATTCAGATGAACAAGTAGTAAGTGCTAGTGATGATGAAATAGGATTTGTAGCAATTAAAGAAGAAAGTCCAAAAAAAATAGCTTTGGTACCATAGGTTGAAAATAAATATGATTGGATAATTGATAGTGGTTGTTCACATCATATGACTGGTGATATGAACAAGTTTGTTGACTCTAAAAGTCATGATGGAGGCATTGTCAGAGTTGGAAGCAATGTAGTGTGTCATGTTAAAGGCACTGTATCTATAACTCTTGATGGTAAAACTAACACTAAGGATGTATATTTTATTGATGGTTTGAAGCACAATCTTTTGAGTGTTGGACAACTAGTGGATAAAGGCTATTAGTTATATTTCACAAAGATGACATGCATGATCAGAGGCAAAGATGGAAAGGTAATTGGAATAGGAACTAGATGTACAGGTAATGTATTTCAGCTAAATCCTATTGAAATGACATGTTTGGTTGCAAAGGTAGGCAATAGTTGGTTATGGTATAAGAGATTTTGTCATATAAACTTTGACAACATTGTGAAGACTAGTAGTATGTTTGCAGTTAGAGATTTGCCTAAGATTTTTATGCCTACTACCATAATTTGCAAGGAGTGTGTATTGGCAAAGCATAATAGAACTTCTTTTCCCAACAAGAAGTTTACTATTACAAAAAATTAGAGATTTTACATACAGATCTTAGCGGTCCTATGAAGACTAAAGGATTCTATTGTGATAGGTATTTCATGATTTTAGTTGAAGATTTTTATAGAATGATGTGGGTTGCATTTCTTAAAGAAAAAAATTGAGGCATTTGACAAGTTCAAGAAATTCAAGAATAGAGTTGAGAATGAACTAGGTATGAAGATTAAATTGTTAAGATTAGATAGAGGAGGAGAGTTTATGTTAAGTGAGTTTAACACATTTTGTGATGCTAATGGAATCAAAAGATAGAATTTAGCTCCAAGAAGCCCTAAACAGAATGGCATAGTAGAGAGAAGAAAAAAGGCAGTAATAGAAGTAGCAAGAGCTATGTTTTCTGAGAATGATGTGCCCAAGATTTTTTGGAGAGGAGTTGTGAATACAATAGTCTACACTATGAACAAAATACAAGTTAGAAAAGATAAAAACAAGACCCCTTTTGAACTAAGGTTTGGTCACTCAACTACAGTTAAGTATTTCATAATTTTTGAGGGTAAATGTTATATCAAAAGAGATGATGATATTGGTAAGTTTGATGCTAGAAGTGATGAAGGTATGTTTCTTAGTTATTCATTGAAAAGTGAGGCTTATAGATGTTATAATCTAAGAACTAAGACTATTGTTGAGAGTGCAAATGTAAGAGTTGATGAGAAATTCAAGATACAAGAAATAGTAGTTGATTACAATTCAGATGATGATGTTGTTACTAAACCAAGGACTTATGAAGTATTCTTTGAGACTAACAAGGATTTGTAGAATGAAGGAGAGATAATGTAGGAAAAATGCTCAAAACCTTCAATAGATGTAAGAGTTGAGGTAACAACTCCTACTTTAGCTAAAAATATGACAATGAATCATACATCCCAGCAAATCATTAGAAGAAAATATAAAGGTGTAATCACAAGTAAGAATCAATGAAGAAATATGTTTGATATCTCATGTTGGACCAAAGAATGTAGATGACTCATGTAAAGATGACTATTGGAAGCAAGCTATGAAAGAAGAAATGGATCAAATAGTAAAGAATGAGATATGGGAATTGGTTTCTAGATCAGTAGACAAGAATGTGATAGGAACAAAATAGGTATTTAGGAAAAAGATGAATGAACAAGGTGAAGTTGTAAGAAATAAGGCAAGATTGGTATGTAAAGGTTACTCACAACAAGAAGGAATAGACTATGATAAAACATATGCTCCTATGGAAAGAATAGAAGTAGTAAGGTTATTCTTAGCATATACAACATATAAGAAATTCAAGGTGTATCAAATGGATGTCAAGTTAGCATTTTTGAATGGAGAAGTTGAAGAAGAGGTTACATAGAATAGCCTGAAGGTTGTTCTTTAACAGATGACAAGGGCATAGTATGCAGATTGAAGAAAGTATTGTATGGATTTAAGAAAGCACTCAAAAATTGGTATGCAAGGTTGGACAAGAATTTTACAAATCATGGATATAGCAAAGGTAGTATGGGAGATGGAAAGAGCACCATTGGTGGATCCTTCTTTCTTGGAGGAAGATTTGTTTCTTGGCTAAGCAAGAACCAGGACTATGTTTCACAAAGTACAATGGAAGTAGAATATGTTGCAGCAACAAACAATTGTAATAAAGTTATTTGGATGAAGCAGATGTTGAAAGATATAAGGATAGAATTGAGTGAATCTATTGTCATACATTGTGACAACACAAACACAATATATATGTCTAAGAATCTAGTGTTGCATTCTAAGACTAAGCACATTTCTATAAGGTATCACATGTTGAGAGAGAAAGTTGTAGAAGAAAAAATTAGATTGGAATATGTAAACACCAAAGAGAAGATTGCAAATATTTTCACTAAGCCTCTTCCCAAAGAGACTTTTAAGTATTTGTGAGTTATTCCCCTTCCTACATTAGAATAGATGATGCCTCTTGTATGGAGGAGTATGTATGATGGATAGAGTCATCTAGGACTCTTGTTGGATGTTGTTTTTAATAGTGTCTATGGGCACTTGAGTAGGTTAGAAACAGTTGTTATAGAGATTCATGATTATTGAAACCTTTGACATTGATGTCAATGGGGGAGAAGTACAACATGAAAAATAGTTGGGAAGAAGTACAGTAGGAGAAGTACAGATAAAAATTTGGTAGAAGTAATAGTTTGGAAAAAGTACAAAATGGAAAAATAGTTTGATTTAAAGCACATTAAGGTATAGCAATGGGGGAAGAATGATTAATGAAGAGAATTTGAAAAGAAAGGTTAACAGTCTTTTACAGTTGGTATTTTTGGAACTAGATGTTTTTTACCTATGTTTCCATCAATGTCAAAGGGGGAGATTTTTTAAAGCACAAATGTTGATGATATTCCTAATGGGTAGTATTGTAGAAACATGATTAGATCATTATCATGATGATATATTACATTCATGATTGTGTTTGTCATTAATGTCAACATAGCAATTTTTTGTGGTATCTGCTAGAAGAATAGCAGTAAAGATCAAGTTGGTATAGAATGATCCTTGAGTATTTTCACTAGAGAGGTTAAAGGGAGATTATATTAAGTGTCTAGTGTATGCAAATAACCTCAGAAGCATAAGATATTAAGTCTAGAAGAAGTTGTGCAAGTTTTGGTGAAAAATGTTCTGAGATAGAGTTTAAAGAGGCATGCTCTGGTAAACTTATTATATCTCTTAGCAGAGTTGTTATACTAAGAAGTTGAAGAAGACATGTTGGAGATGATGTGGCTAAGCTCGCTCATCATAATATTCCATGTATAGAAAGTTATTCAAGTTACAAGGTGAAAGATTAATGTTATTGCTAAGTGTAATGTGTTCTTAATGTGGTCCTATAATAATTAATTGAGAAGGTGTAACAAAAGACTTAGGGAATTGTTTTATGGATTCCATATATAGGAAGGACATTTTCCTTTATCATGTATGGATAAAAAGTGAATGATTGTAAGCAACACAAAGAGTGAAATTCAAAGTTAAGCAAAGCATAGCGAAGGTTAAGGAAATTTTGTTGTTGAGGTTTTATTGTGTGATCCAAAGTTTAATAGTTGGATTTGAGGTTTGTGACCTAGTCTACAAGGTCTAGCAGTGATTGGTCTAGTTGACAAGATTGAGGAAAGAAGTTTAAATTCAGTGTAGACAATTATTCTACAAGAAATAGTTGAGAGATCAGTTGGACAGTGAGTTTAGTGGTCTTTCCCTAGAAGCTATTTGGACAGTGGGTCCTTCTATCTTCCACAACTCCTAACAGGGATTCAAAGTCTCCTAATAGGGACTCATATTTAATAAATTTTGTAATAGACTCCTAATATGGTCCATCCTCTAACAATAAATATTTATATTAGTACATCATCCTGTGGGCATCATTCCCACTGAAGTTTTCCCTCTGATCAAGGGTTTATGTAGTTAACATATCTGATGTCATTATATTTGTGCATCTTGTTATAGTTGCTGATTACTTTGGTTGAATAGTTAAGATTATTTAAGGTTGATAAATGTTTTTAATTATTGGATAACTGATTCAAACCACCCCCCCCCCCCCCCCAATTATCTTGGTGGACTATTGTTTCTAACAATACCTTCTTCACTTTTTGCATCTAATTTACCATTTCTAAAATCTATGAGAATATAGCACTTGCTTCCAAATAACTTAAAATATTTTGCATTGGGTGAGTATCCATACCATAGCTCAAAAGGTGTTGAATGAGTACCTTTCTTGACTTGCACATGGTTCAAGGTATAGAGAAATGTACTTACAACCTCTCTCCAGTATTTCAAAGCAACATTTTCTCCATCATGAGTGTCCTAGCATAGTCCATTATAGATATGTTCCTCCTTTCAACAATTCCATTTTATAGAGGGGTTCTAGGGGTAGATGTATGTCTTTTGATTCTTCTATCATTACAAAACATCTTAAACTCATTTGATGTAAATTATCCTCCTCTTTTAGATCTCAAACATTTCAGACTTTTACCTATTTCCTGCTCTACTCTTTCTAAGTACCACTTAAACATTTGGAAAGAATCAGATTTCTATTTTAGAAACATAATTGTCATCATCCTAGAATAATCATCAATAAATATCATAATTTACTTATCACCTTTGTATATTTTCACATTAATTGGTCCACACAATTTAGTATGAACAATCTCCAAAATTCCTTTAGAGGTGTGAGTCTTATTCTTAAAATTAGACTTTGTCATTTTCCCTAATTGACATTTTTTGCAAATTATATTGTCAGTTTTTTTTAAGTTAGGAAAACCTCTGACTCTTCTCATGTTATTGATACTAACCAAGTTATCAAAATTAACATGACATAACCTCTTGTGCGATAACCATACATCATCAAATTCTACAACTAGACAAGTAGCATCATTCATATCAAGATAGAATATATTACCTCTAGTTTGATCACCTTTTCCCATTTTTTTCCATCAGTATCATATATCTTATAAGTTATCTTTTTCTCAAAATCAACCTTGCAACCTAAAATATTCAAATGTGACACATTCAACAAATTATAGTTAAGTCCTTTAACATAATAAGCATTGTCACATAAAATATTTTCTGTGAATTTGATAGAACCATTTCCTTTTATCAAATAGGGTGCATCATTACCAAACCTTACACTATTTTCATCATAATAATTGAAGGTAATGAACTTACTTTTATCTCCAGTCATGTGATTTGAACACCCACTATAAATGATCCATCTTTCATTGTTGTTCACACAATACACTAATGCAATCGGCTCATCCTCATCAAAATCATCCATCATTACAACATGCACTACTTCATCATTATGATCATCAGATATGTCTTTGGTTTCCTCTACTACAATGTAGCTAGACTTCTTTCCTTTGTCTTTATAATCTTTGTTGTCCTCATCTCTTCTACTTTTGTACTTGTCTCCACCTCTATAGTTCTTCTCTAGACATCTAGCGGTAATATGACCAATATCATTTGAATTAAAACACATGATAGGTAACTTACCTTTGAATTTTTATTTACCTCTATGAAATATCCTTTCTAGTAGTGCTTCAAGTTGTTATACATCCTCCTCATCTATATCACTGTCACTAGAAACATATTTTACCTTTTTCTTCTTCTTCTCATTAGATTCCTTTAATGATAGGTTAGCTTTGAAAGGATATTGAAATCATCTATCTTACTAGTTGATCCTCTTATAGCATTAACAACATCTTTTATTCTAGAGAAATATTGAGCAACATTCTCTTCTTCTTGGATCCACACATCATCAAACTTACCTCTAAGACTTTCAGATTTGGCTCTCAAAATATTTGCATCACCTCCATAGATGGTGTGAAGAGAATCCCACATCTTCTTTGCACTATTACAACCCTTGATGCCATCGAACTTAGCGTAACTAAGGGAAGAGACAATCTCCAATATTTCCTGATTGTGTTCTTTCTTCTTTTTGAAATCTTTAGCAGTTAGGGCTCAAGTAGGATCAACATGCTCATTGTCAATAGTAGATTGTGTATGGTCTCCAAGACCTCTTAGATGTAGCTTCATTAGACTTTTCCATGTAAAAAATTTGTCTCTATTAAGCTTGGGTACCTCTCTTTTTGACATCTTGATCTTTTTCTTCTAGTACCTTCAAACTAGTCCTCTTAAGCAAATGGCTTTGATACCAATTGTTGTAATTCTTTAGAATAACTTAGAGTGAGGTAGTGAATCAGTTATCCAAGGTCTAAATGTACAAATAAAATTTTTTACAGCTTATTGAACCCTTATCCATAAAACATATTCATGCATGCATCCATTAGATCATACAATTACTTAAACTTTGTAGGTTATTTTCAAATCAACTTTGCAGAAATGTAAGTATGAAACATAAAAAATTCAATTACACATTTGATAGAATGATTTTATGTGGAAACTCAATTTGGAAAAAACTTCTAGTAACATGCTACTCATTCTCACTCTTCTAAAGTGATTCCCTATGAAAAGCCAATCTTGTTAAAGGTTACAATACACATTGTTAATTTTGACCTAGTTAGAGGATTTCAAACACCCTGTTAGAAGTGAGCCTTGTTAGAGGAGTTTAGATCATTCACTTGGAATGTCACCTAGTTAAAGAATTTACAAATGACTATAAGGTCAACCTTAATCTAAAGGATTTACTCTAGACTGGTACATTGATTAGAAAGTAAGAGTAAGGCTTGACCTAATAACAAATTGTAATAATTTGACTTAGGCCAAAATTCACCTAAGACCAAGGAACTCAAACACAAGCATACAGTAGACCAATAGAGAGAGTATGATCAGAATGATGATATTCATTCAATATTCCAACTTGAGAGTACACTAGGAGTGCCTGCATACAAAGGCCTTAGAAGAGCTTCTAGAATGCATAGAAGTCAGCGTCATGATAAGTCATACAACCAGGCACATGTCCACCAGATATGGGTTATCCTCCATTAAGCATGGGATTAAGTGTGATGATGTGAGGATAAGCCTACAATGGTGTAGCATGCAAATCAGTGGTGTAGACAACATGTGCTAAATTAGGAGTGTGAATAATTGTGTTGTCAACATGACAACTTAGTGAATGATTAAAACTCTTGTGTTGTAGACACCATGTGCATAATTAGAGTTCATAACTCATGAGAGTACACAAAATCCTAAGTGTCTCACCTAAATAAATAATAAAATAATGAAAAATAATTAAATAATACATTAAGCTAAGTAAACTTAAGTAATTTTAATAAGTAAATACTTATTTACACCAACACCCCCTCAAGTGCAACTTAGGGGAATGCCCTTAAGCTTACAAAAACTAGGATGATATGCATGATGGGTCCTGGCTACTAGGCCATGTTAGGTACCCATGTACATAATGATATGCAATCTCTCATAAAGTAGAGAAAGAGGGAAAACCTCATGGGAAAAACCCTCTCCCAAAAAGAGAGATGAATAGAGATGTATGGATGGATGGAGTAATCAAGACCCCCCCATTATGACATACATCTAGTATATAAATAAGAGAATGATGAGAAGAGGAAGAGAGATAGGATAGCTCCCCCCCCCACCCCCCCCATTAGGAAGATACAATTCCCAAGGTACAAATGAGATGATTCTTCTATGTGTGGAAAGAATCCCATGGATAAGTGATGTCTCTAAAACTTGCTGAAGAAGTTGTCTCAAAGAATTGTCTATCTCTGCAACTGATGAAGAACCCTGCTACAATTGCTAACCATAAGTATCCACAATCACTTCAAATTGTAATGATTTATCATGTAGAGAATGAACAAGAGGGTCAGATGGAGTTCTCGTGACAATTGAAGAAGGTTTTTTTGCATCAAGAAGAAGAGGTAGATCATCAATAGCATCCCCCAAATCTACCACTGAACCTATACCTAGAAGACTGGATGTACCCTACTATGCTAGACCGATCACTATGGCTATGTATGCATGTGAACTGAACTATTGTAGTGACCTCTCACTACAACTATTGATAGAACCCCACATGTCTGAATCTATTGAAGCACCATCACTGGTGTCACTATCAGTTTCTACATGATATGATGTGCAGAGAGGATTAAAGGACAAGCTGGGTGAACTTTCATCAAAGTATACATCCTTCTCCACAATAATTTGATATGTCTCTAGATCTAGAAGTCTATATGCCTTCACACTGTCTTCATAACCAATGAAGGTACAAGGCCGAGATGATTGTGCCTTGCATCCCCTAGAAGATATCTTTACCCATGTAGGACAATGGAAGACTTTGAAGTGTGTCACAATAGGTTTTCTACCGCACCATGCCTCAAAAGGAGTCTTTTCATCTAAGGCTAGATGAGGAGAACGATTAAGAATGTGAGTGACACTAGAGATTGCATCGACTTCTAATGATGGATCTAGAGACTTGTCATGGATCATGCAACTTGCCATAGACTTAAGAGTTCAGATCCTCAAAGTTACAACATTTGTCTGATGCAAACTAAATGTTGGTAGAGTCTATGATCAATTCCCTCAAGCCTACAAAAGTCATTTAATCTTCTATTCACATACATGCTTCCATTTTCCATTCAGAGTACTTTTATGGCTTTCCTAGATTTACATTCTACATGAGTCTTGAAGGCTAGAAATTTTTCCAACACTTCATCCTTACTATGAAGAAATTAGACCCAAGTGAACCTTGAAAAGTCATCAACGAAAGTCAATATGTATCGACCATGGCTAAATGCAAAAGGACCTGTTAATACCATGTGAACCATCTATAGAACACCTAGTGCTCTTGAAGACTTCCCTCTATGTAACTTCCCCTCTGGATGCATATCCACTGAATCTATTGAACATTCACCCTTAGAAAAGTTGGTTTGAGGTAGACCTTTGACCATTCTATATGTGCAAAGTCGCTGAAGATAGAAAAAGTCAAGATGACCATACCGCTCATGCCATAATTGCATGTTTGAATTTTATTGTGATAACAAGGCCTTTGAAGGAAACTTGGGCACAAAATGGGAGAAAGAGTACAACCTTTTGTTATGATTCACTTTCCCCACTACAACCAAGGAGTCATCTTTAAGACTGTGCACTTTTACTAAGTCTAGAAGGAACTCAACTCTATGTCCATCTCTAAGGTGAGTGATTTGGTAGATTGATAGGAGATTTGAACTTAGGTTTGGAACATAGAGAACATCTCGAAACTCTCCATTTTCCATCTCCATGTTTCCTTTCTCTTCAACTTCCATTTTACTATCATCTCCCATGAAGATGTGTGGTACCTTGGACTACTTCATTGAAGAAATATCCTCCTTTGAAGAACCCATATGATATGAGGCACCTGAGTCAAATATCCATTCCTTTGAAGAATTTGAATTAGCCATGAGTGCTTGCCCTTTTCACTTTGAATCTGAAGAAAACCCTTTCTCCTTGTAAGCATTGGGCAATGGAACATTATGTCTCTTCATGATGTTGGTCAACTCATCAATCTTCTTAAGATAACACTCATGCTCTTCATGACCTAATTTCTTGCAATAAGTGCACTTCTTATTCTCCTTATTGTTGTCCCCTTTCTTGTTGGAATTTGAGGACTTTCCTTTTTTATTAGATTGTGGTGTTGTCTTTTTTGCATCCTCATATTTGTTCTTCCATTTCTTCTTACCCTTTCCTTTATTTGAATATTGTCCAGTTGAATTTTGAGAACCCTCATTGTTGGCCAGCAATGCTTTGGTCTGAGGTGATTTGAGAATCCCCATTGATTTCAACTTCTTTTCTTCATCATCCAACAGCTTAGCATAACCATCAAAAGTTAATTTCTTGTAGGCAAACCCTAAGGTAGTCTTTGAGGTGTTAATAGAATATACAAATGCAAAACACTCTGATGGCAGCTTGTTATGTATGAGATAGATCAATCTGTCATCTTTGATAGAACTCCCACAATTAGTAATCTTAGTCCTTAATTCATTCACCTTAATGATGAAATCATGTATTAAGTCATATGACTTAGGATCTAAGGAGACAAGCTCATCTTCAATGTTGAACACATCCTCTTCAGACACTTTACCATAAAGGTTTTCAAGGGTAGCCCAAGCTTCCTTGGATTTAGAAAACTTCTTGATTTGATACATGATCTTATCATCAACCCCCAAACATATATCACCTAGGAATTTCCTATCCATTACTACCCAAGCTAAAATACCACATGTTGATACATTATCACTTGCTAGTTTAGGAAGAGTACCATCTACATATTGTGAAACTCCATTATGCATTAAGTGATACCACATTTTTATGGACCATGTAGCATAGTTATGAGGAGTTAATTTAGGAAACTTAAAGTTTCCCATAATGTAGAAAATGAAAAAAAAAGTGTAGAAAAGAGAGAACACAACACCAAGAACACCCCCCCTTTCACTAAATCAAGAACCCCCCCCCCCCCAAAATAGATGTTGTGGGTACTTTATCAGTAGTGCAATTACAATGGGCCACTTGCCAATTTTGGCCTTCATGGACTTCTAATTTTTCTTATTACAACCTCTTAATAGATTAGAAATATGGAACTTTACAATGTGTTATAATTTTGAAGCATTACAAAGCAAAGAAAGGCCCTATTGCTGAAAGTGACACTTTTATCCACACAACACTACAATCTGATAGCAGATCTAGAAAGTAGACAAAAAATAGTGCAAATTCAAAAAATAAGAACCGTTTTTAAACTCCAAATGTGCCTATACAGAGTGTTTGAAGTTGCAAAATGTAGGATTATACAAGTATAGTCACCAAAAAATGCAAATTGTGAACAATCCATGCACCAGAACCAAAAAAGACCTGCACCATTGAAAATTTTAGAAAATTCTACCTAATTTCAAAAAAAATTGCACCTGATTTGAAGTCTAGATGTCTGAGTTATGGCCTCCCAAAGTTGGACTAAAAAATCAAAAATCAATTTGGAGAGGGATTGCACTAGCAAATGACAGGGTTAAATTTGATGATCATACGGTCATCGTAGTAGTTGTAATTTGTCCTATTTAGATGGTTAGATAGCCATCAATTTTAAGATAGTAAATTGATGATGTCAGCACACCTTAAGCCTCAGATGACATCAACAATGATGTCAACTGCTAATGTGGCAATTTTGTACCAATAAAATCAATATAATCAGGCTGAGTTGGCTACTGACTATTTGTGACATGGATCTGTTATTGCACTGTGCTAACTAATGAATACTTGATGCATGTCTATTGCTGGCCTTGTTGCATGGATGAAGTTTACAGCCTGTCACTATGAGTTGGTAGGTCTCTGCCGAATCAGTTATCAGAATATGGGCACTAGAGACTTCTTTCGTGGGGGTCGTAGTCATTTTACTGTCACTGGAGTTTTGTGCAAAGAAAATCCCATATTCGTGGGTTCTAAAACTTGAAGGTAGTTTGAATACCCCACACTATGGGTGGGCTATAAACAAGCCTGTCAGATTATGTGGAGGGCCTTGGCTAGGCTGGGAGTGGGTTATGCTCGCTGGTTTATTTCAGATTTCTTGCCTAGAATATTTACTTGGAATTCAGGTGATGTTAGTACGGGGGTCTCTTTGTCAAATTTTGGAGTACGATTTTTATAGAGTGTCAGAGATACGACCAAAATTGTAGAGGCTGAACAATGATTAAAATATGCCCATGCCTTAGTTAAGGCTGAATATTGAATGAACCCTCCAATTAAAATAATACCCTACAAAATTAAATAGAATAATTTTGAAATTGCAGAGCTAGGATCTAATAGGCCGGTTCTGCAAAATAATTTTCCAATTGACTGGGGAATAAAAAATCTGAAAATACCAAATTCAAAAATAAATTGCAAAGAATAAATAGATCTGAAAATGAAAATAATCAAATAGAATTAGTCCATACTTGAACTACAAATTAGGGCCTTCAAGTTTTGATTTGCAAAAAAAATTGCCTCACGATCAACTTTCACCCAACATAGGCAAATTTATAGTCGATCTTCACCAAATCGACACTCTGGACACAATGGTGAGGCTAGATCTGGCTCTAGACACTCCCAATTTCTAAAAATCTTTGAGATTTAGGTCGAGGTGTTGAAGCATGAATGGTCTCGAATGGCTGTGTATAGAATCTCCCTCAACTTTGATACCATGTAAGAATTTGGCTTAGGCCAAAATTCACTCAAGACCAAGGAACTCAAACACAAGCACACAGTCGACCAATAGAGAAAGTATGACCAAAATGATGATATTCATTCAATATGCCAACTTGAGAGTACACTAGGAGTGCCTATATATAAAGGCCTTAGGAGAGCTTCTAGAATGCATAGAAGTTAGCAACATGATAAGTCATACAACCAGGCACATGTCCACCAGATATGGTTTATCCTCTATTAAGCACGAAATTAAGTACGATGATGTGAGGATAAGCCTACAATGGTGTAGCATACAAATCAGTGGTGTCAAAAACATGTGCTAAATGACTAGTGTAGATAACTGTGTTGTCATCATGACAACTTAGTGAATGATGCAAAATCCTATGTTGTAGACACCATGTGCATAATTAGAGTTGCGTAACTCATGAGAGTACACAAACTCCTAAGTGTCTCACCTAAATAAATAATAAAATAATGCAAAATAATTAAATAATGCATTAACCTAAGTAAACTTAAGTAAGTGTAATAAGTAAATACTTATTTACACCAACACAAATTATGACTAACTTGTAGATTATAGATTTCTTTTTCAGTCCTCCATTTTGCTTGGCTTTCACACACTTCAACTTTGATAGCTTGTTCATCCTTCAAGCATTCATACTCTTAAGGCTTCTTTATTTGATTGCTAATAGTAGTCTCTTTTGTTTGGTCTCTGAATGAAGCAATACCTTAGACCTCTTATCTAACTTAGATTCTTGAATTTAATTGACCTACCTTGCTTCTGACTAGTCATCTCTATAAATAGAAAATTAAGATTTTTAATCGTCATCCTCTATTGTCTATTTTAGGGTTAGGTAGGATTAGGTAGGATTCAATGAATCTATCCATCTTTTCATTTTAGTCCCTTCAAGAAACTTCTCCTTAAATCCTCTTTGAATTCACCTCAATATAGTTTACCATAAATTCCATGCCACCAACTCATCATAGTTATCTTCCAAACACCTCACAAAATTCAAGAAAACAAAATAGTTAGCTTAGATTTGTCAAATCTATGATTTAACATGAATACTAGCACTCAACATCAATATGTTATCACTCAGCTTTCATATTGTTCTTCCACTGGTCTTCAACTAGATCACTTGGCAAACACTAAAGTTTACTGGTGCTCAGCATCAACTATACTTTACTTAGCTTACATTATATCACTCAGCATACACTTAACTTTGACTTTTCTTGGCTTCAATTTATTTTTTGCTCAGCTTGCACTAACTTTTCTCAGCACCTACTATCCACTGAGTCAAGCTTGGCAGGATCAATTCTTCTTGTTCTTCTAGACTTTGTCAGTGTATCCAACCTTTGCAACCTTAAGTAGATGATCAATGCACTATATCATCACAATCTTAACTGATCTTTGTACTCCTTTTTACATACCACAACGCAGCCTTTTCCCTAGGTTATTTTATTATCTCATTTGATCAAATCCTATTCATTAATCAAACAAATAATAGTACTCAAATCAACTAAGCTATTGTCTTACCAGCAAGTAGCAGGTTTGGCATTAGTGACAAAACAATGATTGAAATTCATTCTCATACTTGAATAATTCTATTTTCAACATAAATTTTGTGAGATATGAAAGACTTTAAGGTTTGTTACTCCTTTTTAAAGCTTTATATCTTTTTTTTGGAATGAAGAAAGATATGAAAAGTATAATGCATCAACTTTTTTTTTATGATTAACGTATAATGGGTGTACAATTTTGGGAGAGATGAAGAATAATATCTCTATTTTTGTTTGAATGGGTAGAATTATAGTTTGTGAACTCTACAAGTACTCTATGTGTTTCCAAGTACCCATATTGCTAAAAAGTTATATAGATTATTCCTTAGAGGGAGATGGGAAAACTTTCAATACACTATCTTGCCCAATATCCTCCCTCATTCTAGTTCAAACCACTTTGCAGTTTAGCTTAATATTATTGAGGATTAACTCCCAGAACAAAGTCCTTTCAATTTTGAAACAATTTGGGTGAGGAATGAAAACCTAATGAATACAATAGAACAGTAGTTGAAGGAAGCAGAGGTATCGAGATCAAGATTATATTGCTTGGTAACTAAGCTAAAGATGATCAAGAATAAATTGCTACTTTGGAACAAGAATCACTTTGGTAATAGTTTTGAAGCAAAAGAAAGGGTAGAGTAGGAAATTGAGGAGCCTAAAAGAGTAGTGATTGATAAAGGAATGGACATGAAACTCTATCTCAAAGAAAAGAAACTATTAGCTGGTTAGGAAGAAATCCTTGGTATGTTAGTTTGAGTTTCACTTAGTTTTGAGAATACTTCAATAATATCTACTTAACAAGGCCAACCACATGAAGGTGGAAGCTCATCTGACCTAACCCCCCCTCTCCCCCTAACATCAATCTAAATTTCCCATTATCATCTAATTACATACTTCACTCATTTATTTATCCATTTATGAACTATAACATTCAATCAATACAATCACATAACATTCATTAATATGATATAAAATTCATTAATACACAATACTAATCAAGACTTCATTAACAAAACAATATTCATTAACATGACATAAAAATCAATATTTATATGCAACATTCATTGATAATTACTTAAAACAATGTTCTTTCATTATCGAACAAAGTTTATCAAACAAGGTTTATCAAAGAGCATTTTTTAAAAATGATTTATTCTTTTTGTTTTTGTTAGCTCTCTTACGGTAAAGGCTAATAGGAGCATCAATATCTACCTCATTCTCCTCCTCTTGTGGCACATGTAATGTCAAATTATGATGCTTCCTCTTCTTTTGAGGAGCAGAAGGCTACTACACTAAAAGGGGCTCTGTTGCAATAACAAGTAAATGGGTTAAATTGGCATACTCTTTTTCTTTTCTTAACTATTACAAGTATTTGATTAACCAGTAGAACATAACATGCATTTTTATTACTTGACAATGCCACATCATGTATATTTTGATATGCCACCACCTCAACATGCTAAACACTTGGAACATGCTCCACTCCTTCACCATAATGTTCAACATGCTCTAAAATATTCAAAAAAAAGGTTACACATCAAATTGAAATTGAAGATGTTAAATTGTATTCATAATTTTGTAATTAATTTCCAACAAAAAATTAATACCTCCACCACTATGATTCACATCATGGCCTTCATCACATGCAGGTTTTGTGATAGGATCGAAAGGCTGCAGTGAAATGTTATGCGATCAATTTGTGTTGGAAACTAACACCAAACAAGAAATTTCTCAACTATTCAATTTGATTTAATTTTCATTTGACCAATTTACCTATTTCTCAATTGGTGCACCAAATTCTTGGATATGGCTTTTAGATTCTTGGTGTAGGCATGTAGCCATGACTTTATAGCTTTTCTTCAATGAATTTTTTTTATCTTCATCTGTGGGCTCTACTGAATATTGAGCCCTATATTTTTTGCTTAATATTGTTATTTTTTCATGTATTATTTGACTAAAAAAAATTGTTTGCAATATTATATTAAAAAAAATTTATATGAAATTCCATTGCTACTACTTACAAGTCAATACAAAAGATTCATATAGCCACCAGAGCCAAGTTTGTGTTGTCCAATCTTTTGTAGCCACTGTGTTTCCTATAGTCTACAAAAAATTTGAAACATGCTAGATTATATACTTAAAAATATCACTAATTAGTGCATGATTACATTCTACTTAATATTATCATGACATTCCTTCTTTTACCCTTTTTTGGTTCATTTGTAGAGCCAGGTAACCTTTTCTCTTTTGTATCTTCTATAATTTCATTTCACTCCATCAGTGGAATCATAGGAGGATGGTCATACTTTTGGTTATCCTTTAGACACCTTCTATATTGGTCCCTTAGAGTATTTATATGTTTGGATGCTCTTTTGAGAAGTAGGGAACTGTCAAAAATGTTGTTTCCAAAAAGGTCCTCAAAAGATGTAATGAGCTGATTTTTTAATTCCACACCCTATTCATTCCACCTTTTATAAATTGTTAGATCAATAACTTTAATATAGTGCAATAAATAGAATAAAAGAAAAATATTGTAGTAATGATATCAACCTACATACCTTTTACATATGGTGGGTCCAAATAGCCTTAATGTCATATCAAAAAGATGATTAAAGAAAACATTATTTCCTACAAAAATGTCATGGGATTATCAGTCTAAAATGAGTTATGTATAAATCAACTACAATTACACTTTAAATAATAACAATTTTGAAGCACCTGGAAGCTATCATAATTTTAATGGAAACATAGTTTTCTTGTTTAGCAATAATGTCCCCACAAATGAACTAGTACTTGTCACACGAGTTGCTCCAGGAAATGGATCAATTTTAGTAGTACTAGTCTTTGTTTCTCTATCAAATGAAGGTCTATCTATTAGTGCACAAAAACTAGATCCATGAGTATAAAATCCACTTGACAAAAAAAACAATGCATGATTAGCACATTACAAAAATAGGAAAACAAGGTTTTACTACTTGTACTTAACATAGTCGATGATATTTGCAAGCTCCTTCTTGTCAATAATGCACTCAACAATATTAGAGTGACGATCAAAGGAGGTGTCCACACTTCTTTATGAGCTGACGAATACATTTTTAGTAAAGACATTTGCAATGGATAAAGATCAAATGGGATACTAACTATAAGCATTTGAAAATAAAAGTTAAGTGTTAAAATGTTGATGAAAAGAAAAAGTGTTGCACCAGTTTCACTTTCAACATTAGATGTCCTATTTCAACACTGAGTAGGATGGGCTAAAAAATCAAACAAATATACCCATAATATTCATAAGATTACTAACAAAAACACAAGGACTAGGTTAGGTAAGATGACCAAGTGAAATCCATGTCATTCTTCTCTAAATACCTTTCATTTGTGAAATGGCTATAAATTTCTTACACAATCAATTTAAACATTTTAACAAAAGCTTAAGTGAATGATAAATTAGTAATTACCCAATATTATAAGATTCACATTTAACAGTTATATTTCATTTGAATATAGCAAGCATAGAATTAATCATTTATTTAAATAGGATAGAGAAGGAAAAATAGGTTAACATAGATAGGCAATACATTGTAGCTCAACCTGTAGTGTAATTTTGTTGATAATTTATCAAAAAAGGCACCAAATATACTAGTCAGTAGTAGAAGAAACATAAAATTAACATCAATTTATTTTCCACTACATTCAAAATGGTCCACCTACTAATGTCAACACACATAATCGACCTTTCTTGTGTACCTAACTTTGGAAACACATTAGTGCATTAAATAACTTTTGTTGGTCTTAATATATTGTTTGGTACCTACCCCTAATGTTACTTTTATATTATAATTTTAAATTTTTATGAGACATCTTATGCCTCTAATATTACTTTTATATTAGAATTACAAACTTTTATGAGACATCTTAAACCTATATTTCTTTACTTATGGTCACTTACAATATTGATGAAATCATATTAGATATATTCAAATTCTAAGGAATTCAAATTTAGGTCAGTTTGTTGACTCTATTAATTTTAACTCAAAATGAATTATTTTATTAAAATTAATAGAATAGGTGAAGTGGTATTTTTCAAAAAAATTAATAATAGTGATTGTTCTTGCAACAACAATCTAGATGTATCTAGAATTGGTTAAGATGTGTACATTATTCTTGTGACTTTTGAAGAATATTCTAAAGAGGGTTGAAAGAAGATAATATGTGATATGATATGAATTTCACTAGCCTGACATCTATTTTTAAAAAATGGGAATTTTCAATCAGTGAATTCTAAATTAAGATGATTATATTCTTTCGAAAAAGGAGGATTCAGATAGTGATATCCCTGAATTATCTTACAAAGTTACAATTTTTGGCTAAATTGTAAAGAAAAACTCCATTAGTGTCTTCAAATCTTGTTGGTGAACATGATGCTTTAATCCTCTTTTTATCTAATGTGAATCTTGTGTTACCACATTTTAAGAAAGAAAACATACCATGAATCATCATCCATGAATGTCTAATTAAATAGTAGCCTTTACTAAGGAACTAGAATGCATAAAGAATATTACAATGTCTGGAAACCCTATGTTTAATTTAGTAGATTACCATTGATTTAACTAGTGTAATCTTGCTATTGCATGGATCTGTTAACAGCAAATAAGTTCTTAGTTGAACTCAGTGGTCATAAGACTCTCACCTTTCATCATCAAGCACAACCTAAACTAGTTCAAATAGAGACCCAAGTATGGAATAGCACTGTCATAACTAAATTTTCCTTAAATAAACTCAATGGTATAATAGTACTATAATTTTTAGTAATGTTGTAAAGAGAAAGTGTTACTTACATGAAGGTTGTGCGCTACAATCCTCACCATTTTAACCACATGGTTTCTCAGGTGTCACAAAACACTGTAGAAGAACACATAATATTTTAGATCATGATCCATAAGATAATATAAAATATAAACATCTATTTAACTTTTATTATTGCTTAAGGTTAATTATTGCTTGCCTTCAAAGAATTGACTCTAAGTATTATTTATTCTTTCAATGATTTTGTCTCCTCGATTAGGTTTCTCTCAAGGATAATGTTAAGAATTTCATCACTGTATCTTTGTATGAGTTGGTGGGCCATGAATATGGGGTCAGCACCATGAGAAATGTGATCTAGAAATAAAACTCATGTTTCATATCGCATGTAGACACCTAAAATTGTCCAAATCACGTGTCTTGACCAATTTAATAAATATTTATTATTTATTTAATTCCCTTACCTTTAATTAAATAAATTTTACATTTATTTAATTATGTTCACTTTTTTTTTATTTAAACAAACTAAGGTTTATTTAAATCCTAACCCATCCCCTTTAATTAAGTACTTTGTTTACTTAATTAATTCTTGCCTAATCCCTCTTGGAATTAAATATTAAATTTAATCCTATTTGAGCACATGGCTCCTAACTTTAACCCTCACCTAACCTCACTTCCCTAACCTAACCCATCCTTCTAACCTAAGTCAATCCACTTTCCCATTAATTAATCCTATTTTCCCTTCTAATCACATCCTTAATCATTTGCACAATCCTAATCAAAGGATTAGCAAACCCTAGTCACATGTGACATGTGACTCTTACATCTCTTACAACTTTTTCCCCCTTCACATGTGAACCAAAGGTGTCTCACACATGTGTGAGAAACCTTGAGCCTCCAACTCTCTTACACATGTCATAGACATGTCACATCAAAGGTTGCTCACACATGTGTGAGCATCTTTCCCCCTTTGCATGGTCAAAACCCTAATCCACTTTGAGTCTACTTGGCCTCCACCTCATGGACACCTCATTAATCTTGAGAGATCCTAGCCCTCCATCTTGCATTTGATCTTAGCCATTCATTGCATCTCTTTTCCTATAAAAGGAGAGCCCTCTCCTCATTTTTAGGGGCACTATCTAGCTTATTGTTATGCTGCAAGATTTATGAACAACCACATCCCACAACAATGAAATTATCTACACTTGATGATTTCATGAGGTTTGCATATGTGCTATTTTGAATAGTTTAATGCTCTTTTTATTTCATGTTATCTTTATTTTACATTATTTTCTTTCATATTTTGAGGTTTGCATAATCATATAGGAATATGCATTAGTTGCTTAGTGTTTATTTCATTATTACATTTTTATGCAATACATTTTGGCATGCTTGGTGGGACCCACTTCACGGGTTCAAACTAACCATCTAATGTGTTTTTGAGTGTTTTGTGAGTTTTCAAGATCATAGGTTGAAGGCTTGCATTTGGAAATCAAATTTCATGGGGAGCCTCTAATCGAGCCATAAAGCCCACCATTGCATTTGGAGGACCTAAGGGAAGTTTTTTGACATAAAACACTTTATATTTTGCTTATTGCTTTATTTTCAAGTTCTAGGGTACATATGCATTAAATATTCGTTATTAGGAAAAATTTGAAAATTTTGAAAAAAAAAAACTCCCTTTTTGTTAATATATAAATTGTTTAAAGAAAGAACAAAACAAAAAAAGTGGAGGTCATTTTATTTTATTGTATTTGGGCGTTTTTGTTTTTCAAGAATTGTTCAAAATTGTTTGCGTTTATTTATATTTAAAAAAAAAAATTTAAAAATAAATAAATAAATAAAACAAAATAAACAAAATAAATTTTTTTTAATAAAAGTCATTTTTGTTTCTTTTTTGCAGGCTAGCGGTTCCTGCGAGCACCGCACCCGCGGTCGCTCCCTAGTGGCTTCCCCGACACCGTTGCCTCTCTATAAATCCATCGCCTGCTGCAACCACCGGCTGAACCACCGGCCACCTGCTTGCGAACGCCGTGACCTCTCGCACTCCTCCCTCTCTTGCAACCCACAACTCCTCCATCGTCACTTCCCGCCGCTCGGCTCGCAATCGCACCGCTCACCACGGCTAAAAACCCCTAAGCTTCACCAGCCTGCGGCACCTCTGCTCTGCCCCACTGCTGTTCACTGCGCGGCTAACCATCACCTCCCTTTCCTTGAAATTCTATCATCCCCGTCACCGCCTGCGAGCGGCCACTCCCCCTCTGCATTTATGCCGCAACTCGCGACCCTCTGCAAACCCAACAACCCTTCCTCCCGCACCTTCGGCCACTCCCAACACCTCCTCTTCTTGACGAAGACTTTCTACCGCCGCTGTCTACCCTCCCTCCCATCACAAATGCGGTCTCAACTCCTCCCACGCTGTTGCATCCCCTCTGCTCCTGCCATTCCTATGGCCTCCTCCTCGTTGCGCAATCACGGGCTGCAGCCACATTCTCCACTCATGGCATTTCTATATCCATGGCCTGTAATATCTTGTGACCACAGAACCAAAATTCAGCGTGCCACTTGCCACCCGCGAGCGTTGCCCTGCGGCTGCACCCCGCCACTTCCCCTCCTCTCTACGCTCAATGACTCTCTCTAGCGCTCGGTTTCACCGCACTCGATTTCAACACGCTTAGCTTCACCACCTTCTCCAATGCAGAAACCTCCACCCTAACCCCCACTCCGCTCCACTATGGACACCACCTCTCCATTCGGCCCTCGCCAAAACCCTAACCCATGGCCACACCCCCCCTCCCGTTGGCTGCCCCTTCGCCCCATTTTTAAAACAAAACAAAAATAGTTTTTATTTTATTTTATTTTTTAGAAAAAACAAAACATCAAAAAAAACAAATAAATAAATAAATAAATAACAAATAACAAACAAAAACTTTATTCCATTTCCCTTTTTGAATGGAGATAATAATGTTACAAACTTTTATTTTGTTATTTCACATTTAGTTTTTTTTTTTAAATAACATTTTTTTTTAATATCTCATGACTGTCTTTTTAAGCAAAAAAATGTTCAAAAAACTATAAAAAAATTTCTTGACATGTCCCTAACCGTCAATTTTTTTTTGCTTGTAGGTCGCTGATGTCAGCACTACATCAACAGTCCACATGCCCTTTTAGGCCATAAGGAGCAACCTTTGGTTTTTTTGCTCATAACTTGAGCATACGAGCTCCATTTTTGCAAAATGAAATATCACTAAAAATTTGATTTTGAGCTTGTCGTGATGGTGCTAGTTTTGCTAGATTCTGATGCTATTTATATCTCTCTTTTTCTTGTCAAAGACAAAACTTTGTACTAACTCTTTCATTGCAGGGTTTTCGCTGCCCTAACTTGTGTTTTTGCAGGGACATTTTCTCACTAACCATATTGCTTGCAGGTTTTGCCTTAATTTTATTTTGGGAATGAACTTGCATGATTAAACACTTGTCTTTGAATGCATGGTTAATTGAACAACATTTTTTCTTTGAAATGAATGATAACACAATCTTGCATGTCTAAGGATCGATGAAAATTGCACTCACATTTCAATTTGGTGCTTAAAATGAACAATCAATCAATCTTGAATGCATAACAGAATTGGTTCTTTCTTTGTCGAATTTGCTTATGCACACACTCGATTTACTTTATTGTTGATGAATTCACATTTTTCATTTATGTTGACGATGATTTCAAGTTGGAAAGAACATTGTATGTTATAATCACGAGTGTCTTCAAGTAGATTACATAACCTAAAGTTTCATTGGGAAAGAATGTGTGTCTTTTAAACCCCAAGACCACTTACGTATTCTCTCCCCTTGCACCTTTGGGCGATCTTGGGTGCATAAGAAATAAGTGGTCTTATTTTTCATTTCTTTTAGGAGGCCTTCTTGGGGATTTCATCACCCCTTCGGACGACCTCAACTCTAGCATTCTAGCGGAGCATAAAAATCGGGAGGTGAATCGAAAGACACCTCTCTTGGAAGCATAATATTGTCACTCTTGGCTAAGCCCCAAAGAACTTTATACCTTTGGGAAGTGAAGGAGGAGATTTGGGTTACCATCTCCCCCTGGATGTGTGGTAGTATTTTCTTTCATCTACAAATTTGGGCCTCACGTACCTTGCGTATATCGAGGACACCCTCTAGTTGATCCTTGTACATCCTAGTTGAAGCTTTGTAGGATTGTTGGTGTGTTTGATGTTCTTGAGTGTTTGAAACACACTTGCCTTGTACATATTTCCTTGTTTGATTTTGCATCTTAAAAAACTAAAAATCCAAAAAAATCATAAAACATAAAAACCCAAAAAAAAAATTTGTAAAAGTTCAAAAATCCAAAAAAAAAAAAACAAAAACAAGTCTTGGTGTAGGTCCTCTTAGTCAAGCTATCCACATCACTTCCACATCACATCTTCTTTCCATCCACATCATCGCCCTCACATATCTCTTGTCTTCATCATTCAAACCATTTCCTTAACATCTTAATCATCTCCATTTTTCCAAATCATTTCCTCATCATTCAATCTCATTCCTCATCTTCATCCTAGTCATGCTTCATAATCATCTAGCTTCAATTTCCTCCACCAATCTCATAATGCATTCTTAATGCAATCCTCCACACCATCATCCTTCTAATCTAGTCCCTTGTCAAATTCAATCATTTCTAATCAATTATTAATTCAATCCATTTACATATTCCTCCATAATCAATCTTGCTAATTTCATTCACCCCTTCTTCTAATTCAACTTTGCATCAAATCTTCTACTTTGGTCATAGGAGCATTGTTACGAAAATTGGACTTTAATTCAAATATCACATTCACTTGTTCACAATATCATAGGGTTTTTATCAAATCAAATCAAACCCTGATCCAATCAATATCCAATCAAATCAATATCAAATTCAATCAATATCAAGTCAAATCCAATTGAATCAAGTCAAAGTCCAAGGCTCCTATTCCTAAGTTCATATCAAATATTTTGTCACTCTCCTTCTAACATCTATGGATCTAAATTTTCTTAATCAAATGGTTGACAATCTTCAAAGACAATATGGAGTTGTATCTCTCGTTCAACCTACATATCAAATCCATCCTCAACACTTCATATCCAACTTTAATCCACCTCATGTTCATTATTCTTCTACCTTTGACAAGGGAAATCCACCTCACTATCCTTCAACTATATACGATTCCATTCATAGCCCACACACTTCCACAAAAACAAATGACCTTGCCATGGAAATGGAACAATTAAACTGTTATCTCTTAGCAAGTCAACAAAAAGAGGCCACATTTCATGCCATGTGTCCTCTTCCTCCATGTTTTGAAGATCATAGTCCTCATGTCCCATCCAACCCCAACCCTCCATGTAATCCCCTACCCATAGTTACACCTCCATGCAATTCCCTTCACAATCCTAAACCTCCAAAAACATCCTCCCCACCTCATAAGTGGTTTTTCACATCACTCTTGGCTAACTGTAAAGAACAAGATACAGTGAGCCAATCACCCACAGCGATACCCCCAATTCCCTCTCATGACCTTCATCCAAAGCATGACATTATAGATTCCTCTTCTCCTCTAGATCCAAGAATTTCTCCATCTCATTGTTCCCCTATCCCTCAAGATCCATTTATCCCTCCTAGTTTGTCTAATGATCCCCTTCCTAATCAAGATCAAGACATTCCATGTACCACCGATTCCATTCCATCTCATGAGTTAGCATCCATAGATCCTCCAATTCATGAAGAACTTCCTTCCATGCCATCCACTAATACTCCTCCATGTCAAGATCAAATCACCCTATCTCATGGTTCCAGTCCCTCCACTCCATTCAATGATCCTATTCCATCTCATGATCCATGCATTCCACTCCATAATCCTCTTCTAAGTCAAGATCAAAGCACCCCTTCATTTTATTTTCATGATCCCACTCCATCTCCAAATCCTATTATCCCTCATAATCCCCCTTGCAATCCTACTCCTCCACATGATCGTATCATGCCTATCCAATCCACTCATGAACCCCATCTACATGGACTTGCATCTTGTGTGGAAAATAATAAGTATCCCATTGAAGAACACATGGCTCAAGATGTTGGTACACCTTCCACAATTCCTCCTTCCAAACCTAAAGCTTCCCATCATTCATCTTCCAAGTCCATTCTAGGTCCTTTTATTCCATCCATTCTAGGTCCTTATGTTCCACTGCCAAACCATTCATCCCTTCCTTCCATTTTAGGTCCTTATATACATTCATCCACCATATCCATGTCTTCCACTTCATTCACTAATGCCCCTACTAAAGATCAACAACAGCACACATCCTTGAATTCCTTCCAACATTCACCATCCATACACTCTTCTTCATACACCCATACCATGGCCAATGGAAGCAAATTAAATGCTATAGAAAAAGAGCATAAAGCCAAATATCCACAAAAATCAAAGGATCAACATGTCCCTTCTAAAGGACATGTCCAACAAAAGAAAAATTTGATCCAAAACAAAATCAAAAGGCCACAAGGGCTAAAAATACAAAATGCAAAAATTTTCTGGATACCAAAGCTACTTAATGTAGCAATGAATCTCAAAGAAAGATTCCAAAAGGCATCCCAAATCCATTGTCACCTTCTTCCATTTTGGGTCCGTATATCCCAAAATCCAAACTTACCTATCCTCCACAATTCCCTCCTTTCCATCACCATTCAAGGTGTGTGCCAATGAAGATCTTTCTGATTCCTTCACAAGTCTTCCAATCTAGCATCCATCAACCATGTCTTTCTCCCACCCACACCACCCCCTTAATGTAGACCTTTTCATAAGTCATTGTCCTCCATTCCCTAGTCCAATTCATCCTTCTTTTCACTATCCTACCAACATCTAGGAGAAAATTGTAAAAATTCCTTGCAAATAAAAAGAAAATGAAAAGATATCAAGGGATAGTATCCATATAACTAGATGTTTGAATCCTCCCTTCATTCTCCTATCATGTCTCCATTGTCTTCCACTTCCGCTTGTCCATCTATTCACCTTTCCTCTTCCACTTGCACTCTATACCGGGGGCAAGTTCCATCCATACCAAACTTCCATACTTATTTTCCATGCTTCCATCTATCATTCATCATCCTTTTCCACTTCCATCTTTGATCTTAACTTTCACTTTCCTTTCACCCATCCATATCCCTTGCGCATTGTCCATCCATTTTCCTACATACTTCCATAATTCTTCCATATATTTGATCTTGACATGCTATCCATAACTTGCATCCCATAATCCTTTTCATGATTAGTTCATCCATTTTCCCTCCATACTCCTACATACTTCCATCCGTCGTTCATGTTTCCTTGATCTTGATTATCCCCTACATTTCCTCCATTTCATATCCCACATTTCATCCCTACCCTTCATATCATTATCCCTTTTTCATACCCTCCCTCCCATATCCCTTCTTCATTCCACTTTCATGCCCATGCTCGTGATCACTACTAGAGGCACAACAGCAATAAATGTTTATACATGCTTTGGAAGAACACATGCCTTCTCTTCCTCTACACACTCGCCTTCATTCTATCTTTCCATTTTTGCACATCCTTTCCCACCATTTTCCTATCCTTGGAATGGGGCATTTGGACTCCTTTGAAACATGGTCCTTGGTTCCGCATTTTCTGATACCATATCATTTGGCCCCTCATATCCTTTTACCATTCCTATCATCCACCACCTCACGTTGCTTCTCCTCCATTTTACCATGCCTTGACTCTCCCTTGTCATTTGTCTCATTCTATCTCACATTCATTCAATCAATTCATTTCTATCCATTCTATGGATTCATTCATACCACATTCATTCAATCTAATTCTTCCAATCACTTCAATCCAATGCATTCATCCTCTAACTCACTCAATTTACCCTTCTTCTAATCCTTTCACATGAAATCAATTTATATTCTACTCTCATCATTCTTCATCCTATCAACATCTATTCTTCCAATCTCATCCACGTTCATTCTTCTATCCACCATAAAAAGCAAAAAATCAAAAAAAAAGTCTCACTATGCAATCAATACTAATCCAATCAATCTAATCTTGCAATCTTGTACATCAATCCTTAATCAATTCATCCATTTGACCTAATCAGCTAATAATCCATTAATCATATTCAAACATCATTATCATGGGATGAATCCTTCCCAATCCTTGGATGTGCACTATGCGTATCATTAGCTTTGCCATCCTTAATCAATCATTATCAATCAATCCATTAATGGGTTTTCAGCTTGACTAGGGGCAAAAAAATTTCTTTTCTTTTGGTTTTTCATGCACGATTGCTTGTTACTTGTCTGCATTAGTACTTTTTGCATTTATCATGGTCTTTGCATCCTATTGTCCCAGGAATCATGGTCTTCTATATCATGGTTTCATAAGGCATATGGTTGTATTAGACACCTTTTTCACGTACTTAACACATTGTCATCTTGGTTCCTCATACCTTTGTGCATAGTGTTAAATACAAGATCAAAATTAGGTTGTTCACACCATTGCAACATAGCTTTATCACTCTTTTCATTTTCCCCTCCATTCCATTTCGAGAGAACATTCATGTTCTCCTAACCCGCATGTCCTCTCGAGGGGGCATACCCTTCCACCCTCGTCATCCTTCCTCATCCTTTCATGACTAGGGCATCAGGCTACTAGTCTTATCCTCCTAGCCACTATATTTTATTCTTCTTTGATATAACATTACTAATGCTATATCAAAGAGGGGCAAAATGTAGACACCTAAAATTGTCCAAATCACGTGTCTTGACCAATTAAATAAATATTTATTATTTATTTAATTCCCTTACCTTTAATTAAATAAATTTTACATTTATTTAATTATGTTCACCTTTTCTTGATTTAAACAAACTAAGGTTTATTTAAATCCTAACACATCCCCTTTAATTAAGTACTTTATTTACTTAATTAATCCTTGGCTAATCCCTCTTGGAATTAAATATTAAATTTAATCCTATTTGAGCACATGGCTCCTAACTTTAGCCCTCACCTAACCTCACTTCCCTAACCTAACCCATCCTTCTAACCTAGGTCAATCCACTTTCCCATTAATTAATCCTAGTTTCCATTCTAATCACATCTTTAATCATTTGCACAATCCTAATCAAAGGATTAGCAAACCCTAGTCACATGTGACATGTGACTCTTATATCTCTTACAACTTTTTCCCCCTTCACATGTGAACCAAAGGTGTCTCACACATGTGTGAGAAACCTTGAGCCTCCAACTCTCTTACACATGTCATAGACATGTCACATCAAAGGTTGCTCACACATGTGTGAGCATCTTGCCCCCTTTGCATGGTCAAAACCCTAATCCACTTGGAGTCTACTTGGCCTCCACCTCACGGACACCTCATTAATTTTGAGAGATCCTAACCCTCCATCTTGCATTTGATCTTAGCCATTCCTTGCATCTCTTTTCCTATAAAAGGAGAGCCCTCTCCTCATTTTAAGGGGCACTATCTAGCCTATTGTTATGCTGCAGGATTTATGAACAACCACGTCCCACAACAATGAAATTATGTACACTTGATGATTTCATGAGGTTTGTATATGTGCTATTTTGAATAGTTTAATGCTCTTTTTCTTTCATGTTATCTTTATTTTACATTATTTTCTTGCATATTTTGAGGTTTGCATAATCATATAGGAATATGCATTAGTTGCTTAGTGTTTATTTCATTATTACATTTTTATGCAATACATCGCATTTGATCTGCTATCATTTTTGCTTTTCCCTATCAATAAGTATAAAGTTGTGACATCAATATTAGTCAAATTGCATCAAAATAACTCCAAATCCATAAATAAAAAGAACATAATAATATGACATTTTTTTCTATATAATTTATACAATTACAACAATTAAGGTTTACTTTCACTAAAGAAGGTGTGTGAGATGGTACACCCCCGCCTATGCATTGTGGTGTATACATGTTGCACTGTGAAAAAGATTAGTAATTTTTAGTAATCAGAAACAAAATGAAGGTAATAGACTTACCAAAAAACATTATTAATAAAATAGTAGATTGTATATTGGAGTCAATATTAATTGGAGGTAATTTATTTAAATGTTATACTTACTAGTCCCATGATAGGAAAATTTTTTGTATCTACTTGATTCAAATTTTAATCTATCAGAAGCTCTTCCCCTGTACTTATTGAATTTATCACACATACAAAAACATGATTTCCCTTGTGTGCCTTGAATATACAATTTGGCCACTTATTAGTTGACATAGGTTGAGAACTATTTATAAATCCTACAATATTCCCTGTTACTTTTGGCCTTCCATCAATATACATATCCAACCTTTTACTTTGATCATTTTCTTTGCATTGTATATAATTTGGTGACAATACATACCTACACATACTTTTTTTCTATTGTACAATCAGCATCCAATTGTTGTAATTGTAACAAGGTCCTACATACTCCATCAATTCAACAACTTTATTGTAACATACCTTTATGTCATCCATGGAAAATAGGACCAAACCATGTAATGAATATGGAGCTATGCAATATATCCTTTTGTTATAAAAAAAAATAGTGTTAACTAGAGGTAGTTCCTTGGGTACCCTTTCTTTCTAAAGATGTGTGTACCTTAAGAAAACCCTCTTATCGCCTTTTCTTTCATTATCATAAGAACATGACCTCACCTCAACAAGAAAAAATTTCATTTGTTTACTGAATTTTTTTCTAATCTTTTGACCTCTAGTTGATCTCCCTATTTTAGACCTACTAGATGTCTCACTTTTGTGTTCTATTCCTGCACTTTCCTCACTCAAGGAAGATAGATTAGAAAAATACCTATTTAGTGATACATGTAATCCATAAAATAAGAGACATAATTGAACTAAAGTTGATGTTAATGGTAAAGAGAAGATATGCAAATAAAAAAATATATCTATAGGGTCTATTGACTTATACTTGTCGATCCATGTGACTTAGCAAGATCCGTGTCAAAGGCATTAAAAAGCCTACATATGTCAATCATTTATCTTAAGCTAGCCAAAAATTTGGCCTACTTAATGTGTATATCTACAAAAATATTGGACATGTTGCACTTAATGTTTATATCTGTACATATGGTTTTGAAATAAAAATTTGGTCACCTCACTCATCAAATTCACCCATATTATAATCAATGAAAATTTGTCCACTTACAATGCTCTATATACTACAAATTACATAGAAGACAAAAATTACATGATGCATTCATCGAAATCATTGTATATTTTATAATTCCATATCTCTACTTTATGTGTGGTAGCTATGCAATATCATTGTATATACTCTATCATAGTACAGTTCAACACATAATAACTTAATTAAAAAAACATACAAGTCAAACAATTTTCTATAAATAAATCATGACCCCATCATACTTTACATTGATCATACATTGACATACATTTCATTGATCATGTCATTGATCATCATCTTCATCCATGTCATCATCATCATCACCATAATCATACTTGTTACTTTGATCATTGTCATCACCACCACCATCTTCATCACCATCATCATCATCATCATCATCATCACCATTATCATGACCATCATCATCATGATCATCATCACCGTCTTCATCAGCATGATCATAATTGTTGTCATCGTCGTCATCATCATCATCATCACCATCATCGTCAACATCACCAAAATCATATTCTTCTTCATCATCATCATCATTTTGTAACAGTCGTTCATGATCATCATTTACTTCATGTTTTGATTCTTCAGTATCTTCTTCTTCCATCACATTATACTTTACCAACCTTCCTCTTGGATCATGTCTAACAAAAAATGACCAACCCATTTTTTGTGTGCCAAGGTAAAACACTTGCTCACATTGGGTTGATAGAACATAGGGCTCATCTCCAACTAGCTCAAATGACCTTGTATTAATCATTTAAAATCCACTATCATATTCAATAATAGTCCCATTAGGATCATTTCAATTTAGTTGTAACCTGTACCATTTAAAGACAGATAGAACTAATTTGAATGAATTAAACTTGTACTCAAGTATATCATCCAAAATGATTTAGTATCAATTTTCAAATTTTTGAGGATGTATGTCATTTCTAGATGAAATATTGGTGACCTCGAAGACTGCACTTATCCTAGAATCACAAGTTTTTTTCATTTCATCTAAATTTTTTATGCAAAATTTAAGGCCATGGTAGTACATAACTTTGTGTTGTTTGATCTACAATTATTGAAACATGTCAAGATTATTTGTATCAATTTGTGAGTTGATATTAAACTTATGGGTAATGATTACTAATCTTCTATGTACATTTCTATCACTTAAGTGTTATGCTAGATCAAGTACCATTGGTGTAACATTGGGATCTCTATTACAATGAGCTTCTTTAACCAATGATGCAACACCATGCCATGTTAATGGTCAACCATTTTCTTAAGACTATTGAATCCATATAATTATCCAATCAAGATTGTTTACAATATATAAATGTAGTGCATCCCACTCACAACCAACTATAAAGAAAACAACTAGACTAATTAGAAACAACTTATATTGATGATGAATGAGAATTAATTAACTATAATAACATCTTATAATTACCTCTCACTTTTCTCAATATACCTTTCCCCATTAAGTACTTCCCTTTGAATCTATTAATGGAGTTGGAATCCCAAATGTGATCGACATGGAGCTTTGATGCAGACTTGGGAAGATATTCACTAATGTACACCATGGTCTAGTATACCATATATCCCTCTACCATAGAACCCTCAAGATTTTCTCTTTTTCAAGACAAGCCATTCATAAATTTCAAGTGCCCCTCAACCATCTATATTGACCTATTTCGTACAAGTCCACACAATTCAATCTCCTCAACTTGATGTATGAGGTAGTGTTTTTGAGCATTGAAAAAAGTTGAAGGTAGACACTTTTGGATTTCACAAATTAGCTGTGGAATATTTCTCTTCCAATATTTTATATCTTTTTATCAATTTCTTTAGATGATAACCACCTAAAAGAGATTCAACATGCAAGAACGTATAAATTATATTTCAAGTAAAAATATAAATAGATTACATAAAAAGTAAAGCAAGTCATAAATATAATATTTGTGCAAAAAATCTAAGAAATAACACTTCTAACCTCATGTACTTTTCAAGATCATATATAACATGTTTAATACTATTATTAAACTAGTGTGGGAGAGATAGAGGTAGGATGTATTGAAATCATTAAAAAAAGATCATTTTAATATATTATGAAATAATACAATAGGTAGTACATGAAATTTTACAAATATATTATAAATAAAGAACATGACTTACCTTGACGAAGGTATGTCAATCATGTGTTTTCAACCCTTGCCCAAAATCACCTTTCTTTGATACAAGACTACTTATATTTGCATCAAATCCTATGAAATTTTTTGTTTTTTATGACTTCTTTTAATGCATCACTTTGTTGCTCCATTAATAACCAAGGAAGGGTACTCATATTTATGTGGCCTCTAATGCTATTTGATTAAATAAAATATTTTAGTTCATGAATGTTATTACAAATTTTTGCAATTTTTTCTCTATCACACCTTTCATCCAATATTTTCCATAGTGTCTTTGTTACATTCTTTCCAATATGCATAACATCAAACAAATGCACAATTGAGAGATCCGTGTAGTATGGTAACCTACTAAATTGAGTAGGATAACTTGTTATTCCTCTACAAAGTTGTTCATTGATTCCTTTACAACCTTCACAAGCATCAATCACATCATTACTAAATAAAATAAAATATCAAAATATAAATTTTATACTTCAGACCACAAACTGAACATTACCTCGATGATTTAGTCGATCATATTCCAACTTCTATAGATGAGGTGTTATTCTTTGTGGCCTTGATGTTGTCTCTTCTTTCCCATTAAAAAGATTTTTTTCAATAATTTGATACTTATGATTATTGTGGAGAAAGTGCCTAAACTCATTGAACACCTACTTTCCTAAACTTCTTAAATGACGAGATTTCATTTTCGAACCACAAACTAGACATGAAAATTTTCCCTTTGTCTGAAGATCTAAAATATCATGTACAATTATCATGTACAACTTAAGAATACAAAAATAATGTGTAAGCACTATAACAGACCAAAAATATGTGACCTTAACAATATAACATACCGCAAAAATGAGTTAACCTAGGGGCACCATGTATTGTCCATACAAGCATTGCCTGGATTTGAAATTATCTTTTTCCTATTTGTCTAGAGATGTCATACATAGTGACCCCATTTCATAACTTGAACAACTCGTTAATAAGGGGCTTAATATACATATCCATATCTTTAACTTGGTACTTACCTAGTAATTGAATAAATAAAAATATTACATAATTATTATGACCATTTTGATGCATTGTTTATAAATTAATTTAGACAACTATTAATTGAAAAAATACCTAGTATAATCATTGACAATAATATACGGTCCCTCTTTATGGATATCCAAGGAGGAATGGTATTATTAATAACAAAAACATGCCACACTAAGTAAACAAATCTCATATCTCCAAATGAGTTGACACCGTTCGCTGCCAATGAAAGCTTGAGATTATGAGGTTCTTCTTTAAACTGTGGCCATATTTTTTCTATCCCTTTAAATGCAAAACCATCCACAAATATTCACATAATACCATCTTGACTTCTATTGTGTGCATTGTGATCTATTTAAATTGTGCCAAACTAGTGCACCTAAATAATCATACAAGATGTGGAATAATGGGAATGTACCAAAGAACTTTGTGAGGCACCTTTTTTGTTATTTGATTTGACTAATATCTACTAATATGACAATCTAGCCATTCTATTGCAACTTCATATTTTTTATGACATAGAAAGTGATCATTGGGACATGCATGTATTACCTGATACTTCATTCCAATTTTATTCATAATGGTTGATAATTCTTGGTATGAATGAGGCTGAATATTTAATAATGGTAACCAAAACTCACCTATCAAAAGGGATTTTTTTAGTGGCAAATATTCGCCAAATGGCTATTTGACCTCTTTGGGAAATCGCAATTTGGCGAATAAAACCTACATACGGGGTCAAATGGGTCACCAAGATATTAAATTATTTGTGTCCAAATCCCAAGCTAATCGCTGATTAGTTTACTCATAATTGGCTCCAAATCCTGGTTCAATCTCCAATATAATATACATTTAGGACATATTTATTTTAAACTATTCGCCAGCCTTTACCTAATTTCTTCTTATTGGATAATGTCATTTCGTCATTACAATAAAATAATATATTCCCTAGGGCCGAGCATCGCCTACTATTTTATCGACAGATGTCTCCAACTACCCTAGTTTAGCCAACTATTTTATATTTTTCACTTTGGGACATGTGTCTTGATTTTGGGAAGATTTAGAGTTTATGTTATAACACTTAAAATTAGGCCCGAAATAGAGTTTAGGCCATTGATCTATCTAAGATCTTATATCAACGGTCTACATCAATTTCTAAATCCTTTCATAATAACAATGATAACATGAAAAGTGACCTTGACCAAGTTGGCAATAAGAAATGACATGTTATTAATTTAATCTTAATGGAATGATAGACTACAAGTACATTGGGGATTGTACACTTGGCATATGGGTCATGGCTCACCTGTGACTCTATAAATTTACTATAAAATTAAATAATCTCTCTATAGAAACTAACAAATTAGCCAACTATATTAATATTTTACGTAATATAAAACAATTAATTCACCTATTACATTCCAAAAATGTTTATGACTGAAAAAAATCGCCTACATTTATTTTCATGCAAAAAAAAAAATTAATTCGTCACAGTTATTATTAAATTTTGATATGGAAAGGAAATTTTTGCCAATAGAAAATAATTTTTTGCCTTGCTTTGAATAGAAAAATCACCCTCGATATGAAAATTTTCCTTCGTATTGAATGTTGAATTCGCTTGCATTTTACATATTTTTCTAGGGAGGGGTTTCTTAAAGTTATACCTGCCTATCAACCTACAACAAAAAATATGAATTGTTAATATAATGAATAATAATGGTATGCTAACATTGAAGATGACAAAAATGACATACCTTAGTGTATGTGACATCACTACATTAGATAAACCATTCATAACTTTCAATATCACCAACAACACTATAGTAGAGAGAAGAGTTGTTTGGGAGCCTTCGTATAGTTGCTCATGTATATTCTCAAGTATAGGTATATCAAGACCATCTTCATCATCATTATCAGACATGCTAGTACCATCATCATGAGCATCTTCATTAGTTGTGTCAATTCCATCTTCTTTAATCATGTCCTTTGGAACATTATCATCTTCTTCCATGGGAGTGTTATCCTCAACTTAGATATTCACACCTCCATGTTCTTTTAGTTAGAAATCCACATTCACCAATTGATGAAAATTGTGGCCCTTTTCAATGTGATCATGTTGCCTACAATGACTCTAGGCTATTGTGATTAGAATTCTTTGATTTTTTAAGTCCTTACACTTTTTGTAAGAACAATTACATTTATCAACTTTTCTTTGGAATAGAGACCATAACCTAGCAATTGTCTCATTATTTTGTTATGGGTTCATATTGTCAGGTGCTGTCTTTCTTCACAGGAAAATATATCTGCAAAATTATTGGACATGTTGTACTTAATGTTTATATTTGCACATATGGTTTTGAAAGAAAAATTTGGTGTAATTAATGTGTATATCTGCAAAAAGATTGGACATGTTTTACTTAATGTTTATATCTGTACATATGGTTTTGAAAGAAAAATTTGGTCTAATTAATGTGTGTATCTATAAAAATATTGGACATATTTTTACTTAATGTTTATATTCGTACATATGGTTTTGAAAGAAAAAATTGGTCACCTCACTCAAATTTACCCATATTATAATCAATGAAAAGTTGTCCACTTACATAAAATTAAAGATTTATTGTTAAAGAACTTGGCAAGGAAGCAAGGAAAAAAGTTAGAAGAAGCCAAAGATTTCATTACAAGTATCACCTCCCACAATTGAATCATAGAAACAAAAAGAAAGAATTTGTAGAAATGCAAGATGGAGAAGCAAAAGAGTTGGACAAGGTTCCAATAAACTCAAAATTGTTAAATCTTCCAAAAAAATGGAATTATTATATGTTCAATGTACAAAAAGCCAAAGTGGAGAAGTGGTGTAGGTGCCCAAGGTCCTAAACAAGATGTCAAACATTGAATTTTGGATAGGTTATGTGATTAATAAGTGTCCAAGTTGACACATGGCAATAAGCCAATCTCAAGCATCCTAGAATGCATTTTAAGCAAATTTCTTGCATGTTGTAATAAGGCCTATGGCCAAGTTGTAGGTCAGTCAATATTGGTCAATGCTATTGACCAAAAATCTTCAATTTTCTTGCATGATTTATCAAGTTTTGGTATTCATTTGAAGTAATTTTTTTGGAAATATTCAAAAGTTGTAAAAATTGTCAAAAAGTTGTCTTGCAAATTTTCTTGCAATTTTGGAAGGTCAACAATCATAGTTGTGTTTTGATCAAAAGAGTAGAGGTGAATATGTAAGGTCAAGAGTCTTGGCATATAAATTGAATGTTCTTCAACCTAGGAATGTTTTTGATTTTGTGATGTATGAAATTTGAAACAATAAAAAAAAATTTGGTTGGAAAATAAGTGTAGACAACAAGTACTATTTTGCCAAGTAATCAGAGGAATGAAGTTGCAGAAGAGGTTCATAATGAAAAGAATATGGTGATGGGTCAATGCAAGACCACAAACAATATAGAATTGGAGTCTCTTAATGCAAAGGCAATGAGTTATCCATGGACAATAAGCACAATTGAAGTGCAAAAAAATCAAGTGAAAACAGTAAGGTTTAAGTTGTTGAATTGGATGAAGCCATCATTTTTGGCAATTGGTATGTTGAACAATCAAAGTATTGTATTTATGTCACCAAGGAAAATTAAACCTTTTGTAAAGATAAAAAAAGATTGGTTCATGTGGAGTAACTTATTTACTATTATTTTACTCTTGTTCATATACATGTCAAATATCTACTCACTACTACATACTACCCAACCAAAAATGATACAGGGACTTGAAGACTAGTTTTCAGAGGCAAGTGAAATAGGGAGAAGTTGACTTCTAGAATATTTTTCTCCATCTTAAACTTATAAGGAATCTTAAATAAAATATTTCATTTTTAGAACAAGGAAAAGAATCGAGAACCTAGAATACAATGACTACAGGCTAATGAAGAAGTGATCAACAAATAAGTCTAGAGTTAGTACACCTCCACCTTGTCCAACTTCTTCTAAACTATATATATATAATGGAAAGCCATACCTGCAAGTAACAAGACCATAGATTGAATAATCATGGCACTATTCAACATAACTATAAAAAGAAAGTTAAGCATATCATTGAGGAAATTGAAACAATTATGAAGTGATCATTGTTGGTAAGTTGGACAAAAGAACTAATGGTATAAGACTTTTTATGTAGAATATAAAAAATAAAATACAATGGTAGACTAAAGTGGATTCAAAATTATTATAAACAAGATTCGTTAGGCATTTAATTAAGAAAAATAACTTAGATTTTCTTTATTTTAATTCTTTAATGAGAATAGATTCATTAATTAAACAACACCATAAGAACCTACAACCATGACTAGCTTATCTATATCTATGAATAACTTAATTTGTATTATGTAAATCCTAAACCTAAACCATGACAAACCTAAATTAGACACTCGTATCAAACAACAACACTCAAAAAGTGAGCCATGAGCACTCTACAATTACTATAAAATATTATTACATACTATGAATGGTAACTGCTCATTCATTTTGTCTTGTATGGGCATAATAGAACCATGTCTTAGTTAAATTATTACTTCTTACATTTAGTGTAAATAGAAAGAATAGTTATAACATAGTTTCTCAATACATTAGGCAACACCCAATAGTTTCTTGATATCTTCTTGCAAACATAAGGTTACATATATTAGTCATTATTCCTATAAGATGTCTCACCAAACAAATAAAACAAGTTTGAAAAAATTGTAAGTGAAATTTTCATAGAACAAATGACAAAATAGAAAAATATGATTTTCAAGTACCTCAATCTTCAACAAAGATGTTGTGGGTGCATATCTATCAACTACATTTCCATCATTGTCAACCAAAAACTTAGTGAAGTTCCATTTTATGCTATCGGTAAAAAATCCTCCTTTGATTGATTTCAAGAACTTGTAAATAGGGTTTGCATTACCACCATTGATCTTGACCTACATCATCAAATTCTAATACAAAGACAAAAGATAAAATGTAATAACTTTGTTTACTAGTTAAATGAAACTTGAAAAAAAAAATCAATAGTTTTAAAATAACACTGCCCCTAAAATATCTAGTAAAGATATCTAATAAGCAATCAAAATATAGCTAATATGCTAACCTTTCCAAAAATGGGAAACTCTGCTATAAAGCAAGTACATGTCACCTCTACAATCTCCTCGTTATCACCTATTTCTTGTACATGATTTATTTTGTTCTTGTACTACATTTATTTATTTTATTCACTTAAAGGATGTATAAGTTTAGTTCTATCTTCCATTATTTTATAGCAATATATAGATCAGTGTAGTTTTAGAACAGTATATGGATGAGTATCCAAAGTAGGTTCCAGCTTCCATTATTCTATAGTCATATAGATTTACTTAATACTTTTTTATTTCTACTTTAATTTGATGTCTAGAAATATTTGATTATGTTTTTTCCAATTCTTGTTCCACTTTGCACAATTATTATTAAGTCCATTTACAATTTCAAAAGATCTTTAGGAAATGACAAAAGATCAAATAACATTTTGAACATTTATATTGATCAATGGGATGTAACTACTAGATGGCTTGTATTGATTCATTATCTAGGTCTAATTATCTTTAGAATTAGAATGTTTTTTCTTACTAGATGATATTTTACCCTAAATATTATGATTACATTTCCTTTGTATAATATAATCTAGTGCTTTACTCTACATGTTTAACATTGTCAACTAATTCCTCAAATGTTGGTGCCTTTGTAGGATGAATATGTCTTGTTATGGTACTTCAGCAAGGCAAAAAAACATGTCCAAACTATGCTAATTATAAAATTATTATGTTACAATGTTCTTAATAAATTATAAAAGGTCTAAACCTCATTCTAATTTTCTAATTATGACTATACTTCATTCTAATTTGCTAATATTAATTATTGTTGATTGTGAAGTAGGGGATGATTGTATCTACATTGTATCTGGATCCTCCAGTGTTGATATTCAAAAGATCACATGTGTACCAGGCCACAACATCAGTTATTTAAGGGCTTAATCATGAGATATCACATGTCTAAGGGATGACTTTAATGTGTGTGTGTGTGTGTGTGTGTGTGTGTGTGTGTGTGTGTGTGTGTGTGTGTGTGTGTGTGTGTGTGTTTGTTTCAGCATTGGGAGTCTAGGAAAAGATGGAGAAGAAGCAACAATGAAAGAATTCAATGTTCATAACATTCTGTTTACTAGAACTGAAAATGGAGCAAGAATCAAGACTTGGTAGGTTTCTTAAATTTAAAACATCAAATATTATATTTATTTCACCTGTCATGATTCGAATAGCTTAAAGTTCACACACTAAAGCTTAATTCCTAAACTAAAATTGTTAAATAGTCATGTTTTCCTAGAATGACTTTGTGACTGGTGAATAGGTACATTCAAAGAGGAATAGATATTTACATTGAAAATGTTGGAGGTCAAATGCTAGAGGCCATTGTCAACCACATCAATATGAATGCCTAGATTCCCTTGTGTTGAATGATTTCTCAATATAACCAAGTAAGAAAAATTCATTTCTTTGATCTCTAGAGTTGTTCTAGCCTATAGAGAGTGCTATTGGGACTGACTTAAACATCACATACTTAAGAAGGTTCGTACTAATATCATGTATGAAAATCAATGCAGGATTGGAAGGAATGTTATCGAGTGAGAAATATCTTTAACTTGGTAGGAAAATGTGGGAAAATGCAAGGCTTTCTTGTGCTTTAGTGTCTCCATCATATGGAGGAATTTGTTGTGGAGGCAGGAGGATATATGAAACAAGGTAAACTCAAATTCAGAGAAGATGTGACAAAGGGAATAGAAAACTTCTTGGAAGCATTCAATTCACTTTTCACTAGGATAAATATAGGAAAAGCTCTTGTTCACATCACACCCAATTCATAAGTAGATTATGTTTTATTTTTCTCATCTAGAAATGTGATTAGAACATTTTGAAAAGCCTCTATCACACTAAAAATTCTCATGCGAAAAAATAATATTGTCTAGTAGATGCTAGTTATGGAGAATGCAACTTTTTGTGTATTGTAGAAGTTTCCAGAATTATGTAATAATTTATGTGTTTTTATAAATATAGATATTTTATATTACTTTATCTAAAAAATTTAAGGAAAGGTACTTTTCTCTATTTTACGAAGCTAAGAACATGAGGAAGAACAATTTATATTAGAGGAACAACCAAACCATCAATTATTAGAAATAGGAATTACTGGGGGGGGTGAATCAGTAATTTACAAACTTTAGATGCCAACTGAATATTATTTATTACTTTGAACCATACATAAGAAAGTAATAAAGTAATGTTAAATAGTAAGAGTAACCATGCACAAAGATAACTCATAACACCATATTTTTTTAGCTAAGGAAACCTTGCCCAAAGGAAAACCCCAATGGGGATGACACCCACTAGATAATATACTAATATATATGTTCCTTATTAGAGGATGGACCCTATTAGGATTCAATGAGTAAATTCAGTATAGGGAGTCCCTATTAGGAGATTCCAACCCTGTTAGGAGTTGTAGTATACTAGATGCAAGATAAGCCCACTGCCCAAACATGCACTTCCAATTACAAGAAGAGTTCACTGCCCAACAAGTAATCAGTCTTCAAGAATATAGGTTCTTCCTTAGTTCAATCTTGGATCACAAAATAGCTTCTCAAAAACTTTTCATATATCTTTACAAAAAGTTCACATATCACAATTACACTTGCTTTCACATTCACTTTAACACTTTTCTTGCACACTTCAATTCGCAAGATGTCCTTTGCATAAATACCATGCCTTTTCAAAAAAAATTGTTAGGTTAGCTAAGACTATAATATACTTTTCCAACTTAGAGAAAACATCTAGGATGTTGGCCCTAATTGGTTAAGCAATTATTTTGTAAACAAAATAATTCTTTCCTTTAATTTTGTGCTATCTTGTTTCATTGGTAAAACACAAAAATCTCTTTTCTATATAATTTGTATTGATGTCTAAGGTTATACATGTCATCATCAACATGTACACTATCTCTATCTAATTTCACTAGTCATAATATGACGTCAGTAACAAGTCACATACAAAATAATACACTGTTGCAAACCAAATTCATACCTAGACAATTTTTTGAGTACCAAATGCTAAGTATCTTTATTTTTGAGGTTTCCTATAAGAATATACATCATGTGTTGTCATAAAAGAAAAAAAAAAACATATCTCTATTAGCCAATTGTCAACAATCTCCCCCTTTGACATTGATTGCAACAAAATAGGGAAAATTGGCTAAGTATCAAAAACTTGTCAAAAACCAATACAGTAATATTACATCTATTACAACTTGTCCATCTTACATATGCTCCCCCTTAAAATATGATTTCATACCTTACAATTTTATCTATTCACCTTTACCTTATTTATAATTTTCTTATGCATCTTCTCCCCCTTTGACATCAATGACTAAGGTCAAAAACTATCAAAATTGATGTTAAAAACTCTATAAACAATTGCTTTAAATTGATAGTATCTTCATGCAATCATCAAAAATTACCTTAAGATTTGTTAAACCTTTTATCCATGTATCCTTGGCTGATTCAATAGAGGTGAGAATTGCACATAAGGCATATGATGCAATCTCAACTGCATTAAGATCAGAATATAAAAAGTTAGAATAAGTGTCCTTGGCTTTGACACATTCCTCTAACTATTTCTCTATAATAGATATTTTCAAAGAAAAAGACTCTCTAAAATCCAAAAATCTTTTCAAAATTTTTTCCTTCCGAAGTTCCAGTTTCTTGATATCACAATAAATACTAGCGACTTGTCCTTCAAAATCGTCAATTTTACTAGAAGGATTTTGTATATGGCTAGATAGAGCCTCTAACTCACTCATCTTACCTTCAATCTGAATATCAAGATTCTTGGTCAACTTGTGAGATAGGGTACACTTGATGTACAATATGTTTCTGTCATGTTGACATTTTTGAAGTTCCTTGATAAAAGTTTCAAGACTTATCGAATCGTTCTTGATGTTCTAGAAAATAGTTTTAAACAAGTTAGAATCATGTGAAATCTATGCCTTAGATTCTACAACATTTAGAAAATTTGTAAATTTCTCATCAAAATATTTTAGCACTACTTGTGCCCTCTATTTAGGATCTACCTCTGTATACTGGACTGCTACAGTACTATGTAATCTGTCAATAACCTCCATCGAGGTTCTCTATAGGCTCTTCACTTTCTTGTTCTTCTTAATAAGTTTTGATGAAGATGAGATCAAGTCAGTTTGATCATCATTGTCAATTGTTAGGCTAACAAGAGAAAGCAGAGTAGATGAACTAGAAGGTTTAGATTATCCTCCCTTTGCTTCTTTTTAGCTACCTTTTTGACTCTTCTCTCTTCTTTATCTTTCTTTTCTTTTTCTTTTATTTATTTTTCTCTCTTTTCTTCCTCCTCTATTCTCTTCTTATCTTCCTCTACTTTCCTCTTCTTTTCTTCCTCAACTCTTTTCTTCATTTCTTCTTCAAGCAATTTCTTCTTGGCTTCTTCTATTTTCCTCTTTTCTTCTTCTAATAGCCTTTTCTCCTCTTCAATTTGTTTCAATTATTCTTCAATATCCTTAGCATGAGATTTAGTCTATTCCAAACTCTCAAAAGGTTTAGTATCATCAATGTTAATGGTAACATTGGTCTCATCAATTTTCATTTTGTCACCACTTATTGACACTTTTGAGGTTTTCGATGTTGGTGAAGGTGTTTTCCTTGGATTCTGTCATCATCTAAGTTATGGCTACCATTTTTTCACTTATTATTTTGTTCTTCTTACCCACCATAAATAGAAATGGTCTTACTTTGTTTCTTAAGTAAGGTGCTAGATTATTCAACAATCTCTTGACTTCTTCTTTGTCATCGATCTTTCATATGGTCCTTAACATGGACTTCTGTATTTCTAAGTCCTCTTCTTGAGCTGGTGCCTTCTTCTCAATAAGTTTTTCATAGACCTTCTAATTTACCATGCCTTCAATATCTTTAAGTTTTATATTATTTGCTATTATATATCTCATAATAGAGATATCAATCTGATCTCTCTCAAAATTATTATACAAGTCATAAAATTATTTCATCTAAACAAAGTTTCCTTCATTAGCAATGGCTGAATTAATCTTCTCTATCTTCATCTTCCAGGGTTGTTGAGCTTTACCTATTGATTGCTTAGAAGTAGTTACCTTCTCTTCTTGTTTAGCTTCTTGTTCATCTTCTTCTTCTTTCACTAGATTCAACAATTGTCAACAATGTCTTTTGTCTCTTTCCTAGTCCAGTGGCTTATTGATTGACCCTTTTAGTCTTGGCGGTCACAGCTTGCACTAATCTTTCTAATTACCTCTTCAACTCACTTGGTTGTACATTTGATACTATTACATAAGGGGTGCTCTATCCTAAAGATGTCTTTGCAATAGATACTAACAAAGATTGCACATATGTTATACCTTGTTTCATTGTCTTCTTGACTGCCTGTGACTCACTTTCAGTCATACCAGCCTCTAATAAAGCTTTCTTCATTATTGCTTCTATCTTCTTGTGAGATATTTTCTCTAAATATGTCTGATAATTTGATTGGGTAATCTCAGCATAAGTTCAAATTTTTACTCAGCTTGATCCTTTACAGAGTTCAACAATAAATCAATGTATCCAACTATTGTATCATCACTTATCTCATAACCTAAGGGACCAAGGAATGTTTCTTGAGGTTCTACTGCTTGAATATAAGTAAAATCTATATCAACCATAACATATATGTCTTCTTTAAATATTTCTACAATTGCAGGTGCAATTCTGAATCTTTGTCTCATTTCATTCTAAAATGTTTTCATTATTAAATTCCCACTATCCAAGATTTTATTTACTAGCTGTCTTCTACATACATCTGTGATTTTGTCCATTGTACATCTATCATTGCCCATAATCTCTGTGACTGACAAATATGGAAATCTCTTGAGTACGTGAAAGAATAAATGATTGATTAGTGACTAAAATTTAAACACACCATTCTTAGTCTTTTTTATTTTCTTTAAGTTCTCAAGAAGTTGCATTCTTAGAATTTCACTAAGATTAACTTGTTCCTTCTCAACACATATCTTGTAGGCTAGATAAATGAATTTCACTAACAATTCATCAATCTTAGAACTTGCACATAAGGAGTAGGAAATGATTCTACTCAAGAATCTTACATCATCTTGTTTAATGGTGCTAACTACATTATTTTCTATCCACAGTTTTCCATCATGAATTCTACTTAGTATAATCTATGTCCATTCATTTGTGTTCAATTCTGAATAGAAATAATGTTTGAACAAGTCTAGTTCTCTCAAATGTTCAAATTTGGACTACATAGTCATACCATGATTAAAGACTAATTACATATCTTTATTCATATACTCGCTCCCAATAGATTAAAACTTGTTGTTAAGATAACTTCCTACATCTTCCAAATAAACTGCATTGTTTAGCATAATGGATAATGTTGAACTAGGGTTTCCTTCTACAGGTTTGAGGGAAACAATCTTCAATTTCAGTATCTCCTCATTCTCAACATTATGAATTACAAACATATCCATGATTCTAACAAATATAAGCTTTACCAAATAATTTTTGCAAATAAATGATAAAATATGTAATGTCCCCACCATTAGGATTACATTAGAATACATAATAATTGTAATACATTGACCTGATCACAATAAATCTAGCTAAGGTTTCCATATCCTTAATAATACTTTATCATAAGCAATAAATGTTCTCCACCGGCATTACTCGGATCATGTATGACATTCCTCTAGAATGTCGTGGACATTAAAAAACTTGGATCATTCTCCACCAAGATATTCTTGGATCATTTTATGACATTCGTAAAGAATACCCTCCATCAAGTTTTATACTAGGATCATTCTATGCCATTCGCAATGAATACCCTCCACCAAGTTTACACTTGAATCATTCTATGACATTTGCAATGAATTCCCTCCAACAAGTTTGCACTTGGATCAAATTATGACATCCATATAGAATGTCCTCCACCAAGTTTACTTGGATCCTATTATGACATTCATTAAGAATGTCCTCCACTAAGTATAACTTGGGTCATTATATTCATTCAATGTTTCATAAATCAATTATGATCTACGATAATATATTAATTATTTATTCAATGAAGCATTTGTAATCTAAAACAATATATAAATTATTTATTATTATATATATAGTAATACACACACACATACATAATTAAAAATATATAATTTGTAAACATAACTTTCTTACCTTCTTCATTTCCAAGAGTCACAACTTCTCATAATACTTTTAAAAGTCACAACACTTCATAGTTATAATCCTTTTGAAAAGTCACAACACTTCATAACTAAAATCCTTTGGAAAAATTCCAATACTTTATAATCACAATATTTTTGAGGAGTTACAACTATTCATAATTATGACCCTTTTGAAGGTTCACATCCTTTCAATATCATTGATACCTTTTCAAAAATTTATTTCCTTATTTTCTTCATATACTTTCCTCTTCCATTTTTCCTTTTTGAACTCCTCCCTTCTCTTCCTTTTTTCCCTTCTCTAAAATAAATTCTCCTCCCTTTTATATCTTAATTTTAAGGAGTTATCTCTATTTGTTAAATCGCTCTTGACTTTTCATTAGATTTAGTTATATTATTTATTTACTTATTTGTGCTTATTATTATTTATTATGAAATTTTATTTAGAAAGTTAACATACCTTCTTCTCTTGTATCTAATTTTATTTCTTTATTTACTTTTTGAAAATTTATTATTTTATTATTATTTTAAATATCATACTAAATATTATTTCATTAATAATATAGATTAAATAATAATTATTTCTTAGTTTTATAAATATAACTTTATTATCATTATTTATTTAATAAAATTTTATTATCTAATTGTTATTAAAAATTATCTTAAAATGGGGATATGACTGTCTACCCTTCCTCAAATTGCTTGTCCTCAAGCAATTATATAACTTCTTTTGTTGAGTTGAAATTTATCTTTCTTTTAGTCCAAATTCTTAGGTTGCTATCATGGATATGTTTGAATCATTTCTAATAGTCATTAAATTTCTACATTAGTCTTTCATATAAATTATTTTTCTAAATCCCCTTTAACACTATAGGATGGCAAGATCATGCTTTGATACCATTGTAATGTCTCCACCATTAGGGTTACATTAGAATACATAATAACTATAATACATTGACCTAATCACAGTAAATCTAGCTAAGGTTTCCATATCCTTAAGAATACTTTATCATAAGAAATAAATGTTCTCCACTGGCATAACCTGAACCATGTATGGCATTCCTCTAGAATGCCCTCCACCCAGAAAACTTGGATCAAATTATGACATCCATACAGATTTCCCTCCACCAAGAAAACTTGGATCATTCTCCACCAAGTTATTCTTGGATCATTTTATTACATTCATAAAGAATGCCCTCCACCAAGATTTATACTTGGATCGTTCTATGCCATTCGCAACGAATGCCCTCCAACAAGTTTACACTTGGATCATTCTATGACATCCACAATGAATGCCCTCCACCAAGTTTGCACTTGGATCAAATTATTTCATCCATATAGAATGTCCTCCACCAAGTTTAGTTTGGCTTGTATTATGACATTCATTAAGAATTCCCTCCACCAAGTATAACTTGGATCTTTATATTCATTCAATGTTTCATTAATCAATTATCATCTACAACAATATATTAATTATTTATTCAATGAATCATTTGTAATATAAAACAATATATAAATTATTTATTCTTATGAACTATATGTTTCACACACACACACACATACATAATTAAAAAAATATAATTTGTAAACATATCTTTCTTACCTTCTTCTTTTCCAAGAGTCACAATTTCTCATAATATAAATCCTTTGAAAAGTCACAACACTTCATAGTTATAATCTTTTTGAAAAGTCACAACACTTCATAACTAAAATCCTTTGAAAAAATCCCAATACTTTATAATCACAATATTTTTGAGGAGTCACAACTATTCATAATTATGACCCTTTTAAAGGTTCACATCCTTTCAATATCATTGATACCTTATCAAAAATCCACTTCCTTATTTTCTTCATATCACTTTCCTCCTCATTTTTTCTTTTTGAACTCCTCTCTTCTCCTCTTTCTTCTTTCCCCTCTCTAAAATAAACTCTCCTCCCTTTTATATCTTAATTTTAAGGAGTCATGTCTATTTTTTAAATCTCTCTTGACTTTTCATTAGATTTATTTTTTTTTTTTAAATCGGTAAATGGTTGAAGCCTAGGTTAATTATTGTTATTTATTGTAGTTAATTGTTTTAATGTGTTAAGTGATTTGGAACCCAAGATCTCAAACATGAGAGGCTCACAAGTTACCATTATGTTGTAGGCTCTTGCATAGATTTAGTTAATTTATATTATTCTATGTTATATTATTTATTTACTTTAAAAAAAAATTAAATTTATTTATTATGAAATTCTATTTAGAAAGTTAACATACATTCTACAATATTGTCTCTTGTATTTAATTTTATTTCTTTATTTACTTTTTGAAAATTTATTATTTTTTAATTATTTAAAATATCATACTAAATATTATTTCATTAATAATATAGATTAAATAATTATTATTTCCTAGTTTTATAAATATAACTTTATTATCATTATTTATTTAATAACATTTTATTATCTAATTATTATTAAAATTCTATCTTAAAATGGGGATATGACAAAATAGCTCTTTCCAAAAATAGGGTTTACTTCGCAATCACCTTGTCAAGTCACTTCTGAGTGCTCTATGCTTTGGATATAATCGCGGTGAAGTGGTAATCAAGTCTATGCTCCATTTTATTCATCAACTCAAACTTGCATTAATTACATACTTCGCAAATATGAAAATGTTGTCAATTACATTTTGAAATCAAATATCTACTCAAGATCTTCTATCCAATCTTTAGATGCTACCTAAGGTTTACCATAGCCTCCTTCCATAATGAAAATGCTCCACAAAACTTTGCTTCATTAAATTCTCAGTAAGAACATAGTTTTCATCTTCTGCTATAGAATTAACTTTCTTTGTAATAACAATAACTCTTAATTCCTTCGTAACTAGTTTAGATAAGCTCTAGATGTCAAGCAAGCTTAGATATAGTCTAAACTTATCTTGATACACATTTTTCCAACTTCTCTATGTATAATTCGATCTTTGAGTGAAGTTACAAATTTTGGTGTTGTGAACAAACTTAATTCATCTTAGTTGAATCAAACTTGATTACTAACTTTGATCTCCCCGTCTCATCATCTTCTAACTTTTCTTTTGAGATGTCTAATCCTCTTACAAATGCCTCATTGAGTTCTTCTCAAAGTTCACTCACTATATTTCTTTGTTCCTCATTATCTTTCTTAGTTCTGGAGTTCCTTTCATGGTTCCTTCTATCATTTCTAACATTCCTTCTATCATTTTTGACATTTCTTCCATCATTCCTTCTATTTTTGAAGTTTCTTCCATTATTCCTTCTATCTCTAAAGTTTTTGTCCATTCTACAATACTTTGTTGTACATCTAAAGTTGTTGCATGACTGACATACTGAAGTTCTACTTCTAGGATTCTACTGATCATTAGGTGCATGACAATTTTGAGCAATGTGTCCAAAGTTGTTACACTTATAACACACGACATGTCTTCTTTCTTCATAAGGTTTTTCTTCTCTCGATGTCCTTTCATTAGATCTTCTTCTATCTATAGGGTTAGTTTTCTAGACATTCTACTATTCTTTCTATCATTATCATATTTAGGTTTCCTACAATCAATTGCTTTATGACCCATCCCATGACAATTATGACAATAAAAATCATTAACATGATTAAATGACTTATTTGTACAATCTCTTTTCATATGACCTATTTCACTACATGAAAAACACTTACCTCTAAATTCATAGCTAGTTTCTTTAGGAGATTCCTCTTGCTTTGGTTCATCCAAAATCTCAACTTCCTTGTCTTGTCAAGCTTCTTTAGGTTTATCAAAAGATTGACTAGATTCAATTTTGTCATCAAATTTGGCTTTTTCTTTTAGATCTGATGTAATCTCAAATTTCTTTGCAAATATGTTACATAGATAACCAAGACCATTTTTATCATAGGTAGGTCTCTATATTGACATAGAATCGTCAAGCTTTTCTCTGCTATAATAAAGCTTCTCAAGTTGCTGCTTCCATTGAGTTAGTTCACCTTTCACAATAAAGTTGTACTATGAATTTCTTCATGATATTCTTTCAATGTTTCAAATTTAGATGTCTTCTTTGCTAGACTTTCACTAAGATCTATATTCTTAGTCTTCAATTTAGATTCAACTTTGCTAGGATCATTCCTCAAAGTCAACTTCAGATTGGTAATCTTCAATTCATGTTCAAGATCTTGTACTCTATCTTCAGCTTTGAATAAGCATCATTACTAGTTTTAGATTTAGTAGATTCAGGCTTGGATTTGAGATGTTTAATCTTGTCCTTCAATTGTCCAATATATACTTTGGAGTCTTCATATCTATCCTTCAGCTTATCTCTTTCTTCAATAAGGAGATCAATTTGTTCAAATGCTTCTTCAAGGTTCTTCATCAACTATTCCATATCCATAAGGATCTTATTCAAGTTGTTAAGCCTCTTCTGAGTAACTATGCTCTGATACCAATTGTTATAAATAGGAATTACTAAGAGAGAGGGTGAATTAGTAATTTACAAACTTTTGTCACCAACTAAATATTATTTATTACTTTGAATCATACATAAGAAAGTAATAAAGTAATGTTGAATAGTAATAGTAACCATGCACAAAGATAACTCATAACACCATATTTTGTTAACTATGAAAACCCTAGCCAAGGGAAAACCTTAGTGGGGATGATACCCACTAGATAATATACTATGTTAAGAGACTTTGAATCCCTATTAGGAGATTCCAACCTTGTTAAGAGTTGTAGTACAGTAGATGCAAGATGATCCCACTACTCAAACACACACTTCCAATTACAAGAAGAGCACATTACCCAAACCAGTAATCAATCTTTAGGAATATAGGTTCTTCCTTAGTTCAATCTCAGATCACAAAATAGCTTCTCAAAAACTTTTCATATATCGCTTTACAAAAAGTTCACATGTCACAAATACACTTGCTTTTGCATTGACTTTCACACTTTTCTTGTACACTTGAATTCACAAAATGTTCTTTGCATAAATACCATGCCTTTTCACAAATTGATTCTAGGTTGGCTAAGACCATAATATACTTTTCCAACTTAGAGTATGCATCTAGGATGTTGGCCCTATTGAAATATTCAAATGGGAAGAGTACTTTTGAGAGGGGGGGCGAATCAGAAGTACCACACTTTTAACCTTCTCAAATCCTTTAAAACAAATAACTAAAATTAAACTGCATGCATGTAAACATATTAAATAAACATAAAGTAAACACATGGATCAACACACATAACACCAGATTTGGCCACCCAGAAACCCTCCAGGAATAAGAAGGTAAAACTGGGGTGGGGATGATACCCACAAAAATCACTGCAGAAATAATTGTTTGACCACTTCTGATGTTTTGCCTTGTGAAAGGCCTTCCCTGTTAAAGGCTTTACATTGTGTCAATAGTGACATGGTTAAAGGATTTTCAAACACTTTACATGAAGTGCCACCCTATTAAAGGATTTAGTCACCTCTTCAAAGGATCTACAAAATAGCTATTAAGTTAACCTATCAACATAGGGTATTCACTATCTAATACAATTGCTAGATAGTATTAGAAACCTTTGACCTGATTGCTTACAATCTTCAATTGCTGATTTCAAGCACTTGATCTTCACATTTTGATGTGATCCTTGCTTGATCTTATATCTGTTCATATCCCTTGCTTTGTTCTAATCAACTAGATGTGTAATTTGTTGTTTAATTCACTAAGTCTATGATGCCCCTGTTGTCTGCCCTGTTCTACAATTTTTCTATTTGCTTAGCAACATCCTTAACTTCTATTTAGCTACATAAAATTGTGGGGTCTTAGCCTTCTTATAGATACTTTTTAGAGTTAGGGTTAGGTATGGATCTACAATTCATATTGAATCTTGAATTCCCACTTGTTCCTTGCATTTTTCTCATTGGTTTCATGCCTTCTCCATTTTTCTGATTGATTGCATGTTGATTACTTAGGAAATGTAATAGATTTGTTCTTATCCTTGTTATCCTTTGAAATCCTTCTATTTTAGCTCCAAAAATGGTTTACATCTAAGTTTGTGAAGGCACAAACTCATATGTCGATTCTATGTAACTCGATACATATTGGACTACTGGTGCTTGGCACATATACTATCCTACTTTTCTTGGCACCTATTTCATTTTATCTTGCTCAGCACATGTATGACTCTATCTCACTCGGCATATGAAGCATTCCAACTTGCTTGGCATCAACTATGACTTGGCACCTATATATCACTCGACACTTGTATAATGCTTGGCACCTGAAGTCACTTCGCACCTATTGGAATTCTGGCTCGGCACACACTGTAGCTTGGCATACATAGTGTACTTGGCTTCAATGTAGAAAGTGGTTAAATGTGTTGAGCCTCAAATATCAAAACAATTCTAAGACCAACAAGCCCTAATTGGTCAAGAAATTTTTATTTTTTTTAAATAGTTCTTTCCTTTAATTTTGCTATCCTATTTTATTGGTAGAAGACAAATATCTCTTTTTCATACAATCTGTACTAATGTCTGAGGTTATACACATGATCATCAACATTTATTTTATCTCCATCTAACTTCACTAGTCATAATATGATGTTAGTAACAAGTTACATACAAAATAATACACTGTTGTAAACCAAATTCATACCTAGATAATTTTCTGAGTACCCAAAGCTAAGTATCTTTATTTCCAAGGTTTCCTATAAGCATGTACATCATGTGTTGCCATAAATGACAAAAATTACATATCTCTATTAGCCAATTTTCAACAATGTGGACACACTATTTTTTATGAACCAAAATGACATGTATTTCCATGAGTTGGTCAAATGCACTAGAAACCAAGCTAGGATCAAATACAAGCTAATACATTTTTCCATACAGAACACTAATTCTGACAGCAAGAAACTGTGATTCTCATTGGTAAGCATGAATTTTAAAAAAATTACAAAACCACCAATAGAAACAAAACCATCTTTAAGTCTATGACAATTAATCAAATGATGGCAACCCTGCATTTTAACTAATGGTTGTTTTATTTTTCTCTACAATATAATATTCATAAACATGACTAGTATATTTTCCTATGCAATATGATATTTATAATAAAAAGAGTTTCCTTATTAAGTGTCATTTTTTTTTTGCTAATACAATGAGATGTCATTACTAGAAGATACCATGGACAATGATTAAGTATATTTGCAGTCAGTGTGATAAGAGTATATTTGCTTATGGCTCTTAATAACATTTTTTTTTTGCTAATACAATGAGATGTCATTACTAGAAGATACCATGGACAATGATTAATATATTTTCTATTAGTGTGATAAGAGTATATTTGTTTATGGCTCTTAATAACAAGTGTTAACAAAATCTTAGTAAGTGTCAATTTGTTTTCACTAATATAATGAGACATCATTACTAGAAGATACCATGGGTAGTGATTAAGTATATTTGTAGTTAGTATGATAATATTATATTTTCTTATGTCTCTTAATAACAAGTGCTAACAAAATCTTATTCTTGAAAAGTCATTATGTTTTTTAGGGCATCAACAAGGCACAACTTGAACTCTTTCAGTATAAGACATATCATTTTCTTATCTTCTTAAAACAATGGTTCCCATTCAAATGAATTTTTCCTATTTTCTTAGAAGATCAATCATATCATTAAATGTATTTATAATCTATGCTTAGAATTATATCTAATATTCATCATCGGAATGAGGAAATAATGAGTATAGAATTGTGGATATGAACCTCACTATTTAGTGATCATTATTTTCTCATTTTAATGATAATTCACTAGGAATTAGTTTAAACATATGGATTAAAAATATATATGCATTTCAATCCATAAAACTTGAATTGAAATTCCACATATTTTCTAAAAAAATGTTTGAATAAAATTTTACTTTTTCCAATATTATGTTAGCATTTTTGCCACAGACATTTCTATAATCAGAATGAAGAAAGGATTGTGCAAGAGAAGATTGTGATATTGGAAACTACTAGAAACAAAATTTGGAAATTCAACAAGCAAAAGAAACTAAAAGAAATACCTACACCTGCACTCCTAATTATGAATTCCAATTCTTCAATAGCTAACTTTTCTTTGATCCTCACTACAATATAGATAAATGAAATATTTTTACTTGTTATCTTCACAAATATTTCAATGAAATATTTTTACTTGTTATCTTCACAAATATTTCGTTAGGCATGTGTGCAAAATAGAATAGCATTAAAATTTTCTATAAATGTTAATAGATTTTTTATGTGCTCATGAAATTGAATGATTTCAAATGAACCCACTAAAAATCAAATTTTGTTGAATGTGAAGACTTTGAACTACATTTCAAAGGTATGACTAAAAGGGTTAGCAGAGAAGAAGAAACAACAGTCAGATTGTGAAGAACCTTGAAAGTCTATGATGTATCTAAGTTGTTGGTTTCCTTCATAAAATGTTTATATATTCAATATAGAACTATGTCCCCTCTCCATAATTGTAAACTATCTTTTCACAACCTATTGGAAGCACAGATGTAAGGTTGTACATACCAATTGCTATATATTCCAATTCATTCAGCCCCAATTTTGGAAATGTTTTTTTTTCTTCTTTTAATGATCATATTTTCATATTAGTATTGCAAAGATTCCCTTAGACTTCACAAATCAAAGAAATAAGAGGAAAGTGATGAGAAATCTAAAAGGGTGGTTCATTAGACTTCACATTCAAGCAATCTTTTACCTGAAATCCTAATAAATAACACCATTGCTATCACAAAAGGGAGTGAAAACATGCTATTTGTAATCCAATTCATCTGGTAATTTTAGCTTCTCACCTTTTATTAAAATAGTATATACACAAATATGGAATTTATATAGCCTATAAGATAATTAGCACTCTCTCTCTCATACACTCATGAAATTTCACAGCACACAACTCTACAATCTTCAATAGTTATAGGTATTGTATCATATGAAACTTCTACTCAATAAAACTTTAAAAACTCTAGAACTAAAGAATCAGATGCTTGACATGTCAATATTAGCTTCACAATTTTGACTACAAACAACTTAAACAAAAATGCTCACTAGAAAAAAGAAATATGACATTTCTAGCTTGAAGCTTCTAGTTATTATGAAACTACTATTAAGGAAGATGGATTTCTTAAATAATGGTCAATGTGTCTCCTCCAAGATGCTCAAGCATCACATATTTGTTTCCTTTCCTAGATGGATCTATATGATGTGGAGTAGGGATAATTCCTTCTATACTTTCCTTTAATGAACAGATTATCTAATTAGTAGTGCAAAGATTCCTTTAGGAAAATTGATTTGATGAAACCCTTTCCAAATAAATTATGTGATAAGAAAAGTTGCATATTTCTACCACTTAGTAATACACTCGAAAGGGCCAAAGTTTTAAGCCCAAGCAAGTCTTCTAGTCGAACAATGAAGGAAGTGCCCAATAAAGATTCATTCAATATTTTTACATCTTCTCCCTTCCCCACTAGACTAGTGAAAGCTAAAGAATTCATGATGTTTAGGCGATCAATTCCTCCAGAAGAAATTTCATATAAATAACTTGTTGAATGTTTGCAATGTAAACTCAAAATGCAAACCATATAAGGGGATCGATCAATAACCTATCAAATGTCTGCAATGGCAACTCAAAATGAAACTCAAAATTTCATATTAATAACCTGTCAAATGTCTCCTATGGAAACTCAAAATGTTAGAATTCTTTAGAATAACTAAGAGGTGGGGGTGAATCAGTTATCCAAGGTCCAAATGCCCTAAAAATACTTTTTCACAAATTATAGTGAACCCATAAACTTTCATCCATCCAAGCTTAAATCAATCATCTTAGCAAATTACAGTAAATCAATATGCAGGGATAAAACATGCAAGATCAACACATGACACAGTGATTTACATGGAAATGCAATTTGGGAAAAACCACCAGTAACATGCTACTTAATTCTCACTCTTCTAAAGTGATGCCCTGTTAAAAGCCTACCCTGTTAAAGGCTTATAACACACTGTTAAATGTGACCTTGTTAGAGGATTTCACCATATTTTTAGGAATGGGCCTGATCAAAGGACTTAAAAAAATTCACTTGGAATGCCACCCTGTTAAAGGATTGACAACATGGCTATCAAACCAACCTAAGTCCATAGGATTTAAACTATCTGTTACAATTGCTAGAAAGTAACAATAATGGCTTGTTGATCTTATACAACTTACAACATATTTTGTAGATTTCATATCACACTTTAGTTTAGTCCTTTTGCTTGGCTTTCTCTTTCTAATGAACTTAGTTAGGCTTTAAAAATGACTTAGCTAAAACCTTACATCTTTGATATGTTTCAGTGTGCCCATTCTCTGTGTCTTAGAGTATGTCATCAATACACTTTTTCATCAATGGCTTAGTTGATCCTTCTACTTCATTACAACATCATAACTTCAACCTTTCTCTAGGTGTTCTAGTTACATCTTATTGATTGCCTCCTCCTAGTTACATCTTATTGATTGCCTCCTCCTTGTCAATTAACCAATTGATAGTATTTGGATCACTAAAGAAATTGTCATTCCTGCAAGTAGCAGGTTTGACATCAATGACAAAACAATGATTGAGAACATTCTTTACCAGTTCCATTACTTTTTATGTATGATTTCTTCAGTCATTTCCATCAATCTCCCTCATGATCTTTTCAATCATTTCCAACACAAAATACAAACCATTTGAGAAATTTCATATAAATATAAACTCCATCCAAATGTGGACACCAAATCTCCAATGGAAACTCAAAATGAAAATGTAAACAAACATATAAGGTGATCAATTGATGCAAAATGCTAGCTCTTACCTCAAATGGCTCCCATGCACATAGATCGCATCCAACTAGCTCCTCCAGTCAAAAAAGAAAATTTGATGCCACTTTTTTTTTTCTTTTTTATTATGAACTCGATTTGGTCAAAATTTTGACCAAATTGGGCATAAAAACAAAATGAAAAATCATAGGCCAGTATGGCCTTTGGTTGAAAACAATGGTAGAAAAACAAGGGGAAATGTACTAGTGCATGGTGGCTATGGTGGCTATGGCAAAGTTATGCAAAGAAAAATCAGTCTAGAGGAATTGAGACAAGTGGTGAGAGGATTATAAAGGATAGATTTGATTAGAAAGATCAAGATTGAATCAGTAAAAAGGAGATCTAATATCAAGAAAAAAGGTGTTGATTGAAGATCAAGTGTTGGATCATTCTAACAAGTGATGCAGAGTAGATCTCTTATGTGAGTAGTCATAACAGGCTAATATAAATCTCTTAATTGAGTTCTTACTTAATTGTGAGTTGAAATCCTTTAGCAAGGTTAGACTTAACAGTCTTTGTAAGCCTTTAATAGTCTTTGCAAGTCTTTGTAAGCTTATGATCAAACACTTTGTACCCATAATTGGCCACACTTTACAACTGCAATAATGAAGATTTTTGGGTGTCATCCCCACCTTAGTTTTACCTTCTCATTGGAGGATTTCTGGATAACCAATTTATTGTGTGTTATGTGTTGTTTACTTTATGCTATGGATGTGATGCATATTAAGTTGTTTCAGTTTATATGTTAATTTATGAGATGGATTTTTGTGATATTATGGTTGCCATGGAAGGGACTCAACAACCAAATAAAAATTAATGTTGAAGCTAAGTTGAAGAAAATAATCATAGAACATAATGATCCTAATGAAATACTATTTATTTGATATGATTTGGACTCCTAAAAAATCTTGGCACTTGACACACTTCAATTAGAAACCTCAAACAACCGTCCTATTGTAGGATTTCAAGAGTCTTCCCCACAAGATGAACTATTCACTCAATTCATGGACAACATGGTTTCCAACTTGCAGTATCTAGGAGATGATACAAACCCAAATATCTTGTTGCTCCATGAATTTTGCAAACTACACCATGCTATCCATTTTGAGTTCAAATGTCCAAGCTATCAAGATGTTATCACTCGAGTGTTGATCTAATTATCTCAATCCATAGAGAAAAAACCTAATAAACTCTTGATGATAAATAACAAAGCAAAAAGCAACACTCCTATGGATATCACAAGGGATTAGAGTAATAATGACATTTTGATTCATCAAGGAGAGTCCAACACAGAAAATGATGCATTTGAAGAATAAGTTGAAGAGGATCCTAATACATCATATAGTTATACATCTTTGGATGGTGGGGTCTTGTCCTCTCCCCTTGAGGAATTAGTCACAGTTTGCAAGAGGTGATGCTTTGTGAAAGGACAAGGTTAGGTCTCAATGGTCATGCATCCTAAACCCTAGACTTCCAAAATCACCAACCTGATTAAAGAAACCAAGGATAAATAACATGAGAAAGCTATCCATGTATACAAGGTCACTATAAATAGCATTCCCATGCCAACATGGGGAAAGATGGAATGGATCCCCAAGAAAAGGTCAAGACAAACAAGCATAAATCTAAAGCACTTAAAGAGGAAGGTGTTGTGGTTTCACAATGCACACCCCATTTCACTAAGAAATGGGGACCCCTACTTTAATTTTTTTAGCTTTTTGTGTCCCTAGTCCAGGGCCTAGTCTTTTTAGGGTTTTTTATGGTGTTTTTATCTCATTTGGGTCTTTGTCTCAAAACCTAGATGCCAAAAACCTTATTTCTAAGGGAGAAAATCAAGTTTGCATGTTGAAAGGTGCACTAGCACACCTAGTGCACCTCACTAGGTGTGCTAGTGTGCTGGTCATTTAGGGAAAAGAGTACATTCGCCTCAGAAAGTGTGCAGCAGTGCACCTGCATAGCTATGCACCCCCAAAAGGTGTGCACCTTTTTTTTACATTACAAAAAACTCCTAAAAAACCTAAGCTAATGTGCACAGTTGTGCACCTTATACTAAGGCTAAACATCTCCTTTGTATCATAAGGGTGTGCAGCTAGTGCACCCCATAAGGTGTCCTAGGTGCACACCCTAAGTATTAAGGTTCTAGGTGTAGGCAGGCACACCTAGCACACCTCTAAGGTGTGCAAGGTGTGCCATTTTTGTTTTCTAGAGGTGTTTAATAGGGTTTTGGGTTTTTTTAATAGTTAGGGTTTTTGGGTTGGTCTTTTGTGATAATTAGGGTTTATTTTAATTAATTGTTTCAACTTTCTAGACAAATGTTTTCTTCTTGGTGAAAATAAAAAGGATTTCTTAACTTGTCGAGGTCATAACTTTTGACCTAGTGCTTAGAATTCAAAACCATTTACACCATTAGAAAGAACTAAAAATTTAATTTCAATCCCTAAATTAGTGAGCCTTTGGCTATCTAGTTTTAGGGATCAATGAAGGTTTCAACTTGAAATTTTGAGTACAAGACCTCCAAAAAAGCCAGTTAAGAGGACCTAGAAAAAACTTGTGAGAAAATATGGAAAAAGTTCAAACATTTGATCATTTGGATCAGTTGGTCTTTGACTAGGAAGGATTGGGTTGTCAGAAAGAAGAAAGAATCAAGAAATTTACACTGAAGATCAAAGATACAGAGGTTGGACACATGAACCAGAACGAGTTGTTCATGTTATGCAAACTATTAATGAAAAGATTCAACACAAGTGCTAGGATTTTAGAAGCAGAAGGAGTTTACGTCTATGAAATTTTATGGCTATAAAGAGGGTATAAATCATCAAAAGGATAAAAGTAAGTATACAAAAGTGATCTAAAACCCCATTTGAGAAAAACCTAGAAACCATTTTCAAAATTGAGAACTTTGATTTTTTTTGGTGAATTAAACACCTTGCACAAATTTCTCCCAAGTTGCACTAGTGCATAGGTACACTTCTTCTGAGGTGCATCGATAGTTGACTACCGATTCTAAATTTAGAGCTTTCCATGCATTAGAAATGCATTCTGACATCAATTTAACTCATACAAACACCTAGTGAAGATAGAGCTTCTATTTTTGGCATCTCTAGAGACTCTTACATCATCTAATGGCTTTATTCTACTTATTTCCTAATGCTTTCTTTGTTTCTAAGTTATGTAAAGGCTTATGCACCCATTAATTGATATAAACAAGGATGGAGTCCTACTTAGCACTATTTAGAGAGTTAGTTTGTACATAAATAGATTTGTTTTATTAGTTTAGAGGCATATGTTTGCATAAAGAGGTCTCTCACTCTCAACAAAAATTGAGGAGAGAATTTCTTATAAATTCAAGAATGTAATATGTATTCCAAGCTGTCATTATTTTGATGCAATAATATATGCTATTGGTGCTCGCATTTGGAGTGTATTGATTCTTGCCTCAATGTGTTATATTTTGTGAATGTATGTCCATGGAATATAATTGAGCCAATAGTTTTATTGCATTATTTTGGTTGTGTGATCTTTTAATTCTATTATTTTCTACGGGTCTACAAATTTTGCTAACATACTTGGTTCAAGAAGAGATCACCATTATTGTTCTTACATAGCTTTTTGTCTCACATGAGTGCACTTTCCATGGCCTTAAGATTTGATGAAAAGTGAAACAACTTACAATTTCTAAATTCCCATTGACAATTGTATTAGTAGAATTAAGGAAGTGTTGCTCCTATTTTCATTGGTTACCCACTAATCTTTTTGAAGGCTTAACTCGTAGACATGTTGTTTCTATAGCTTATGTCCATTAGGATTTTACTTTTCAAGTCATTTGATTAAACTTCTTGTTACCCTATCTTCGTTATTTGCTTTACTAATCCTTGATTAAATTAGGAATTCATATAGTTGCATTGTTATATTACATTAGTTAAAAAAACAAAAAATACCAAAAACATATCACTTTTGTGGTTAATTTTGAAACAACAAGAAGATTGGTCATCTCATCTAAAATTGGTTCAAACCAACAAAAGTCTCTTTGTGAACAAACACATTTATCTTCAACTGAGCGGATTCTAGTAGGTCGCAAGATCACCCAAAACCTTGGAGTTGGTCCTAGATTAACTTTACAAGAGAGGAGTTTGAAAGGATTACTGTCATTAGGCATCATGCAAAATGACAGCCCAACAAAAGGGAACTGGACCCTTTGGTTTGATGGCTCCAAATGAAAATGAGGGCTTAGTGTTGGAATTGAGTTGGTCAACCCTAGAGGTAAATCCTTCTACATTTCCTACCACCTATAGTTTATACCCACTAATAATGTTATGGAATGACTCTCGTGTTAGGTTTTCATTTTACTCTCGAGAAGAACGTCAAGCGATTTATTGAAGAAAGAAATGTATAGATGGTAATTTGACAAGTTAAAGAAAATTACTCTTGCAATGATAAAAATTTGTGACCTATCAAAAGAGATTCTAGGATTTGATGGATGACTTTGAGCCACTAAACATCAAATCTATTCTCAAAAGGAGAAATGTGGTTACCAATGTGCTTTCAATCTCTACTAGGGCATTACAACTTGTTGAGAAGACAAAGCTCAAAAGTTTCTCTATTGAACTAGTGGTCACCCCATCTATCTTGGATAATATTACTCATTTTAAGGTCTTCCAAGATGACCAACACACTCTATAATTCATCATGTCCAAAAATTTATTCAAAGGACAAATAATTGATGACAAGTCTAAAGAAGACCAAGAAGAAGAGGAAAAAGATCAGGATGACATCATAAAATTGAAAACCAACACTATCCCCAAGGGGATGGTAGAATTAGAGTGCATTTTTGATTGAGACAAATCAGCATGTCGTAAAAGAACTCCCAAAGAAGAAGTGATGAGTGTGATGCTTATAACCTAGGTACAAAAGATGATCCTAAAATGGTCAATATTGGGAAAGCATGTAATGTTGAGGAAAGGGATGAAATTCTCTTGGATTATAGGGATGTTATTGCATGGAGTTGTGGAAAACTCAAAATATATGATGCAATATCATTACACGCAATATTCCTATAAAACTTGATGTGAAACCTTTTTGGCAAATGCAAAGACCTATGGATCCATTATTGAACCATTGATAATGAAAGAATTTCAAAAAAATTTGGATGCCAAGATCATTTTCCCTATATGAAACTCTATTTGGGTTGAAAATTTGGTGCCTATAAGGAAGAAGAGCAATGATATTTGTCTTTGTGTAGACTTTAGGAACCTAAATTGTGCATCTCAAAAAAAAATTACCCACTAAATTCATGCAAAAAAGTAGTGTGAATTGTGAATGGATCCAAGATGATGTCATTTTAAGATGGGTACTCAGGATACAACCAAGTGAAGGTGGATGAAGAGGACATATTTAAAATAGAACTCGCCACAAAGTCGAGAACATTCATGTATAGGAGGATGCCCATCAGGATGATCAATGTTAGAGCCACACTTCAAAGGGCCATGGACAAAGATTTCAAAGGATTGGTGAACAAATATATTGTGATCTACATGGATGACCTTGCAATCTTCTCAAAAAATAGAAGCAACCATATAGAAGATTTGAAACAAGTGCTTAATTAGTGGAGGAAGTTTGGTATATCCCTCAATCTCAGAAGTGTTCATTTGGATTTACAAATGGGAAGCTTCTAGGATACATCATCTCTAAAGCTTGTATTTTCAATTGATCTAGAGTGAATAGAAGCAATACTAAAAATTTTGCTACTCAACAACCATAAAGAATTGAAGTCTTTCTTTGGGAATATTAAATTTGTGCAAAAATTCATCAGTAGCTTCACTGAAATAGTGTGCCTTCTTAATGACTACTAAAAAAAGAAGTAAAGATTGAATGGAATCCTAAGATAAATAAATATTTTGAAGATATCAAGGTGGCCATTTCCACTACCCTAATATTGGTAATCCCTAATTATCAGCTACCATTCAAGGTATACTCATTTTCATCTAAACATTCATTTACTGACAACCTTACATAGAAGAATGGTGAAGATGAGAGGCCCATGGTAGATAATTGAGAGGGGGGTGAATCAATTATATCCAATTATCCTACAGGTCTTTAAAAAAAATTAATGCCAATAACACTTCATAAACATCAAAACCAATAACTTGATGATCTCATCCAACTTCACAATTCAACCTTGTAATCAATTTACACCAAATTGTTAACTTGTTATTTCTATTATTTATCAAGAATTAGAAATATAACTTTACTATTATCTGGTTCTTATCTATCATTTACCTATACTGAGTTGTAGTATAAATTAAATATCATGAAAATTGTCTTGCAACACAACAAGATTCACACATTTGACACCATGATTTTGTTGGCATTATGATACATTTTTGTCATTAGTTACAACACTTATTGGATTTTGAATGCTTACCGAGCTCTCACCGGAAGCCAAGCTTTACCTAGTTCTCAGTGTTTACCGAGTAATCAAGGTGAACAAAGAAGTCAGTGTTTACCGAGTAATCAAGGTGAACAAAGAAGTCAGTGTTTACCGAGTGATCAAGGTGAACAAAGCAGCCAGTGTTTACCGAGTATTCAAGGTAAAGAAAGGAATCAGTTTTGACCGAGTGAAGATGTACTAAGATGTAACCAAGAACTTCGTGATAACCGAGCTCCTGAGGTTATCAAGGAAATTAATTTTTACCGAGCTCAGACGGATATCAAGGAAACTAACTATCATCGAGTCACAAGGTTCTATCAAGTGTTTCATTTGATCACCGAGCTACAGTTCAAATAGAAGTATTCACCGAGTGACATCTCTTCTACAGAGTCTCCAGTGGTTACCGAGTTCAGAACTACTTGAAGTGTTTAGTATGAACCATGCCTTCACTTCTATCGAGTTCATGACGATGTCGAGTAACGCAGTGGATGCCGAGTATCAGAAGGACACCGAGTCAGTTCAGTGAACCCGAGTTTTTACCTTGGGCCGACTTTATATAGAGATTTGCACTTGTTGTTTTGGCCGACCTTGCATGCATTGTTTATTTGGATGGTATATATATGTAATGTATTGTATCATTCAGATGTAAGGAAGTAAGAAATGAGATGAAAAGCAATTGCAATGGCAATAGAAATTGTGATTAATGAAACTGCGAAAGTGTGAAAGAAATACATGCGTGCGAAAGTATGTGTGTTGAGTTGAGAAGATATTCAGCAAGGTCAAGTTTTGGAGCAGAAAAGTTTTATCTATCACATCAAGGTGAATTAGAGCATAGCGGATCTTATCAAAAATCAGTTGTAATCAGATCCACTGTTTCATTCTAACAGGTGAATCAGTTTTTGTAAATCCTTTAACAAGGTAGACTTAACAGTCTTTTGTAAATCTCCTAACAGAGTGCATACTTTATTGTACGTTTGGAAATCCTCTAACAAGGTGGATCTAGCAATCCTTTGTGCTCCTAACAGGGCAGATCACCAGAAGTGGTCATTGTAAGCCTTAACCGGCCAACTTCATACTACAGTAACGAAGCTTGTGGGTTTCATCCCCACCCCAGTTTTACTTTCTATTTGGAAGGTTTCTGGGTCACCAAATCTGTGTGTTCAAGTGTTGCAAATGATTTTGTTTCATGCTTACAGTAGGTTACTTGGATGAATGGTGAATATATCAGTATACAGCTTTATTGTTTGAAATTTTAGAAGTTACTGATTCACCCCTCCCCTCTCAGTAACTTGTCATATCTTGAATATTTCCAACAATTGGTATTAGAGCTATAAGGTTCTCAAGATAAAAGTTTCACAGCTTGAGCAAAGATCAAGGACAATGGAGATATTCAGACTTGGCAAAACTATTGAGAATGAAAAGCTAGATCTGAAAATGGCCATGGCTCAACTCAATGAAGCAAAAGAGCATCTTTCACAATCCTTGAAAAGAAGAAAAGAACTTGCAAAGCAAATGAATGACCATTAGTATGTTGAAGAAAAGATTGAAGATCTCTCACCATCAAATAGTTCAGATGAAGCTGACAAAGCAATCAAAGAACTTTTAGAAAAGAATGGATCTCTGCAGGAAGAAGTAAGAAAGCTCAAAAGGGAACAAGGAATCCAGTCCATCAGGCTATGCGAAATCTTGGAGCAAAGGAACAAGGCAGCTGAAGACTTAGAGGTAAGGAATAATCAATCCTCTCAGCTTGAAAATCTTGTAACTCAATTATCTAATGAAAATGAAGAAATTATGAATCTGAGATCTGAGAATGAGAATTTGAGAAATGACTTAATTACTGAAAGACAAATCAATGCAAGCTTACAAAGTGATCTAATCTCTGAAAAACAAGTCAATGAGAGAATGGTAAAATCTCAAAAGGACATGGATCAATTGAATCTGCAAAATGAAGAAAACTTTCATAAACAAAATGGTAAAGCAGGCCTTGGATACAAGGAAGAAGGTGAATCCTCCAAACAGGGTACTCAAAAGAATCAAAAACCTACTTGCAGCCACTGTGGTAAGATAGGTCATACATCTAACGAATGTTGGAGCAATGGAAAAGGCAAATTTAATGGAAAGTTCTACAATTGCAATCAGCATGGACACAAAGCCAATGAATGCAAAAAGAAATTGAAATTTGAAGGTAAATGTCACAAATGCCAAAAGCAAGGTCATAAGGCATCACAATGCAAATCCAAATCATTTAATCTAGCTGAACAACTTGTCAAAGCAATATTTGGTTGGGACTACAACACTTGGTGCAGATGTCATTATTGTGGAGAATATGGTCATACTGGCATAAACTGTGCAAGGCATCACCTAAGAAAAAGGGATACCACTGTAAGATGTTATACATGTACAGAACTTGGTCATATATCTAAAAACTGCATGAACATAAAGAAAGTCGAGGATGAGAAGAAAATCAAAGTAGACAATATTCGGAAACAAATGAAGCAGCAATGGATTCCAAATTCTACCGAGCCAGATAATTCAAGTAATGGAATGGTCACTCAAGAAGTGAGTGACTCTCCCATTTCCAATTAAGACTCATCAGGATAAGACCAGGACTGTATCTACAAAGCAATATCCTAAGCAGTCCTAGAATGAAAATATGATCAAATCAGTATTTCAGATACATCAGGATCATGGTCAGTACATGACCTTACTGAGCTCAGTTGGGTGCAATAAGGCCTCTTTCACCAAGTTGCACTTACCGAGCATGGTTGGTTCTTCTCTTACCGAGTTAAGGGCGGTTTAACCTATTTTCTTTTGGTCATTGAGTTGCGAAGTTTAAGCCGAGCTAGTGGATGACAGTCTGTCGATCGTAGCTACCTCCGTACTGAACCATTAATGGCAAATTTTTCATCAAAAAGGCAGATTTCAACCTCATTTTTCACAGCAAATTCGAGATTTACAAAAAGAGGGCTTTCAAGCGAGTTCAAGTGAGTTGAAGAGATTTTTCAGCGAAGTATTCTTACGAAATCTTTTCACTCACCGAGCAGCAATGGCTTCCGCAACCACCAGCAGCAGCAAGGTGAAGAAAGGATCCGAAATGCTTGTGAAGGGAACGGAATGGAAGGCACCGACGTTCAAGCTTGTTCCTGCCATCGCTGAATCACTCGACCCGCATGGAGCTCAATCACAGATTCCTCCAAAGGTACTTATAATCAATGATATTCGTACTCATTTCAAGTTTACTGTGCAAGAAATAGGGACACTAGATATGGATAGCACCCTAGCCGAGTTATGCATGGATGGAACCCTAAAACCTGAGTTCAAACATTTGGAAACCAAAGGCTTAACCCATATCCCGCATCTGCCAAGAAGTTTCCAAGTGAAATGGGTGAGGTATATCTTGATCCGAGTGCATAATGGTTAGTTGTGGTTGGAACAACCAGTTTTGATAACCAAGAAGATGATTCACAAAATCACGGGTCTCCCGATGCTCAGCAAAGCCAAAACCACCAAAACCCTAGGACGGGATGAGTTACAGAAGAAAACCCAAGCTGAATGGGATGGCAGAGGTTTAAAGCTCAACAATGTTTCAGATATAGAACTGAAATTTGGTATTTATGTTATTGCATACAAACTATATAGTTCCAACAGGCTGAATAGTGTACCTTGCGAGGCTGTAGATTTGGCATATAAAATTGTAAAGAAAAATATGGAGTTTGACCTAGCTGATGTGCTATCAAAACAATTCAATAAAAGCATGGAAAGCATAAGGACTGCAAAGAAAAACCCTTGTAAATTTGGTTCTTTGCTAGTTTGTTTATTTTTCTATGTACAGGAATTCTTTCCATCTAAGGGTGCAGTTGTATGGAGGAAAGATACTCCAATTTTGTATCAAATAAATGAATTCATAGTAGAAATGGGTATGAATTTTGACAAAGTAATGGATAATTATTTTGAAGATTTCAAGGAAAGGATGAACAACAGATTCAGAATACCTCCAAAACTTGTTGAAGAGTATAAGGATGATGTATGTTTCATGGTTGACTGTGACAAAGTGTACATACAGGCAATTAGACCCCGAGTTGCATGGGTGAAACCTCTTCCATATGAGGTAAATATTGATGAAACAAGGGATATCATTGAAGCACTGGTAAATGAGCCAGTAGACCCAAGGCAACGAATTTTTGGTACTTATGATGAAGCAAAGGCCAGAATTGAACTGGAAATCAAAATTCCACAAGCCATCAGCAAAGGTAAGAGGAAAGTGGCCAAACTAAAAACTGAAATGAGTCCTCTTATGCTCACCGAGAGACAAGGTGAAGATAAAGAAAGTGAAGAAGAAGAAGAAGGAGAAAAAGAATCAGAAGAAGAGCAACCGGCAAAGAAGAAAGGCAAGGTAATCATTACCAAGCCCAAGAAGCAACCTACTGCAGTATTCACTCGGAGGACGAGAAAAGGTATTCAGGAACCTGTATTGGTCAAACCTGCACCTACATTCGAGCAAAGGCTCAAATCATTGGAAGAAGGAGCTGGCATTGCAAATTTCAAGGCATTAAGATTTGAGACAAGGATTGATGCAGAGAAAATGCAAATTGAGGAACTGGTACTTAACAAAATGGGAAAATGGAAATACTCCCTGGACCAGATTGCTCCTCATATCTCTAAAGAACTACTGGAGAGAGTACAGCCAAGATGGGAGTTAGCCACCAAGACGGTAAAAGATATATATGAGCAATCCCTGAAGAATCTTCGGCCTAGTCTCACTGGAGAAGAGGTAAAATCTGAATTGAAAACCTATGAAGGTAAAATGATGATTAGATTCCACACTTGTTTGATTTTGATCAAAGATATAGAGCATGTTGTAAATGATGCTACAAACATGTGGAAAAACATCTATCATCTACATAAGCCCAGTGTAGACCCAGTAGAAACAAAGGATGATGACAGCAGCAGCAGCAGTGATGAATCAGATAGCACTCCATCCATCACAGTTACACCAAGAGAGTTGCATGCAATGATGGAAGAGAAAGAGGAAGAAGACAAAGAGGAAGAAGCTGAAGAGGAAGATAAGGAGGATGATACGGTAAAAATTGCAGCAACGGTTATTGCATCTCTTCCTCACTCCCCAGCTAAACCTGTGACATCATCAAGGTTGGAGTCAGCTTCAGCAGGTTCATCTACACTAGATTTACCATCTACACCTGCCATATCTCAGCTTCAGGTATCATCAGTGGAAGTGACTACCACTTCATCTATCGAGCTGCATCCCTCTTCGTCTACTGAGCTGCACCCCTTTTCATCTACCGAGTTGGCCTCCTCGACTCCATCATCATCAGTTGGTATTGTTGTAAGTTCTCCAATTTTGACTACTCCAATTTGTTCTACAATTTTGTCACCATCTACTTCAAGCACAGTGAGCTTAGATACTATATTACTGAGTGTATCACCATTTTTGGCTTGCACTCAAATTTTTGACCCTGTACATACTCCTATTGGCACTCAAACCTCAAGCATCCCAGTTTTTACTGCTAGTCCTTCTGTCTCTACTATTGTGTCTATTCCAAAGGTCAAACCAATCATCTCAGAAGTCAAACAAAAGCAACCATTAAGACTTATGATCACTGGAAAGGAAATTCCTGAAGACATTGACTTGGACACAGAGATAGTAATTCCAAAGATTGACTTTGATAATGCTACCATTGAAGAAATGAGGTATGCTAGTCAACTTATTGAGAAAAAGGCTACTCAGATGCAGTTAAGATCGGAAAGGGATAAGGAATATAGGATAATTGAGGAAGCCCGGAACATAATTACTGAGGCTATAGGTGTTGATGTTGATACTTCTCAACACATTTTGATTCAATTGGAAGAGGCAGTTAATAAATTCAATGAAGATGCCTCCGGACAAGAAAAGCTAATTGAGCGTGCAGAAAAGAAATTTGATAATAAGGTATTGGGGCACATTTCCCAGAACATTGCAATAAATCAGGTTGCATTAACCTCAGTTTTGGCAGATATGGAAAATTCTTTTAATAATGTAACATCTCTTTTTGCTAAGCTTTGTGATGTTACCGAGTACACTAAAGGAATAAGAGAGAAACTAAATAAAATTGATGAAGATCTGAAGGTGAGCGCACAGAACTTGAAGCTTGACCCCAGTTCAAGCTCATCTCATCACCTCAGAATCAAATTTTTGTCAGAGAAGCAGGCAGAGCTGTTGAGGGAAGAGGCAAGGATCCGATCTACATTGATAGATATCCAAAACATGATCCTTCCCATCATGGATTCAATGCAGAAGCACATTGCACATTCAAAGACATTAATCCATGATAATAACTTCTCCATTGCAGACCATGTGATTGAACTTTCGGCTGAAGTTCAAATAGCTCTTTCCACCTGCAAAATTTTGCAAGAGAATTGGGATAAGACTCTCCAGCTTATTCTCCAGGTACATTCAGAGTTCATCTCTCATTTCGGTGTTTCTATATAAGTATATATATTCTTTTATTCTTTGGCATTATTGTCAAAAAGGTGGAGATTATTGTTGGATATGTATACTATGGGTGAATAAGTGTTTTCAAAAAAATTGTATACTATGGGTGAATAAGTGTTTTCAGAAAAATTGTACAAAGGAAGAGATATACAGCTCATGTAAATAATGTATGTACATTCTATGGGGGAGTTGTATATAACAAAGCTAATCTATGGGGGAGTTGTATATAACGAAGCTATGTATATTCAGAATCAGTCATCAGCATGTCAGATAAATTTTGTCTCATAAGTGTTTTTGTCACTAATGCCAAAGGGGGAGATTGTTGGCATTATGATACATTTTTGTCATTAGTTACAACACTTATTGGATTCTGAATGCTTACCGAGCTCTCACCGGAAGCCAAGCTTTACCTAGTTCTCAGTGTTTACCGAGTAATCAAGGTGAACAAAGAAGTCAGTGTTTACCGAGTAATCAAGGTGAACAAAGAAGTCAGTGTTTACCGAGTGATCAAGGTGAACAAAGCAGCCAGTGTTTACCGAGTATTCAAGGTAAAGAAAGGAATCAGTTTTGACCGAGTGAAGATGTACTAAGATGTAACCGAGAACTTCGTGATAACCAAGCTCCTGAGGTTATCAAGGAAATTAATTTTTACCGAGCTTAAACTGATATCAAGGAAACTAACTATCACCGAGTCACAAGGTTCTATCAAGTGTTTCCTTTGATCACCGAGCTACAGTTGAGATAGAAGTATTCACCGAGTGACATCTCTTCTACCGAGTCTCCAATGGTTACTAAGTTCAGAACTACTCGAAGTGTTTAGTATGAACCGTGCCTTCACTTCTACCGAGTGCATGACGATGCCGAGTAACACAGTGGACGTCAAGTATCAGAAGGACACCGAGTCAGTTCAGTGAACCCGAGTTTTTACCTTGGGCCGACTTTGTATAGAGATTTGCACTTGTTGTTTTGGCTGACCTTGCATGCATTGTTTATTTGGATGGTATATATATGTAATGTATTGTATCATTCAGATGTAAGGAAGTAAGAAATGAGATGAAAAGCAATTGCAATGGCAATAGAAATTGTGATTAATGAAACTGCGAAAGTGTGAAAGAAATACATGTGTGCGAAAGTATGTGTGCTGAGTTGAGAAGATATTCAACAAGGTCGAGTTTTGGAGCAGAAAAGTTTTATCTATCACATCAAGGTGAATCAGAGCATAGCGGATCTTATCAGCAATCAGTTGTAATCAGATCCACTGTTTCATTCTAACAGGTGAATCAGTTTTTGTAAATCCTTTAACAAGGTAGACTTAACAGTCTTTTGTAAATCTCCTAACAGAGTGCATACTTTATTGTATGTTTGGAAATCCTCTAACAAGGTGGATCTAGCAATCCTTTGTGCTCCTAACAGGGCAGATCACCAGAAGTGGTCATTGTAAGCCTTAACCGGCCAACTTCATACTGCAGTAACGAAGCTTGTGGGTTTCATCCCCACCCCAGTTTTACTTTCTATTTGGAAGGTTTCTGGGTCACCAAATCTGTGTGTTCAAGTGTTGCAAATGATTTTGTTTCATGCTTACAGTAGGTTACTTGGATGAATGGTGAATATATCAGTATACAGTTTTATTGTTTGAAATTTTAGAAGTTACTGATTCACCCCTCCCCTCTCAGTAACTTGTCATATCTTGAATATTTCCAATAGATTTAACTTGGAAATCCTATAAAGGTAAAAAAACCACCTGGGACCGAAAACCCAAATAATTTCACTCTTCTAAAGTGAGCTCTTCTAAGAGCCAACCTTGTTAAAGGTTTACATACATATTTTTAGTGTGACCTAGTTAGAGGGTTTTAACATAAAGATCATCTACACCTTATTGTTAAGTTTGTAGCTTTAGTTAGATTGATTCGATCATGAGATACATGGTTGATGGTACATCATCATTTAGAAAAATATTCTTATATATAATATATGTTATTTATATTATAAATATATTATTATTATCTAAATAATTATTAACTATAAAGACACGTCCCTTCATGAGACATGCCTCCTCTCATCTTTTTAAGTATTCAAATTTGCATTTGGAATGCACCAATAACAATGGAAGTGTTATTGCATTTGTAGCAAATGATCTTTAACATCAACATGACATTAGAGCTAGACTAAAAATATAACAAAATAGGAGATGAAGTAGAAGTGTTGAAGCATTATTTTACTTGGTTAAGAAATATCATAGCTCAAGTATATTGAAGGCATCAATATACTTTAAAAAGTTTGTAGATAGTAGCAATAGGAGCCATCGAGTATATGAAGTAGATGACACTAACATGGATTAACAATAGGAGTCATTGAGTGTATGAAGTAGATGACACTGAAATGGAACAACAACAATAATAATACAAGACACTAGTGACAAAGAGTCATAAGTAAATAGAACCACGAAGGTCTTAGATATGATAGTGATAAATGGCCACCCTTAAACATCACACACTAAGGGAAGAATTAAGCTTTGGAAAAAAGTCAACTTTGACTATTTAATACTTTTGGTTTAGGAATTAAACTTAGTGTGCGATGTTTAAGTCGTTCTGTAATAAACACACAATATATATGTTTGTATAGAATATAATCATTGGAAGATATAAATAGCCTTATCCTAATGAAATATAGAGCCCTAATAAAATATTAAATAGTGATTTGTAGGAAGGGTCACGATGAAGGAGAAACATCATAGATTATAATAATGATGATATAATATTCAAAACAAGTAACATATGGACATTGAAAATTACATTGATACAATGACACTTGAAATAAACCCTAATGAATATGATAACAATTAGTATAAGAGAACAAGTTGCAGAACTTGTGTTCAAATGCTATATTAGAGGAATATTGGAAGTAACATATAAGAATCACCTAGGAGATAATGATGTTTCTTCTTGAATATATATATATATATATATATATATATATATATATATATATATATATATATATATATATATATATATATATATGCAAGGCTTTGTAGAGACAATCAAATATCCTTGTTATGTGTATAGGAGTACTCTTCTGTGACATTATCATTCTTTGTAGCTCCTTGGAAGATGTAGCCAATGGAACTGATCGAGATGGACCTGGCTTTGATTTTTGTAACTTCACTTCAACTTTAGGCTCCCCATCCACATCATCATGTGCTATTAAAATAATATTTATTTATGATTCTTCAGTTACCATGTCATCATTTTGAACCATTGTGCTTACCACTACAACTTATTGTGCTTCTTTGTCTTCTTTTGCTTGAACTGATGTGTTAGTTATTTGCACCCCATCGTGGTCCATTTCTTCTTCATCAGTTTCTCCAATCACTATCTATTTTGAGTGCACAAAATCCTCCATCCATTTATTGAAAATTGCGTCATCAAGCCAATCAAAACTTAAAACCACTTGTTGCTTCTTGATCAATTGATCCCCTATTTTATTGATTTCAAAAAAAAATTCCCTAATGGAATTATAAAATAACTACACTTTAACAAATTCCTCATTTGTCATTGCTAATAGGAAATGTCCCTTTTCACTTATGACTCACTTCATTCTTTGACACAACAGATCATCTAATTCTTTGCCCCATTCTTCATTTTCTTTTATTTTATCTATCTTTTTAAGTTCATGGGGAAAGAGCTCTAATTTATCACCTAAATATTTGGAGAGACAAATTATTATCCTTTTTGTACTACAACTCTTTTTTCATCAAAATCAGTCAAATCATTAGTCATATCAAAAAAAATTCTATCTATTCACAAGAAAGACTAATAACTGAGACATGCAAGAGGGTGACATCCTTATCCTAACCACCCCATTTATTCATGATAGGCCTTAAAGCATCTTCACCACCTTTTATTTCTTCCCACATGTTTATTATTTTCATCAATCGATCATAAAATGTTGGCCATTCAATCGCATCTACTAGATATAAGATTGTTTTCCTAATTTTATCTTCATATAAATCATTTAATTCTATTTGCAAGTTCCCATAGTTTATTCTTTTCTTCTTCAAGTTCCTTATTAGTATAGAACTCTAGCCTCTTTGGGGTATCAAGTAACTCTATGATAGGATTTGACTTGAATGGTTTAATTGGGGGGCGAGGATAAGTAATTTAGGGCCTGATTGACTCTCCCACTTTTCTCTTTCCTAATTGTTTATCCATTTGAGCCACTTGAGTCTCCAACTAATGTATCTTGTTACCTCCCTCCTAATATGCCTTTAATATTTCTTCAAACTTTACATTTAATTCTAAGAATTTACCTTTATGCTTTTCAACAACTACCACCCCAAAGTCCATCATCTCCCTAGTCATCTTAGATACCTTTTCACTGTCTACATCATTTGCTCTATAAACAATGAGACTACCACTATGCTTAGAACTTGACACTTCTTGTAGCCTTGTTTTGTCTCTCTTCTCAATAGACTATATCACAATGCTTTGTGATCATTGTTGTAGTTTAAACCTCTATGTGCCTGTATGATTTCTTCCTCACTTTAACAATGAATATCCTTTTCCTTCCGAATAGAAACAAAATTCATAGTGTTGGCTATGTCTCACTCTGGTATAATTAAAACTCTTGAGTCTCTCAAAAGGTTCCTTCCCCCTTTAGGGGTTAGTTGTGCAAAATTTTCCATGAAGTTAGCTTTAACTTCATCTTCAATTTCAAAATCCAACCTATCTAGTTGCTCTACTTTTATTGATTTACAGTCCAAGATTACCAATGTTTCTTCTCCACAAAAATTGTACAAAGGTTCTAGACTTTGCAAAGTTTTCATCATCAATGATTTTTTTGTAAGCTTGTGCAATCACATGGTCTATTCCCTTACCTCTAATGTCTACAATAGTAAGATCAAAAGATGGCATAAGAGGCTCTTTAGGTACTCCTCCTTCAATATTAGCAGTTATAATCATAATGCCCCTTTCCCCTCCAATTTGCCTCAACTTATCTCTCATAGATGCTTCATCATTTATTTTGAGTGGAATCTAGAATGGTGAATATTATTTTGCATGAGAAGATGAACCCTTCTCTATTCTCTACTTCTTAGGGGCATGTGTATTAGGTGGGCTTTCAGATCTTGGCCTCTTATATGGAGGAGCATATTGTATGTTCTGCACCACTACATACCTAACCTTTCTTTGTAATGTATATTGTCTTGGGGTCACAATAATCCTGTTGGTTAACCTCCTCTTTGCCTTAGTAGCCTTGTTTGAGTGTGCTTTTTTTATGATCTCCTTTCTGCCATTCAAGGTTTGCATGATTCCAGCAAAGTTCATTGTTAACATATCTGTCTTCATGCCCCAATATTTCTTATTTGCTAGGGGATCATATTTTGGCTCAAAATTTTTTATAAATTTCTAATATTTACCATAAACTATCCATTTTTCTTTTCTAACCTCTTACTTTTGCAATGAGAACTTATTTCTAATTATGTCTTCAGGAAAATATACAGTTTGTATTTGAATCTTAGCCTTCTTCCTTTACATGAGGAGGTCATAGAATCCCTCTGAATCAACAAAACAAGCATGGGATTGGGCCATCTGATATTTATCTAAAAATTTCCCTAGGTTTCTCCATCCCTTTTTAACAAACATAAAATTATGAATGACAATGATCATTAGAAAGAAAGTTCCTTTAGATTTACCAAGTAAATCTCTCTCCTCAACTGATCCAATCTGCCATAATAGCTCTGCAATCCCTACCTTCAAAGGCACCTTGTATGGAAACACATGGGGTTTTCCAAGAAAACCATAAACTCTGAAGATAGTAGAGACATCATATGGGATGATATCTCCCCAATTATGACTAACCAATAGACTTTTGGCATGATCTTTAGGTCTTATTAATTTCAATAGGGACTGTGGTGTTCTAGGCCTATCCCCTCTCAAGAAAAATCTGAACCTTGAAGCAAAATACATATCAAATCTAACAAAGGTAGCATTAGTGACCTCCCATGTCATGTCTGCACTCCATAACTAAACTGGGAGTCTTTCTCCATCTCTTTCCAATTCTAGTTTCATCTATTTGGAGAAGGTAACTCCTTTATATAAATAGATATGCATTAACATTGGATACTAACAGAAAGGCTTGTTAACTTTAGCCTGTGCTATTCTGATCAGACCATTATGAATTTCTTTAGCCAAGAAGGTAGTAAAGTCAAGAATTGAGCTCATTCCATATTGAAGAGTTTGAGCAATAATGAGGAAAATAGAGCTTAGGATGTTATCTTGCTCACCCATACCAAAGATTTTGCAAAGAGAGAAATATAAGGCTTGTGCCCTAGGATTAAAAAAACTTTTTTAATAAGGGCTCTGGGATGTTTTTTGGGACTAAAGGAAATGATACAATCTTAACAAAGTGTTGTTGCAATGGCCCTCCCCTTAGATATACCCTATGTGCATCATATATGACTTGGATGTCTTCCATGTCAATCTTTTCATGAACAACATGATTGGGGTTCAACTTAGATACTTCTCTAATTAGTTTAGGTGAAACCCTAACAAGGTCATCCCCTACATGGTTCTTTACAATCCTAGTAATTGGATCATATTTCTTGGCCATATCTACCAGTAGATCATCATCAAAGAAGACTCTAGGGATAATCAATTTACTATGTTGAATTCCCAAACATTTCTTATTGAAGTATCCAGTTTTTGTTCTGCAAATCATTTCTTAAAAAGTTATAAACCTCCCATAGATACTTCTACATCCTTTGACTAGTTTGATTTGTCATAATGATGCAGGAGCATCCAGAGGTATAAGGGCAATCCTGTGTCACCCAAAAAAATATACTTAGACTTAGTTTTTGTTTCATGTGTTTTCATTTTTGGATACCCATTTGGGTCAAATAAAGGTTCCAACTCTCACAGTTCCACTATCAGTGTGTTTGAAAATCTCAAAAAAGTAGGAGCATGTAATTGGGCCATCATTTTGGAAAACTAGAAGGTGTGAATTGGCCAGATGAATGTAATCATGATTTAGAGAATTCTAGAAAAAGAATCAGGTCAATAGGCCTCACGGTTTGAAAGTTATTGCAATTTTTTGAGTTTTGGAGACCTCCTAAGAATGCTTCAAAGTCAGGTTAGGGGCATTAAATGACCTCAAAAAGGGTCAAAAAATGGGGGATGAGTGGAGCTTGTCCATAGCGCTATAGAGCGCTTCAAGAGCTTTACAGAAATGTAAACAGTTTGTCAATCGAAGCCACGGTTCAAAAGTTACGCCTCTCGAAAGTTTGATTACCATTTTTGGATTCTTCTAGATCTGCGCCGACTTCTACCACAGCTTCTGAAACCTTCTATTTGGTCGGTGGGTGCCTACTAGAACTTTTTAGAATGTACTCCTAGTCCTTAACCCTCTGGGGTCTATTTAAGGAGATTTTTGGCATTGTAACAGGCAGTTCGGAGTGGAGTTTGAGAGGAGGTACTAAAAGGAGAAATTATCTCCAGATTTATGCTATTGTAAGCCCTTAGGGCATGTTTTGAAGTTTATTTTCTCTGTACTGTTTGTACTAGCTTATTTTCTTAGTTAATATAATTTTCCCTTTTCTGTTGTGTCCATTCTGTTCTTGGCTTGTGTCCCCATCAAGTGGTATCAGAGCTGGTTTTCCTAAGTGTGTAGACAGAGCACCGACTGTGAGGCAGTTTGCACCAGGACTGTGTGGTTGTGGGTTCGAGTTAGAAGATGCCTCCACGAAGAGAGCATGGTAGAAGGGCCAAAGCTATTAATCTTGAGGAGGTTAGATCCCTCCAAAGGCAGGTGCAAGCATTGCAAGAGGAGCTCCATAGTGGAGCAAATGTTGTCGCAGGTGACGACAGTGAGGATGACAATGAAGAAGAAGTAATGGAACCAGAAGGGGAATTTGACGGGGAAGTTTTGCATCATGTAGAGGAAAGGCTTTTTAGGACCATTACTAAGTTTGGGAAAATAACTACAATTGAAGTGGGTGTATTTTCAGGAAATTTGAAACCAGATGAGTTGATCGATTGGATCAATGAACTGGAAGAATACTTTGAGTATGAGGATATAAGGGACCCATATAGGGTTAAGTTTGCAAAGGCCATGCCAAAATCTGGTGGCAAGAAGTTCAATTGGAAAGAAACAGAAGAGGAAAGGAGAAGATCACAAGATGGGATCGCATGGTGGACAAATTGAAGAAGCAGTTCATTCCTGTGGACTATGAGCTTGATTTGTTTAAAAAGATGCATGGGTTAAAGAAAGTAGGAAGATCAGTCCAAGAATATACAGAGGAATTTTATCGACTCTTGATTAGAGCAAGGCATGCAAAAGCAAATAAGGAGAAGGTTGCTCGTTATATCAGTGGGTTGTGACCTAGCATCCAGGAGGAATTAAGTCTGGTAAGAATGACTAGCATTGAAGAGGCATACCAGTTTTCCCTACGAGTTGAAGAGAAGCTGAATAAAAGGTTTGAAGGAAGAAAAAGAGGGTGTGGTCAAGGAGGAAGGGGAAGCGATAGATCATCTGGAGGCCGCAATGAAACCCAAAAGAAAAATGAAGATGTGGGTACTAGCAGGAACTAGAGGAATGAGGGTTTCAACCGCTCCCATGATCAAGACTTTAGAAATCAGAGAGGAAGAGGTAGAGGACATGGACAAGGAAGAGGGGGCTTTCATGGTACCTATTTCCATTGCAATGAAGAAGGTCATCATGCCTTTGAATGCCCTCAATGACAAGGAAGGACAGATAGGAGAGCTGAGGGCCAAGCTAGGGTTGCTTATGTGAATGAGGATGCACAATCATCACATTCAGAGGATGCAGAAAGAGGAGAGACCTTGGTAAATGAAAGAGTCCTACTAAGTGGTGAGATTGAACCAAGACAACGGAGGAGTTTGTTTCGTACCAGATGCAAGTGTGAGGATAAATGTTGTGATGTGATCATTGATGGTGGTAGCACTGATAACTTGGTATTAGAAGAGATGGTCTCTAAGCTAAAGCTCAAGAGGGAGAAACATCCCCAGCCCTATCAGATTGCTTGGGTAAAAGATGATCATAAGGTCTTGGTAAGTGAACAATGTTTAGTAAAATTCAAAATTGGGAGTTACCATGATGAAGTTCTCTGTGATGTTATTTTGATGGATGTTTGCCATCTATTGTTGGGTAGACCATGGCAGTTTGATAGACATGCAGTACATGATGGACATGCAAACACATACTCTCTAACAAAGGATGGAGTTTGCCACAAATTGAAGCCCATGAAAAAGGAAGGGGAAAAGGTATGTAGCAGTGCTAGGATTTGTCTTGTTGATGAAAGGAAGTTTTTAGATGGCATGAAACATCATTATATGTGTTATGCTTTGATTCCTAGGAAAGATAAAGAAGGCAGTAGTGAAATACCAGTTGAAGTTTCAGATTTACTATAGGAGTTTGGAGATATTATCTCTAATAATGTTCTAGATGGATTGGCACCAATAAGGAAAATTAGTCATCAGATAGATCTGATTCTAGGAGCTAGTTTTCCTAACAAGGCTGCTCACAGGATGACTCATACTGAAATAGAGGAGCTAAATAGATAGGTTCAGGAGTTGTTGAGGAAGGGCTTGATTCGAGAGAGCCTGAGTCCATGTGCAGTACCTGCAGTACTCACACCAAAGAAGGATGGAGAGTGGAGGATGTGTACAGATTCTCGAGCTATAAATCGAATCACCATCAAGTACCAATTTCCTTTACCAAGGATGGATGATATTATGGACTGCTTGAGTGGAGCTCAATACTTCACAAAGATAGATCTGAAGATTGGTTATCACCAGATATGGATTCGAGAAGGAGATGAGTGGAAAATAGCCTTCAAGACCAAGGAGGGTCTTTATGAGTGGTTAGTCATGCCCTTTGGATTAACAAACACCCCAAGCACCTTCATGCGGCTCATGAATGAGGTACTTAAGAAGTTCTTGGGAAAATTTGTTATTGTTTATTTGGATGATATTTTAATTTTCAGAAAGACTTTGGAAGAACATTTATTGCATATTCATAGTGTCCTTGAAAGGCTAAGGGAAGATAAACTGTTAATTAATCTGAAGAAGTGTAATTTTGCAAAATGGGAGTTAGTCTATTTGGGGTTTTTTGTATCACTTGAAGGTCTCAAAATGGATCCGGAGAAGGTAAAAGCCATCTTGGAATGGCCTACTCCAAGGTCTGCTATTGAGGTAAGATCATTTCATGGTCTAGTTATTTTTTACAGGAAGTTTATTAGGAATTTCAGTGGCATATGTGCACCCCTAACTGATACAATAAGAGGGGATAGAAAAGAGTTCAAATGGACTGCAGCAGCTGCGAGAAGTTTTGAATTGCTGAAGAAGGTAACAGAACAACCTGTGTTGGCACTTCCAGATTTTAGAAAAGTGTTCCAAGTGGATTGTGATGCTAGTGGCAGCGCTATTGGGGCTATATTAAGCCAAGAAGGTAAGCCTATTGCATATTTTAGTGAAAAATTGAATGATGCAAAGAAGAAGTATTATATTTATGATCAAGAGTTCTATGCAATAGTTTAGGCCTTAAGGAAATAGAGGCATTATTTATTGCCAAAGGAATTTGTTTTGTATACTGATCATTAGGCATTACAGTACCTAAATAGCCAAGGTAAATTGAATCAGAGGCATATGAAGTGGGTAGAGTTCTTGCAGAGTTATACATTTGTGTTGAAGCATAGAAGTGGAAAATCTAACAGGGTTGCAGATGCACTAAGTAGGAGACAGTTGTTGCTTACAGTAATGCAGGTTGAAGTAGTTGGGTTTGATGAACTCAAGAATTTGTACCCTGAGGATCCTGATTTTACTGAAGCCTAGAAAGCTTGTAAAGAACCTGTTGTTGTAGATAGAACCAAGTGGTTAGACTATTTTATTTAGGATGGTATGTTGTTCAAAGGTAGTCAATTGTGCATTCCGAGGAGTTCCATGAGGGAAAATCTAATTAAGGAGAAACACAGTGGAGGGATGGCAGGACATTTTGGTCAAGATAAGACCATTTCCATTCTTAGAGAACATTATTTTTGGCCTCAAATTTCACAAGATGTGAAGAATTTTGTACAGAGTTGCCAGGTTTGTCAAGTTGCCAAGGGGTTTAGTCACAATACTGGCCTATATCAGCCATTGCATGTTCCATCAAGGCCATGGGAGGACATAAGTATGGATTTTGTTCTTGGACTGCCAAGGATACAAGGGGTAATGACTCAGTATTCGTGGTGGTTGATAGGTTCTCCAAAATGGAACATTTCATTCCATGCCACAAAACTCATGATGATGTCCATATTGCAGACTTGTTTTTCAAAGAGGTGGTAAGACTACATGGTCTTCCAAGGAGTATAGTTTCTGACCGAGATATTAAATTTGTGGGGTATTTCTGGAGGACATTGTGGAAGAAGTTGAGAACAGACTTGAAATTCAGTTCCACGCATCACCCACAGACTAATGGCCAAACAGAAGTGGTAAATAGAAGTTTGGGCAATTTGCTGAGATGTTTAGTTGGAGATAAGCCCAAGGGATGGGATTTGATTCTACCACAGGCAGAGTTTGCTTATAATAACTCTGTAAATAGGAGTACTGGAAAATCACCATTTCAAATTGTATATGGGAATAGCCCAAGGACTGCACCAGAATTGAGGAAGATAGAACAAGGGGAGAGGACAAGTGCTGAAGCTGAGGAATTTGTTGAACACATCAAGCGTCTACATGAGGAGGTTCAAGCACACATTACCAAGATAAATCAAGAGTATAAAGCTAGAGCTGATCAAAGGAGAAGACATAAGGAATTCCAAGTAGGGCATCTCGTCATGGTGCACTTACAAAAAGAAAGATTTCCAGCCGGTACTTACAACAAGCTAAAAATGAAGAAATTTGGCCCCTGCAAAATTTTGAAGAAACATGACTCAAAAAATGCATATGAGGTGGAGCTGCCAAATGGTATTCACATTTCTCCCATTTTCAACATTGCAGATTTAACAGAGTATCATGATGATGGTGCAGATGAGGAGTTGGTGTTAGAGCCATGTCTGATTCTTGCTTCTAAGAAGGAGGAGATAGAAGACATTCTAGATCATCTTGTGGGTAGAAGTACCAGAAATAGGTAGTATGAAGAGCATTTGGTGAAATGGAAAGGACGATCGATCAAGGACTCAACTTGGATTTCAGCAGCTGAGGTTTCCCATTTGGGATTTCCTCTACCATTCATAAAGTGACAGGGTCACTTTTCAATCTACCCTGGGTGTCTGATGCAGGAGCATCCAAAGGTATAAGGGCAATCTTGTGTCACCCAAAAAAATATACTTAGACTTAGTTTCTGTTTCATGTGTTTTCATTTTTGGATACCCATTTGGGTCAAATAAAGGTTCCAACTCTCACAGTTCCACTATCAGTGTGTTTGAAAATCCTGAAAAAATAGGAGCATGTAATTGGGCCATCATTTTGGAAAACTAGAAGGTGTGAATTGGTCAAATGAATGTAATCATGATTTAGAGCATTCCAGAAAAAGAATCAGGTCAATAGGCCCCACGGTTTGAAAGTTATTGCAGTTTTTTGGGTTTTGGAGACCTCCTAAGAATGCTTCAAAGTCAGGTAAGGGGTGTTAAATGACATCAAAAAGGGTCAAAAAATGGGGGACGAGAGAAGCTGGTCCATAGGGCTGTAGAGCACTTCGAGAGCTTTCCGAAAATGTAAACGGTTTGTCAATCGGAGCTACGGTTCAAAAGTTATGCCTCCCGAAAGTTCGGTTACAGTTTCTAGATTCTTCTAGATTTGCGCCGACTTCTACTGCAGCTTTCAGAACCTTCTATTTGGTTGGTGGGTGCCTACTAGCACTTTCTAGAATATACTCCTAGTTCTTAACCCTCTGGGGTCTATTTAAGGAGATTTTTGGCATTGTAACAGGCATTTCGGAGTGGAGTTTGAGAGGAGGTACTGAAAGGAGAAATTATCTCCAAATTTATGCTATTGGAAGCCCTTAGGGCATGTTTTGAAGTTTATTTTCTCTGTATTGTTTGTACTAGCTTATTTTCTTAGTTAATATAATTTTCCCTTTTCTGTTGTGTCCATTATGTTCTTGGGTTGTGTCCCCATCACATAAAAACCCTCACTAACCAGTAACCTAGGGCTCTCCAAAATCAATTCTCTACGCCTAGCCAACTCATTTATTGATAGTGGCATTTGTTACAAAAAATCATTGTGAACTACCCTCTTCAAATAATATACTTGTCTAGAAAAATCCTTGCATGGAGGCATTGTTTATAGTTTACCCTAACACAATCATAATTTTCCTTACTTGCCAGAAGTTCAAATGACTTACCCTCCTTTTTCTTGATGTTTCACCTTTGTGAATTACTTTGCATAACTTTAAAAATTCTTTCCCTAGCTCTAGAAATACTTGCACTGCAATAATTTTGTGATCTTATGACTCAGTAATGGTGAATTCAAAATTAAACTGTAGCATTAAGGTTGCACAAGGTGCCATTGATCAAAATTAATACTCTAACAATCAAAATTTGTGCCATGCCATGAAATTTAAATTTCAACCATTGATCATCAAGCATTGAATAACTTATTTTAAAATTAAAAAGTTTCATAACTCCTTTTTTAAAATTTCTATCCGTCAACATGGTGTATTCTCACATTTCTTAAAATCAAAGTAATTTCACAAAGTGGTGAAGCGCGAATCATCAATCTTCGAAAGATCGATGATCACAAAAATCCTTACAATTTAATAATTATAGCTTTAAAAACTATGGGCCCATGGTACAATCATCTTCTAGCTTAGAAACACATGGACTATCCCACCAATTAACATGTTCCATATCACCATATTTTTCCATGTTGGCACGATGAAGAAAATTTCTCAGCAACCAATCCCACTTGTCCACATGGCAAGCAGGCGCTTCCTCGCTTTAACTAAAGTTTAGTCATTTATGTTTTGTGGGAATGCATTGTTTGTTGATCTTCCTAGGATCAACAGTATATATAGATCATGCCCTTTTAAATCTAACAAAGTCAACTATAAATGCATTACCTTTTCCCAACGTGTTTTAACAGTCACCAACTATATATACCATATTACTACCTTTTTAAAAACTATTGTCCCATGACGTCATCACATGCTACATTTCAAGCAAGCACTTGCCTACATCCCATAAACTTTGAGAAACTTCATATTGCAGGCAAGCACTATCCATTGATCTTCTCAAGATCAACGATGTATGTATCTTATTCCTTTTGAAATACTTCAATGTCTTGCATGACATCACTAAAGACACGTTTCATGCGAGCACTTTACCACTTTAGTTAAACTTCACACATCTTCATGAAATAGTAATACACCCACTATTGATCTTTCTAAGATCAACGGCTCAATAATACAATACCAAAGATGGTCCTACTGCTCAGCAAAACCAATGAAATTGCTTGAAATTCAAATGTGCTCTGAAAACTTCTGTCAATTCTGCAATAGCTCTGACAGCTTCAAGTTTTTATGGTGCAATAATTGAGATAATGACACAAAAGCCACATGGCAAGTGGGTACTTTCCTACATCCCATAAACTTTGAGCAACTTTATCTTGTGGACATGCACTTATCATTGATCTTCTGAAGATCAACAGTTGGCAGAAACAAACCACCATGGTTAAGACATTTTCCCAAATACTTAGGAAATAACCACTATTAGGGCACTGCTTACAGTGAAAGGTTTTTATTTTGTGAAAAGTAATTTAAAAAATTAATTATAGGAAAATGTAAGAATGAAAACTTAGGATAAGGGCTTCTCGCACAATTAATAAAATATTACTTTCCGCTATTTTGAGGGCTAGAGCATAAAAACAAGGGTTTACAAAATTTGAAAGATTTCATCTAGGGTTTTAACAAATTTCATAATTTTAAACAAAGAGGTAGGGTTTTTCACTATAGGGTGTAACAAAATTATAAAAGGTGAAAAACCAGGCCAACACATCCAAAGAATATCACGTCAAAAGAAGGTCTCATCCAATTACATTTATCCCAAATATTGTGATTACAAGCATATTGACTAGCCTAATGAGGTATTGTTTGGGGGACACCGCTATCCTCCCTACAAACTGTATAGTTGACCAATTTTTAAAAAAATAAAAACATCATGAATTTTTGCAAAAATTTTTGCATTTGATCTTCATGATCTACATAGTTTGTATTCGAAAACAATGAAAAATTGGAAAAAAATCACTACGTTTTCATGAATCTAGAAAAAAAAAATTGACTTTGTTTTGTCTTTAGTGCATTTTTTCCAGAGATTAGCTTGTCCCTTGTTTGCATAGAGTGCATGCATAAAGCACAAGCTAGAGGGAGATAAGCATTGGAATGTGCAAATATACACATGTACACTACCAACTAAAATAGGGGAGTCCTAGCAAAGTCCATCTATAAAGAAAGAGAAGGTGACATGGACATAGGGTAAAAATTAAATATGAGGATCAAAGTATGTAAAGAAGAGAGAAAAGAATATATCTAAGTAAAAGGTGTGAAGGTTGGACTCATGCTTGTGAGTGCTAATTAAGAAATTATAGTGAGATTTTTATTTTTTTAGGAGTCCTCTTCATTTAGTCATTATTTGGGGCAAGCATTGCAAAAAAAATTGGTTTTTTTTCATTGATCATTGGAAGATGAGAGTAGATAAAACGAATACAAACAAAAAGATGTATTGCACTTTAATATGAAAGAGTCAAGGCTTGTATCAATTACAATAAAAATGACAAATATTAGAAAAACATGTGACAATATCTCCAACAAAAATCTTGCTAATGTTATTAGGTTGAATTTAATATTTTTTGTTCAATACATCTATTATATCATAAATCAATTAGAAACCATAGTGGATTATTTACTTCTAAATGAAGGTTAAATGTGAATGAAAAAAATTTGGTAGAAGAGTTTATGACGTCAATACATCTAGCAAAATCATTGTCATAGAAGTGATACCCATTATTCTCAGTTGACTCACATATGACTTCTATGCGATACCCATGGAATGTCAAGAAGAATATTGTATATGAATCTAATGACAAAAGTAGTGCAGCAAACAACAATTCAAGACCAATCTATCAAGAAATTAGATATCAATAAGGTTTTCAAATTGTGTATACTCTTGATTGAGTTTTATCAAACCTCTACGGGCCCACATGCATGTTTTGTTTATTTCATCGAATCTTGGGAAGAGAAATTTTGGAGTTGAGTGAGCATCATCTCTACATCTTCTTTTGGTAGCTCTAACAAACTTAGGTGTGGATTGTTCAAGGAAGTGGAAGCCTCAAAGGAAACCAAAATTAGAGAAAATCACTTTGGGTTCCTATTAGAAACATGTCTTGGCACCTAGAAATGATAGAAGGATGGTTATCTTCAAGTTGAAGAGAGAGGGACCTGCCTATGTTGTTTTTAAGGACTGAGTTGAGATAGTTTTTTAAGAGAAAGAATAAATACATATTGTGATTAGTTTCTCCAAAGAGGAGAAATCAAAATTTAGAGGGAGATTCTAGAGGATTTGCCTAAATTGACCATCAAATAGTCTAAGGTTCTCAAATCTATTAAGGCAAAAAAAAGCATTTTTCATACTTGAATATGATGAAAAGAATTTATTATTTTTTCAATATAAGAGTGGTAACTTCACATTAAGGAAGGAAATGATAAAATATGTTACTTACTTGAACCATCTTTGAAAAGAGGAGATATCAAAGAAGGGGCATCCTTTGATTTGATGCATATGTGCATTCATTAAAACAAATTGTATCAATAATGCATAGATAATAATCAATTAGCTTTGAGTATTACATTTATCTACTCATTGTATTCTCTCTCTAAATTATATGTACTATAAGAGTTATTTGCCTTGATCTTTTCCTTCATGTGTAAGGATGTTCTTGCAGGAAACGAAGGTTGGTATTTTACACATGCTACCAAATATTGAGCAGACTCAATCTTATGCTAGTAGCTCTAAAGAGACTATGACCTAGAATTCATTAGTCATTTGTGTAAGAAAACTCAGGTGCGGAAACAGCTTCCTACACTAATCTCATAAGGAAAGTATGATGTAAATCCTATTAAAATCTTCTACACTTACAGATTCAATATCATGTAAACAACAATATTGCAGCCAACCATGCATACAGAAAATAGACAAAGAGAGAAACACGTAACACAAGGATTTTTCGGTGGGGAAAAACCTTTTGGTAAAACAACCCCACCCCTTCAGAACTTGCACAATGTATTATCTTCAACGCAAGGTTACAATACACTTGCAATGCAAGTTCAACATCGACAACAGAAGACTCCAGTAGCTACTCACAGTACCAACAATACACCTTTTTCGCATCACATCTCTTCGCAACCCTAAAAAATGCTTATAACATGCACTTCACTTTAGGGCTACTCCCAAAGGTAAACCATATTAGGGTTTTACCATTCTCCGAGAAAATAGGAACCCCAAAAAAATTTTTGAGGCGATGCCCCGAACCCCACTATTGGGGTAGAGTGTATAGTACTCAAATATTTTATTTGCCACATGTCTTCACCTGTCATTGAATCTTTCTAACATAGCTTTTGCGTGTCATAGGAATCCGTCATAACCGTTTTAGTCATGATCTCCTTACACACAATTCAAGATGTCGACACATCAACATTATTTGCAAGAAATAAATTTTACAAAATAAATAATAGGAATAGGAATTATACAAGGTTGAGACACCTTATTCCTAACAATTTGATGATCAAGTTGGATAAAGTAAGGCTCTTGAATAAAATATCCTTGATGATTGAGATTATGAGTATCCTTCTATATTAAGAGGGAGTTTGACACTTCTTCAAAGGTAACCTAGGAGCTTAAAAGATTGATATTCAAAGGAAGTACATGTGTGTGACTACATTATTTTGATGGTCTTACTCATGTGTACACACAACATTTGGGGTCAAATTGTGATGGCAATTTATGATGGTGATGTGATTTATTTGTAATTTTATTTTTATTTTTTGCAGTTGTCCCCAATGTCATCGTTATGTTGATGTTGGTGACATAATTGTGATGTTCACATAAACAACAACAAAAAAAGAAAATATGACATTAATTATTCCCCACTTGATCAATTGTGGAGAGTTGCACGCGAAAGAGTGTGGAGAGCTTTGAACGAGAGTGGAGAGCTCTAAACAATGGTGGAGATCAGTTGTGAAAGAGTATTTATCTAGAATTTCATTGTATGTTGTGCCCTTGCTTTGCATTTCATTTCCATGGTGTGTCCTTGATTTTTTATTTTTTTGTCATTTCATACCCTTGTGATCTTTGTGTCATGGCTTTGTGATTTCATTTTCATGGCATTCCCTTGTGATCTTTGTGCCCTTTATTTGCATTAGATTGGAGTGGAAGAGGAGTAAGTTTTATCTACACCTCAATAAAACAAGTAAGAAAGTGAATATCTACAATAACATAGTGTTTGTGTTTACATCATCTCTAACAACTGTAATAGGAAAAAGGTGCGACCAACTACATATTCTTGTATACCAATTTACTAAGCTTCATCAAACACTACCTCTTTGAATCATATAAAATAAAATACAATAATGGAGAAAAAGACAATTATATGTCAAAAATGTTGTTACCTAAGATAGCATATGATCTACTTCATCAAAGACAAGTATACTGATGTATCTCATGCTCAAAAAGTTTATCGTCATCCACTTTTTAAGTGTACCAGGTATACACATGATCAATAAAAGGTTCACACCTTTTGTCATAATTTGCACCATCAGTAAACACAACACATGTTGAAATTATGGATGTGTGCTTGCCCATTTTAAAAAGGACTTCTTGATTCTATAAAATTTATTTGAAATGAGGATTGTATAACAAAAATATTGATTCATGGGATGATATTTCAAATTACTGCAAAACAAAATCTAGGCAGAAACAATAACAACCTACATTGCAACCTCTCTTGTTGGACATACATAAAGTGCCCATGGTGTATTAATCTCCATATTAACTATGCTCAACATACCCAGAACAAAACAAGTAGTCTTTATAGACCATTGTGAGCCTGAGCAATTAAGTTTTGATGAGGTGATCTAATAATCATTGGAAGAGTTATTGCTTGGATTTTTCTCAACTTCTCAAATCCCATCTTTGAATAGAGACCCTTAAGTAGTTTAGATAAAAGGTTCAAGTCCTCAAATGTATTTTTTGAAGTATATGGAGTGTCCCCAATAGTAACCTATATTAACATTTATCTAGCAAAAATCATTTATACTTTCAGATAAAAGTTTTCAAGATGCATGCATTGGAAAACACTCAGTGACCATCTTCTTAATGAATAGAAGATAGGCTCTACTATTTTGATAAAGAAAGCTTAATAACTCATAGTATGTATTACTATTTATCAGTGATATGAAGGCTTCATATGTAACCCATCATATGTGTAAGTCTTCCTATCAAGTCTATCACATATTCTTTATTTTTTTGATAAAGCTTTGGAATGGATAAAAATTTTAATAATTTGAAGTTTGAAACCAAGCTTGAACCTTGGCTAAGATGTAATCACTTGTAAAGATAGAAGGAAAAATAACATCTTCATAGTGACTTGTCGTGACTAATAGTCTAAGCATATAAGAATTTGATTTATAAAAAGCCTTGATTTCAAATTGATTACAATTTTTATTTTCTCTTAATCATGGAGTAGCCAATCAAAATAATAACAACAAGAGCATGAGTTGGTCACCTCACCACTGTCTAGACTACAATCAATTGAATGCAATTGAAACCTTTGAAGATGATACTTAGGAATTGGCTAAGAAAATATTACTTCTGCTTGACCCATGTTTGGTAATGTAGACTCATAATTCAATAGAAGATGGAGAAATCAATATAGTCTTGATAATGCTATTGAGTTAAACATTTTTTGTCTTAGTATGGAAACTCATTCAAGAATCCTTTATTCCTTGCTTACAAAGAAGAGACTCCAAAAATTACTACCGGAAAAGAAAATTCATTAAGATGATGTAAATTTTGAGTTGGGAAAAATAAACCATGTTTTTAATAATGTATTTTCACTATTTGAATAAATCCTTTCCCTTGTCATATTTTAATTTTTTGTGTTGTACTTGGTATTTGGTTTAAGATATTTCCCTTGTTGTATTGTTAAAATTGAATAAAGACTAGTGAATTTAAATCCTCTATGTGATCTCTTTTAGTGGGACTTTACAGTAGCTATATTCCCTTGTTGGTTTTTGTTAGGCTTATAAATGTCACCAGAGGCCTATGATCCATATTATTTAACTATGAGGCATGAGTTTGACTGCTATAAAAAATTATTTTACAATTGAATTTTTATTCATTTGTAGTCTTGGCAAAATATCATTAGAATATGTTTACAATTCATGTTACTATGATTACTACTATTAAAAATCAATATAGACATGTACACATACAAATTCTTAAAAAAATTTCAAAACATTCATAAGGAGCTCTATCAAGATAGAGAGAGAGAGAGAGAGAGAGAGAGAGAGAGAGAGAGAGAGAGAGAGAGAGAGAGAGAGAGAGAGAGAGAGAGAGAGAGAGAGAGAGAGAGAGACAGAGAGAGAGAGAGAGAGACAGAGAGAGACAGAGAGAGAGAGAGAGAGGTTTCCATGAATGTAGCAGCAAAGCTACCATGATATGAATGAATCACAGTCTCCCTACACAAAATATTGAGCAAGTGTAAGATGAGTGTTCCATAAGTTGGGATCTTCTCTCCTTGAAGAAGTCCAGTCGTGTAGTTAATTAAACTAAGGAAAAAGAAGCAATTGACATTGGCATTGATATGCAATAGAATGTGTCCCCTAATCAAAGAAAAGGGAAAAAAATAAAAATACTTTAAAAAAATTGTACAAGTATAAACAAACCATCTTCATCTTTCCTAATTGAATTGAATGGTTTGATCAACATCTTCAGAGATTTTAGCCTCTCGATTCTCTTCTCTTTGTGTGTGTATGTAGCCTCAAATCAAGGAACTCTTCAAATATAAAAAAATAAGAAATTATCTTGAGGATAGTCATGTAGTCCATGCCCAAAGATATTCCTCCCTCTCATGGAATTACCCCATGCTCATCTAGGATTGAATGAAAAAATGTACAGAAATAGTTTGTGTACCATTGAAATTCGATGTCTGTCATTTTAAAAGAAACATTGATTGTTGCATTTATTCATTTATTCATTTATTCATTTACTATATCGTCCAACCCTGAGCCACATGCCCTATACCCATTCTCTCGAATCAACTTCAATTCCACCTATTGTTTGTTATCCATTCTCTCAACATCTTGTACAATAATTTTCTAAACAAGTAGAATATAAATCATTTTGATCGACAAGTATCCTAAAATTTTGCTTTATTGATTTGTAAAAGAATCAGAATTTCTAGCACCGATTGAGTCATCGATACCCAATATTGAAAATTCTATAATCTCATTTCATAAATGCACAAAAAAAAATGGTAGCCCACCCTTAATTTCATTCAACCTTTACAAATAAAATTCTTGAATCAATTTCCTAAATTAAACTTATGTTCCCATACATCATATTCATGGATAAATTAATTTACAAGGAATGAGCATTATATATTGACTGATGACTATATTTAATTCTTAGAAAAGTGGCTTTATCATTGATTTTAGAATATATTTAAAATTTTGTGGCTATGATTCAAGGACCTACTATGGTACCAAATTTATGAACTAGATTAGCTTAAAATTGTAGAGAAATCAATTTAAAGGAAAACAAAAAGTTGTGTGATTAAAGCCAGGGTTCAATCCATACCAAGCTAGTTCCCCCAAAATTATAGACTCATATGAAACCACTATAATCCCACATTTTCATACATGTCTATGAGGGCCTTGTTGACTACTATATAGGCACCAAATTTACTTCTTACTATGTGATCATGCAGCTCCTTACCCTAATGTAGAGCCACTAAGCTAATGCAAGCAAGAAGAAGGCTACCAATAGTCACATAATTAGGTTTGGGGCCAAGATGGTGCATTTCATGAAATAGGTTTTCTATTCTTAACATAAATTACAACCATGGTATTCTTGACAACAACACTTTTTTTGGGGATTTTGTGAAACACCTAGTGTCCAAACTCCAAAACCCAACACTTTTCATGGATGAGAAACTAGATTTATGTAGCACTTGTCAAGGTGTGTAAAAAACTTCCTCCCCATAAACAGATTCCTCCTACAGTATATGAAAATATGAACTATTGTCAAACTAATAACATCTATAAGCATTGTCTCTAACAATGACAAAAAGTAATTTTCTATGACATCCTTTCATTATTGCCTACTAATACTATTGTCATATTTTCCTTTTATTTTTCAATATAAAGCATGAAAAATGTAGAAATATAGACAAGGCATGTAGAATCTTCACCAAATGTCTAAGAGATCTATCTCTATGTAGACTATTATTTGGCCTTGGGCATGTAAACTATATATGTTGTGCAGGAGCACACCTAAGCTAACCTCTCCATGTCTAGTATTTTGGCTTGTTTTTTTCTCTAACCAAGTCAAGAATTTTAGATTAGGTTATTTTAAGACCTTAGAATTTCATTTCATTGTGGACTAGGTGAGTTAGTCATTAGGACTAAGGTCATGAAAATAGTCATTGTTAGTAGCATTTCAAGTTTTTAGGCTTAGAAGCTTAGTGTTGGATTAGAGTTATAAATGTGTTCTAAACACATATAAATAGTGAGAAAGATGCTTAATGGCCATAAATGGTGTTGGTTCCTTGGAATATAAAGGTTAGAGGTCCTAAAAAGTAGGATGAAGGCATAATGGAAAAGATGCCAAATGTTGTCAAGAAGTTGTCATGACAACATTTGCAATTATTGCAAATGTTGCATGCAACTTAGTTATCTTGGATTCCCTTAAGGATAGGTAGTGGGAAATCGACCAACAAGCCCTATAATTCTAGAGATGGCATATACTATCAAAAAATACTTGAATCAAGAAATAGGGGTATGCATTGTAATAGTTTTGAGTGGGGAATAGAGCTCTGTAACAACACTTTTAAACAATTTCTTGAGTTTTAGTAGTGATAGTGCCTTAAGATGGATTGAAAGATTCATTTTGATGATTTTATAGTGTTCTTTTATTAGTTTGAATATTTTTTCATTTGATAATAGATTTGATTAGAATAAGTATTAAGTGTTGAATAAATTATTTAAGTTCTAAACATCTTACTAGTTTTGTGCTAATTAGCCTATATAGATATGGTTCCCCCATGAAATCTAGCCATGGAAAATGCCTAAGGGTAGATTGAAATGCTAGGGGATTTAGTAATGTACATAGTGTTAGGATTGGGAGTCATGGAAGTGTGGGAAGCTATTTTTACTACTAAGCCCTATGCGAGTAGACAAGGTCCGGTTAGAGGCTTAGAATAGGAGAAAGTGAAGATTTATTGCAAGGTAAAGAAGTATAGTACTAAAAAAGTATAGTTCCAAGTGTAATATGAACATATCTTTCTATGTTAGAAGGATCTAGGGTTTATGAATCCATGTGAGTGGGATTTGAACAAGAAACCAGTGAGTTCCTAAGAAATAGGCCTTTTAGCCCTATTAGACCTAGATAGTAGGAACCCCCTTTATGAATAACCTAGGAATCTTAAACCTACAGAATCCTTTAGAGAATGAAAAATGGTATTTTATTTTAGGATTGGTTTCCCAAGTTGTTTGAAATTTTTTTTCAAGAAAGTGGAATTAGTCATTTTCAAGGGCTAATTGGACTAGGCCTGGATAGACTTCCTAGAGACCAAGTCTTGAAATCAATAGGGAAATGACCTAAATATATCTCCAAATGGATAAAAAAAAGTAAGAAAATGGAATTTTCCCATATTTGTGGATACCCCTTCAATGAAGAATGGAGTTCGTGAGCAAGTGGTGCTTAGAGTTTTTTAAGTGATGGTGAAGGATTGTACTATCTAAAGTTGTTAGTCTTTCAAGGTTAAGCACAAGGGTTAAGAACTATTTGAGAAGAGTTGGAATTTGACTTATTTAATCACCTAATCCAATTAGGACCTAGAGGATACTAGTTTCCTAGAAGAGACAAGCTAGGTCTCTTAGTAGTAGTGCAAGCAAGCCTTGGAACACTTATACCATATTGGTATTAGAGCTTGAATTGATCAGGCTTGTGGTAGATGTTGTAGCCTATTGAATTAGTGGGAGAAAATACACCAAGTGGAATAGTAAAAGATACATCCATTATGACTAATATTGAGTTAGCCAAGAAGGTGGAGGAACAAGAAGGAGATAACAAGTTTCTAATGGAAAGACTAGCTCAAATGGAGCATCTCTTGGGTGAAGTCCAAGACAAAGTTGATAGGTTCAAAGAGAAGATTGACCTAAAGGAAGAAAAAGAAGAAAAGTATAAGGAATTAGAGTTGGAGGAAGCACCAACACCTGATCCTATTCTTCCCAAAGAGCCATTCTTAAAGGCATTATAAGCATTGAGTGGCAAAGCTTTAGAAGGAGTGCCACTATTTAGTGGATGAATGGATCTAGATTCAGTTGTGGATTGGATTGACACCATTAAGAAATATTTTGAATGTGATGGTATCTCTGAGGCATAAAATGTTATGGTGGCCAAGTCTAGATTAAGAGGTTTAGCTCTTACTTGGTGGAAGTTTGTGCAAACTAAAAGAGAAGAGGATGGAAAAGGTCCTATAGTTACATGGAAGGGCATGGTAACCAAATTGAAGCAGGCCTACCTTCTTGATGACTATGAAGCTTAGCTTCATAGGAGGATACAAAATCTTAGACAAAAAGATTTAGATGTCCAAGAATACACTGAGGAGTTTCAAAAGCTATGTTTGAGGTCCAAGGTAGGTAAAGATGAAAACATTAAACTTGTAAGATATTTGAATGGCCTCAAATGGTCTATTCAAGAAGAGATGAGCCTAGTGAACTTCAAACCCATTCACTAATGCTATCAAATGGCCTTGAAGATAGAAGAGAAAAGTAAGAGGAAACAAGAAACCTCTAAAGGTAAAGCTAAGAGCGAGGATAGTAGAGGGAAAAGAGGTGTCTATGGTGGAAGAAGTTCATATTCAAGGGCTCGAGGTGAGATAAAATTCAGTTAATAGCAAGAAGGAAGCTCAAGAAAAGGTGGTAGAGGAAGGAGTGGTGGACAAGGAGGAAGGGGCAATTAATTTTCCAATATGAAGTGCTATCATTGCAATCAAATGGGAGACCTTGCCTATAGATGTCCCGAGGAAGGTGACCTATTTATCACAAGGATGTGACAAAAGAACTAACCTAGTCCAATATGAGTCTACTACAATAGAGAAAAATTTTGAGAGAAGCATGTTGAGGTAGCATTGAATTCAAAATAAGGGGAGAACCTAATGATGAAAATTTTGATCAAGGAGGCAGTAAAAGAAGAGCAAAGCCAAAGAAGGTCCTTGTTTAGAATAAAGTGCAAGATGATGGGAAAAGTGTGTAGAGTTATTATTGACATAGGGTCTACTAACAATATTGTGTCAAAGGAAGTAGCCAAAAAACTAAAGTTGACAAGAATACCCCATACCAATCATTATAAGGTCACATGGCTCAATAAAGGCTAACATGTGTTAGTAAATGAACAAGCATGGGAGGAGTTCTCAATTGGAAGGTACAAGGTTAAATTTTTGTGGATGCATGTCACTTCCTCCTAGGTAGACCATGGAAATTTTATCCCCAAGATATTCATGATGGAGGAAAGAACTCCTATTCTTTTAAGAAAGATAATGTGACTTTTTAAGATTTAGTCACTGTTGGAAGATGTTGAAGTAAAGACAACAAGTCCAAATGTACTTATGGTGAGTGAAAAGGAGTTCCTAAAAACCATGGAAGAAAGTGAAGGTGTAGGCTTTGCATTGGTGTTAAGACCAAAGGGGGGAGATGAAGGAAAGGAGACTAAGAAGGAAGAGCTACCTAAAGAGATTCAAGGTATGCTACAAACTTACCAAGGTATTGTAAGTGATGGAAAACTATCAACCTTATCCCCTAAAAGATTCATAAGCCATAGGATAGACCTTATCCCAGGAGCTACCCTACCTAACAAAGCAACCTACAAGATGACCCCTCAACAAAATGAGGAAATAGCAAGACAAATACAAGAACTCCTAAACCAAGGCCTAATTAGAAAGAGTATTAGTCCATGTGTTGTACCCATTGTACTTGCACCCAAGAATGGAGGAACTTGGAGGCTTTGCACTAATTCAAGGGATATAAATAGGATAACCATAAGGTATAGGTTCACTATCCCTAGGATTGAAGACCTAATGGATTTCCTAAGTGAAGCTAAATACTACAACAAGATAGACTTGAAGAGTGGTTATCACCAAATAAGGATACATGAAGGAGATGAGTGGAAAACAACCTTCAAGACCAATGAAGGGATGTATGAATGGCTTGTCATGCCATTTGGATTATCTAATGCCACCTCCACATTCATGAGGCTCATGAATGAAGTCCTCAAAGACTTCATAGAAAATTTTGTAGTTGTATATCTAGATGATATACTAATCTATAGTAAGACATTGAGTGAGCAGCTAGAACATCTTGACATTGTTTTCAAGAAGTTATATGATGAGAAGTTGATGATCAACTTGGAGAAGTGCGAGTTCATCAAAACAGAACTAGTCAACCTTGGGTTTCTCTTATCACATGGAAAACAAAAATGGACGAGAACAAAGTAGAGGCTATCATAAATTGGCCTATTCCAAGGATAGCAACAGAGATAAGAAGTTTTCATGGCCTTTCACAATACTATAGGAAATTCATAAGGCAGTTTAGTACAATTTGTGCTCCTATGTTAGATACTATCAAGAGGGGAATGAAAACTAAGTTTTTATGGAATAAGCATGCTAACAAGAGCTTTGAGTTACTGAAGGAGAAGATAGCTACTCAACCTATTTTAGTGTTGCCAAGATTTGAGAAGCTTTTCACTATTGAGTGTGATGCTAGAAATGTAGCAATTGGGGTTGTTATAATCCAAGAGGGAAAACTAGTAGCTTTTCATTCAAAAAAGTTAAGTGAAGCCAAGAAGAAGTACTCTTCATATGACCTTGAGATGTACGCATTGGTGCAAGCTCTAAGGAAATGGAGGCACTATTTTCTCCCAAAGGAACTCATTATGTATTCAAACTATCAGGCACTTAGTTTCTTTAATTCACAATCCAAGAAATTCAATTGAAGAGCATGGGGATAGATCACTTCAAGGATCTATATGGTGATGATGTGGGATTTTCAAATTTTTACAAGGTATGTGTTGAATAGAAGAATCATTTTCATAGTAGATATGTTGAATATACTTTGTAAAATGATCTTTTGTTTAAAGGGAATCATTTATGTGTCCCTAGAGGTTCTATTAGAGAGAATTTGATATAAGAAAACCATAATGATGCTTTGAGTGGTCATTTTTGGATCACTAAGACCCAAGAACTTGTTTCAAGGTTCTATTATTGGCCAAGGATGAATCTTGATTTTAGGAGGTATGTTGAAAATGGTGTTGTTTGTCAAAAATCCAAGGGCACTTCTTCAAATAAAAGCCTTTATCTACCACTATCTATTCCTACTAGGCCATGAGAATGTTTAAGTATGGATTTTGTAGTTGTGTTACCCAAGACAAGACAAGGTATGGATAGTGTTTATGTGGTTGTAGATAGATTTGGCAAGATGACTCACTTTGTACCATGTAAAACCACCAATGATCCTAGTCAAATAGCCTCTCTTGTCTTCAAAGAAATAGTGAGAATGCATGGGATACCTACTAGCATTGTGCCAAATAAAGAAACTAAATTCATGAGTCATTTTTGGAAGACTCTCTAGAAAAGTTTAGGCACTAAGTTGTCCTTCAGATCAGCCTACCATACCCAAACTCATGGTCAAACCAAGGTTGTTAATATAAACCTTGGAAATATTCTAAGATGTTTAACTAAAGAGCATGGTCAACAATGGGATTAGTTGATTGGACAAGTTTAATATGCCTAAAATGATATTATCAATAGATCAATAGTGAAGAGTCCATTTGAGATAGTTTATGGACTACATCCTAAAGTTGTCTATCAACTAAGAAATTTGAAAGATGGAGTAAAGGGAGTGGCTATGTTAATGACTTTTCATATGTAATGCAAGAGATACATGAAATAGTGAGGAAGACATTGACAAAGAACACCGTGAAACACAAAGCAAACGTGGATGAAAGTAGAAATACAATTAAGTTCAATGTTGGTGGCATAGTCGTTGTGTATCTTAACAAGTCAAGACTGAAAAAGGGAGTCCCTCACAAATTGCAGATGAGGAGGATAGGCTCCTCTCCTATTTTGGCTAAGTATGGTGATAATGCATTTAGAGTCGAGTTGCTAGAAGATAGTAAATTGTCCCCTATTTTTAACATTGTAGACTTAGTCCATTATAGAGGACTATAGCAAGACATGGATCAGAATCTTCATGAAGTGACAAAAATTTTGGAGGATCTCCAATCACCTATTGTTATAGCTACAGGACCAAACAACATATTGGACACAAGAGTCAATAAAAAGACTAGAACAAAAGAATACAAGGAACACTTGTTAAAGGAGCATGGAAAGATGGATGTTGATGTAGTATGAGTAAAGAAGTCAAAGTTCAAGAAGATGGGGATTGATCCAAACATCTTCAATCTAAGGATGGATTGGTCTTTTCATTATGGGGAGGATGGTGTAGGATCACACCTAAGCTAACCTCTCCATGTCTAGTATTTTGGCTTTCTTTCTACTCTATCCAAGTCCATAAGTTTATATTAAGTTGTTTTAAGACCTTAGAAGGTCATTTCATTGTGGACTAGATGAGTTAGTCATTAGGACTAAGGTCATCAAAATAGTCATTGTTAGTAGCATTTATATTTATTAGGCTTAGAATCTCAGTGTTGGATTGGAGTCTTAAATGTATTCTAAACACATATAAGTGGTGAGAAAGATGCTTAATGGCCATAAATGGTGTTGGTTCCTCATAATACAGAGGTTAGAGGTCATAAAAATTAGGAGGAATGCATAATGGCAAAGATGCCAAATGTTGTCAAGTATTTGTAATGACAACATTTGCAAGTATTGCAAATTTTTCTTGCAACTTAGTTATCTCAGATTCCCTTAAGGATAGGAAGTGAGAAATCAACCAGTAGGCCCTAGAATGGTGGACTTGACATCTAATATCAAAAAAGACTCAAATCTAGAAATAGGGGTATGCATTGTAATAGTTTTGAGTGGGGAATAAAGCTCTACAACATCATTTTTCAGCAATTTCTTGAGTTTTAGTAGTGATAGTGCCTTAAGATGGATTGAAATATTTGTTTTGATGATTTTATAGTGTTCTTTGTTTAGTTTGGAGAGTTTTACATTTAAAAAGTGAGATGATTAGAGTAAGTATTAAGTGTTGAATAAATTGTTTAAGTTCTAAACATCTGATTGGTTTTTTGCTTACCAATTTGTATAGATATGGATCCCCCATGAAATATAGAAATGGAAAAAACCTAAGGGTAGATGGAAATGCTAGGGGAATTAGTAATGTATATAGGTTTATGATTGGGAGTCATGGAAGTATGGGAAGCTATTTTTACTACTAAGCCCTAGGCAAGTAGACAAGGTCTGGTTAGAGGCTTAAGATAGGAGAAAGTGAAGATTTATTACAGGGTAAAGAAGTACAATTCTATGTGTGATATTAACATATCTTGCTATGTTATAAGGATCTAGGGTTTATCAATCCATGAGAGTGGGATTTGAACAAGAAACCAATGAATTCTTAAGAAATATGCCTTTTAGCCCTATTAGACCTAAATAGTAGGAACCCCTTGTAGGATAACCTAGGAGTCTTAAACCTATAGAATCCTTTAGAGAATCCAAAATGATATTTGAGTTTGGGATTGGTTTTCCAAATTTTTTGGAAAGTTTTGGCAAGAAAGTGAAATTAGTCATTTTCAAGGGGTAATTGGAACTAGGCCTAGAGAGGCTTCCTAGAGACCAAATCTTGAAATCGATAGGGAAATGACCTAAAGATCTCTCCAAATGGATAAAAAAAGGAAGAAAATGGAATTTTCTCATGTCCATAGATACCCCTACAATGAAGAATGGATTTTGCGAGCAAGTGGCGCTTGGAGTTTTTTAAGTGAGGGTGAAGGATAGTACTATCTAAAGGTGTTTGTCTTTCAAGGTTAGCACAAGGGTTAAGGACTCTTTGAGAAGAGTTGGAATTGGACTTAGTTAATCACCTAAGACAATTAGGACCTAGAGGAGACTAGGTTCCTAGAAGATATAAGCTAGGTCTCTTAGTAGTAGTGCAAGAAAGCCTTGGAACACTTACACCAATATGCTTGTAAGTCTTTGATTATTCCCAACAACATGTTATGCTCCCTATTCTATGTATTCATGCAGTCTCCCATATTGGGAATTGAGATGTTGTTGTATACATTCAATGAGAGATGACCATCAAAAAACATTTAAATCATCCAATTTTGAGGAGACCATCCCTCTATAGTTTTCCATTAACAATAGCTAGATTGACAATTATTTGTATCATGGAAAGTCATTAATAATAGATAGACTGGAAATTTATTGTTCATATTTCTAGATGACTCCATGAATGGATTGAATGTAATTTCCATGGTATTTTTTGACATTTTTTTACCTCCTAAAAGGAGGGACTAGTATTCCCATAATGAGAACTACCTATAAAAGCCCAACGTCAAGTTAACCTATACAAATGACCACTAAAATCCAAACCTGTAAGAAATGTTATAACAAGAAAAGAAAAAGAATCCATATTTTTCTCCCTTGCACTATTTCTTGAATTGGTTTAAAAGTGAACTATATGCTTACAAAGATTATAAACTCTTATTTTGTCAACTTGAGACAACTTTGATGCGTGTACACTAAGTAGTGACATAGTATCTATATGTAATACACTCGAGCTATTACTATTACTATTACTCTTATGGGTGGTATCTAGATGTAGATGTTCAAGATGTTAGTTGGTTTGAGTCTATAAAATAATGGCTCTATGGGCATAGTATGAGGAGTGTTGTGTTGTTGGGGTGGGCCCTTCCTTAAGCAATTCAAAGGGAATCCTAGTGTACACCCAATAAGTTTAACCAATGTAGAAAATTTTCTTAGGGGGTAAATTCAAACTTACCCTCTTTCAATCTCCTTTAAGAGTTTTATCAGTTGAATAAGAATTGGAAAGCTTATTTGTATCCTGATTCATGAAACCAATGTTGTTGATACTAATTGTTTTCCTAGAAGGTTTCTTATACTTAAAGATTCTTGTTGCACTAGAGAATGCCCAACCCCTACTTTGGCTCTTACCAACACTTACCCTTGAAGTTTGGTTCCCATCATTAGAAACAAGAAAAGGCACACCATAAAATGTTGCACCATCTTTCCCAAATCCTTTGAAAAAATTTTTGGGTCTCACACTAAGCTGCCTTTTAGCCTTCACTTGTTGCTTCTCTTTATCAATCGATGAGTAATCATTTAATGCAACAAAAAAAAAAACAATTCTAGGACTTCTAGATTGGTTTGTTTAGACTTGACTTCCATAGCTTTCTTATCATCAACATGTGGCCTTTGGCCTTAGTTTTGAGCCCTCACTTAGAAAAGTCATCCTTATCTAAAGAGAAACTATTTCTTTAGCACCCAACTAATCTAGAACTAAAAAGTCTAGGAAATATCCATAGAGGGCTCTCATAAACAAGGTGAGCACTGGTAATGTATTTCACACTTCTATTCTCTATGGGTCTTTTATTAACCACCCCAATTTTATTGGTTCTAGGACTGATTTCATTTGCAGAATCCAGTAATCCTACCTCTCAAGATTTTTTAACTAGCTAGCCTTTTTCATGGCTCTACTACACAAAACCTCTTGTTGCTGATAAGCCAACTCTACTTTAGTGAGCCAACTACTGATGTAGGAGCATCTTGGCTCTTTGAGAAATCTTGCATCAACCAAAAATATTTCTTGTTTTCTATTCCAGTCTATTTTTTGTGATGTAGTTTTTGCTACTTATCATTTCATGTTATGTGCAATTAACATCATGTTGAGGACCTCTCCTAGATCCTTCTCCTAAGTGTGCAATCTTTGAAGTTACATATTCCTAGAGTTATGTGTCATTCTTCATGATTCATGTTCCTTCAATTTTCCTTCCTACATAGCATTTTATCTCTATTGGTGCAGTCCCATATGTTAACCTGATTTGTTGTGAAGTTAGGAGCTAACTCCTTGCACACATTTTGATCCACTTCTAAGTGTCCATCATTTTATGTTAAGATATGTGATGGTTTTGGTTTATTCCCCTAAGGTGCACCTATAATGTAATTAAATGCCTCACTAGATGACTTGTGGCTTAGCTAGCTATTTAAGGAGCTTGGGTTGATGTTGAAATAAAAAAGGGGAGAGGGTAGCAAGATAGATCATTGGAAGATCCTAGAAAAGAATATATAATGTGAGCTTGGATTTGATTTCATAATTTATTGTATATGGTTGTAACCTAGAAGGCCTCATAGTTGAGCATGTTTGGATTTATTCTATGAAAGTTAATTGATTACATCACTATGGTTGCATGGAATCTGGTCTCTAATTCTCTTTGTTCAATTAATTTGTATGTTGCTTCTGTTTGTAACTCTAAGTAGGGGATTTCCATAGGTTTAAGTTGGGCTTATTCTTCTTAAATCTTCCTCGTCCCTAAATTAGGTGGTATCAAAGCATAGTTATTTCTTGGAGATTGGATCATGGAGAACCTTTCTAGATTGGTTATAGGGTGGAAGATCAAAAATTTAACCTATAACTTGTAGAAGGTTATGGTCATGTAGGAACTATTGTCAAGATGATTTTTGGTAGAGGAAATTTGGACAATGCTATTATGGACATGTTGAGTCAAATTGCAACTAGGCTTAAAGTTGTAGAGACAACTCATAGAAGAGGTGTACATCTTGAAGATGTTCATGATGAAGAAGAGGCAGTGCCATATTCAAAAAGACTTTTGAGATTTTTGTTTAAAGCTAATTCCAGACCTATTGTACAAGTTTCTCACTATGATGGAAAAATTGAGACTGATGCATTGTTGGATTGGATCTCTAAGATGGAAAAATATTTTGAGTATGAAGGTACTCTTGATAATAAGAAGGTTAAGATTACAATCACAAAGTTGAAAGGTCATGCATCTCTTTGGTGGGATCACTTGCAAATTGACAGATAAAAGAGAGGAAAAGAAAATATCAAAACATAGATGACGATGCTTTAAAAGATGAAGAAGTTTCTCCCCGCAGACTGCCAGGTTAGTTTGTTGAGAAAGATACAAAACTTGAGACAAAAGGATATGAGTGTCAAGGAATATACTGAGGAATTATACAAGTTGGATATTAGATCTAGACATGTTGATGATGAATTTGAGAAAGTGGCTAGATACCTAAATGGCCTGAGAGCATCAATTCAAGATGAGATCAACTATGTTAAGATGGATATCATGGAAGAGGCATATCAATTTTCTTTGAAGGCTAAAGAAAGATTATCAAAGATACATGAACAAAGGCAAAGAGGAAGAGGTGGTAGATTTCAAGAAGTAGAGGTAGAACCTATGGAGAAAGTAGCAGATCTGATGAAACAATGCAAGATAAGGGATGGATAGATGAACCTACTAAAAGAGGTAATTACTCTAGAGGTAGCTATACCGGTTACTCTAGGAATAATAATAGTAGAAAAAGAGAAGAGAGATCTTGGTTTAGAGGTACTTGTTACAAATGTGGTGAAGAAGGACATAGGGCCTTTGAATGTACTAGCTCTAGAAAGAAGATTGGAGGTAACAGAAGAAATACTTTAGCTTGTGAAGAAGTTGTTGAAACCCCTAATGAACTTGAAAATGGTGAGAACCTAACGTTAAGGAGGATCTTGTGGAATGAAGAAGTTGATGAGGAACCTATTTTGAGAAAAACAAAATTCAAAACCATATGTAAAATCCCTCAAAAATGTTGCAAAGTAATCATTGATAGTGAAAGTTTAGATAATTTGGCATCCAAAGACCTCATTAACAAATTTTAGTTGTAGAGATTGAGACATCCTAATCCTTACCATGTTTCTTGGATCTAGAAGGATCATAACTTACTTGTAAGTCAACAATACCTTGTCAAATTTAAAATTGGAAATTATCATGATGAAGTCTTGTGTGATATTATGCTTATCGATTGTTGTCATGTTCTTTTGGGTAGACCTTAACAATATGATAGAAAAGCTTTGCATGATGGTAGATTGAATCACTATGATATTTGGGTGGAAGGAAAGAAACAAATATTGTTGCCTTTGGTGGAAAATTTTGATGAAAGTCATTATACTACAATAAGAGTATGTCCAGTAGAGGATAATAAATTTGAAAATGAAATGAAAGAATAGAATGTTTTTTATGCTTTGATTCCTAGAAATATTGAGAAACAAGATGATTTGGAACATGCACCTAAGATTGAACCTTTGCTGATTAGATTTCATGAATTCAATTATAATAATGTACCTAACGGTTTTCCTCCTATGAGAAGTATAAGTCATTGTATGGATTTGATACATAGCTAGCTTTCCTAATAAAGCACCACATAGATTGACACCCAATGAAAAGATTGAGCTAAATAGACAAGTGCAAGAGTTTCTTGAGAATGGTTTGATTGGAGAAAGTTTGAGTCCTTGTGTAGTACCTATTATGTTAGCACCTAAAAAGAATGGAGAATGGAGAATGTGACTAATTCCAGAGCTAAAAACAAGATAACAATGAAGACAAATATCCATTACCAAGGATGGATAACATAATGGATAGTTTGAGTGGAGCAAAGTATTTTACAAAGATTGACTTGAGATATGGCTATCATCATATTAGAATCAGAGAAGGAGATGAATGTAAAACTATGAGACTAATGAAGATTTGTATGGATGGTTGGTTATGCCATTTGGCTTAACTAATGCACCTAGTACTTTCATGAGGTTGATGAATGAGATTTTGAAGAAATTTTTGGGTAAATTTGTGATTGTATATCTTGATGACATTTTGATATTCAATAAGAGTAAGGAAGAGCATCTTGAGCATATCAGACAAGTATTGTAGAAATTGAAGGAAGAAAAGTTGTTAATTAATTTGAAGAAGTGTTCCTTCATCAAGTAGGAAATTGGATACCTCAGTTTTGTAATTTCAGCTGATGGACTAAAGATGGACCCTAAAAAGGTGAGAGTTACTCTAGATTGGCCTACACCAAAGAATGTTGGAGAGGTAAGATCATTTCATGGATTGCAAGTTTTTATAGTAAGTTTATTAGAAATTTCAATTCTATTTGTAATGATATGACTGAAACTATGAGAGGAGTTAAATGATTTCAAATGGACACATGCAGTACAAAGAATTTTTGAAACATTAAAACAAAATATTGAGGAATTGCCTACACTTTCCTTGCCTGATTTTAGTAAAAAAATTCAATTTGAATGTGATACTAGTGGAAGTGAAATTAGAGTTGTTTTGAGTCAAGATGGAAGGACTATAGCTTTCTTTAGTGAGAATTTGAATGATTCTAAGAGAAAATATTGAATTTATGATCAGGAATTTTATGCTATTCTTCAAACTTTGAAGAAGTTGAGACATTATTTGATGCCTTAGGATTTTGTGTTGTATACTAAACATAAAGCTTTGTAGTATTTGGAAAGTCATAATCAGTTGAATCCGAGACATATGAAGTGGGTTGGTTTTTTGCGCAATTTTTCCTTTTCATTGAAGCCTAAAAGTGGATAATTGAATAAAGTTGTTGATGCCTTGAGCCAAAGAATAAATTAGCAAATAGAGATGAGAGTTGAGGTACTTGATTTTGATTATTTGAAGCATTTATATGAGACTGATCTTGATTTTGCAAAACCTTGGAAATCTTGTAAAGAAAAATAGTGAGTGATAAGTGGGTTGATTGTTTCATTAAGGAATCTACATGTTGTTTAAAGGAATTTAGTCATGCATACTTAGAGGATCTATGAGAGAAAACATAATGAAGGAGAAACATAGTGGTGGACTTGCTAGACATTTTGGATTGATAAGACAATGAAATTGATTTCAAATAGATACTTTTGGCCATAGATTTATAAGGATGTGTAGAAAATGGTAAAAGGTTGCAGAATTTGTCAAATAGTAAAAGGAACCAATTAGAATTTTGGATTGTATTCATCTTTTCCTGTACCTGATAAGCCTTGGGAAGACATCAGTATGGACTTTGTTCTTGGTTTACCTAGAACTTAGAGGGGTAATGATGCTATCTTTGTTGTGGTTAGTAGATTTTCAAAGATGACTTGTTTCATACCTTGTGAAAAATCATTTGATGCATTACATGTAGCTGAGTTATTCTTCAAGGAAGTGGTAAGATTGCATGGTTTACCTAAATTTATTGTTTCAAACAAAGATATTAAGTTTACTAGTTATGTTTGGAAGACACTTTGGAAGAAGCTAACTATATAGTTGAAGTTTAGTTCTACATTTCACCCTTAGACATAAAAAAAAATTTGAAGTTGTGAACAGAAGTTTGGGTAACTTGTTGAGATGTTTGGTTGGAGATAAGCTTGCTAATTGGGATTTAGCTTTGGCACAAGCAGAGTTTGTATATAATGATTCTATGAATAGAATTACTAAGAAAACACCATTTGAGGTTGTTATAGGATTTCATCCTAAGGGAACTATAGAATTGAGGCAACTGAGCATGGAAACAAATAGGATTGTTGAGGCTAAAGAATTTTTTGATTTCATGAAGAAACTACATCAAGAAGTTAAAGATAACTTGAACAACAGTAATCTAGTATATAAGGAATGAGTGAATCAAAAAAGAAGACATAAATATTTTTAAATTGGTGATGAAGTAATGGTTTACATGAGGAAGAATAGATTTCTAGTTGGAACTTACAGCAAGTTGAAAATGAAGAAATTTGGGCCTCATAAAATTTTGAAGAAGTTAGAAAGTGGTAATGCTTTTGAGATTGAATTACCAGAGGATATGGATATTTCACCTATATTCAATACTGCATATATATATATATATATATATATATATATATATATATATATATATATATATATATATATATATATATATATATATATATATATATATGAGTACCATGAATCAGATCATGAAGTAGTCGATAAACCAGATTATCCTAAGAAACAAGTTGAAGGCATTGAAATAATTTTGGATACCAGGATAAGAAAAAGCACCAGAGGAAAAGATTATTTGGAATAACTTGTTCAGTGGAATCATAAACTAGTCGAAGATAGTTCTTGGATTATACACATTGAGTTGGATCTTTATGATCTAGGTCAAAATATGAAGAATGTTTGATGTGTACATCAGTACTTTATTAACCCCAAGTTTCTGATGCAAGAGAATCTTGGGTCTTTGAGAAATCTTGCATCAACCAAAGATATTTCTTATTTTTTGTTCAAACATATTGTTTGTAATGTAATCATTGCTACTTATTGTTTCATGTTATCTACAGTTAACACCATGTTGAGGACCTATCCTAGATCCTTCTCCTAAGTGTGCAATCTTTGAAGTTACATATTCTTGGAGTTATACGTCATTCTTCACGATTCATGTTCCTTTGATTTTCCTTCCTATGTAGCATGTTATCTTGATTGGTGTGGTTTCATATGTTAATGTTATGTGTTGTGCAGTTAGGAGATGATTCCTTGCATACATTTTGATCCACCTCTAAGTGTGCATCATTTTATGTTAAGATTTGTGATGGTTTTGGTTTACTCCCCTAAGGTGAACATATAATGTAATTAAATTATTAGAGTGGGTTTTTTGTTACACCAAAAGACCAATCTATCAATGCCTGATATAACTACTCAACTCATAGTACACAAGAGGTAGTTAAGCCCTTGTCATGAATCCTGAGCAGAGCACTCAAATAAATTTCTAAAAATATCCCCCTCAACGTTACTCGAGGGTCTGAGGATATAAACCTATGACCAAGCTCTGATACCACTTGTTAGAGTGGGGTTTCTATTGCACCAAAATATTGATCTTTCAATTCCTAATACAACCACTCAACTTATAGTACCCAAGACCCCTTTTCATGAATCTCGAGGATAGTGCTAAATAAATTTCTAACATAAATGCTTGAATAGTCGACTTGTGGCTTAGCTAGCTATATAAGGATCTTGGGTTGATGTTGAAATAAAAATGGGGAGAGGGTAGTAAGATAGATCATTTGAAGATCCTAGTGAAGAAGGTAGAATGTGAGCTTGGATTTGATTTCATTGTATATGGTCGTAACCTAGAAGGCCTCACAGTGGAGCATTTTTGGATTTCTTCTATGAAATTTAATTGATTACATTAGTATGGTTGCATGGAACCTATTTTTTTATTCTCTTTGTTCAATTAATTTGTATGTTGCTTCTGTGTGTAACTCTAAGTAGGGGATGCTTGTAGGTTTAAGTAGGGCTTGTTCCTCTTAAATTTGTTTGTCCCTACATCAACTACACACTAGACACTGATCTACAATCATATGGTAACCCACAAGTTTATTTTTTGGTTGGTCAAATTTTAGGTTTTTATTGTGGTGGGGATGATCTCTTTACAGTGTTATCAGAACTGTGTACCTTAGAATCTCATGTTAATGTTGCTATTAATAATGATGAGTGTGGTGGCGATGGATACCTGAGAGGAAAGACCAAATTAGTTTCACATAATGGATATGGTATCCCTTGATAAACTGCATGTGTCCATTTTAACCAAACTATGAAATCTAAAATATAGGGGAAAATAGGGTAGAACATAACACTAAAAAATTACACAAACAAACAATTTTATTTCATTGAAACTATAGATCTATTACATATTGTAGGTTGGTACACTTTCTATTCTACAGCTTATCAAAACAATCAAATTATTTTCTTTTATAGAGCTTAGAGCCCATACACATCAGTTTTAATGCAATGTTAAAAATAATTGAAGTGGTTGTTAAAATGTGCATAACTCATGGATTTTATGCATTATATTTAAACTTGGAGTTTCACTTGGATATTCCACAAGAGTAAATTGAATTTCTAAATTGTGCATGACTAGTAAAAGTGGTACATAGGAACTTGCATGGAAAGTCTTAACATTTATTAAGGACTAAAAGATGTGCTAGATCATCATTACTTTCTCAACGTGCTCCCCCTTGATGTTGCTACTCATAGTTTTTCATCTAACAGGACTCAACCCTATCCATTCACCTTATAGTATAACTCTTTATCACTAGAGTCTGATAGACTAACATAGCACTTCTAATAGAAATCAACTAATTGTTTATTAATTTCTATTTTTCATGAGAGATCACAAGGCTCAATATCCCCCTTCTTTCTCTAACATAGAGAAGACTCGTGACACTTCCATGTGCCAATCAAAGCAAGTAGTCATCAACTACTTCTCTCAAAAATTGGAACCTTGATCCAACATTGTCACTTTTGACATGCAAACTTTGAGGTTTATACAACCTTTTCAACATCCTTGTCACTTTTTGCCAATAAGACCCATCGATCCATCCATAATCAATTTGCATACAACTTTTCATAGATTATCCATCACAACTTCTATTCCAAAATGATTTGTCACTATGACTCTTCAATCCACAAATTTGACAAGGGTGAAGATCCCAACATTTATCTGTTAAATGTCATTCTCTATGACAATGGGAAAATGAAATACATTCCTTACTCTAAACTAATTTGTTTGAACCTATAACACTAGCAGCATCAAATCTCTCTCTTTTACCAAATCCTAGGCTTCATGTTTTGGCCTCCAAATGGGCTAGATGGATTCCCTCATGCCTTTCCCATGTTTTCCTAATCTGCCTCCTTTAAAGCCCATTTTTAGCATAATCTTCAAACCAATATTATTCTTAAAACAACTTATATTATCATCATGATAAATTGCATCCAAACTTCTAGATACATCCTTACCTTCATACTTACCTAATAGAATATTAGGTGCACCATACAAAACAAATAAATCAGGAGAAAAAACCAAATCTTATGTGCTAAAAGAGACATCACAAATTGATTTCTTTTATTTAAAATTTTTCTTTTCTTTTCCCAAAACTTGTAACTTCTTTTCCAAATCTTCAATTTTCTTCTTAACTTCATCAAACAACTTTAAATTGTCCTTCAATTTAACATTTTCATTTTTAACCCCGTCTGATTCTTTTTCAAGCTTCTCAATTTGACACAAATATTCATCTCTTCTTTCCAAACCTTATTTAAATTCTCCATCAATTCTAAATTAGACTTGTCCAATTTTATTAATTCATAATTTAAAATTTATTGTTTGCGAATCAAGCTCAAAAAAATTTTAAGCTTCTTTCCATATTTCATCGTTTAAGAAAATGATTTCTTACACAAATGAATTACCTCTACTAGTGGGTATCTTTCTTGGTTTGCACAAAATAGATCTCTCCTTCAATCTCTATAAATCTTCTATCTTCCTTTGACAAATAAAAACACATATATTCTTTCTAGCACAACCTTCTATTTTCCTTCAACCAATCTGCAACCATCATACATTCCTAGAAACACCTTTCATACTCTAATCTTCTTCAAAACATATACACTTGATAATGTCACAAACACTCTTTATATCCGAAGCCCTTTTCTTCTACTTTGATTCAATGGCAGACACAAGTTCTAGCTCTTCTCTCCATTGATCTCCTTGCTCAAATTTGTAGTCATGCTTATCATTTTTCTCTATCATACCCAAAATGTTTCCTTACAACTCTAATACTAATTGCAAAATCCAAAACATAGGGAAAAATAGGATAGAATAGAATACTGCAAACTACACAAACACACAATTTTATTTCATTGCAATTACCAATCTATTACATATTGTAGGTTGCTACACTTTGCATTTTGTAGCTTATCAAAACAATCAAATTGTGTTCTTTTATAGAGCTTAGAGCTTGTATACATCAGTTTAATGTATCATTAAAAAATAATTGAAGTTCTTGTTAAAACATGCATAACTCATGGATTTTATGCATTATATTTAAACTTGGAGCTCTACTTGGTTGTTCCGCAAGAGAAAACCAAATTTGCATGGAAAGTCTTAACATTCAGTGAGGACTAAAAGATGTGCTAGATCAACATCACTTTCTCAACACAAACCCTATTCAATTTAAAAGAGAATTAAAACAAGATTGCACAAACCCTAACATAATTGGTTATTCAAGACTGGCCCTAATCACCATCAGTGCCATTTCTAGTGGTGAGGTCACCATTGTGGCACATAAAGTTGGGGATAATCTAGTGGAAAGATGAGACCTTGAAATGGAAGGGATTGCCTCACTTGCTCTTGCCCTTCTTGTGCGTGCAAAGCGACATCTTCAGTGTTATGTTGGTGTGTAAGGTTGATGAGGATTAATGTTAGTAATTTTTATTTTTCTGTAGTAAAAATGATTTCTCTGCTTGCTCTTACCAATCAAAAGCAAAAAAAACATACTTTAAAATTCCTAAAAATTTAAAAATGATAATCAACTATAATATTTTGGTGCATGATATTTTAACTCATTATCTTGATTGGCTAGTTGACTGGTCAAATAAAAGAATATTTACCTAAACGAATTCATAAGTTTCCAACGTTGGCTCCAAGACCTTTCAAATTATGAGTAAAAGTAAGAATGATTAGGAAATTTATTAATGCTAGAAGACAATTAAAAAAAACATATCAAACAAAATGATTCTCGATTAATATTCAAAAAAAATCATAAGAAAAAGGAAACAATGTTTATCAACAACAACACAAAACCATATTGTTGCATTCAATTTCAAATAATGTTTTGTGAGTAATCTCATTATTGAATGAAGTAGTTCTTAGAACTTGTGTGTTGGATATGTATCCACATGTGCCCTCTAAATTATTTGTCATTTCTCTGCTCTAGTTGACAATATAATATAAATTTTTTGATATGCAAATGGAAGCTAAATAAGAAAATAAATCAATTGCCCATGGTTTCAGATGCATCATCATTGCCATGAGTGTTTTTCCATGCAATGCCTGCCCCTAGTTTACATTTTGTTATTATTGTAAAACTCTTTTAGGCGAGTTTTATGCTTAATGATTAGTAGCATTATCTTTTAGAGTATTAGATATTGTTTCATATTCAGTTGATTTTATGATGAGACTACTTGGTATTATTTACTTCATCTATGCATGATGATGATTATTATAGTGATTTCAGTTATTTGATGATGATTTGTTAGATAGATGGTTATACGTGTTTTCTTATGGATACTTACCCCATACTGCATGTGTATGGTGTGCGTATATGTTTTCTTTATGTATGGCATTTATGATGTGGTTAAGGAAGGAGTCATAGTCACCTACTAGTCAGGATCTACATGATGCACCATTTCCTACCATTGCCTGTTTAGCTTAGTATATATGTGTTTGCGCATGTATGGATTTTATGCAGATTGTAGGTACTGGGTATCGACTTCCTTGAATTGCCAGGATGAGCATACCCTATTGCATTATCTCAATGGTAAGAGAGGGGAGATAAATCCTTGAGTCCTAATCCTAACCTTTGAACCCATTTGTCCTAGAAAATTAGGACAAGTATTTGAGATGATTACCTTTTGAATGCGTTGTATTACTTAAATTCATGATTATAACCTTTTAGTTTGATCTTGTATGTGGTATTTTATGATGGGTTCTCATATTTCATCCTATAGGTCTTTGGTGATTTTCCTATTAATTAAGTCAAATTAAAAGATTAAATTAATGATTTGATTTAATGGAAATTATTATGATATTTTAATATTTAATTATATTTAATCAATTAGAAAATCAATTAAATAAAAAGAATTAAATTTAAAGATAAAATTATAAGTTTAATTTTAGAGCGTAATAATATTTATTTAATTATAATATATTTAGGAGATCATTTTTAAATAAATGATAGATATTATTATTACTTAAGTTAATAAATATTTTATCAATTAATGCTTTGAAAATAAATTAAAGAATAGAAAAGATATTAATTTATTAAAAAAATTTAAAATTTCATGTAGTATGCATGAGATTAAAATATAATAAATTTAAAAAGAGAAGGCAAATAAATTTAAATAAAGATATTTAAAATTAGATAAAGTGTGCATGAAGTTTCGAAAAAGATAATAGAGAGTTAAAAAGTTGTGAGCAAGGAGTCCTCTCGGGTGATTACACAAGTAATGCCCTGAATTTAGGAGAGAACTCCTTATCAGCAATTGAGGGTTCATTTTTGAAGGATCGAGAATTTTAGAGAAGGAATTTTCAGAGAGAAGGTTTTGAGAGAAGAAATTTCTCTCACAAATCTTTTGTCTGTTCATGATTTTAGCATCAGAACCACGTAGGTTCTTGTGTTTTGATTCACCTAGTTAATTACATTATTTAAATATTCCTATCTTCTTCGTGACTATGAATTATTTATCTGAATTTCTTTATGACGAATATTTTAATATTGTAATTTGGAATTATTGGTATGCATGTTGATTTCTTCTATATACATAAAGATTAAAATATCATAGAATCCTTGTTCAGAAATTTTACAAATTGAGATTTAAATCGGGAAGGGTTTTGAATTGAAAAAGAAAATTTAAATTGAAAATTTGACTAGTTGGCCGTATTTTCCCTATCAGGGTATTGCTGGAGCTTTTTAAAAAATTATTAATTATTAAAAATTATTATATGGGAGGATTAAAAGACTAGTCGGGTAACCTTAGAGTTGACTCATTAGTATGCCTTGTCAGTACGAAAGGATACTAGTGTTGCATAGAGTCACTAGGGGCTAGAGGATTAAAAGACTAGTCGAGTAACCCTAGAGTTGGTTTGTGCGATGACACTTGCCCACTAGCAGTATAGATTTCCTATGTGTCTATATTTGCTTCTGGGTCTAGATGTCGATTCATCTTGAAACCTTTGAGTTAGATTACTTTTAGGGTTTCCTTGACTTAGATATTACTTTTTATTTTTGGATTGATATCATGTTTGGGACTTAAGACTATCTCCTCAGGGCAGTGGGAGTGGGCCTTTTTGGGTTACCACGTGGTCAGGTGGAAGTGCTTTTTACTCTTACCATTGAGATCCGTCCATTGTTGTCATGGCTGGAGGTTCTTGTTTGCTTTTCCTTTCATTCTATCTTTGCATATTATGATGGATGGTTATATCTTTATGATGGATGTTTTCAGTTGTTGTATTGTACTTTGTTTCATGGATACTAGAGAGATGGTGAATCCTATTTAATAAATGTATATTCTTTTAGCCTTTCATACCCTATGACATGTACAGTGGATGATTGAGCATTTCGAATTTTATTGCCAAGTGGTATTTGAAACAAACGTATATTATTTAAATGGACTTGGATTTGTAATTATTCTTTCATGTGGATGTGGTATTTATTAGACTTAGTATTAATTAAACTTAAATGTGACGCAACGTCTTGGGATCCTTAAGGAATGTAATTTGTTATGTTTACTTCTGTATGATTGTATGGAATTGCTTCTGCTACTTTATGTTCGATGTGCATGTTGTTCTTTTTTTTTTTTAAATGTTTGGCAAACTTAGTAAAACTTTAGGTTAATTTTTTTGGATCCCTTGGTAGGGTGTTACAATCCAACTACAAGTGAATCTGAATTTGGCTATTCATGTGGAAGCTAGCATAAAAAGTTGCATGACTTAAACATGACACATTAAGGCTTGATTCTTAGGCTAAAAGCGTTGAATAGTCAAATTTGACTTGCTTTTTCCAAAAAAATTAGCAATCATCTTTGTCTAAAAACTAGAGAACTGTTGACCTCATATGACATATTGTTATTGTTTAAGAAAAAATAAAAATAGAAAATTAAATGAATGCACAATATGAAGGAAAACTATCTCTCAAAACATTAGTTTAGATCTAAACCTTTTTCTCTTACAATTTGTTCAATTCAAAGATTTTCGGTCAACTCTCTCTCTCTCCCCGCACCCCCCCCCCGGTTAAACTCTCTTATGCACATCTACTCCTATCTACAACAAAAAAAAATTGGTTAAAAAAACTCTCATGCACTACAAAAGTACCAAACAAATAAGATATTACCCTCTTGCCAAAGTATTGATCAAGCTTTTCAGAATCCATACAACCCCAAAATGATAATGATTTATGAATATAGAGTGCACCTAGACATATGGCATTGTGAAAGCACATAGGTTGTCAATACAATGAGGCAATTACAATAAAATTTATGTAACTTGGGTTGTTTTCTAATAGATGGTTTGAATATCACATACTAAGGCTTGATTTGTAGGCTAAAAGTGTTAAATATCAAAATTGAGTTAATTTTTCAAGCTTAATTTCTTCTTTACTATGTGTTGTTTAAGGGTGACAACCTTCCAACTCACCTCTCAAGACAAAATTGGGTTTCACTTTGATTCAATTAAGAAGAGTAATGATTCTTCACCTATGGTTATTGTTTATGTTTTAGATGTTTGTACAACTTCAAGTTTACAGATATGTGAGTTTGGTGGTTGAGAGTTTTGCTACATTTGTAATTATGATTATCTATTGAATACATCTTTATTAAATATTATATATTAAAAATAAATAAAAAACTTGGAAAAACATAAGACCATTTTGACTATATAAAATTTTAACGTAAGAATTAATCTTAGTATAAGATGTTTAAGCTGTCATGTAATGTTAAATCTATCATGTAATGATGTGATAATTGAAAGATAATTGAGAGGACTGGTGATTGTTGTTTCTTCACTCCCTATAACTATTTTTCATTAAAGTTTAGTTGTCGATAATACCATGAAAGGCGAGGCATTTTCTTTGCCTTAAACTTTAATATTGTGAGCGGCGCGCAACCATCTCCAAATTAAATATCTCGTTGAACTAGGCGGTGAAGCTGCAGCATCCAAGGTATATGCTCAGAAGACAATAAATATAGAGAAGCCAAAACATGTTCATAGATTGCAATTATAGTTGATAACGTATCTTATGGGTAGGGATAAAAACATGTCTGAACTTTCTATCCTTCCTCAATAATAAAAAATCCATGATTTTCAATCTACAAATTAATAATAGAGAGAGATGAAAATATTAGTTCCTGGCTTTTATGTAGACGTGAACTGACAAAAACCTCAAAGTTCTTATTTTTTAAAATTAATTTGGAAGGTAACTGTGCGTTTAAGCGCAGGAAGAAAGAACGGAATGTCATGACGACGACGGCCACGGCAAGACATTAAGATTTTCGTTTAATGGGGCGCAAAAATGTGTGAAAACTTTTCACCGCAAATTAGACACCGTACTAATAAGAAACTGTAGAAAAAGATGAATTGCGCATCCGGGGAATCGAACCCCGGTCAGTACCGTGGGAGGGTACTATGATACCACTACACTAGATGCGCTAATGATATTTCAGGATGTTGTATAAATTTATTTAACTCAATAAACATCTCAATGACAAAATTTCAGAACTCCAATGCTGGCTATGGGGTTCGAACCCATGCGCACTTATGTGCAGAAGATCTTAAGTCTTCCCCCTTAACCTCTCGGGCAAACCAGCTGCCAGATTTAATAATTAAAACTATTTATCATGAAGGATATTGCCTCGCTTTTTCATCGTTTAATTTCGACGCAACTAGAATCTGCCTTTGGCAATCCAAAGAAAGGCCAAAAAGACCATTTTTTACAGAGCTACGTTCCCCAACATAATATATTATGTAATATATTAAATGCAAAAAGGATTAGGATCATTTTTTTTAATCAAATGTGATCATATTTGTGATCTATTATCATAATGAGCAAGAAAGGATTTTCATCAAATAAGAACACTAAATAAGAAATGAGAAAAGGTAAATAGGAAAGATAAAAGATACATAATTTAAATTGAATATTTTTGAGGTTAAAGATCTAATTTTAGTTATAGCTCTGATTTTTAAATTCAATCTTTCACATAAAAGAGAAGTTACCATTGTGGCTCTTGCTTTTCTCTAAACTAATATTGTTAGTTTATTTATTCTTAATTTTAGATTAGATTTGTATTTGTGAAAATATAAAGATTGTTGTTATAATTATGATTTAAGTAAAAAATTTAATTAAAATTAAATTTAAATCTGATTTCAATTATTTTTTGTTTGAGTAATTACTATGGATCTACTAAAGAGAGAAATAATTAAACTGTATATATATATATATATATATATATATATATATTGGATGTAAAATTTATAAATATATATTTATGAATGATTAATAAATATTTAGAGTTTTTCACTCAAGCTTTTTCATACCATTGAGCTTTTGTGATTTTGTAAAATGACAATTCAAAATTTAGTGGACATTTAATTTTTTTTAAATTGTATTAACTTCATTATCTTGGATCAATTATCAATTTAGTTAAGTCTTCTTAGAAGAAGGAAATATTTAAAATAGTATTTTAGGTTTAGAAATTAATCAAAATAATAGATAAAAGTGATTTGTGCTAGTTTAGTAAGGACATTTATACTATCAGATCAAGGTAGTATTCCACTTTCTCAAGAGGACACAGTTTCTAAGGTTCAACTAAATGATTCCCCATACCTTCTTGTCATTTCTCTTCCATTCTTCATCTAAGATTTAACTAGTTTCTTCTATTCAAAAATATATAATCATTGCTCTATCTCTTCAAACAAATCTTAAAATTTCAACTTTTGCATGTCCTAGTGTTAACTTCTCAATATCATGACAAGAAGTAAAGATCATGGTATACAACCTTTCTTCGATCTACAAAAAAATCCCACAAAACAAAAGCTCCCACTATGGAAAAAATCCTTTAACACCTATACAAAAAGTTGTTCATCTCTCATAGTAATTGTTAACTCTGATATAAAATATTGCAAAAAGGGTGAAGAAAGATTGCAATATGAACTTAAATTTAATATTATTCATATTTGACAGTAAATCTCAACTCTTAATAGATTATATGTAGAATCAAAACTAGAAGAAGAAACCATTGCACATGAAAAACTAGATTTACATGGAGAACCCCTTTTAAGAAAAGAAAAAATCATCACAAACAATAAGGGAAGTTATATTGGTCATCAATGAAGATTATGACAACAATACACTTCTCTATAAACCCCTATAAAATCCAATAACACTCTATTACCTTGCATATTGAACAAGAATGAATGAATAACTCTATGTCATGGCCCCAATGTATAGAAACTTGTGAGGATAAATATCATTATGGCATCACCAAACAATATGTAGAAAACTTACTTGTAAAAAATCACACTCACCCCAAATGATGGTCGCTTTTAGATTCGGCGTATAGATATTATAAGGTGTCTAACTAATTTGGGCATCCCTGGACCAATATAGGACTCTCTATCGTAAATTCTTGTCATATGAATTAATAATTATTAGCAAAACTATCATGCATGCACTTACAACCCCTGACAGTTGTCTAAGACCTCAAAATAAGATCTTCCAAAAGAGGATGCCTAATCATTCTATCCTTTTCCTAGAGGAAAAATGGTAAAAATAACTTTTTCTTTACATGGTCTCTTTCACCTCCATGGATTAAATAGTTTAACCTCTTATGGTAAATCATAAACATTGAATATTAGGAAATAATTCAATAAAAGGAATTATAACATTGATGACATCTAAATATAATACTTAGACTTGGGTGAATCTTTTGAACCAAGTAAAATAGTTCTCATACGTATTAATTAATTGATCGCCCTTTAGAGATGTCCTAATTCCCATTTGGCTTCGAATATCTTTGACTACATGCATTGTGAACATATGGTCCACTCTTCAAAAATATTCTTGAACACCTCTTTTCACTACCTATTATATTTCAAAAATATTTGAGATTTTGTGCCCTAGATTGGAACCTTTCTTATATGCTTATATCCAATATATATATAAACTTTATTTTTAGAAGTCTATTTCATAAAAAGAGAAAAAAAAAAAAACATTTGTTTAGAGTAAATCCAATTTGGTGGAATTTTGTTTTTGGATGAGAAATTATTTAGGGAAAAAGTTTTAATGAAGTTCACTTTATAAATTTGAGACTCCCTTCTCTATGATGTATAAGGATAGAGGTTAAGAATTTAATGAAATTTCATTAATAGTTGGACACAAATTCTAGAACGTCTACAATGCTTAGACTTTAAAAGCATTTCAAAGCCAAAGGGGTTGTGATATCATTACCGAGTTTCAGATGGGTTAAAAAAACATTTTTCAGAGCTAACAAGGTTGAGAAGATATCTTTAGATGTTAATACAAGTTTTGAAATATAATAAACTCAATGATTGCTCAATACTCAAATTATTTAGAAGGGAAACCCATGACAATTTGATATAATTGAAGGAAAAAAGTGAAATGGTAGAAACTGAGTAAGGAAATATGTTGCGATAAAAAATTTGTGCCCTCTAAAATGGATACCAATTTTGTAATTTTGAATGTCCTTTTTTCAACCCTTTAGCTTTCTCTAGACTCTATGAAACCCATGGGTTATCATTAACCCTATAACCTTTTTTGGCATTTATTTATTAATATTAATATATACGTATCTAGTCTTTAAAATAGACATCCATTATTGAAAAATGGATATCTATTATTACAAAATCAATGTCCATTATACTAAAAAGTAAATATGTTTTGGCCTAGTTATACCAAACATAAACAAACTTTGCACCTAATAGCAAAAAAAAATCATTTTTAGGTTTTGGTTAAGTAACATTGTATTTTTACCCTAATTCCTCTACCCATGGTCCTATACTCACCTATCGTAACCCTAAAGCTAGAGATACTTAAGGTGAAAATATAATTCTCAAGCTCTTGGCTTTATGACTAATAGCTATCCATTTATCTGCATTGCTTATCAAAAAATGTGCAACATGGGAGGTTTTAGATGAGTAGAAGTTAAAGAATAATTTCAAATCATAATTTACATTAGAAGACTAAAATAGATAACAAATAGTTAAGCGGTTTTAGATAAAGAACTCAATTTAACACTTTCTTTAAGATCATTGGATAAATCCACCTATATAACTTTAGATAAATGCACCTCAATACAAACTTTTCATACATTATCACATGCTAATGAGGATAAATTGAATGTATCCATTAGACTCAAGATAAATAAGAGTTCTTAAAAAAGAGACAATTTGATTTAATGTGACAAATGTAACCTCATCAAACAAAACATAATTGTCTATGTAACACCCAAAAATAGCTCATTATTTGAAATTACAAATTAACTTTAAAAATATTATATCCATTGTATTTCATGTTCTAATTAATTTATAATCACAATACCCAATACATATTTTATTGGAAAGATGTATGTTAATATTAATAAATAAATAATTTCAAAAAGTGGGTGACTTTAAGGCACAAATCATGAAAGAAAAATTAGAGGAAGACTACAACTGTAACAAGTCATTACAAAGAAAACCTTTATGACAAAAGATAATAATTTTCTCCAAGAATACCAAGAACATGATCCTTGCTATAAACTTCACAGTTTTGTGAAAGGATCCATCGTAAACTTTAGCAATAGCAAGCACTCGGGATTGAATTTGATAAATTTGCATTTCTAGCTCCTCATTGAAGCTAATTTTCACTTTTAAGGATTTAGAAATGGAGGATGGCTACAAAATGATACATGAAATTAAACCATACATAGTACTTATGTAGGAAGGTAGGCATTAGAAAAGATAACTAATTTGCATCTAAGCATCTAGATATACAATAAAATATAGTGACAAAATGATTTTGATACCACACTTTCTAGGGAATACAACCCTACCACTATTGATTTCTATCTTAAATGTCTGTGGAATATAGCAAGAATGAAGGAATTAACTATTTATCAAATTTTTGAGCATGATTACATAGCCAAAAGGCATGCTTAATAGTTTCCATCTTTTGACAAAAATAACATATGATGAAATGAGTAGAGAGAAAGAAAAGGCGTTCTCCAATAAAAAACTTAAAGTAGATGATTTTCAAAAAAAGATTATTCTTTCACTTTAGCTTTGGATTTCCAAACCGCCAAGCTCAATTTGAACCATTTGGACATAGACCAATTCATACACCATTTCAAATTTGACCTTGGTTGGATCTAGACAAAAGGTAAAAGTTTATAATAAATTAGTTTAAGAGGAAAACTATTTAAATTATATCCTACCAGTCACTTGCAATATTTAAAAAAGTATCATGAAATGGGAGTTGAAAGTTTTAATTAGAGATTTAGCATAACAACTTCTTGGACTTTGTGGATGTGTAACGCCCCGCCAAGGGATCCAAAAGAATTAAGCTAAAGTTTCACTAAGTTTGCTAAACATTTTTTTTATTTTTATTTTTTAAAGTAAGAAAGTATGACATACACATCAAACAAATAGTAGCGGAAGCAATAACATGAAATCATCGACAAACATACATTGCAAGTTACATTTCTTAAAGATCCCAAGACGTTGAGTCACGTTTAAATTTAATTAATTCTAAGTTTAACAACTATCACATACATATAAAAGAATAATTAGAAACTCCAATGTCCATAATATACATTTGTTCTGAATGCTCCTTGGCAAATTAATTCGGAATGCTCATTCATCCACTGTACATGTCACAGGGTATGAAAGGCTTAAAAGAATATACATATGTAAAGATCAAGATACAACATCCTCAAATCCATGATACAAAGTACAGTAAAAATATATGAAACTATTCACCATACATGATACATCCATACATCCATAATGATAAAACATCTATCATAAAATCTAACCATCCATCATACTAATCCAAGAACATAGTGTAGGTAAATGCCAATCATGAAATCTCCAACCATAGTGACCACGAAATGGCTCTCAATGGTAAGAGTAAAAAGCACTACCACCCGACCGCGTGGAACCTAAATGGTCCACTCCCACCGCGCTGAGGAGATAGTCTCAAGTCCCAAATAGGATAACAAAACCTATAATCATAAATACTCTCTAAGTCCAGGAAAACCTATAAGTATGCTAACTCAAGGGTTCCTAAAAAGATCGACATCTAAATCCCAGAGGTACCACAAGACACGTAGGAAACCTAATATGCAAGCGGGAAAGTGTCATCGCAAAAGTCACGTAGAAGTTACCCGAGAAATCCCTTAGGAATCCCGGGTCCCTACTGATCCCTACGGCCATTAGTATCCTCTCGTACTAACGAGGCATACTATGGAATGCAAGGTCATAACCAAGCGTTCTCTCTACCCCATCCTAGTCTATACTAGCACTCAAGGCATGGGAGAGAACATACAATTATCTTGTTAGGTTCATTTTCTCCCATTTAGTGTAAATGTTTTCACTTATTAAATCAACTTACAATGGGTTACTCCAGGCAGCCTCTTAGGGCCCCGATCCCCATTGCAAGCCACTTCCCGACACTACACATAGATAACCTACCCTAGGCTCATGAAATTACAAATCAAGAATCATAATAAAATCACCTCAGTCCTATACAAGCAACTGAAAAATATCATAAAAGATAAGCCACAAAATTACATCATTTCTTCATGAGCAACCGATAATATCAAATAGTAATCATATGATCACGACAGTTCTCTATCAGTAACTGAAGGCATCAATGATAAGTCACAAAATCCAATGGTTCTCCAATGAGCAACCAGAAAGTATCCCAATAGTAAATTACAATACTGATCGAAGACTCCAAAATGGTCAAGTCAAAACATGACATCATCAAGAACATAACAAACACTTCAGTCCTCTCAAGCGACCGAAAAGCAATCCAAGTATAACTGATCGAGACTCAAAAATGGTTATCAATATAACTGATCGAGACTCGAAAATGGTTAAGTCAGGTATCTCAAATACATACATCTCAGCTTCACACAAGGAAACTGGAAAGCAATAACAAATAGTAAACACAATCATGTCATAGAGCACTTCATCACATTACCATGGTCAGGGTAAGAAAGATCGAAACCAAATCATCATGACATCACATTCACAACCTCGAGCCTCTGGTAACAACCTAAACTGGTCAATACTAGAACAACCCCAAAACACTCAAAGCACAAGGACAACATCAAAGTCTCGGAGATTGGATTTGAAAGTATATTATTGAGTTAAGGTAAGGTTTATGTTTCAGTTTAATGTCAAATTCAAGTAACTAGGTTTTCTCAACTACCCTTTACGATTAACCCTTTTCTATAATAACTTTCATTAAATCAATATCCAAATTTATAATTTAGTCAAATAAAATTCATTATTAATTAACTTAATTAAACTAATTTTAATTAAATTACTCAATAATTATTGTTCTAATTACCTATTTTAATATCTTCATTAATTACTAATTTATTAATATTTACCCAAAAATTATTAATAAATTAATACTTACAAAAAAAGACTATATGAAATGCATTAATATTTAATTATTAAATATTAATAAAGATTATTATTAAAACATTATAAAAACATATTAAAATTTATAAATAAAAATTTTAAATATTCATAAAACCTTTTTATGAATAACCTTAAAAAAAAAAAATCGAATTATTAAAAAAAAAAAGCGTATTTTTTTTATAAGCCTGCCGACTTAATCCTAAAGGCCGCCTGCGGCCTGCCACAGAGGACTGCGGCCGCCGGCAGTACTCTGTACTGCCGCTGCCGCAGTACTCTGCGGCAGGGACGGCAGAGCTACCGGAGCGGTACGGGGGGGGTGTGGGTATTCCCGCCCCCTCCCAAAAATTTATTTATTATTATTATTTTTCTTTTTTAAGTTTAAAGTTTATTATTATTTTTATTTTTTTTTAATTTTTTTTTTATAAATTTGATCTCCACATTACTCTGATAGAGAAACTATTGCCAACTATCCAAATTATCAATTTAAAATTTCGTTAAAAGAAGGGTGCAACACCGAGACTTCCCGAGAGGTCACCCATCCCAGTACTACTCCGGCTATAAAAAAAATTCGAACCCTTCCCAATCCAATCGTGTCTTCTTTAAGCTAGAAGATGAGGGTTCCTAAGTAAATTTATTTTTCTACTATTCATAATTTAACAACACCCTATCGTAGATACAGAACCAAAGAACAAGAGATTCATGCAATGGAACCCAGAGACTTGATTTTTCTTTAAAACACTCACGAAGAAAACAGGAATCTCAAATTGCATAATTTAACCAGTGATCAAAGCACAAGACCCTACCTGATTCTGATGCTAAAATGAAAACCCCAAAAATCCGCTCCTCTGAAATTCGCTTCTAAAAGTTGTCTCTCCAAAATTCTTTGTCTCCCCCTAAATTCCCAGTCCAAAATACGTCTCCCTCAAAAATGAACCCCCAAAGTTGTGATAAGCAATTTCTCCTCAATTCGGGGCACTAATTGTGCGTTTACCCGAGAAGACTCTTTGCACAACTCAGTTAACTCCAATTTAACTTTTATTATCTTTTCTTATTCTTTTGCATTCAACTTTCATGCACATTAAGTTGAATTATTAAATAACTTTATTTAAAATTTCACTTGACTTCAATTCTTAATTAATTTATTACTTTAAATCTTATGTGCACTTTTAAGAAATTAAAATAACATTATTAATTTTTATAATTTAATCTTTTAATTTAATTCTTATATTTAACTCATGTTTAGATCATGCGATCTAGAATTCTTAATAAATTAATATCTTTCAACTTTTTAATTTATTTTAGAACTTAATTGATAACATATTTAATTAATTTAAATAACAATAATATTTAGCATTTATTTAAAAATGAACTCCAAATATATTATTATTAAATTAAATAAATATTATCTTGTTCTAAATATATCTTGAACTTTAATTTCCAACTTTAATTCTTTTATTTAATTAATTAATTAATTAAATATAAAGATATCATAATAATTCTTTATTAAATTAAATCATTAATTAATCTTTTTTTTTTTAATTAGACTTAATTAATAGAAAATACACCAAGGACTCATAAAGCAATATACGAAAACCCATCATAGAAAAATACATACCAAATCAAACAAAAGGGTTATAATCACGAAATTACATCATTTGATGCATTCGGAGGGCACTTAACTCAGATACTTGTCCTAATTATCAATTAGGACAATTGGCTAAAGGGTTTAGGATTTGGACTTAAGAGTTTATCTCCCCTCTCTTACCATTGAGACAGTGCGATAGGGTACGCTCATCCTGACAATTTAGGGAAGTCGATACCCGGTACCTGCAACCTGTATAAAATCCACGCATGTACAAACACAATATTCTAAGCTAAACAGGCAATGGCAGGAAGTGGTGCATCGTGTAGATCCCGACTAGCAGGTGACTACGACTCCCTTCCTTAACCATATCAGAAACACCATACATAAATAAAACAACACGCACACCATACACATGCAGTATGGGGTAAGTATCCATAAGAGGCACATGAAATAATAAGCCATCTAACTAATCATCATCAATAACTAAAACCATTGAATAATCATCATACATGCACGAAATATAGAGTACCAAGTAATCTCATCATATAATAAACTGAGTGTAAACATCCTCTGATAATCTCTAAAATAATAATACTACTCATCAAACATAAATTGGCCTAAAAGAGTTTGGCAATCATATCATAAATGTAGCTCGAAAAATGTAAACTAGGGGCAGGCACTACATCCACCCCCCCTAGACTTAGGCTTACTCCTGGAAGCCTATAAACAAATAGGGATATAAATCCCGTAATCTAGATGCATCCTCCCATGTAGCTGAAGAGTCATCAGTAGGGTCCCATTGGACCCTTACCTGCTCTATGATTCGACCCCTGAGGGTCAACTCCCGCTGCTCCAGAATACGTATTGGCTCCAAAGCCAGCTGCCCGTCCTCTACTTGCAATGCATTCCAATCAAGAATATGTACAACATCAGGAATATACTGTCTAAGTACTGAAACATGGAAAACATCATGAATGCGAGCAAGGCTGGGTGATAAAGCAAGACGATAGGCAACTGGACCAATCCTCTCAAGAATATCGAATGGTCCCACAAAGCGAGGTGCTAGCTTCGAGCCCTTTCCATAACGGATCGGACTCTTCCGCGGACGCACTCTCAAGAAAACCTTCTCTCCCACAGCAAACTGGTTATCTGACCTATGAGCATCAGCATACTTCTTCTGCCTATCATGTGCTGTTGTCAAGTGCTCTCGGATACGCGCCACCTGTTGCTCCATGTCACGAAGCATCTCTGGGCCCAACAGGATGCGATCCTCAAGGCTATCCCAACTCAAAGGTGTACGACAAGGGTGTCCATATAAGGCTTGGAAAGGTGCCATGCCACTGATACTCGTTGTTGTAAGCAAACTCCACTAGGTAGAGATAGTCCTCCCAATGAGTCTGCCTATCCATCACGTACATCCTCAACATATCTTCGAGAACCTGATTCACTCTCTCCGTCTGCCCATCTGTCTCTGGGTGATATGCTGAACTGAAATTCAGCTGCGCTCCAAGATCATGCTGTAGTGATGTCCAAAATGCGGAAGTGAAAACATGATCCTTATCAGAAATGATCTTTCAGGGAATACCATGTAGTCTCACAATGTCACGCATGAAGACATTAGCTACTGAAGCTGCAGTGTAGGAAGACCTGATTGGTGCAAAATGTGCCACCTTGGTCAACCGGTCAACGGTGACCATGATAGCATCATGACGATGAAAAGTCATAGGTAATCCTACTATGAAATCCATAGAGATGATGTCCCACTTCCATGAAGGAACGAGATTCGGTTGCAAAAGTCCTGCCGGATGCTGGTGTTCTGCCTTGACTCTCTGACACTCAAGACATCTAGCCACAAAATCAGCAATGTCGCGCTTCATCCTGGACCAATAGAATAAACGTCGCAAATCTGCATGCATCTTCTTGACACCTAGATGTGCTGAGTAAGGTGCACGATGGGCCTCTGATAGGATCAATATGCGAAGCTCATCCAGTAGCGGCACATAGATCCTTCCTGAAAGTCTCAAAAGGCCATCTGACTCTAGGACATAGCCTGAAAAGTTACCCTCCAAGGGTCTCCCTGAATTGATTTCACTGCACACCTCCAGATACCATGAATCAGTGGGGAGTGCCTGAAGTATCTGACACCTCAAATCGACACTAAGAGTCATAGATGATATCACATGTTTCCTGCGACTCAAAGCATCAGCTACAACATTCTCCTTCCCCTGGATATACTTTACCTCAAAGTCATACTCGCACAAAAACTCCATCCAACGCCTTTGCCTAGCATTCAGATTAGGCTGCGTGAATATGTACTGAAGACTACGATGATCGCTATGTAGTTCAAATCTGTGTCCCAACAAGAAATGTCTCCATCTCACTAAGGCATGAACTACTGCTGCTAACTCAAGGTCATGTGTAGGATAATTCAACTCATGATCCTTGAGTTTGCGTGACTCATATGCAATCACTCGACCATTCTGCATTAGAACTGCTCCAATACCCTCAAGGGAAGCATCTGTACACACCATGAAATCACCTTCTGGATCAGGTACTGCTAAGATTGGTGCACTGGTCAGAAGCTCTTTGAGTTTCTGAAATGCTTCTACACACTTTTTTGTCCAAAGAAACTTCTTTCCTTTCCTCTGAAGGGAGGTAATAGGGTGTGCTATTCTGGAGAAGTTTTGAACAAATCTGCGATAATACCTAGCTAGACCCATGAAACTACGAATTTTCGACACAGTAGTGGGTGCAGGCCAATCTACTATTGCTTGGATCTTCGCAGGGTCTACAGAGATACCTTCGCCTGAAATAACGTGTCCCAAATACTGTATCTCTGATTGAAAGAAATCACACTTTGCCGCATTGGCATAAAGTTGATTATCTCTCAAGCACTGCAAAACTAAACTCAAATGTTCCTCATGTTCCTTTTGGGACTTAGAATATATCAGAATATCATCGAGGAACACAAGAACAAATCTATCAAGATAGGAACGGAACACCCCATTCATTAAGCACATGAAAATTGATGGAGCGTTCGTCAGCCCAAAGGGTACCACTATGAACTCATAATGCCCGTAGCGAGTTCGAAAGGCGGTCTTATGAATATCAGCCTCCTTGATGCGAAGTTGATGGTATCCTAACTTAAGATCAATCTTAGAGAACACTGTAGCCCCCTTGATCTGATCAAATAAATCATCAATCCTTGGTAAAGGATACCTGTTCTTTATTGTCACCTTATTCAGCTGTCTGTAATCAATGCAAAGGCGCAAAGAACCATCCTTCTTCTTCACGAAGAGCACTGGAGCTCCCCATGGTGATACACTAGGTCAAATACTACCCTTGGCCAAAAGTTCCTCTAACTGCAAACGCAACTCACTTAGCTCTTGAGTGGTCATACGGTAAGGAGCTCTAGAGATAGGTTTCGTTCCTGGAGTGAGCTCGATGCTAAAATCAATGTCTCTCTTCGGAGGCATGCCTGGAATCTCACTCGGAAAGACATCAGCATACTCCTGTAAAATAGGGTGATCTAGGGTCTTCCTCGTAGATTCTTCCTCATCTAGCTCATTTACCGTAACGGCAAATACCTGACATCCCTTACGAAAGCTTCGCTTTAATTGCATAGCAGAGATCATCCGTAGGGATATAGGCCTCGATATCCCCACAATCTCAACATCCTTCCCTTGGTCATCCTGACACATAATGGTCTTCTTTTTGCAGTCAATACTAGCACTATGAGAGCCAAGCCAATCCATACCTAAGACCACATCGTAGGAGCCAAGAGGAATAACTCGAAAATCGACTGAAGTCTCAAACCCTCCTATGCTAAGTCCACACTTATGAACTACAGAATCTGTGGAAACTTTAGCGACTGAGGCTAGTTCCACTTGCCAACCATGATCTTGCTTAACCGACTCCAGCTTACACTTATCAACTAGAGATGGAGAAATGAAAGAATCTGTAGCACCTGAATCAAATAATACAAAGAGAGGTGTACCTCGGATAGCTCCTGTAGTCTCAACTACTGTCCCCTGATGGTCTGCCTGACGGTGATCCACCGCTGCAAATACTCTATGAGATCCACCTATATTTCTAACTGTAGGCTCAGATGCTGCTGGCCTGGGTCCTGAATACTGAGATGCTCGTTGTGGGCAGTATGCTGCAATATGACCAATCTGTCCACACGAATAACATCCCGTGCCTCTGCCAGATCCTCTCCCTATAGGTGGTGCATTCGACCGCTGGTGGCTACCCCTGCTAGCAAAAGACTGGTTGCTCTGTGTAGGCCGAGATTGTTGATTCTGTCTATTACGTTGAGCATTGCGATTGATCCTAGAGTTGGATCCACCGTCACCACTCTGTGTCTGAGGGTAAAATCCTTTATGCTGTTGAGGCTGCTGCTGAGAATGCTGCTGAGAATACTGATTCCTCCTAGGGAAGGGAGGCTTCCTGATTCCACCGAAATTGTGGTTGCCCTTAGATCCTGCTATAGTAGGCGCTCCCACAAATCCTCCTTGCCCAAAGTTGACACTCTGCTCTACCAGGATAGCTCGATGTACCGCATCCTTGAGGGTCTTAGGCTCAAATACCTTAACACCCCCAATAAAACGGTTGTTCAAGCCTCAGATGAAATGTTGTGCCAACTGTGCTGGGTTGTCGCTGAATCCCGAAAAAGGCATGAGCTCATAGAACTTGCGCTCATACTCTACAACGGTCATAGTGAACTGTCTCAGGTTATGGAACTCATCTGCTCTATGCTGCTTCCATTCCTCTGGTAGGAATCGCTCATGAAAACTCTCCAAGAAAATCTCCCAAGTGACACTACCCATGTCAATGCCCAACTTCTTCTCCTCAATAGTCCACCAGGTGGCTCCAAATAACTATAGATTGGTAATGGCAAACCTCGCTTTGACATTACTGTCAAAGTCCTGCATAGAAAAAATCCTGTCAAGGGTAATAAGCCACTGCTCAGCTACATACCCAGAACCTTGCCCATTAAAGGGCTTGATCTTGGACCTCTGAAGATCCTTCATCTGAGAAAATACTATGAATCTATGTCGATCCCTCTGAGGACTCCTAGATTTGCGTCTATGCTCATGTCCAACCTGGTGTGCTCTATCCTGCTCAAGAACAGGAGGTAAGCAATCAATAAGGGTTCGCATCATTTGCCTCAGATCAACCTCCTCAAAGTCGGCATGTCCCTCATCGTGGTTCTCTTCCTGATGCTCACTGACATGCTCTTCCCTATTCTCTTCCTGAATGGGGCTCTCATGGATAGACTCATGAACACTAACATCTTTGCCTCGTCCACGGCCTCTGCCACAGCCAAGGCTACGGCCCCTAATGGAAGATCTCGTCCCAGATACCATCCTACAATAATATCCAAGACACAAGATGCTAAAATAACCATGAAACATACGACTGAAATACATAGATAAAAGACACATGTTTTGCAAACAAGATATTTTCAGTTTTTCAGTTTACCTATAATTTTAGTTTAAGTATAATTTCAGTTTTGAAGTTTTGAGTGTTGAAGTATGAATAAAATAGGTAACTAATAGTTTATATACTGTTTCAGTTCAACTAGCTTCAAGTTTTAGTTTAAGGTTTGCATTTTTATTCAACTAGTTAACACTAGTGGCGTTCCAATATACCCAGAGCTCCCAATGTAGAAACCAGGCTCTGATACCAGATGTAACGCCCCGCCAAGGGATCCAAAAGAATTAACCTAAAGTTTCACTAAGTTTGCTAAACATTTTATTTTATTTTATTTTATTTTAAAGTAAGAAAGTATGACATACACATCAAACAAATAGTAGCGGAAGCAATAACATGAAATCATCGACAAACATACATTGCAAGTTACATTTCTTAAAGATCCCAAGACGTTGAGTCACGTTTAAATTTAATTAATTCTAAGTTTAACAACTATCACATACATATAAAAGAATAATCAGAAACTCCAATGTCCATAATATACATTTGTTTCGAATGCTCCTTGGCAAATTAATTCGGAATGCTCATTCATCCACTGTACATGTCACAGGGTATGAAAGGCTTAAAAGAATATACATATGTAAAGATCAAGATACAACATCCTCAAATCCATGATACAAAGTACAGTAAAAATATATGAAACTATTCACCATACATGATACATCCATAATGATAAAACATCTATCATAAAATCTAACCATCCATCATACTAATCCAAGAACATAGTGTAGGTAAATGCCAATCATGAAATCTCCAACCACGGTGACCACGGAACGGCTCTCAATGGTAAGAGTAAAAAGCACTACCACCCGACCGCGTGGAACCTAAATGGTCCACTCCCACCGCGCTGAGGAGATAGTCTCAAGTCCCAAATAGGATAACAAAACCTATAATCATAAATACTCTCTAAGTCCAGGAAAACCTATAAGTATGCTAACTCAAGGGTTCCTAAAAAGATCGACATCTAAATCCCAGAGGTACCACAAGACACGTAGGAAACCTAATATGCAAGCGGGAAAGTGTCATCGCAAAAGTCACGTAGAAGTTACCCGAGCAATCCCTTAGGAATCCCGGGTCCCTACTGATCCCTGCGGCCATTAGTATCCTCTCGTACTAACGAGGCATACTATGGAATGCAAGGTCGTAACCAAGCGTTCTCTCTACCCCATCCTAGTCTGTACTAGCACTCAAGGCATGGGAGAGAACATACAATTATCTTGTTAGGTTCATTTTCTCCCATTTAGTGTAAATGTTTTCACTTATTAAATCAACTTACAATGGGTTACTCCAGGCAGCCTCTTAGGGCCCCGATCCCCATTGCAAGCCACTTCCCGACACTACACATAGATAACCTACCCTAGGCTCATGAAATTACAAATCAAGAATCATAATAAAATTACCTCAGTCCTATACAAGCAACTAAAAAATATCATAAAAGATAAGCCACAAAATTACATCATTTCTTCATGAGCAACCGATAATATCAAATAGTAATCATATGATCACGACAGTTCTCTATCAGTAACTGAAGGCATCAATGATAAGTCACAAAATCCAATGGTTCTCCAATGAGCAACCAGAAAGTATCCCAATAGTAAATTACAATACTGATCGAAGACTCCAAAATGGTCAAGTCAAAACATGACATCATCAAGAACATAACAAACACTTCAGTCCTCTCAAGCGACCGAAAAGCAATCCAAGTATAACTGATCGAGACTCAAAAATGGCTATCAATATAACTGATCGAGACTCGAAAATGGTTAAGTCAGGTATCTCAAATACATACATCTCAGCTTCACACAAGGAAACTAGAAAGCAATAACAAATAGTAAACACAATCATGTCATAGAGCACTTCATCACATTACCATGGTCAGGTTAAGAAAGTTCGAAACCAAATCATCATGACATCACATTCACAACCTCGAGCCTCTGGTAACAACCTAAATTGGTCAATACTAGAACAACCCCAAAACACTCAAAGCATAAGGACAACATCAAAGTCTCGGAGATTGGATTTGAAAGTATATTATTGAGTTAAGGTAAGGTTTATGTTTCAGTTTAATGTCAAATTCAAGTAACTAGGTTTTCTCAACTACCCTTTATGATTAACCCTTTTCTATAATAACTTTCATTAAATCAATATCCAAATTTATAATTTAGTCAAATAAAATTCATTATTAATTAACTTAATTAAACTAATTTTAATTAAATTACTCAATAATTATTGTTCTAATTACCTATTTTAATATCTTCATTAATTACTAATTTATTAATATTTACCCAAAAATTATTAATAAATTAATACTTACAAAAAAAGACTATATGAAATGTATTAATATTTAATTATTAAATATTAATAAAGATTATTATTAAAACATTATAAAAACATATTAAAATTTATAAATAAAAATTTTAAATATTCATAAAACCTTTTTATGAATAACCTTAAAAAAAAAAATTGAATTATTAAAAAAAAAATGCGTATTTTTTTTATAAGCCCGCCGGCTTAATCCTAAAGGCCGCCTGCGGCCTGCCACAGAGGACTGCAGCAGCCGGCAGTACTCTGTACTGCCGCTGCCGCAGTACTCTGCGGCATGGACGGCAGAGCTACCGGAGCGGTACGGGGGGGCGGTGTGGGTATTCCCGCCCCCTCCCAAAAATTTATTTATTATTATTATTATTATTTTTAAAAGTTTAAAGTTTATTATTATTATTATTATTATTATTATTTTAATTTTTTAATTTGATCTCCACATTACTCTGATAGAGAAACTATTGCCAACTATCCAAATTATCAATTTAAAATTTCGTTAAAAGAAGGGTGCAACACCGGGACTTCCCGAGAGGTCACCCATCCCAGTACTACTCCGGCTATAAAAAAAATTTGAACCCTTCCCAATCCAATCGTGTCTTCTTTAAGCTAGAAGATGAGGGTTCCTAAGTAAATTTATTTTTCTACTATTCATAATTTAACAACACCCTATCGTAGATACAGAACCAAAGAACAAGAGATTCATGCAATGGAACCCAGAGACTTGATTTTTCTTTAAAACACTCACGAAGAAAACAGGAATCTCAAATTGCATAATTTAACCAGTGATCAAAGCACAAGACCCTACCTGATTCTGATGCTAAAATGAAAACCCCGAGAATCCGCTCCTCTGAAATTCGCTTCTAAAAGTTGTCTCTCCAAAATTCTTTGTCTCCCCCTAAATTCCCAGTCCAAAATACGTCTCCCTCAAAAATGAACCCCCAAAGTTGTGATAAGCAATTTCTCCTCAATTCGGGGCACTAATTGTGCATTTACCTGAGAAGACTCTTTGCACAACTCAGTTAACTCCAATTTAACTTTTATTATCTTTTCTTATTCTTTTGCATTCAACTTTCATGCACATTAAGTTGAATTATTAAATAACTTTATTTAAAATTTCACTTGACTTCAATTCTTAATTAATTTATTACTTTAAATCTTATGTGCACTTTTAAGAAATTAAAATAACATTATTAATTTTTATAATTTAATCTTTTAATTTAATTCTTATATTTAACTCATGTTTAGATCATGCGATCTAGAATTCTTAATAAATTAATATCTTTCAACTTTTTAATTTATTTTAGAACTTAATTGATAACATATTTAATTAATTTAAATAACAATAATATTTAGCATTTATTTAAAAATGAACTCCAAATATATTATTATTAAATTAAATAAATATTATCCTGTTCTAAATATATCTTGAACTTTAATTTCCAACTTTAATTCTTTTATTTAATTAATTAATTAATTAAATATAAAGATATCATAATAATTCTTTATTAAATTAAATCATTAATTAATCTTTTTTTTTTTAATTAGACTTAATTAATAGAAAATACACCAAGGACTCATAAAGCAATATACGAAAACCCATCATAGAAAAATACATACCAAATCAAACAAAAGGGTTATAATCACGAAATTACATCATTTGATGCATTCGGAGGGCACTTAACTCAGATACTTGTCCTAATTATCAATTAGGACAATTGGCTAAAGGGTTTAGGATTTGGACTTAAGAGTTTATCTCCCCTCTCTTACCATTGAGACAGTGCGATAGGGTACTCTCATCCTGACAATTTAGGGAAGTCGATACCCGGTACCTGCAACCTGCATAAAATCCACGCATGTACAAACACAATATTCTAAGCTAAACAGGCAATGGCAGGAAGTGGTGCATCGTGTAGATCCCGACTAGCAGGTGACTACGACTCCCTTCCTTAACCATATCAGAAACACCATACATAAATAAAACAACACGCACACCATACACATGCAGTATGGGGTAAGTATCCATAAGAGGCACATGAAATAATAAGCCATCTAACTAATCATCATCGATAACTAAAACCATTGAATAATCATCATACATGCACGAAATATAGAGTACCAAGTAATCTCATCATATAATAAACTGAGTGTAAACATCCTCTGATAATCTCTAAAATAATAATACTACTCATCAAACATAAATTGGCCTAAAAGAGTTTGGCAATCATATCATAAATGTAGCTCGAAAAATGTAAACTAGGGGCAGGCACTACAGGATGTCATTGATCAAAACATTAGAAAGTTTGAATTCTTGTTGCAAGTCATTTTTTTCCAACTTGATGTAGAAAACTCCCAAATGTTTGAGATACCTTTTTCTAAAGAAGAGCTTAGCATGTAATTATGAGTTGAGAGCAAGAGGTTGCTCTTGAGAACTTATCAATCAATTCCAGCAAATGGATGAAGATGAAAAACTAGACCCATGGCTAAGATCTTGTCCATTCCATTCAAGAAGAGGAGACACTTGGCATCATGCTTTTCATATGTTAAAAAATTGTCTAGAGGGTTAATGCTTAAAATATTTTGTAACAAAAAACTTATATCTCCACCCAACTTCTTTCCAAGTTTTATTTATTTTAATAGTAGCAATTTTATGTCTAATTAGTGGCTTCCATGGTGTTGCTCCATCAAGTTCTCTAATCCATTAGAGAAATAAGAAAACTCCTTAAAAGGGTCAATCACTCCTAAACCCCAATTGCTCTTTGGTTGATTACAATATAACCATGTAATCCTCTAATTGTTTGTGTTAATTGATTATAATTATTTTTCAGGGGAGCCGACATTATGAAATGTAAACATGACTAACAATGAGGAATTTATTAGCAATTTGGATGTGTTTAGCCATGAATAGAAATATATTTGACCAAAAATGAAGTTTTCTTTTTAATTTGTGTATGAATCATTTTCATATTTCCAATAAAGGAGCTCCTATCCCAAATGGGGTGTCAAGGTATCTTGAAATAACTCCATGGTTGTTATTATTCCATTGAGATGGTATCTAGAAGGCAATGGCTCATCAAGTAAGGTCATTCAGAATTTGGTCTTACTAAGAGAAATTAGTGAGCTTGAAGCTAAAAAATATAAGTCAGAAATTCCAAAGCTGTTGTTTTGCTCCTCTTTAGAGTTTTGGATGAATAAAAAGCTATTATATGTGAAATGTGAACTCAAATCAAGCTCATCTTTATGTAGAGAGATTCCATGAGTGATATTATGTTAGTTTTAATGATGAAGATGGTAGCCAAGTGCATTAGCAATGAGGACATATAGAAAGGGAGCTAAGGGGCAACCTTGTCTTTTTTATCTATGAAGAGGAAAAGCTTGAGAAATTGAACTATTAATAGCTAAGCAAGAATTAGCATTAAAAAAGAGTTTTGTATGGGAATGAATTTGGGACCAAAGCCTAACCACTTAAGCATTTTCAATATAATTTTCCATCTAATCCTATCATATGCTTTGTCAAATTCTAATTTGATGAGGAGATGATTTCAACCAGTTTGTTGAGCCCATTTCATAGTTTCCATCTTGAAATGTTATTCTCTTTTTGTCCCTTAGGGATCAGTTTAATAATAATTTAATTGATAAAGGAACCAAGGAAGCCTTGCACTAAAGCTTCTTCATACACCTCATGTAATTCCTCCCTAATGAAGTATCACATAGATTTCTAAAATTTGCACATAAACCATCCATTCTTAGACTTTTTTAGTCATCCATATTCTTTAGAGTAAGCTCAAACTCTTAAAGAGTAAGTGATCCAAATATCTTTGTTGTTCAAGATTTGTCTTAGTAGGAATGCAATGTCCAACCATATCTTCAATACTATCTCGCAGTTCAACACCTCCAGGAGAATCAATAAAGAGTTGTTGATAATGTTGGAAAAAATAGATTTAATGTCTTCTAAGTTGTCTCCAATCGATCCTTCTTGATCAATATGGACAAAATTCTTCTTTATAGTATTTTTGTTTGAGATGGTTGAAAAAGAATTTTACATAGTTTTATCTCCTCCTTTCATCCAACGAAGCCTAGCTTGTTTCCAAACCCCTCAACCTCGATAATATTAAGACCTTCTAAGGTTTATTGTAACAACACCCACTACATTTTGGAGTGTACTTTTATTGGGCACTAAATTAATGTCCCCACTAATAGGGTTAGTTAGGAACAAGTAATACTTGCAAAATAAATGTTAGAATCACAATAATAATAAAACTAACTATATTACTCTACCCTCTAATTTAACCCGAATCTTAAGGATGTCTCCAAGTCGATCCTCCTAGCTCATAACTACCTTGTCGTCTTCCCGGGAGCACACCCCTTAAGATTCTTCTTGGAAAGGCATCCTCTATCCAAGGCTACTCATATATGCATATGTTGACAACTTCAGAATATTCTAGTAGGTTGATTATTGACCATGGCGAACTATGGAGATCTTAAATATCTCACATGCTTCATGCCACGATATCGACACTCAACCATGGTAGACAATGGAGATCTTAAATATCACACATGCTCCACGCTACGAGTAACATTGATTCTCGGCCATGGCAGACAATGAAGATCTTAAATATCTCGCATACTCCATGCCACGAGTAACATTAATTCTCGGCCATGGCGGACAATGGAGATCTTAAATATCTCACATGCTCCGTGCTTCGAGTCAAATTAATATCCATAGTGTTAACCCCATGAGCTAACACAATATTATCCACAAGTATGGTTCATAAATAAATTCATAAACATAATTAAACAAATATAATTCATAAACATACCTTTCTTACCTTCTTTTTTTTCAAAAGTCGCACCCTTTCATAATACAATTCCTTTGAAAAGTCACAACACTTCATAGTTATAATCCTTCCAAAAAGTCACAACCCTTCATAACTAAAATCTTTTGAAAAATCTCAATACTTTATAATCACAATAATTTGAAGAGTCGCAACTGTTCATAATAATGACCCTTCCAAAAGGTATGCATCCTTTTTAATATCATTGATACCTTTTCAGAAAGTCACTTCCTTATATTCTTCATATTACTTTCCTCTTCCATTTTCCCTTTTTGAACTCCTACCCTCTTCTCTTCTTCTTCTTTTTTCCTCCTCTCTAAAATAAACTCTCCTCTCTTTTATATCTTAATTTTAAGGAGTCATGTCTATCTGTTAAACATCTCTTGACTTTTTATTAGATTTAGTTAATTTATATTATTCTATGTTATATTATTTATTTACTTACTTATTTGTGTTTATTTTATTTATAATTAAATTGTATTTAAAAAGTTAACTTACTTTCTACAATATTGTCTCTTGTATTTAATTTTATTTATTTCTTTACTCATTGAAATTTTATTATTTTTTAATTATTTAAAATATCATACTAAATATTATTTTATTAATAATATAGATTAAATAAATATTATTTTCTTGTTTAATATTTTGGTATTTGTTTTAATATAACTTTATTATTTATTTAATAACATTGTATTATCTAATAATTATTAAAATTCTATCTTAAAATGGGGATATGATAGAGTTGTTGATAATGTTGGAAAAAATAGATTTAATGTCTTCCAAGTTGTCTCAAATCTATCCTTCTTGATCGATATGGACAAAATTCTTTCTTTATAGTATTTTCTTTTGAGATGGTTGAAAAAGAATTTTACATAGTTTTATCTCCTCCTTTCATCCAACGAGGCCTAGCTTGTTTCCAAACCCCTCAACCTCGATAAAATCCAAACCTTCTAAGGTTTATTGCAACAACATCCACTACATGTTGGAGCGCACTGTTATTGGGCACTAAAATTAAGAACTCAACTTTTTATCCAATTGGTACCTTAAGGTGTTTTTCATTCTAGATCTTTGTCTAGCCATTCTTTACCCATATGCCCATATGATAGTAGTGCAATGAGCAATAGCATCATTCCACCATTGTATCTAGTTGATCTTGAGGTCTATGGGTGTCATTCTAGATGGAAGTAAGAGAAGAAAGGGGTGTCATTCTAGATGGAAATGAGATAAGCAAGGTAGTCAAAGAAATTGAGGTGAGAAGAGTTGAGCTTGCAAGGAAGGCTACTAGACTGTAAGGGGCATTAGGTGAGTTGACAAGTAAAAAAAATAGGGAGGTGGTCAGAAAGAGAGGTTGCAACTATTGGAAATATAGATGGAGTAACTGAGGGGGGGGGGGGGGGGGGGGAGATGTGAATCAGTTACCACAAAATATATTTTAGATCCCTTGGATGTTAACAATAAAACTAAATGTTGTTGTTATTTGGTAAACATATAGAAAATGTTGTAACTTAGTAAAAGCAAAGTGTGATTTACTTTTAGCTAAACTCAAACATACACAGTGATTAACTTGCAAGCATGAAAGAAATAACATGAACACATGAGACACTAGGATTTAACGTGGAAACCCAATATGGGAAAAACCACCAATGTAACTAGTTATTGTTTTTCACTTTTTTGAAGTGGGCCCTATTAGGAGCCAACCCGGTTAAAGGTTACAAAACACACTGTTAGGTGTGACCTTGTTAGAGGATTTAATCACCCTGTTAGGTGTGGCCTTGCAAGAGGTCTTGAAATAATTTAATGGAATTGTCACCTTGTTAGAGGATTTACAACTAGCTATTAAACCAACTTTATCAAGAGATTTTGGAATCACTGTTACAATGGTAAGAAAATAACAATGAAATGACCTAAATGAGATGCAACTAAATTTCTAATTACAGATCTCTGTTTTGCTTCATACTAGATCCTTCCTAATGTAGAACAAGATTTAGTATGCAAAGAACATTAACAAATAAAGTAAACATTCACAAACCAAAAACTAAATTCACATATATGCTTAGACAAAGAAAGCAAACAATAAGTGCAAACCTCACAAGAGAAAACACTCCATGCTTTCTTGATTCTGTAGATGTGTCCTTTTGCTGTGGATGTATGCTCAAGATGCTCAAAAGCTGCTTCAATGGAGATGGGTAATGGAAAATTGGTAGCTTTGTGAGCTCTCAATTTGGCATTATAAGGGTATGGGTATGGCTTTTGGCTCTCAAAAAGGCATGGTAACTTTAGCTCAAAGATTGTTGATGAAATGGCTTGGGATGGGATTCAATTTATAGGCTAAGGGGTAGAGGGATGGAGGGCTTAGATGCAAGGATGGATGAAGGCTTAAGGAGGGCTAAGATGCACTCAAAGGGGAGCACATGGATTGTGCTTGTTTAGCACCAATGGGAATGTGACACTTGTCACAAGGAGGATGAGTGTGAGAGGGTAGGGTAAAGGGTTGGTTAAAGGCATGATGAGTGGGGTTGAGTATGTAAGAGGGATGTAAAAGGAATGAGTGTGGAAGATGGGTGTAAGAGTCATGAGTGGGCTTGTAAGAGTCTTTTATGTTTTGTAAGAGCACTCATGACTTAGTGGTTGGGTTTTTTGAGGGGAGACTTTGGTTTGGATTAGGAAAGTCTTAAACTTGTTTAAGGAATGTGACAAAATTAGGGGGTGGATTAGGCTTGGGTTTAGGATTAGATTAGGGATGTTAGAGATGTGCAAGTGGATGGCATTAATGAGGGTGGGTGAGTTAGTGGCTAAGCTTGGTTAGTATGGGTGGATGGGGTGGATTAGGCTAAATGGAGGATTAGAGATAGGTTAGGGGTTTTTGAATTTGAGGATTTCATTTATCAAATAGATTTATTTAATAAATGGGAATTTTTGGAATTAGATAGGAGAAAAGGATTTAATTGATAAATAATAGATTATTTGATTTATCAATTAGGACTATAGATGATTAATTAAATTAATCAACTAGGGATGGCAAAGGATTAATTAAATAAGAATTTAATTAATGATGCCTTTAGAGATGGCTAAATCAAATTTAGTGTAATCAAATTTAGGTGTCTACACCTAATCGAATGTTACTTTGTTGCTCCACAAGGATATCTAACCATCCTTCAAGTTTGCTCACACACTTTCCTTCTTAGTCAATCAATACACTTACATACTCTCACACACACTAGAATCTCAACTTGACCTTATATTTATATTGTCCAGATTATCAAGTTGGCTTAATTACAAATTACAATGACCAATAAACATTACCACAGTCGGCTGGAATCAATGCTTGAAATAATTAAACTTCATATCCCAAATCAACAAGATCTTTTGATAGCCGACCTAGCACGGTAAACACTGATCCTAAAATGATTTCCTGTGTTGACCAACAGAGACTTGGTTAACATTGTGAACTTGCAAAATCCTTTGGCAACCAAGTGAACTCGGTGAATACTGACTCTGACCAATTTCTTTCGTTAACCATGAGAACTCGATTAACACTACTTTCTGCCATAATTTCCTTTGATGCCCGAGTGAGTTCAGTAGACACTGTCTTCGCAGAGTAATCTCTAGGCTCGATAGACAAGAAAAACTGTCTTGCTGACCAAGTGAGCTCGGTAAGCACAGACTGACAACTAATATGACATTTGTGTAACATCAAAGACAACACACAATTAGACAATTGTATCCAACAACAACATCAAATTTCACAACTTAGGTGTTATCAAAAGAAGTGATGGAAAGACATTCAACTAAGTAGAATCAATTAAAATGACTAAACTTCATTAGATCACCTTCTCTTGAGTTAGACCACGTAAATCAATGATTACTATGAGAATCTCTTTTGTTTACAATAGAGTCGAAAACTCCCAAATTGTTTGGAGGTTATTGTATAGCCATTCCCATAATTTGATTCGTAGCGCAAAGTCATTAGAAGCATTTATAGAACATAGGGAAATGGATCCCCCATATAATGACATTAAACACCAAACACAATTATTGTCGAGATCAACTTTTTAAAATATAATAATCTTGACTAACCAAAAGTACAATTCCTAGAACAACAACCACACTTCACTGAGAATACATGGTGAATTTAAACCAACCTCTTTCCATATTAATTGAAGAGAAAGATGGAGGCGTGTTTCTCCTATTTTGACTTCTTGCACGAAAATGGCATCTAGGTTGTGGATTTGGAGAGTCTTCTTAACATGGACTTTTGTTGAGGGGATGAACAGACCCCTAATATCTCATGACACAACCGAGAACTCTTTTGGATTTTAGGAATGGAATCCATATCCTCTTAGCCTAACACTTTGAACTGGTTGTCCCATAAAGCCTCTTGTCGCCGAGGCCTACATACCACAGTTTGGGTGCTGCGAGAAGCTGCCACTAAAACCTTCTTAAAGAAATGGACAACGTAGCGAACACCCCGCGCATCTAGTGAGCACATTTAGAATTTGTTACGATGGCGTCAGCAACACCTTTTACCGCTCAACCACCCCCCAAATTTATTTGCAGTTTGTTTTACCCGCTGTCCTTTCCTCTCCTCTCCTCAATCCTCTCTCCTCACCTCCTTTTTAAGCCCGCTTTAGCTGATTACAAACACAAAGCCCTTTTTTTTCTGTAGAAGAAGAAGAAAACAAGGGCAGCCATGGGAACACCAGAGCCCAAATTAGACGGCTTTAAGCGGAGGTCACGGTCAGATGGGAAACCCTTCGGCTTTCAGATGCCTCTGCATTACCCCAAGTATTCCAAGGCTGACTACGAATCAATGGCGGAATGGATTCTGGACAAGTTATTTCAAGAATACGGTTTGGCCGTTGTTGGGGATGTTCATTACAAGCGCAATTTTGCAATGGGCGCCTTCCTCTGGCATCACAACTCTCCCTGACATTTTCTAATTCTTAAAAAAACTTGGAATTCGATTTATTCTCATTTTGGGTCAAAATTGGAATAGATTTATTCCAATTTTCCTACTCCCGTTTCCCTATTCTAGATTAATTCTAGCAAACAAACGGGCCCTTAATTCTCATCGTTTTAGCCTCTGTAACCGAATTAGATTTGTAAACCATTTTTTATTCTTTTGAGCTCTTATTGGAAATTCCTATTCTATTCATGATTGTAATCGTGAAATCTGTATGGTCATGTCTATCCACATGTAGTTTCGAATTTGTTTTGATGGAATTGATAATTTCATTATCAATATTCACTTTCATTTGTTTTAGTATATTTCAATTTGATCTTACATTTTCTTTTATCTATATTTATTTTCATTTATATGTTTTTAAGTACAACCCACATTTTATTATCTAAAGTTTTGAGTTTTTTTTTTTTTTTGTGGCGAGTCATGAATATTTAGTGAATAGCTTAGTTTGTTTGGTGTAATGGTTGAACTTGAGGTCATGGATTACACCCATAGTCTTAGGTTCGAGACTGTCCCAGGTTAGAATAGTGCACATGTGTTAGAAGTTTGTGCACGTATCCCAAGGGGACTAGTTTCGCCCTACTTGCCCCAAAAAAGAGATTGTTGGGTAGATAGCGGAGACACCCCCTTGGTTTCAAAAAAACAAATATTGATTTTATGTAATATCAAGCTAATCACAACTTTACATTTTTTAAAATTTTGATCTTCTCTTTTGTTTTGATTCTATTTGTACACACTCATGTCATGTTAGTTTAAACTTTAGTCTTAAAGACATTTGGCAGTGCATTTGAACATGTAGAAAAATCAAGAATATAATATCAAATCATTTGAGCAACATTTGAATTTATATCATTAAAAAGAATGAAAGTTTGCATAGAGATCATTTAACACATTTACATGTATGAGTGCCTATCTTGAAATATCATTCACAACCATAAAGTTGGTTCAACCAAAGGTGTTGATGTTAGAAATTTCAATCCTTATGAACCAACAATCATTCCAAGGCATTTGTCCACATTCCTACTCCTTAAACATTAGGAAATAGTAGAGACCAAATATGCAACATGAGACCATTTGACTTCTTGGGCAATCTCATTTTAATTTTTGTTTAGCTTCCAATGCATATAAGAAGTTGCAATTCAAAAGTTATAATTGAAATAGTGGATTGTTGTTACTACAACCATAACTAGCTATGTGGTTATCGCTTATTTTTAAATTTCAAGACCTTAGCATATAATATATTGTTGAGCTCTAAATTTATTTAATTCGTAATTATATTGATTAATTCATAATTTGAGTAAAGGAGTCCATTTATTTCTTTACAATAACATTGTAAATAAAACTTTATATTTTTCCTTAAACAAATTTAGCTAATCAATTACATGCCAAAAATTAAGCTTAAAACAACCTAGATTAATTTAAAACCATAGTTGAGAATGATAATAACATCTAAATTAATGTTGTTTTAGGAAATTAAATTCAAGGACGTAATAATGCAGGAGCATCCCTAGTTGGCTTGCAATCCTATAGGATGGTGTAGTTTAGCTTTGAAGTTTGGAAACGTAGTCGAAGAAGGAAGTGTGACTCGGACGATACTGGGTTGGTTTGGTTGTTATGTTAACTGAGTGATTCGGTTAATGAAGACGTTCAACAATGCTTGCAAGAGCTCGGCACACACTGTGAGCTCAGTGAAGCCTAGTTATAGTGTTGCTTGAGTTGCTTGGTTATGTCTGGTAGAATGTTGACACTCGGCTTGGTCTTTCCGATGCTCGTCGTGGTCTTGGTTCCTGTTGGTGCCGAGTTGTTTGTGAGTTGAATTTTGGTATTTAATTTGTGTTGTAGCCAACATGTGGCTCAACATATATTTAATGTAAGGGATTTAATTTAATTTTTGATGAACTAGGCCGACTTGTGGCTTAGTTGGGTATAAGTAGGGGGTTTTGTGGAGTCTTTAGGATCATTATTATCATCTAGCTTGGAGAAGAGGATGAAGGGTAGATACGAACTTTGAAAAGCTAGTAGTTGGGGCTTGAGAACCAAATGATTGCTTGGTGGACCTAAGGGTACAAGTGTGGATTCTTCTTGGTGTTATTATCTAGTTGTGGTTCTAGACTAGTTAGGATTGGGATTGTAAGTTGGATCTTGTGGGATCTTGCAGAACTGATATTGTAATTGTTGTTTGTATTTGGCCCTAACCCGAAGGCCTTATAGCCAGACATATTGCATGTAAGCAGTTATTTTTATGAATAAATAGTTGTGATCTTTCATTATTGTTGCGTGTTATTGTGTTTCTGTTGTGTGGTTATTTGTTGGTAATTTGGACATCTCATTTGGGGATTCTCCTACCTTGCACTACATCAGGCAGCATCAGAGCTTGGTTGTTCCTGATTGTGTGAACCGATCGCTGAAGTTGAGGTAGTTTGCACAAAGATCTTGGGTTGGAGAAGGTTGATCTTGTGAGGCTGATTGATCTCCAACATTGGTGGATCTATTCCTTTGGGTTTGAAAAATTTTGAAAGATGCCTCCAAGAAGATTGGACCCTAGGGTAATTAATGATCTTAGTGATGTTGTGGAAGAAAGGATCTCAAAGAAGATTAGAGCAGAATTCAGATCTGAGATTGCATTGATGAAGAGTGACAAGATTTCTGAAATTGTGAGTGCTTTAGGTGGTATACCTAGGAATGTAGGTACTAAAGATGGCTATGAGGAAGTAGCTAAAGACTTTGAAGTTGTTGGATCTAGTGGTGAGGAAAAAATTGATCGTGTGGAGAGACCTATTAGAACTAGGGCTAGTCAATTTGCTAGACCTGGATCTTAGTTGAAGTTGAAGCATAAGATGGAGGTTTCTAATTTCTTAGGTACTTTGACTCCTGAAGACTTGATTGATTGGATTGACAAATTGGAAGACTACTTTGAGCTTAAGGATATTGAGGATCCACTCAAAGTGAGGTTGGCATAGACTAAGCTGAAAAGACATGTTTTTGTTTGGTGGAAAGAACTGCAAAGAGAAAGAGAAGAAGAAGGTGAGATAAAGATCACTAGATGGAGATTGGTGGTGACAGAGTTGAAGGCTAAGTTCATTCTCGCTGATTATGAACTTGAGTTGTTTAAGAGGTTGTAGAATCTGAAGTAGAAAGATATGACTTATACCGAGGAGTTCTACAAGTTGACTATTCGATCTAGGCACAAAGAATTGCCAAAGGAGAAGGTAGCTTGGTACAGTAATGGTTTGAGATTCAATATTCAGGATGAGGTTGGTATGTTGAATAATTCTTCAATTGAGGATGCTTATCAGTATGCTATGAAGGAAAAAGATAAGTTGAAGAGGAAAATTCAAGGTATTTCTAAGGGGAAGGAGAAGCAGGATAACTCAGCAAAGGCTAAACTAAGTATTGAAGGTGAACCAAAACCTATTGATCAGAAGACAAGGACAAGTGGAGGTGGGTTTAGTGATAATTGTTTCATATGTGGTGAAGAAGGGCATAGGTCTTTTGAATGTCCTCATGGTAGGAAAGTTGTTGTTGTGAACGAGGTTGTAGTCCAAGACAGTCTACTTGAGCAAAGAGAGAGTTTGTTGGCTCAGTGAGTACTAGTTGGTCAAAGGACACTAGATTCTTGTTAGAGGACTAGTTTGTTCAAGACTTGTTGTAAGTCTAGTGGTAAAGTCTAAAAGGTGATTGTGGATGGGGGTAGTATCAATAACCTTGTTGCTAAAGAGATGGTTTAGAAACTTGGTTTGAAGAGAGTGAGACATTCTTATCCTTATAGGATTGGTTGGTTGCAAGGTAAGCATGCTTTGGAATTGAGGGAGAAATGCCTTGTTGGTTTTTAGATTGGGTAGTATAAGGATCAAGTGTTGTGTGATATTGTGGACACGAGTAGTTGTCATGTGTTGCTTGGTAGACCTTGGCAATATGATTGCAAGGTTGTGGATGATTGTGTCAAGAATGTGTTTACTATTGAGAAAGATGGCAGGAAGCATTCTTTGATTCCTTTGCAAAATGAAGAGCTCAATAGGAGGAACCTGAGTATTGGTAGTCGAGTTGAGTTAGCAAATTCTAAGAAGGTTGGATATCAGTATGGAAAGCAGACATGTAGCACACCTAGGATGGATATGAAGAAGCAAAATAAGAACAAGGGAAAGACTGTACAAGTTGAAGACTTGGAGGATATGTATGTGAAGAACTAGTTTGGGATTTATGTGTTGAATCCCATAAGATGTTCTTCTAGCTATTAAGAACATCTTTTGAAACCTGGGGTGTTTGATGTAGGAGCATCCTTGGTTGGCTTGCAATTCTATAGGATGATGTGGTTTGGCTTTGAAGTTTGTGAACTCAATCAAAGAGGGAAGTGTGACTCAGTTGATACTGAGTTGGTTTGGTTTTTGTGTTAACTGAGTGATTCAATTAATGAAGACATTCGATGATGCTTGCAAGAGATTGACACACACTGGGAGCTCGATGAAGCTTGGTTATAGTGTTGCCTTAGTTGCTCGATTACTTACGAAGGAACTCAGTTATGTCTGGTAGAATGTTGACACTTGACTTGGTCTTTTTGACGCTTGGTTTGGTCTTGGCTCCTATTGGTGCTGAGTTGTTTGTGAACCAACTTTTGGTATTTAATTTGTGTTGTAGCCAACTTGTGGCTCAACATGTATTTAATGTAGGGGATTAATTTTTTTTTGTAATGAATTGGGCCAAATTGTGGTTTAGTTGGGTATAATTAGGGGGTGTTGTGGAGTCTTTAGGATCATTATTATCATCCATCTTGGAGAAGAGGATGAAGGGTAGATGCAAAATTTGAAGAGCTAGTAGCTACAACTTGAGAACCAGAGGATTGCTTGGTGGACCTGAGGGTACAAGTGTGGATTCTTCTTGGTGTTTTTATCCAATTGTGGTTTTGGACTAGTTGGGATTGGGATTATAAGTTGGATCTTGTGGGATCTTGTAGAACTGATATTGTAATTGTTGTTTGTATTTGGCCCAAACCTAGAAGGTCTTATAGTCACCCATATTGCATGCAATCGGTTATTTTTATGAATAAAGAGTTGTGATCTTGCATTATTGTTGCTCTTTTTTGTGTTTCCATTGTGTGTTTATTTGTTGGGGGTTTGGACATCTCCTTTGGGGATTCTCCTACCTTGCACTGCATCACTTAATGTACTTGGCTTCAAGAACAATGGTAAAGATTTAAGCATCAAACCACATACCACATAGATTTTGTGCATCTAGGTACAAGAAAATAGCTAATCTAGATAAGTCGGTAGCTTAGAATAATAAAGAAAACACTAGGTTGATTCCATGTCATACAAATCTAGACTCTAACATGTGCTCTAATATGGAGCATCATAGACTTTTGTTATCTAATTCACTATACTCACTACTTGTTGACAATTAATTATTGACTAAATTCCAAAACACTTTAAGGATGAGCCATAGTTAAAAACACTCTTATGGAGATTGTCATTTTGCAAGGTTTGAGTTATCCTACAACATCCTATTGGATTAATGTTTTTTTATAAATATCAATAAAAAATAGACTAGCAATCAAGTGATCTAGATGTTATTTCTTATCCAAAGTGGTGTTGTTTTTAGTAAACTACTTGTGAACAATTAAGTATCAATGATATTCAATAAGGGAGAGCCCGTCTTTTAAAATGCTTATGGGAGATTTTCATATTGCAAGGTTTGAGTTCTCCTACTATACATTACATTGGCATTATGATTGTGATAAAGATCAATAAAGAATATATTAACATATAAGTGATGTAGATATTATTTCTTATCCAAACTAGTGTTCTTTTAAGTATTCCAATTCTAAATGTTCATAAAAACAATGAATTTTTAAATATGAATGATAATCTAATAAATTTATATGGATTAGATGTGAATTATTATTCAATGAGTTCTTATATTTACCCAGGTGTAATAAAATATCACATAAATTGGTATTGTAAGTCAACTCGCAAAGGCTATGAGAAAAGGATGGAGTCTACCATTTAATTCTTTATTTTATTTTTGGGCCAAATTCATGCCATGTAGGATCCCCTCTCACATGTCACGAAAGTGACTCTATAAAGTTTATATGACATATATAGGGGGATTAAAGATAAATATATGAAAATGTAGGCCAGTGATGAAAATCTGTAAGCATAAATGTGGATAGATAGGGATAAAGGTGGATGTGTAACAATTATTGTAGGTGAATATGAGAGAGGGATGATCAATGCCATAAAATTATTTTGAATCAACACAAAAATGTGGCAAATTTCATTGTTAATCATATCAAGACATTCTTTCAAAATAGGGCCAAAATTAAATGGGAACTGACATGGATGCACTAGTTTTACTATTACATTTTCCCCCACTTTGATTTACATCTAAGTTCTAAGATAAACATGTATCTAAAGGTAAATAACTCACAAATATGCATGAAATAAATATTTAACTATAAAGGGATACTAGGGTCTAGATAAAGTAACATACCAAAGTAAATATCTTTGTATGTTTTCATCTTGAATGTCTGCAATTTGTTGACACTTACGCATCAATGATAGAACACATTAGGGTTGGCAGTCCCACTACACAGAAACTTACTATTGTTAGGATCTCAATGCTCAGAGTTGAAAACAACAAGGCTTCTATGTTGGATATGGGTCATTGTTGTGGAGCTTGATTAGTCTCCAAGTGGTAGATTGTTGTGGTGTGGAGCCTAATCAAACTTAGAGTTTTATTCGGTGTAGTTTCCCTCCTAATTATTTTTACAGGGGTTTGGGGGTAGTGCCACCAAGACAGGGTCAAGGGGAAGCAACCCCAAGCCAAAAATGACCTTATATTGTAAAAGGCATTAGCTACTATGTTTCTATTATTCTAGCCCTAATTTTGCAAGCAGCAAAAAGCTTGTATAAAAAGGCTTAGGGTTAGGGATATTTCATAATGTGTGATGCAAAAATTGGTTCTTGTAGTAGTATTGAGCTATAAGGGATTATAGATTATAATCAAGTTGTAATCACTAGATTGTAATAATATTGGACTTATTGTTTGGTGGACGTAGCCCAGGGGGTGAACCATGTTAAATCTTAGTGTCGTGTGTTCTTTTCTATGCAATCTATTATTTTTTGATATTAGTTATATTTTCATGTAACTATTATTTCTATCTAAGGTTAATCCTAAAAAGTGGTATCAAAGCTAGATGATCATCTTTTTTTTTTTTTTAGCTAGACCGTTGTCATTTTTTTAGCGATCCTCTACAAGAAGGTCTAACGGTTGAGTGGGAGTCTCAGGGTTGAGTGGGAGTGATGGAAGACGAGGGTAAGCTAAGGGTTGACAAGTTTAATAGGAAGAACTTTCAATTATAGAAAATGCAAATGGAGGACTATCTCTATCAGAAGGATTTATGGAAGTCATTGGAAGGAAAAACCAAGAATCGGGGATCTATGTCAAATGACAACTAGGATCTTTTAGATTGAAAGGCACTTCGAAACATTTGGTTATGCCTAGCACCATCAGTGACATTTAACATTACAAAAGCAAAGACTATGGAAGAGTTGATGGAAACCCTAGTGAAATTGTGTGAAAAGCCCTTCGCTTCAAATAAGGTATTTCTCATGATGAAGTGTTTATTTAATATAAAAATGGCAGAAGGTGGATTTGTTGTAGATCATTTAAATGAGTTTAATACTATTACCATTCAGTTATCTTTTGTGAGTATTAATTTTGATGAAGAGATTAGGGCTCTCTTGATTTTGTGTTCTTTTCCTGAAAGCTAGAATGGCTTGGTAATGGCTATGAGTAATTATGTTTTTGGATCTAATATCCTAAAATATGATGATGTGATTGGTGTTATTTTGAGTGAGGAAACTCGTAGAAAATCCTCAGGTGGATCTACATCAGGAAGTGCTTTGAACACACAAAGAAAAGATAGAATGACTGAGACAGGAAATAATTCCAAAAATCATGGAAAATCAACAGGAAAATCAAAGGGGAAGCGGTCTCAATCTACAGGAACGAGAGATTGCTGATACTATGGTAAAATAAGGCATAAGAAGAAAGATTGCTAGACTCAAAAGAACAATGAAGGAGATAAACCAGAAGGGTACAGGGAGAGAAATGTGGTAAGTAACAAATCTAAAGAGGATGTTTTGCTTCTATCTTTAGAAACTGTTGATGATTCATGGATTTTAGATTCTGGTGCTTCATTTCATGCTACACCTCATAGAGGTTATTTTATTAATTATGTCCAAGGGTATTTTGGGCTTGTTTATTTGGGGGATAATGAAATTTTTCATATATTTAGAGAGGGAAAAGTTAAGATTAAGTTACAGAATGGGAATCATTGGCTACTACATGAGGTAAGACATGTTCTAAGGTAGAGTAGGAATTTAATTTCAGTAGGGCAACTCGGTGATGAGGGCTGTGTAGTTACTTTTAATGATAAAAATTGGAAGGTTTCAAAAGGTTCCTTTGTAATAGCAAAAAGTGTGAAATTAGGCACCTTATATCTTTGTATAAGTCGCATTGTTCCTTCTACTTTGATTGTTTCAAAGAAAAATGAATGTTCGAGAATAGTTGTTGCAGTTGAACAGGGAGAACAAAAAGCTACTATAGATTCTAATACAACGTTGTGGCACAACAAACCTAGACACATGAGTGAGAAAGGTATGAAAGTACTTCATTCAAGGAAAGTTTTACCAGGTCTAAAATGTGTCAATATGGATTCTTGTGAAAGTTGTGTGTATGGAAAACAAAAGAGAGTGACTTTTGTGAAGACTGGGAAGGAAAAGAAAAGTAAGAGATTAGAGTTTGTGCATACAGATATATGGGGACCAACTCAAGTATCTTTCCTTGGTGGCTCTCATTATTATGTTACATTTATTCATGATACAACTAGAAAAGTATGGGTTTATTTCCTTAGATAGAAATTTGATGTATTTCAAATTTTTAAGAAATGGAAATGCTTGGTTGAAAATGAGACTGGTAAGAAATTAAAATGTCTTAGATATGATAATGATGGTGAGTATTATAGTCATGAATTTGAAGATTATTTCTCCACTAATGGTATTCGTAGAAAAAAAACTATTCTAAAGACTCCATAGGAAAATGGAGTGGTTGAATGCACGAATAGGACTATAATGGAGCGTGCAAGAAGCATGAGGTTGCATGTAGGGTTGCCCTTAAACATGTGGAAGGAAGTTGTTAATACTATTGTATATTTGATTAATAGAGGTCCCTCTACTCCTTTGAGTTGTGGTATTCCAGAGGAAGCATAGACTGGTAAGAAGGTGAGTTATTCTTTTCTCAAAACCTTTGATTGTGAAGCATTTCTCATATAGATTCTAAAAATAGAACCAAGCTGGAGGCTAAGTCAAAGAAATGTGTATTTGTTGGATATGGCATTAATGAATTTGGTTATAGGCTTTGGGATTATGAAAATCGTAAAATTGTAAGAAGCAAGGATGTCATATTCAATGGGAAAGTGTTGTACAAAGATCTATTGCAGCAACATGAGAAGAAAGAAGATGATTATGTAGTGTTGGATGATACTCCAAAAGTTGATGTTCCAAGAATTCTTCATGATCTACAAAAACCACAAAAATAAATACCACACACCCCAGTGAATGTTAGATGGTCAACAAGGCTAAGTAGACCTCCCAAAAGATTTTCTCCTTCTTTTTATTCTATTTTACTTACTAATGCTCGTGAACCTGAATGTTATGATGAAGTTGTGTAGGTGGATACTAATATTCAGTGGGAGTTTGCAATGAAAGATAAAATGGATTCTTTGCTAAAAAATAAGACTTGGGATTTATGCAAGTTGCTTGCAGGTAAAAGGGCTTTAGAGAATAAGTGCATTTATAGGTTGAAAGAAGAGGATGGGGGTAAGAAAAGATTTAAAGCCAGGTTAGCGGCAAAAGGATTTGCATAGAAAAAGGGCATTGATTTTGATGAGATATTTTCCCATGTTGTTAAAATGACTTATATTCGCAATGTTTTAAGTATTGTGGCTATTGAAGATTTGCATTTAGAGTAGCTTGATGTCAAAATAGCCTTTCTTCATGGTGATTTTGATGAAGATATCTATATGGCACAACCATAGGGATTTGAGGTCAAAGGTAAGGGGAACTTAGTGTGCAGATTGAATAAAAATTTATATGACTTGAAGCAAGCACCTCAGCAATGGTATATGAAATTTGACAGGTTTATGCATGAGCATGGATACAATAGGTGTCATTCAGATCATTTTATTTATTTTAATAGGTTAGATGATGATAGCTACATTATTTTATGTTTATATGTTGATGATATGCTTGTAGCTGGGCCTAACATAGATCACATTAAGGGGTTGAAATGCCAGTTGGCAAATGCATTTGCTATGAAGGATTTGGGGGCAAAAAAAAAAACCTTGGTATGAAGATTTGCAGAGATAGTTAGAATAGGAAATTAACTATATCTCATGCTGATTATATTGTGAAGGTGTTGCAATGTTTCTCTATGGAGAATGCTAAAGCTATCAATACGCCTTTACCTAGTCATTTGAAGTTGACTAAGGAGATATATCCTAAGACACAAGAAGAAGAGGACAAGATGTTTAAGGTACCTTATTCTTTAGTTGTCAGAAGCTTTATGTATGCTATGGTATGTACTAGGATAGATATTGCACATGCAGTGGGAGTCATTAGCAAGTATATGAGTCATCCACGAATTGAGCATTAGAATGTAGTTAAATGGATTCTTAGATATCTAAAAGGAACATCCAGTAAGTGTCTATATTTTGGGGGCTCTACTACTAAATTAAAAGGATGGTAGGGGATATTGATACTAGGCGGAGTACTACTAGTTATGTATTTACTATTGGTGGGGCAACCATGAGCTAGGTTTCTAGGTTACAAAAGGTTAATGCTATATGCACTATAGAGGCAGAGTATGTTGCTGCTACAGAGGTAGCCAAGGAGATGATATGACTTTAGTTCTTCATGGAAGATTTGGGACATCTACAGAGGGATAAATATTTGTTCACAAATAGCTAGAGATCCATTCATTTTGCAAAGAATTCAACTTTGCATTCAAAGATAAAACACATATAGTTGCAGTATCGTTTCATTCGATCAGTTTTGGATGATGGATAGTTAAAGCTAGAGAAGATACATACAAATGATAATTCAAAAGATATGTTTACCAAGGGAGCTGAACCCCTCTTCAACTTCAATTAGTCTTCTAGACTGAACAAAATAAAAGAACAACAAAGTCTAGGGTGGTTTGATATTGCAGTGGTAGCTACATGTTTAGTAGTGTTATGATCAGTGTCCAAGTAGGAGGTTATTGTTGTGGAGCTTGATTAGTCTCCAAGTGGGAGAGTATTGTGATGTGGATCCTAATCAAACTCAAAGGTTTATTCAATATGGTTTCCCTCCAAATTATTTCTATGGGGGTTTGGGGGTAGCACCCCCAAGATGGGGTCAAGAGGCAGTGCCCCTGTGGGGTCCTAGGGTAGTGCCCCAGGTGCACTTCCTATTGCAGTATAGGGTGGGGTCAAGGGGCAACACCCCAGTAGGGGTTTTTAGGGGCAGTGCCCTAACAGCCAAAAATGACCTTATATTGTAAAAGGAATCGGCTACTATGTTTCTATTATTCTAGCCCTAATTTTTTAAGAAGCAAAAAGCTTGTATAAAAAGGCTTAGGGTTAGGGATTTTTCATAATGCATGATACAAAAGTTGGTTCTTACAATGGTATTGAGTTGTAAGGGATTACAGATTGTAATCAAGTTGTAATCACTAGATCATAATAATATTGGACTTGTTGTTTGGTGGATGTAGCCCAAGGATTGGGTGAACCATGTTAAATTTTGGTGTCTTGTGTTCTTTTTTGTGTGATCTATTATTTTCTAATATTGGTTATATTTTCATGTAACTATTATTTATGTCTGAGGTTAATCCTAACATTCTAATGTTGGATATAGGGCCTCTAATGCATCTTTTGACAAGGTAGACCATGTGAAGAACTAAAGTGACACATTGTCTGAAAGGTGAGAAAAACATTGGTGGGCAATTGCTAAAGGGTTTTGAAAGATGAGGTTGTACCAAAATGCTTAGAGATGGAAACTTAAGTGAAGTGTTACAACCAGTGCAATGTTTGATGCCTTAATTCTTTTCAAACTAATTGAACTAAAGAATACCATCCTATCAAGATCATGGACCTATGAGAAGTGTATTTTTTCCCTTAAATGGAAGTCAAGCTTTGATCACATTGTTTATCTAAGTCAAACAACCCCTATGTGGGTTCATATGTTGCGTTTCCTACTTAAATTTTGGGAAAAATATATTTTCCATTGGATAGTAACTTTAGTAACTACATTTTCATGGATGAGGTCACCAAGGAAATATCCAAGTTAGTATTTTCCCATTTTTGTGTTAATGTGGTTGTTAACAAAATTATCCCCAACTTTATTACTTTACAATCTAAAGTGGGTAAGTGGGCACAAGCATTGATATATGAAAATTTCATGACCTTTTGTCAAAATTATCATAAATTAAGTCATGTGGTTTCTAATTATAAATCCCTTGAGAAAAAGAAGCAAAAGGTAATATATAGTACTTCTTCTCCTCTTAGAGCCACTATGCCCCAAAAGGTAGAAGGATCTAATTTGTATAGTGATGAATATATCATCATGTATGGGTTTCTAGAACTATTAGAGACTCCTAATAAAGATGACCAAGGAAAGGATCCTACTAGTACTTTTGACCACACTCTTATCTTAAACAAGAGGGAATTACCCCACTAATACATTTGGGCCCGAATTGCAATGGCAAGCAATCATAATTGTGATGACCACCCATCGCCCAAGTGAAAAACCCACAAAATGGCTCTTGTTAGATGGGTGTCAAACTTTTACTATCACAAATTTTGATGGTAAGGGCGTCCATTGCATATGCGATGGATAAATCTGTCATAACTCGGAAGCATGAAGGGGCAAGAGTTCATGTTGACATCATCGCAATTGCAACAATAGGTTGTTGTAATGATGACATCTTAAGCTTCTAGTCCTCTATTGCAATCATGGTGTCCATGCAACATTTGTGCCATGGAAGAGACATTGATCCATTGGACGTGGTTGTCATAATTGCGATGGTATTGTGACAGTTGTGTTGTGCAAGTGATGGCTAGCCATTAGAACATGTTGTCACACTTACGACGGTTAGCCAAATTATTATTTTTTAAATGTTGCTAGAAGGAAACATATCAAATGAGTTTAGTGGATGCATCCCCCATGAAGTGGATAGTCTTGCTAATTTCAAGATATATTTTAGTTTGTTAACAAAATATTTCCAAGGACCTCTACCTCGAGAAATCAAAAAGATGATTCATGTTCAAGCAATTGATGTTTTAGTTGACAGATTAGAAGGTTGGATTCCAACCATTGTAGGAAGCTATGAACAACTTGAATATTTGAAGCTTTCATCAAATGAATTGGAAGGTCCAGTGCCAAATTCTCTTAGTGAGTTAAAGAGTCTTGTGAACATGGATTTTTCTTCCAACAAATAGTCGGGTTTGATGCCCACCTCTCTAAAGTTTTGTAAAATTCTTTAGTTCTTGAATTTGTCTTTTAATAACTTGAGCGGAGAGATCCCCAAAGATGGCATATTTTAAAATTTGATACAGAATCATTTAGGAGAAATGTGGGTCTATATGGGGAATGGATCCAATTATCTCCACTTACCTTATGTCATTGGCTTCAAGTCCAATCTCAAAATCTGCAATTACTCCCTCAATAAATGGCTTTGCTTTTGAATGCTGCAAACATAACAGAAGATGAAGGCTATTGATCTAACCATTCCAGGCACCTTGACTCATCATGGGTATTATAATCTAATGAGAACATCAAGGGACCAATTGGATAAATGTGAGGGTTTCATGCCACTCGAAGGGTTTCCATGGCTTCCTCCTCTAGCTCAGCAAATGTGTTAATGAAAATCCATGATGCTTCCTTGAAGCGAGAGCCATGATGGACAAGACAATAACACACAAAATTTGAGTTTTCATGGATATTAGTGGGCATATCTCTGGCTAAATTTTTTAGGATTAACCATTGAAAAAAATAAAAATTACATTAAAATATACAATATCAGGAAATAATAAATCACATAGAAGATAACACAAGACACCAAAAATTTAATGTGGTTCACCAAACCTTGGGCTAGGTCCACCAAATAGCAAGTCCAATATTATTATGATCTAGTGATTACAACCTGATTACAATCTGTAATCCCTTACAGTTCAATACACCCACAAGAAGCATTTTTCGCATCACACCTTATGAAAAAATCCCTAACCCTAAGCTCTTTTATACAAGTATTTTTACCACAATATGTTGAGACAAAATTTCCAATAAAATATTGGTGATAAAATAGGCCCCAAACCCCAAAGAATTGTTGAGTATGTACAGTACTTCCTTGATCAGTCACCACAAACTTACATAAATTAGCAGAAGCCCTAGAATCTCCACTTTAGAATCAACATCCTTTAATGAAATCTCAGTCTTGGAGGAAAGGTCAAGAAGATGTAACATGAAGCAAGCAACAACAACAAAGTTTGGACAAAATAAATAAGATGGGATGTTAAGCACCTAGCTAATGTTGAGCAGGTCAATATGGACCATATCTATAATTAAGACAGAGATGGGCAAAGATGAATGCAAAGATTGCAAAATTTGTTGGATGTGTGGCTAGGTTTCAAGAATGAACTTTGAAAGAAGAGTTTTGTCACTCATGGGTTTCTCATCTCCATATTCATGTATAGTGATGTCAAGGATCTCTTCAAAGTGGTTACAAAAGTGTGCAACTGCCAAGTTAAATTATTGTTACAATTACGAAAAATACAAGCCTTGTTAGATTATAATTTTTATGAACTAGCGACCTACTACTAAAACATGGACAAAGAGTTTAAATTTAAAATCCTATACTTTTATTCAGTGATTAAAATCTTAATTTTTAATTATATTATCCATCACAATAAAATCTAACTGCTTTGAAGAAGATTCTTGGCAAGCCATGAATCTAACTTATGTAATAATTGTACTCTTAATATTGATTGTCAATAATGGTTGGATTTGTAACTCAGTATTATCATTTCAGTTCTACACATCATAATGGTTTGGTTATATACTTTGTATTATCTTTTATGTTCTACACATTGTAATTGCTAGGTTTTAAAACTGGGTATTATCACTCTAGCTATATACATCATAATAGCTAGGTTTTCAACTTGGTTCTATTATTCAAGCTTTATGCATCATAATGGCTAGGTCTTAAACTTGGTAATATTATTTTAGTTCTTCATATCATAATGGTTTAGTTTGAAATTTGTATCATTATTTTAGCTCTACACAATCTCAATCACAATGGATCTCAATACCCTAAGTTGCTTGCTACTACAATAATTTTTAGATAATTTCCATAGAACATCCAAACCTTTTCAACATCTTTGAACTTCTTAATTTAGTAGTTTAGCATATTCTTCATAAATATTTTATCGAATTTAATTTCTCATGATATCTATAGACTTACATTAGCCATATTTTTTAGCTACTATTGGGCATATCAGATGTTTCCCGAGGAAGAGGAATTGTAAAGAGACCCTTGTAAGATCAATACTCCAATTTGTATGGATTGTATTAATTGTTAAAGCATGTAGCTTTGATAAAAAAAAAATAATGTGAATAAAAAATCTAAACTATATATATATATATATACTCAAAGGAACTCATTCTTACTGACATCAAACTCTATTAATGCCAATAGATTAGAAAGAACTTTAGCACCACATTTTAAAAGAAGATCTCATCCATATTACTATAGAGTATTACATATATTTTGAAACAAATGAATTTTTATTTTCATTAGAGTTTGAACATGCAAGTTAAATCATACATCAATCAATACAATTTTGAAATATAATAGAAACTTTACAAGGTAGTAGAGCCTTGTTAAGGAAAAGATCGTATTTAGTGTAAAAGATCAAATTTTCACATTGAGTTGTAGTCTTTTACTATTCGTCAAAAATGACAAACATGTTAAAATTCGAACACCACCTTACAAGTGCTGACAACTTCAAATCTTGGAAACTTTGAATATTAATGATATTATAAGAGAACAAATTAGAATCCATTATAAAAGAATAAAAGGAAGAACCAAAAGATGATCTAGAGAAAACCCTATGGATTGAGAATAATGAGAAAGCCATAAAAAAATAGTGGATGTTGTTTGAGATCATATAGTACCTATTATGGAAAAACATGTAACATCATATTGCATGTTTAAAGCTCTTGAAAATGCATTTATAGTAAATAAAATTAGCAAAAAACTTTCTCTTCAATGACAAACAAATAATATTAACATGAATAATGGAGAATCAGTAATTTCCTTCTTCATGAGAATCACTAAATTAAGAGATCAATTATCTTTAGTCAGTTATGAGATTGACAACCAAGAGTTATCACTAATAGCATTAGGGGGATTACCAAATTCTTGAGAGTCATTTGTACAAGGTATAAGTGCAAGATCTAAACTTCCAAAATTAGATCAATTAAGATTTGATTGTCTTCAAGAAGAGTCAAGACTAATGAATAAAGGAAAATATATATATAGATGAAGACATTCATGTTCTTAACACCAACTCTCATAAGAAGGGAAAGAAGAAAAAGTCCAAAAGGAAAGGAAACATTCATGGAAAAGGACCTTAAAAATAGAAGAAATATATGTCTAAAATTTAATGTTTTAAATTTGAACAATATGGACATTAGGCACTAAATTGTCCTAATCAATTGGAACTTCAAGAATCATTTTCCAAAACTGATAAATCAATCGAAGGTCAAGATCCTGAGAAGTATGCCTTCTACTCAACCTTTTCTAGTCATATATCAAACAAGTCCAACACTTGGATAGTTGACAGTGGATCTTCAAGATAGATCACTAGATATCAAGATAATCTAGAGAGCATGCAAATATAATTAGATGAAGAAGTTGTAATTGGTGATGATTCTACACATTCTGTAAAAGGAATTGGAACCTACACCATCAAATTAAAATGAAGAAAATCTATTCAACTTTTTGGAGTTCTATATGTACTAGATATTAGAAGGAACTTAATATCGGTATCAACACTTGAAGATGGTGGTTATAGATTCACATTTATGGAAGGTAAAGTACTAGCATGGGAAAATAATTCAACTATAAAGAAAGCTCAAACTATAGGAGTAAGATAAGGGTTGCTATATGAACTTTGCACTAAGACAAACCATGCACTTGTTCATGAGACCTTAGATTCAAATGAAATCTAGCATCAAAGATTAGGTCATATCAACTTTTGTGCCTTAACATGTATGGGGAATTTGGTGACTGGAATGTCCAAATTAAGTCAAATTTAAAATGAATCTTGTAAAGGTTGTGCCTTGGGGAAAAATACTAAAAAATCATTTCCTCATAGTTTGAGAAAAACTAAAGATGTGTTAGAACTAGTACACTCTGACCTATGTGGACCCATGTCCACACCATCCTTAAGAGGTTTTTTGTACTATGTGATATTTGTTGATGACTTTTCAAGGAAGACATGGATATACTTCCTTAAGTGAAAAGAATCTGAAGAGATTCTTTCTAAATTTAAAGAATTCAAAATTGTCACTAAAAACTCCTCTAGAAAGAATATTATAATTCTAAGAATAGATAACAAGAAAAAATACGCTTCTAAAATATTTAAAGAATTCTACAAACTTGCTAGGATTACGAGGGAGTTTATAGTACCTTACAACCCTCAACAGAATGGAGTTGTTGAAAGGAAAAATATAACTATTGTAGAAGAAGGACATTTTGGGTTGAAGCATCTGATACAACAATCTATATTCAAAATAGATGTCCTCACTCACATCTAGACAACAAAACTCCTGAAGAATCCTTTTCAGGTATGAAACTTGACATTAGTCATTTGAGGATATTTGGATGTCTTGTTAATGTTCATGTACCTAAGGATAAAACAATAAAATTAGGACCTATTGGAAGGAAAGGAATCCTTATTAGTTTTAGTGAAACAGTAAAGGGTTATTGAATCTATGTACATGAACAAAAATAAATAGAACTCAGTAGAGATGTCATCTTTGAAGAAGACATTTCTTTCAAAGAGCCAAAATTTCAATTGAACTAGATACAAATGATTCACCTTGTTCCCTAGAAGAGGTTCCTACTCCTGAGATTCAGAGGGAGTACCCTAAAGAGACTTCAAATGAAAATGAGATCCTTCTAAAGACTCAAGAAGAGAGTCTTGACAATAATTCTAAGAGGCCACTTTGGGCAAGAAAAATAATAGAAGAAGGAGATGAATTTTCCACACCTTTAGGGACATTCAGAGAAAGAAAAAGACCTCACAAACTAACATACAATTCATTCATGTGTGAGATTCCAAACTTTGAACCTTCCAATGCTTCTGAAGCTCTCAAGCATCAAGTTTGGAAAGATTCAATGGTAGAAGAATATTAGTCAATACTAAAAAATGATGTTTAGGACATAGTTCCTAGACCTAAAGGAAAATCCACTGTTTCATCTAAATGGCTCTTCAAATTTGATTATGTTATAGATGGTAGCATTGAAAAACATAAAGCTCATTTTTTGGATAGAGGATTCTCACAAAAGGAAGGAATAGACTTTGAAGAAAATTTTGCACTAGTTGCTAGGTATACCTTAGTTAGAGCTATAATAGCCATTACAACAACCAAAGGTTGGAAAATTCATCAAATGGATGTGAATATTTCCTTTCTAAATGGAACTATTGAGGAATAAGTATACTTGGAGCAACCTGAAGGGTTTGTGACTCATGATGTTAACTCTTATGTGTGTAAATCAAAAGGGGCTCTATATGGACTCAAACAGGCTTCCCGAGCCTAATATGAAAGGATTGATAAATATCTACTAAGTCTTGGATTCTCCAAGAATGATGTTGATCCAAATATTTATTTTAAAGTAACTAAAGGTAATATGCTCATTCTAATCCTTTATGTTAATGATATTCTGATTATTGGAGAAGACCATCTCATTAATCAGTGTAAGAAAGAATGGAGTCTTGAATTTGACATGAAGGACTTAGGGATTCTCCATTACTTCCTTGGATTGGAAGTTCATTAGGAGTCAAGAAACATCTTTCTACATCAAAAAAAGTATACACTCAATATTCTAAAAATATTTGGAACGTAGAACAATAGACCTATGTCAACACTTATGGAAACGAACTTACACAAGTTAAAGGAAGCAACTGTTGAATCTAGACTTATCAATCCCACTTTATATAGATAGATAATTGGGTCTTTGATGTACCTTGTGAATACTCAACCAGATATCTTCTATGTTGTGAATGCATTAAGTCAGTTCATATGTGAACCTCAAGAAGTACATCTTGTTTCTTTGAATCATATATTAAGATATGTTCAAGGTACTACTGGGTATGAACTTAAATATGAGAATAATCGCTTGGAGTTACATGGATATACTGATTCTAATTGGACTAAAAGTGTAAAAGATTGGAAAAGCACATCTGGATGTTGTTTCAGTTTAGGATCAGCTATCATTTCATAGATTTGTAGGAAGAGAACTTTGATAGCTTAGATTTCAACCAAGAAAAAATACCTTGAAGTTGTAATGAGAGCAAGAGAAGAAGTGTGGCTTCAAAAATTTCTTCCAAGTTTATGTTGTGAGCCTCCAAAATCTACTATTATTCAGTATGATAACCAAAGTTGCATCAAGTTATCTGTGAATCTAGTATTTCATGATTGATCAAAGCATATAGAAATCCCTTACCACTACGTAAGAGACATGGTGGAAAGAAGAGATATTCAGTTGGAATATATTAATACAAGTGATCAAACAACTAGTGTTCTCACCAAGCCTCTTCCAAAGGTGAGAGTTGATTATTTCATAAAGAAACTTGGTATAGTTGAAATGTGAATGTATGAGATTGAATCTCAACATTGTAAAATTTTGTATTAATATAAATTAAGATGTTTAAAGTGTAAACTCTTTGTCATATGTGTGACTCTATGACTTATGGACTTATCCTATGTACACTATTAAGAGGTGACAATATTTTATGATGAAATGTTGACTCTAACATTATAAGGTGATGACATTATAATTATTAGACTACTATCATGATGAATATCATGTGACTTGATATTCATGGACAAATCATGATAGTTAAAAGTACATATTGATAGACATCATGTGACGTGATATCTATAGAAGATCATTATGTTCACTTATCATGGTGGATATTATGAGACGTAATATCTATAGATATAACATGATTTGTTATGGTAGACATCATGAGACTTGATGTCAGTACACATACCATAACTTAGATATACATATAAGAAGAATATCACGAGACTTGATGTTCTAGTTAAGCATTTTATATATTTTGATGTCATGAGATAAGTGATATCACTCTTGCATATAAAATTAACTTATTGAAATATTTTATTTTTCTTCCCTAGCTAAGAGGGAGTGTTAAAGCATGTATCTTGGATTAGACAAAAATAGTGTGAATAACAAATCTAAACTATATAGGTATATACATATCGGTATGACTCGCATACTGATATGTATATATACATACTATTCATTTATATGTTCAATACTATTGTGATATTATTTGGAATGTCTAATGCATTCCATATATGTTTCATTGAGACAAGTTCACATATATTTGATATCATTATTTGCATTTCTAAAGATGTCAATCATTGTCTATTCATATATTTATCGACATGTTTGAATAATGTCCATTTATCATTATCAATCATGCAAGTTCTATGTGCGAGAAATCTACAATATTGAATTGATGCTTATACTTACCAATTATCATTAGCATTTGTTAGGTGCTAATTATCTATGAATAGTTATGGTGATGAATGATCATGTCTATATTTAGAGACATTCCCATTCACCCCCATACCTACACATATGGTATATATATTAAAAGGAGCTCATTCTTGCTAACATCAAAATATATTAATGCTAGTAGATCTGAAGGAACTTTAGCACTACAGTTTAAAAAGAAGATCTCATCCATATTAATGTAGAGTATTACATATATTCTGAAATAAATCAATCTTCATTGTCATTAGAGTTTGAACCTGCAAGTTAAATCATACATTAGTCAGTACTATTTTGAAATATGATAGAAACTTTACATTAATGATAGTCTATTGTCATTATCTTTTCATTCCTTCCCCAAGTACAACATTGTGAACATTGAAAACAAAAAAATCTTTTATCTTGATAAGCATAAGATATTATTCATAACAAGTCTAATTGAAATTATGGTATTTATCATAGGAATCTTAATAACTCCATAACTGAATTATAATAAAAATATCAAAATAAGAATCAATAAATTTCACTCAAACACTACAACTAAATTCTAATAAAAATATCAAATTCAATATTGGATCTCATTATTATATTTTTATTTAAACAAAAAAATGCAAGGTTGTATTGTTCAATACCATAAATGATTCACTTCCCTTCGCAACCCTAGAATTTCATCATCGGCATAAAATAAATCAATTGAATAATGAAACATAACAGAAAGAATGCAATTAGAAGGTGAGAGGAGAGAATTTAATGAAAGAGAATCTAATAGGAATGATCATGTTGCAAGCATCTCATTCACCAGTTGAGTATCAATACTATTAGTAAATAGTTTTTTCCCTTTAATGTTAAACCTTAAAGAGAGAAAACTCTTGATAAACTAATAGATTGAAATTCCCAAATGTGTAAGGAATTCTCTGCTTAGTTTTATTTCACAATACTATAAGGTGCAGCAACCAGTTTGAAAAGATATTCATTAATTCTTCTTTTGAGGGAAAACCTTCCCAATGAATATTTTAAAGAAAATACTAAAAAAACTTAAACAATCAATTCATAAAAATGAAAAGAATGTGCATATTGAAAAACAATTTAAATTTAATAACCAAGATCATCCACATGATTAATCCCTATAGATGAAAATGATTTGAAGTTCACTTTTATTATTATCCTTTCAAATTCACTCAACCTCAAAAATAGATTCTAAATTGTAATAAGACAATGTAAACCTTTTCACAAATGACCAATCTCCTCAAGGATACAAATCATTACAAAACAGACAATATTATCTATTCTAAAAAAGCTTCAAAACATAAAATTGCATAATCTTATATTTCCTTATCATAACCAAACTTTTGCATCAAAGTTTTCTTTTCAAAATGTAGATACCAAATAAAAAGTATTTATGGTTTTACATCCACCAAGAGAGATTCTTTTTTAAAATAGTTTTTACATATATATACCCTTCAAGGTTGGATAATAAAATCCAAAATTACCTCGCCAGGAATAGATAGTTATTTGGTTACTTAACCAAGCTATCGACTAAAACAAATTAGAGAAACTAAAAACTAGAAAGCACACAACTAAGAGATTCCAAGTGTCACAAGGCTTTGTCCACACTAGTAGCAATTCTTCTGGATTTCCAACTTTCATACATGGAAGTAAAGGATGAGATAACTAAATGATGTGGAAGACTGAGAAAAGTAATCCTCTATTTCCAAACTTCTTTTTCCTTCTTCAGCTCCACTATCTTTCCTTCGTGCATCTCTAGGTGCTTCTGGTTGATTATCAACAAGGCTTCAACATGGGTGATGTTCAAAAAGTCTTGTTTCACAAGAGATTTTGTTTCTTGAAGTTCCAAGAATCTCTTATGTATTTGTTTGATGATATCTTCTATGGATAAGACAGAGTCACCTTCTCCTTCTACACACTACTTATAAAACCACTTTAGGTCACTAAGAATTATATCATCTACGACCCCAAGCTAAGATAACATTTATTTGATTTCAGCTACACCCTATGCAATTGCTTCATTTCTCCATTCAATGCATTCTCAGATCACATTGAAAGTTTTATCATCAAGACCAACCACAGGTAATTCAAAGAGGAATTTCTACAGGCCATACCCCTATATTTCATCAATCCATAGTATCACTTTCATCAATTTATTTTTCTCCTTCTCATATCCCTCAATATTTGATTCAACCTTCTTAGTGACAATTGAAGTTTCTTTATGAGTATCACTCAAGAGAATCACTTGTGTTACTGCTTCAATTTGCATAGTCTAAACACATTCTTCAAATGTCTTAGCTATGGATTTACACTTTTGTAAATTATCTAAGAACTGTTGATTGGCTAGAGACTTGACATCAACAATGGCTGACATTTTATTGATTGGCTTCGATTCAGGATGTAGAATCGCATTGATATATTGGGCCATGCTTCCCATAGCTTCCTTCATATTTTTCTCATCTTTATCATCTTTCCATATCCAATCTGCAATCTTCTAGTTAGATGCCTCAAATATTTTCATGTCTATGGATGTACTACCTTTACCTAGGTCTACTTTTGATACCTGATAATCTTGAGGCGTGAGTTCTTCCTAAAGCTTATCTTGTGGAGGTTTGGCAATTTTTGCCAACCATCATCCTGTGTCCTTGACAAAATTGATTTGAGACTTCATTTTTCTTTCTTAACTTTAGAAGACCTCTTAAGGCATTTACTCACCAATTCATCTACTAGTATAGAGAGTAGTACCATGCTTCACTTCTTTTCTTCAAAAGTCTCTAACCACTTAGGTGTCACAAGCTCCTTTCTAGGCATGGTAGTGTTGTCAATTAGAGCCAGAGTACTCATTGATGCACTATCTCTTTCTACCATTTTCTATCAGACTTCTATTGAGGTAGACATATTAGGGGTAATGATCTATTCTATTACTACTTTGGTTTCTAGGGAATCCAAGTTTATCGCGATCTCACTCTTTGCTCTATTTTGCATAACTTTCTTGCTTTGGGTGTATGAATGAGTATTTCTTTTAGTGCTCACTATTTGGAGTTGAATAGGAGGAAAAGATACTTAAACTTTAGCTTCCTTTTGACCTACAACAGAATCACCAATAGCAACATTAGAGGGCACAATCAACTTTCTTGAAGGCTTCTCTTTTTTAGCTCTTGAGTGCTTTTTGGGCTTTTCTTGAATTGACAATCGATTCATCTTTTGAGCTAACCAATTTTCTATTCTCTTCAAAACTCTTGTCATGTGAGAGTACAAATCATCTTCTTCTCTCTTGTTCTAGTCTAGCTTAGGGAGAGGGAGACATTCAATTTGTTCAATATACAGAAGGTCAACCACCTCCTCATTATCATTTTCTTTTATCTCATTAATGACAAGTTGAACTTCAAATGCTTGTATTTTTCTTATGGTTAACCTCAACGATAATCTTTTTCTCACTTCAAACTCATCAAAGCAATTAGCCCAATAGTCTTCTAAGTGAGGAACATGCCTAAGGGAGGACACATATTTTAGATTTTCCTTGGAAAATCCTACATAATCAAATTTCCTTCTAGTAAGGTAGGGCTTGAGGCACAGTTTGGACATTGTTGAATCTATCAACATAGCTAGTTTGACATTAGGACATCTATAGTGGCCGATCTCTATAGGAAATAGGGTAACACGAGTCTTTTTAATATTTCTAGACAAATCAATAACATGCAAGAGTTACCTACAAATTTTAAAAAGGACAATATCATCAAGGCAATAGTGAGGCAGTTTACAAGGTTCACCAACAAAACCCTTGACTCTGATATAGGTGAATCTAGAGAACTATATATAAAAACAACCATAAATCTCAATGGATTTCATAGATTCTTCAAAGATCCTAAAATTCTCTTGAACTCGAAGCTCAAAAACTAGTCTCCCTAGAAACATGTCATTAATCCTCCTAAACTCTTTATAGGGTTCCTTTGCTTGTAGACTTCTATAATACTGATATATGGTCATGTATTATGTTCAAGGTTCATGTTGTAGACCTTCCCATTTTTTTGACATAGCCAGGATGAAAACCAAAAAGGAGGACATGAAGAAAGGACTAAAGTTATTCAAACCTACAAGACCTGAGTGCAACCCTTTGGCTATCAAATCTACCTAATCAATAATTTTTTGTCCCTCAATGATTTTTTGAATGAACAAATACATCCAATCATCCTAGTGAAAAGCATGCTCATTTCCTTTTACTCTATTAAGCACAAAAACTATGTTGGCGATCTCTTTAATAAAATGCTCAATAGTTAGTGGCTTGGGTAACCTTGAGCTTCCTAGCACTGGCTTTAAAATTTAGGTCTATGCCACAATGGAATCATAATTCTTCTTTTTCTTTTCATACAAGCATCCATATTCTTCAAAATTCTATGGTTCATAGGGTTCTTTATGAGGTATCCTTAGGGAGGAATTAATTGTACTTCTATCCATTATGACCAAAAATTTACTTGTGACCTTCTTTATACATCTAGTATGAGGATCATAATGATTCACAAAATAAACAATCAACTCTGGACACCCTATGGCAATCGGTAAAAGTGGCGGCTTCTATCATACTACTACTAGTGAGTTTCTAATAAATGGGTCCAGCTTGTGCATTATTTACTCTATCTACTAGTTGGGTTAGGTCTACATTGACTAGGAAAGTATCTTGTATCTCAAAAAGAGAGCTTAACAAATAGGGATTCTTAGGTTTAAGGAGCTTAGGTCAAAAAAGAGTCATAGCAGCCTTGATAGGGGATCAAAAACTTAAATGCTTAAAAAATAAAGCTTTAATCAAGAGAAACAGGAGCAAGAAAGATAAATATACAGAGGAAGCTAAAATGTGCACTCACCAATTTTTGCTAAGTCAAGCACTTCCATTTTATTCTTACTAGCTTGATATTTTGGGCTCTAACAAAGTAATATAAGAAATTTAACTAGAAAAGGAAGAATTTTAAAGCACAAGATTTTAGAAAATCAAGGATAGATATGGAGTGTGCAAAATCATTAATATTAGTTTGTGAATTTATTTGACAAGATTTTCCAGCCATTTATCGTTGATCATCTCCATTACATCAACATGTAAACTCATTTTAATGATACTAGATAATCATTACTTTTACTTTCCTAGAAATAACTAGTACTTTTGACATATGTTACTTAGCTATCACATTTATTGCCTTTTACATCTTCAACACATGGAAAGGAAGTGGGACCTCCTTTAAGTAAAATGTGTATTCTTTGCTTAACTAAATCCATGCAAGAAGAAAACAAGTGAAATTGTTATAAATAAAAGAGATGAAGTTGAAGTTGAAGTTACATTTTTTTGCTTCAACTTCAACTCCTTCTTTGAATGGGACCTATTGGACTGATGGAGAAATAGGAAGAAGGATTCTACATGTACGTGGAAGATATTGGCTTGAATTAGAAGTTGAAATAAATGGGTACTAGGTTCAAGTTCAACTTCAATTTAGAAAAATTTTGGGTATCAATATCTATAATTAGCAAGACAAATTTGAGGCTAACAAATACACAAAATTTTCTAACTAAATAAATTTAATAGAATTGCTTTGGAAATCCTCCAGTCTTATTAATCTTTGTTGTACTCATGTGCACTCAGAAAAGCCATGTACAATTATCAAAATTATCATTGCACTTAGGACGAATGTGTGGTGATGTCAATGAAGATTAAAAATAGTCATAAAAACATGATTTTAGTAAATTGTGCTCCCAACATGAACATTTTAGTAGCAGCACCACAAGGGATGCACATAAAAAGCAAGTAAAAAGAGCAGAATCAGAAAAACTATTCAATTGGTGTTGAGCACAAGAATACTAATGTTAAAGATGACAACATTGCCCATCACATTTGGTTGAGAACATGATTCCACTTAGATCATATTTAAGTCCTTTGTCCATGGTGATGAGTTACCTAGTGTCTATCACCCACAAATCAGATATGCCATTTTTTAAAATGTTATTACCATTCTCCATGTTTCCAAATTTATAGTTCACATTATATATTTGGTTGTGTTCCTTGTAGTAGGTGGTGTAGTGAACATGGGATCAATGGTAGGAGCTGAAAAATGAGATTTTTAGAGCACAATAAAACAAGATCGTTAGAGTTATTTAAAAAAATATTGTTTGAGCAAAACACATGTGTAGGATAGAACATGTGATGTACTTGAACTTTTGTTATAATTAAATACTACATTATTACTTATTGTATATGTCTCAACTACGTGCATCAATTCATCCTCCATTTGTTGTATTTCAGGAGTCTAAGGTCCAGTTGATGCTAATTGCTTTAACCTTCCTGCTAAATCATGAAGCACCTTTTGCACTACAGCCATAGGATCAGAAGCTGATGCAAAATCAATGATGAATTCATCTTTCTCATCATGCAGCTCCTCATCGACTACTTTTTCCTTTCCCTTTTCCTGATTAGCACTCATTTGTGAGAACAAAATTATTAGTGCTATATTTAAAATCAATCCAAAATAGTAGTGAAGAATAGAACATAATAAAAAAATACACATTAACATATTTATTGTATCTAATTTGTACAAAAATAATGACTTTTACTTGTCAGGAAGAAGAAGTCCTATGAGAACCATCATTGTCATGTGTATCGTGTGGCTGTTGATCCATACTATAGCCTTGTATTTAAAAAAAATGATTGAGACATATTAAAACACGTGTTATTATCCTAAGATATCAAAAAAAATCAAAATTTAATGGTGTGTTGGATTCATTGATTAGAGTTGATTTTAAAGGTGCATACTATGTACCACCTCACCCATGATAGTGGCTTTTTTTGTATCTATGTGATTCAAATTTTAATCAATAAGAAGCTCTTCACGTCCATGTATTGATTTTATCGCACATACAAATACATGATTTCCTTCATGCACCTCAAATATGCAATTGGGTCGCTTCTTAGTTGATGTAGGTTGTGTACTACTTATAAAACCTGTAATATTCCCTGATGCTTTTGGCCTTCCACCAATGTATATAGCTATTGTTTTACTTTATTCACTAACCTTTTGTTGTATACAATTTTTCGTGAGTGCATACCTACACATACTTTTTTTATATCTAACAATCTGCATCCAACTACTGTAATCATAGCAAGGTCGACATACTCCATCAATTAAACAACCTTGTTGTAAGAGACCTTTATGCCATCCATGGAAAATAGGCTTGAACCATGTAATGAGGATGGTGTTATGTGATATATCCTCTCCCGAACACAAAAATCAATGTTTATTGGAGGAAGTTCATCAAGGACCCATTATTTTTGTAGATGTGTGTACCTAAAGGGAACATCAGAGTCACCTTCACTCTCATCATCATAAGAACATGACCCCCTTTGAGAAAGGAAAATTTTCATGCACTTATTGAATTTCTTTTTGATATTTTGACCTCGAGTCAATCTCCTTGATTCATACATACTAAATGTCTCACTTTCTTCTTCCATTCCTATATTTTCCTCACTCAAGGAAGACAAATCTGACAAATACCTATTTGCTGGTACTCACACTCCACAAAATGAGAGAGATAGGTGTAAATGAGAGAGATATTTTACAAATGGTAAAAGACATTATTCTCTATGGTTTGTACTAACTTATACTTGATGATCCATGAGAGTGTGTGGGATGCTCATGAAAGGGCTTTAGGTTTCTGCATATGTAAATCAATTGTCCTATGTTAGCTAAAAAATTCATGATATCTATATATACTCAAAATTAGATTGAATATTAACATTGTATTTGAATTATAAAAAATAAAAGGTACATGACAAGTTAATCAAATTAATCATTAATCTATCAAGAACTCAATATTGCTCTACTATATCAAGAACTCAATATTGAATAGCATAGGCATTGATCACATAATTGTATATGTAATTCTTGTCATTAATAATCAAACCCCCCATCATTGATATTATTCTCCATCCATCTCATTATCATGATCATCATCATTTTTGACATCATCACCACCACTATTATGGTCATCGTCATCATCGTCATCAGCATCACTGTCAGAATCATCAACATTATCATCATCATCATCATCATCATCATCATCATCATCATCGTCATCATCATCATCATCATCATCATCATCATCATCATCATCATCCTCATCCTCATCCTCCTCATCACCATCGTGATGAGTAGAAGAATCATCATCATGATTAGTAGCAACATCATTTTCATCAGGAGTATCATTGACTAACTCTCAATCATGATCCACTTATTCCTCTTCCTCGGTATCTTTTTCTTCCATTGAATTATACTTTATCAACCTTCCTCTTGGATCATGTCTAACAACAAATGACCAACCCAAAAAATGTGGAATCTCTAAATAAAAAACCTTCTCACATTGGCTTGGAAGAACATAGGGCTCATCCCCAACTAGCTCAAACAACCTTGTATTAATCATTGGAAATCCATTTTCATGCTCAATAATAGTTCTACCAAGCTCATTTTGATTGAGTTGTAGTCTATACCATTTGACAACGAAGAGAACTAATCTAAAGGAATTAAAGTCATAGTCAAGTATATCAACCAAAATTCCATAGTATCAATTTTGAGATTCTTGAGGATGTGAGTCATTTCTAGATGAAATATTGGTCACCTGGAAGACTACACTTATCTCAAAATCATAAGTTCTCTTCGTGTCATCAAAATATTTGATGCAAAATTTATAACCATTGCATAACATAGCCTTGTGATGTTTCACCTACAATAATGTCAAAAATTTATAAATTATTTCATCATGAGTTCAAAAACATATGATTGATTAATAAACTTATAAGTACCTGGAGATCTCTTGAGCCATATACTAAATCTATTTCCTTTTGTGTAACATTGTGATATGCATTACAATGAGCTTTTTTAAACAATGAAGACATGGATTCCCATTTTAATCTATGACTAGAATATTGACATCGTTCAATCCATATCATCATCCAATCTTGTGTTAGTTTGTGGTGATTGATCAGGGAAGTATTGTACGTACTCCATGATTCCTCAACAGGGTTTGGGGTTATTTTATCAGTATTTTTGGGCCAACATGTTGTAAATAATTTTAACCCTAAAGTGGAAAAAATAATTGATGTATAAAAGGGCTTAGGGTTAGGGATTTTTATAAGGTGTGATGTGATAATTGCTTCTTACGGTAGTATTGAGTTCAAGGGTTTACAAATTGCAATCAGGTTGTAATCACTGGATCGTGATAATATTGGACTCATTGTTTGGTGGATGTAGCCCAAGGATTGGATGAACCACATTAAAGCTTGGTGTCTTGTGTTCTCTTCTATATGATTTATTATTTTCTGATATTATTTATATTTTCATGTAATTTTTATTTCAGTGTGTAGTTTATCCTAACAAGTGGTATCAGAGTGAGTTTTTTTTTTAGTTATTCTCTGTAGGAAAGTCTCACAATTGAGTGGAAGTGATGGCAGATGAGGGTAAGCTAAAGATGGGTAATTTTAATAGGAAGAAATTTCAATTATGGAAAATTTGAATGAAGGACTATCTTTATTAGAAGTATTTTTGGAATTCGTTAGAAGGAAAAACCAAGAAACATGGAACTATGATAGATGAGGAATGGGGAATTTTAGATAGAAAGGTACTTGGAATCATTCGGTTATGCCTAGCACTATCGGTGACATTTAACATTACAAAAGTGAAGATGACAGAAGAGTTGATGGAAACCCTAGAAAAATTGTATAAAAAGTCCTTCACTTCAAATAAGGTATTTCTACTTAAGCATTTATTTAATCTAAAGATGGTAGAAGGTGGATCTATTGCAAATCATTTAAATGAGTTTAATATCGTTACCAGTTAGTTATCTTCTATGATTGGTGTTATTCTAAGTGAAGAAACTTGTAGAAAACCTTAGGTGGATCTACATCAGCAAATGTTTTAAATGCACAAAGTAGAGTTAGAATGACTAAGAGAGGAAATAATTCTAGAAATCATGGAAAATCAAGAGGAAATTCAAAGGGAAAGAGGTCTCAATCTAGAGGAGCAAGAGATTTTTGGTACTATGGTAAACCAGGGTATAAGAAGAAAGATTGTTGGACTCAAAAGAGTAATGAAGGAGATAAACTAAAAGGGAACAAGGAGAAAAATGTTGTAAGTAACAAATCCGAAGAGGATGTTGTTAGGATTAAACCAAAAACAAAAATAACAATTACATGCAAATATAAACAATATCAAAAAATAATATATCATGCAGAAGAGAACACAAGACACCAAGATTTAACGTGGTTCACCCAATCCCTGGGCTACGTCCACTAAATAGCAAGTCTAATATTATTATGATCCAATGATTACAACCTAATTACAATCTATAATCCCTTATAGCTTAGTACCATTGCAAGAACAAACTTTTGCATCACAACAACAAAAAAATCCCTAACCCTAAGCCCTTTTATACAAGTATTTTTACTGGTTTAGGGTTATAATTAATAATTACATGTCAGCCCAAAATCTCGATAAAATAGGGCCCAAAAAATTTATGATGTATGTATAGTACTTTCCTGATCAGTCACCACAAACTAACTCTCTCTCACTTGGGGACTAATTAGACTCCAAAATAGACAACAATCTCCCACTTGGAGACTGATCTTATAGCTATGTCACTACTCCATGAGGCTCCCACTGTATCAAACCACCCTAGACTTTGCTATTCTTTTATTCATGTTTAGTCTAGAAGACCAACCGAAGTAGAAGAGGATTTTAGCTTCTCCCTGATTACTACTTTTGTAAACATATTTATTGAATTTTCATCTATATGTATCTAGTCTAGCTTTAACTATCCACCATCCAAAATTGATCGAATGAAATGGTACCGCAACTGTATGTGTTTTGTCTTTGAATGCAGAGCAAAATTCTTTGCGAGATGAATGACACTCTGAATATTTGTAAACAAATAATTATCCTTTTGAGGGTGTCTCAATTCTTAGAAGAAGAAATAAAGCCATATCATCTCCTTCATTGCCTCTGTAGCAGCAACATACTCTGCCTTTATAGTGGATAAAGCATTAATCCTCTATAACCTAGAAACCCAACTCATGGCTTCCCCACCAACTATAAAGACATAACCTATATTACTCTATGTGGTATCAATTTCTCTTGCCAAATCTAATTCAACATAGCCCTGTAAATCAATAGTAGAGCCCCCAAAGTGTAAACACTTATTGGATGTTCCACTCAAATATCTGAGAATCCATTTGATTGCATTCGAATGCTCAATTCCTAGATGACTCATATACTTGCTAACGACTTCCACTACATGTGCAATATATGGCCTTGTACATACCATAGCATACATCAATCTTCCTACAATTGAAGCATAGGTTACCTTTGACATCTTCTCCTCCTCTTCTTGTGTCTTGGGACACATCTCCTTAGTCAACTTCAAATGACCAAGTAAAGGTGTGCTGACAGCTTTAGTATTCTCCATAGAGAAATGTTGCAACACCTTCTCAGCATAATTAGCCTAAGATAGTGTTACTTTCTTGTTCTTCCTATCTCTGAAAATCTTCATACCAAGGATTTTTTTTGCTACCCCAAAATCCTTCATAGCAAATGCATGTGCTAACTAACATTTCAGCCCCTTAATTTGATCCATGTTAGACCTAGCTACAAGCATACCATCAACATATAAACATAAAATAATGTAGCTATCATCATCCAACCTCTTAAAGTAAAAACAATGATCTGAATGACACCTGCTATATCCATGCTCATGCATAAAACTATCAAATTTTAGATACCATTTCTGAGGTGCTTGCTTCAAGCCATATAAACTTTTTTTCAATTTGCACACTAAGTTCTCCTTACTTTGGACCTCAAATCCCTATGGCTAAACCATATATATCTCTTCATCCAAGTTACCATGAAGGAAGGTTGTTTTAACATAAAGCTACTCTAAATGCAAATCTTGAGTAGCCACAATGCTTAAAATAGTACAAATAGAAGTCATCTTAACAACAGGTGAACATATCTCATCAAAATCAATGCCCCTTTGCTGTGCAAATCCTTTTACAACTAACCTGGCTTTAAATCTTTTCTTACCTCCATCCTCTTCTTTTAACCTATAAAACCACTTATTTTGTAAATCTCTTTTACCTCCAGGCAACTTACATAATCCCATGTCTTATTTTTTAGCAAAGAGTCCATTTCATCTTTCATTGCAAACTCTCACTGAATCTTAGTATCCACTTGCACAACTTCATCATAACATTTAGGTTCACCAACATCTGTTAGTAAAATAGAATACAAAAAGGGAGAAAATATTTTTGGAGGTCTAATTTTCTTTGTTGACCATCTAACATTCACTGGTGTGTGGTATTTGTTCTTGCAGTTGTTGCACATCATAAGGAATGGTTGGAACATCATCTTTTTGAGTATCATCTAGCACAACATAATCATCTTCTTTATTTCCATTTTAGTTGCAACAAATCTTTGTACAACACTTTCTAATTGAATATGACATCCCTGCTTCTTACAATTTTATGATTTTCAAAATCTCAAATCCTATAACCAAATTTAGTAATGCCATATCCAACAAATACACATTTCTTTGACTTAGCTTCCAACTTGGTTCTATTTTCATAATCTATGTGAGCAAATGCTTCACAACCTAAAATTTTGAGAAAAGAATAACTCACCTTCTTACTAGTCCATGCTTCCTCTAGAATAGAACAACCCAAAGGAGTAGAGGGACCTCTATTAATCTAATATACAATAGTATTGACAACCTCCACACACATGTATAAGGGAAACCTCATGCTCCTTGCATGCTTCATTATAGTCCTATTCATGTGTTCAACTACTCCATTTTCCTGTGGAGTCCTTGGAATAGTTTTCTATCTACAAATACCATTAGTAGAGCAATAATATTCAAATTCATGACTGCAATACTTACCACCATTATTAGATCTGAGACATTTTAATTTATTACCAGTTTCATTTTCAACCAAGCATTTCCATTTCTTAAAAGTTTGAAATACATCAAATTTATGTCTAAGGAAATAAACCTAGATTTTTCTAGTTGCATCATCAATGAATGTAACATAATAATGAGAACCACCAAGGGAAGATACCTGGGCTGGTCACCATACATCAGTATGCACAAGCTCTAATTTTTCCTTTTTATTTTCCTTCCCAATCTTCACAAAACTCACTCTCTTTTATTTTTTCATACGCACAACTTTCATAGAAATCCATATTAACACATTCTAGACCTGGTAAAACTTTCTTTGAATGAAGTACTTTCATACCTTTCTCACTCATATGCCCAAGTCTATTGTACCATAGTTTTGTAATAGAATCTACAGTAGCTATTTGTTCTCCCTGCTCAACTGCAACAACTGTTCCTAAACATTCATTTTTCTCTAAAACAATTAAAGTAGAAGGAACAATATGAACTGTACAAAGATATAAGGTGCCTATTTTCACACCTTTTTCTATGACAAGCGAACCTTTTGAAACCATCCAATTTTTATCAATAAAAATAACTACACACCCTCATCACTAAGTTTTCTTGCTGAAATTAAATTCCTTCTCAGCCCTAGAACATGTCTTACCTCATGTAGTAGCCAATAATCCTCATTCTACAACATAATCTTAACTTTTTCTCTTTCCAAAAATTTGACAAGGTTCATTATCCCCCAAATAAACAAGTCCAAAATCCCTTGGACATAATCAATGAAATAACCTCTATGAGGTGTAGCATGAAATGAAGCACCAGAATCTAAAACCCATGAATTGTCAACACTTTCTAAAGATAGAAGCAAAGTATCCTCTTCAAATTTTTTACTTACCACATTTTCCTCCTTGTCTCCATCTGGTTTATCTCCTTCATTTTTTTTCTAGTCCAACAATATTTCTTTTTATGCCTTGATTTCCCATAGTACCAATAGTCATTCGGTCCTCTTGATTGAGACCTCCTCCCCTTTGACTTTCCTCTTGATTTCTCATGATTTTTGGAATTATTTCCTCTCTCAGTCATTCTACGTTGATTTTGTGTGTTCAAAGCACTTCTTGATGTAGATCCACCAAGGTTTTCCTATGAGTTTCCTCACTCAATATAACACCAATCACATCATCATATTTTAGGGTACTAGATCTAGGAATAGAATTACTCATAGCCATTACCAAGCCATTCCAGCTTTCAAGTAAAGAACACAAAATTAAGAGAGCCATAATTTCTTCATCAAAATTGATACCCACAGAAGATAACTAACTAGTAGAAGATAACTAACTAGTAATAGTATTAAACTCATTTAAATGATCCATAACAGATCTACCTTCTGCCATTTTCATATTAAATAAATGCTTCATGACAAATACCTTGTTTGAAGTAGAGGGCTTTTCATACAATTTTGCTAGGGTTTGCATTGACTCTTCTATTTTTCTTCACTTTTGTAATGTTAAATGCCACCGATGGTGCCAGGCATAATCGAATGCTTCCAAGTGTCTTTCTGTCCAAAAGATCCCAATCATTATTTGACATAGATCCTCAATTCTTGGAAGACAAATGGCTTCCATAAATCCTTTTTATAAAGATAGTCTTCCATTTGCATCTTCCATTACTAAAAATTCTACCCATTAAACCTATCAACCCTCAACTTACCCTTGTCTACCATCACTCCCACTCAATCGTGAGACTTTCTTGTAGAGGATAACTGAAAAACAACCTTGCTATGATACCACTTATTAGGATTAAACCATGGACAAAAAATAAAAATTATATGCAAATATAAACAATATCAAAAAATAATATATCACATAGAAGAGAACACAAGACACCAAGATTTAACATGGTTTACCCAATTCCTAGGCTACGTCCACCAAATAGCAAGTCTGATATTATGATGATCTAGTGATTATGACTTGATTACAATCTATAATCCCTTACAACTCAATACCACTTCAAGAACCTATTTTTGCATCACAACGACGAAACAATCCCTAACCCTAAGCCCTTTTATACAAGTATTTTTACTAGTTTAGGCTTATAATTAATAATTACATGTCAGCCCAAAATCTTGATAAAATAGGGCCCAAATAATTTATGAAGTATATATAGTACTTTCTTGATCAGTCAGTACAAACTAACATATACTTTTGTTTTTTCTTTAGAAAGTGTTGATGATTCATGGGTTTTAGATTCTAGTACTTCATTTCATGCTATGCCCGATAGAGGTTATTTTATTGATTATGTTCAAGGATATTTTGGGCTTGTTTATTTGGGGGATAATGAACCCTATCAAAGTTAGAAATAGATAATACTGAGAGGGGGGGGGGGGGGGGGGGGGGAAGGGGGGTGGGGGGGGGGGGGGGGGGGTTAATCAGTATTCTCAATCATTTTACCCACAACTAAATATTGTTAATTACTTTATTATGTGTTTAAGAAAATAAACCAATAATTTTGAACACTATAAACAACCATACACAAAGAGAGATCATAACACCATGTTTTGTTAACTAGGGAAACCTTGGCCAAGGGAAAACCCTGATGGGGATGGAACCCACTAGATGATTCACTATATAAAGAATCTGGTTAAGGATATTGACCCTGTTAGGAGTCTATGTAGCATGTATAGTGTCTCGAGTCCCTGTTAGGAGACTAGGCCTTATTAGAAGCCTCAACCCTATTAGGAGTTGGTGGATCATATACAAATGTGTGCAAGAAGAGACCATTGCCCTAACATGCAACTATACAATAAGTTCTTCAAGAAATAGATATACATACAATATTGAGTTTTTTGTTGTACTTCATGAATCTTTTGATTGATGATTCTTCATACAAGAGTGACTGTGCACATATTAATCTGCATCATATAGAAAAGTATCACATTCACTTGTTACTCACATTTCACAAGATCATATTGACTTCACATTTACTGATTACTGAATCATCATCCACTTTTTCACACTTTCCCTTTTCTTGACTTTGCAAATGAAGTTCTTTACTTATACAAAATATTTTAGTAAATTCTTCCTTAGTCAGCTCATATAGAATTATTAGAGTTAGCTCTACAAGAAATTATAACTCAAAACAATAAATCAAATTGTTAAACACATTTTGCTGATATGCTTTGTTCTTTGCTATGTCATCAGTACATTACTAATTCCTTCATAACTCAAATTTGGTTGACTGTACAGACATGCACATTGGTATATGTCATCATTATGATGTCATGAATCTTTGGTCAACTGTGCAAGAGAATATTCCAAGGGAATATTTTATTATCATCAAAACTATCTTGTTGCTGTAACACTATCTGATACTTAGACAATTTTCTTCTACAACTGAATGAGGCTAATCTGCAAAAAAAAAATGTTTCCATAAATGAAAACCATAACTTACCTTATCTGATTGATTGGACACATTTCCAATAATCTCCCCCTTTGACATTGATGGCAACAATTTGGGAAAATTGGCTATGTCCTATACATGTTGTCATGCCAATCAAAACAAATAGCCATAATATAAGAACATTAAAAAAATATATTTATTTATGTTATGAAAGAATACATCCCTTATCACTTCCTATTACAACTTATTGCTCCCCCTTACATATTATACATATTAAAAAAAATTATAATACATTTTTTCGCATATCTCCCCCTTTGACATCAATGACAAAGGTATCAAAAGATTGTCAAAATCTAGTAGTTGCATATCAAAACTTAGAAACAAAGTCACTGAAATTGATCTTTAATTGCTCAAAGTGTTTCTTCTAATTGTCCTTAGTGCATTAGATACACTAATAAGTGCACATAAAGCATATGGTGTTAATTATGTTGTGTTCTAGTCTATAGCCACAAACTTGTCATATAAAGTTTTTGTAGACAAGCATTCTTCCAATTGATTTTCTAGTAATGTTATCTAAGGGGATAAGTGTACTCTCAAAAGAGTGAATCTCTTTTGATTTTTCTCCTTTTTGGCTTGTATTTCTCTTATATTGTCATGAAGTAGCTACATTGTATGCTCAATGGTGTCTACTTTCTGATTCTGCTTCAAAAAGTTGTCAGTAACTATTTGAAGCTCAGTCACTTTCTCCTTGATCATATCATCATATTTTTTCAAATGAATGTATGCTAAGTTGCACTTAGCATATGCCTATTTTCCTTCCTCTATGCACTACCTTAGTGCTTTAATACATATATTCAAAGTTTCTATATCATTTCTCATGTTAGTGCACATAATATTTAGAAGTTTACCATCATGCTTAGTCTATGCTTGAATGGTAGCCACATTCATGATTATAGTGAACTCATCATCAAAATCCTTGCACAAAATTGTTGTGCATTATTGAATATCTTCTAGAGTGTCAATAGGGCTTACTACCTTTTCCATCTTATCCAAAACTATGGTCAAGGTCTTCTCAATTGACTTGACTAATTTCTTCTTCTCAAGAAGTTTTCTCAAGGAAGATATAAGATTCATTGCTTCATCTTCTTCATCAGATTGAGTTGGAGCTACTACTGCTGCTATTTGGGTAGGAGGAGTGGAAATTCTTACTACCACTGCTACTATCAAAGGCACACTTGAGATACCTACTTCATTGTTGGCCTCCATTTTATGTGCAGTCCCCTAATCTTTTTCTTTATCAGAGCTACTATAATCCACAATATTGCTAACAATGTTGGCACCAAAATCCTTGAATGGATCCTCTATTTTGTCAACTGTCACTTTGGTGTTGTCTACTTGCATAGAGTCACTGTCAATAGTGATGTGTGGAAAAGAGCTTAGTGCAGTTGCAAGTTCAATACTAGTAGGAGGACTACAAGCTATAGGACTATCTTCCTTTGTTTGTGCACTCTCCTTAGGTGTCTAGCTGGGCACTTACTTTAGGCATCTGGCTTGCCCCTTCTATCTGTGCACTATCTCTAGGAATCTAGGCACTATCTCTAGGCACTTGACTTTCCTCCTTTGTCTTCACACTTACCTTAGGCATAGTGGACATGAATGAAACTATAGCCTCTCAATTTTCTTTATTGACTTCCTCATAATTTCCTCCGATGAGGAGAATAGATCTTTTCATATGTCTCAGAAATGGTGTTATACCTTTCAAAATTTCTTTTATATCTTCCTCACTATTTATAGAACATATCTTTCTCACCATGTTAATTCTTATTTGTTTATCCTCTTCTATAATGCTACTCATCCTATTTAGAAATCTATTATACAGATTTTCGGGTATCCACCCTTTTATACTATCAAATCTCTTATCTTTCAAAATCATGTTCCTAACTACAACATTTTCTAGCTATCTCCTATCCATGTTATTATACAAGTCATAGTATTTATTTAACTATATAAAATTGTTATCTTTAATGATTTTCATATTTAGGTTTTCTACCTTTGGCTTCCATGCTTTGTGCCATGTTGATGTCTTGGCTTCTTGATCAGCTGCTTCAATTGGTCTGTCACCACTCTCTTCCTTAGATTTAGATGAGCTAATCTATAGAGTTTTTCTCTTTTTTCTTGGGGCACTAATAGTCTACTTCACTCTCCTTTTATGAGGGGTTATGATCCTTGTAGACTTTCTTGTAGCGGATTTTTCTTTTGTCTTTACTAGTTTTCTTGGAGGTTGTTGTTGTGCAACTACTACATAAAGCACAGAAGGAGTCTACACACTTGTTTGGGCAACTGTGACCTCTTTAGTAGGTCCTACCACTGCAATGGGTGTAGAGGTTAAAAGCTCAGTTTAGCCACTAGGCTTCATTTTCATACCTATTCTCTTTACTTCATCAAATTCTTTCCTTGTCATTCCACATTCTTTCAAGACTGAATCAATAACTTTCTCCACCTTTTTCTTGGAGTCCTTTATTACTTGACTATTTTTCACTTCTCTCATTTTCTCAGTATACGTTCCCCATTTGGGATAGTTAGAATCAACTTTAGAATGAAGGATTATCTACGCATACCCTTCAATTAAATCCTCACTCATCTCATATCCCGTAGGTTCAATGAATTTCACCCAAGGAACTACTACCTCCATACATGTGAAATCTGTCTCAACCATAAAACATAATTCATCTTTATACTCTCTACTAGTGCTAGAGGTATTATATACCTTTTCTTCATTTCTATTTGAAAAGACTTCATTATTATATCCAAGTCACTATCTCTGACTGCTTTAGGTCTTGAGCTATAAGCTCAAGTGATCTACTGCATTGCGCACTCATTTTAATTCCAAATTTTTATACCAAGAAACTTCTTAATAGCATTAAAAAATATGTGAGTTAGTAGGGATTCAAATATAAAAATGGTACTCCTTGATTTCTTGATTTCTTGATATGTTATCCAATAATTGTGTTCTGACAATGTTGCACATGTTAACTTTTTCACCTCTTACTGCCAAGTGAGCTGCATGAAGAAATCTTGCAGGGATTGACTCTATCCTAGATGCATGATTATAATTATATCCCAAAATCTTACATATGAGTGTCACTCCATCATCTTGAATTGAGTTGACTTTCATGTTCCTTCCTTTGAAATATGTGTTGAGATTTGCCTCAACAAGTTTGTGCACATTCTTGATGTTTACTGGGTTACTACCTTGATTGCTCAAACCTATGACCTTATGAATTAGGTCATTATCAATACAAATGATAGCATCTCCTAGCCATAGAAGATCATCATGTACTCTACTAAGAATTATCCTTGTCCATTCATTTATTATCAAAATCCCTATAGAACATATGCTTAGTAGGTTAAGAGGTTCCAAAAATCTATGTTCAAGTTTCAATGTTAAATCATTGTTGCACATCCTCTCTAAATCCTTGTGAATCTCTGAATCACCTATGCTTTGAATCTTACAGTGAATATAACCTCTAACATCTTCTATGTGAAGAAAATTTTCCAGAACTCATGAAAATGCTCCAATGGGGTCATCGAGTAAAGAAACAAATGGGTGTTTCTTGAAATTATACCTAGGCCTATTGCTTACATTATAAACTTCTTGCCTTTCCATTCTTGAAGGATTATGCTCAATAATTCAGAAAATACCTCAATTTTGTGTACTAGGTTTTTCAATGACCTGGCGTACTTGCAGGCTTCTTAAATTCTCCAAATCTTGCTTCAATATCACACACAAACTGCACATAAGAAAATGATGTATGCAAGTTAGTTTGCATCCTTTAAATCTTTGGCAATCTATACTATGCAATAAATGCATATATGCCACTAGTTCAGTATACTGTCTATGTGCACTAGTTTGATCCTTTCATATATCCTCATCCTAATCATATCAGGCAATGTACACTTCACTGTAGACTTCTCTCAATGTATATTACATACTGTCAATTGTGCAACCCTTGATACTTCCTCTAGCATTAGTTATCAACAACTGATACTTTGTTCCACTGAGAATGCTCAATTCTGGTGAGAAGAGTCATAGATAATAAGTGACTTCATTGTCCGTTTGGTACATCTTTTAGAACTACATGAGAACTTTATGGTTCCTTTTCCTCCACAAATGATTCCTATAATTCATTTATCTACTCTTTTACTTCATTTGTTTTATTGTTCCTTCTACAATTCTAATTCTTGTTTAGGTCTCTTGTGTCCATTTTGCAAAACCTCATTGTGTGTCCAAAATTGCTACATAATTGACATACAGGTACATCTCTTTTTTTTTCATTTAGCTTGTCATCAGGTGTTCTACAATTCCTTGCAATGTGTCCAAGATTGTTGCATCTATAGAAAACAATCTATCTTCTTTCTCCACTTTCATTACTGTAAGATCTTCTTCTATTTCCTATATGGTTAGTGTTCCTATGCATCCTACTATTTGTATTATCACTATCAAATTTAGGTTTTTTACAATCTACTACATAATGACCATATCCATGACAATTATGACAATAAAATTTGGAAATAAGTTTGAAAGAATTACCTTCACATTTGACTTTAGTGTCTTTAGGTTGATCACACCAAGCAAAAGATTCCTTTCTTTTGTTCTTCATATCTTTGATCAGATTCTTTGACTTTCTCAGAGTGAGCAACATTCACTTTGTCTTTAGATGTATCATTTGTCTTACTTAGGTCTTTATTGACTTTAGGAGTAATAGGCTCTTTTGTTTCAACAAGTTTCTTAGTGGATTGACCAAGAAAGAATCCAAGTTCAGTCTTATAATAACTAGGTCTTTGTGCACATATTTGCTCTTCAATTTTATCACTACTGGTATATAATTTCTCGAGTTGCTACTTGGTTTGTACCAACTCACCTTTCACAATGGTGTTGTATTTATCTAATTTTGCATGTTCTAATTTAACAGATTATAGTTTTGATGTTACCCTGCTTAACTGGGATCTCAGATCTACATTTTTAGCTTTTATTTTAGAGTCAATCTTTCCTCCATTTTTCTTAAGACTTAGCTTAAGTTCAACTACCTTTAACTCATGTTTTAGGATCTCATTTTATTTCTTCAGATCTTCAATGTCATCATCACTGATTTGATTAATAGGTCCTTTCAATTTTAGGTCATCTATTTTGTCCTTCAATTCACCAATGTAGGCTTTTGCATCCTTGTATCTGTCTTTGAGGCCATCTCTTTCATCAGTAAGAAGATCAATCTGTTCAAGTGCTTCTTCAAGATTTTTCTTTAGTTGTTCCATATCCATAGGGATCTTATTCAAGCTATTAAGCCTCTTCTAAATAGCCAAGCTCTGATACCAATTGTTAGAAATAGATAATATTGAGGGGGGGGGGGTGTTGAATCAGTATTCTAAATCTTTTTACCCACAACTAAATATTGTTAATTACTTTATTATGTGTATAATAAATTAAACCAATAATGTTGAACAATGTAAACAACCATACACAAAGAGAGATCATAACACCATATTTTGTTAACTAGAGAAACCCTAGCCAAGGGAAAACCCTGATGGGGATGGAACCCACTAGATGATTCACTATATAAAAAATCCGGTTAAGGATATTGACCTTGTTAGGATTCTATGTAGCATGTATAGTGTCTTGAGTCCCTGTTAGGAGACTAGGCCTTGCTAGAAGCCTCACCCCTATTAGGAGTTACTTCAACCCTATTAGGAGTTGGTGGATCATATACAAATGTGTGCAAGAAGAGCCCATTGCCCTAACATGAAACTATACAATAAGTTGTTCAAGAAATAGATATACATACAATACTGAGTTATTTTTTGTACTTCAAAAATCTTTTGATTGATGATTCTTCACACAAGAGTGACTGCACACATGTTGACACAGGTAAGAGGAATGAATAACTAGGGCCAAGGGCTCACCTATCTATCCAAACCACCCTGCAAGAATTGACACAATGGAAGCAAACACAAGTGGACAACAACCAAAGGATGAGAAGACAGAAATACTTTTATTGATTCATCAAAATATCTTCATACATGCCCAGCTGTGAGGCCTTCTGGGTTACGGCCAATTTAATACATTCAGTTACAAAGATCCAATAGAAGCTTTCGCACTTTTAGTTTTGTCCTCTCCAAAATTTTCCTTCTTAAAACTTACTTAGCTCTAAGCCTAAACTCTCTATTTATACTTTCCAAAATGACTTACAGAACATTTTAGAACATTACATAAGAGGAGGGCCGACCCAACAATGGTTTGGACTCATCCCAAGAAAAGATCTTAACATAAATATCGCGAATGAAATAAATCTTGCGAGTTGGCTCACAAAATCACATCCAAATACTGACACTCAGCATACATAGGGTAACTCGGCACATGAAGAGTGCTATAGTAACTCAACACATGAAGGGTGCTACAAGAACTCAGCACATGAAGAGTGCTATAGGAACTCGACACATGAACAGTGCTACAGTAACTCAACACATGAAGGGTGCTACAGGAACTCAGCACATGAAGAGTGCTATAGGAACTCGGCACATGAAGAGTGCTATAGGAACTTGGCACATGAAAGTGCTACAGTAACTTGGCACCAACTACAAAATGAGCAAAAATGAGCAAGATAACAAGGCAACCTAGGATGCTCCTGCATCATGTTGGAATGTCTTAATGGAAAGAATGCTTCTGAGAGGGGGGTGGGGGGGGGGGGGGGGTGAATCAGAAGTACTAACTTTTGACCTATTTTTCTCAAACCCTTAATAACATATTATTGAAATGAACATGCATGCATATCAACATCAAGCAATCATGAGAAACACATAAGCATCACCACATAACACTTTGAGATTTTGGTAACCTAAAAACCCTCCAGGAATAAGAAGGTAAAAATGGGGTGGGGATGATACCCACAAAATCACTACAACAATAATATTTGACCACTTCTGATGGTCTCCCCTGTTAAAGGCTTTACACTGTATCAATAGTGACCTAGTGAAAGGATTTACAAATACTTTACATGAAGTGTTACCATGTTAAAGGATTTAATCACCTATTTAAAGGATCAACAAAAAAGCTATTAGTCTAACCTATCTCCATAGGGTTTTCTTTCTAATACAATTGCTAGAGAGTATTAGGTATAATAAACGTAATAGCTTACAATACTTGATTGTTGAATTCAAGCACTTGATCTACTTTCTCTGATCTTGATTCTATGAAATCTGATGTCTGTTCATATTCCTTTCTTAGTTCTGATCAACTGAATATTTAACTATTGTTCTCTTCCTCTAAGTCTTTTACTCTTCACTTTGAACTCGACTAGAGTTTTCCATTCACTCCTTCATCCATCTACATGATTCAATGAGATTTTTTCTTCCTTATAAAGACATTTGAAGACTTAGAGTTAGACATGGATCAATGATCCATATTGAATCTCTATTTTCCACTCATTCCTTGCACTTTTATTATTGGTTGCATGCCTTCTCCATTTTTCTTATTGGTTGCATGTAGATTGCATAGGAAATAGAAAAGATTTGATCTTATCACTTAAATCCTTTGAGATTCATCATATGTCGGCCATGAAAATGGTTTACATCTGAATCAATAAAATTACAAACTCATATGTGCATTCTGTGTTACTCCGCACTTACTCATTCTTGATGCTCGACATCATCTATGATTGGGCACCTAAATATTACTCGGCACTTGTATCATGCTCGGCACCTAAAGTCACTCAACACTTGATCTTCACTCGGCACCTGAAAGTTGCTCGGCACCTAAAGATCACTTGGCACCTGATGGATTTCCTGACTCGACACAAGCTGTGGCTCAACATACATAGTGTACTCGACTTCAATGTAGAAAGTGGTTAAGTTGTGTTGGCACTCAAATGTCAAAACCATTCTGAGACTAACACATCACATGTTAATCTGCATCATATCTTTGCATCATATAGAAAAGTATTGCATTCACTTGTTACTTGCATTTCACAAGATCATATCAACTTCACATTTACTAATTATTGAATCATCATCCACTGTTTCACACTTTCCCCTTTTTTGACTTCATAAATAAAGTTCTTTACTTATACAAAACATTTTCGTAAATTCTTCCTTAGTTGGCTCATATAACATTATTAGAGTCAACTCTATAAGAAATTATAACTCAAAAAAATAAATCAAATTGTTAAACACATTCTGTTGATATGCTTTCTTCTGCGATGCGTCATCACTACATCACTAATTCCTTCATAACTTGAATTTGGTTGACTATATGGACATGCAAACTAGTATATGTCATCATTATGATGTCATGCATCTCTGGTCAACTACATAAGAGAATATTCCAAGGGAGTATTCTATTATCATCAAAATTGTCCTATTGTTATAACACTGTTTGATACTTAGACAATTTTCTTCTACAATTGAATGAGGCTAATTTGTAAAACAAATATGTTGCCATAAATGACAACCATAACTTACCTTATCTGATTAATTGGACATATTACTAACAATTAGATTTTTGGAAAGGGAAAAGTTAATATTAAGTTGCAAAATCAGAATAATTGGCTACTACATGAGGTATGAAATTTTCCAAGGCTAAGTATGAATTTATTTTCAATAGAGAAACTCAAAGATGAGGGTTGTGTAGTTACTTTCAATGATAAAATTGGAAGGTTTCAAAGGGTTCCCTTGTAGTATCAAAAGGTGTGAAAGTAGGCACCTTATATCTTTGTATAGGTCATAATGTTCTTTCTACTTTGATTATTTTAGAGAAAAATGAATGTTCAAGAACAGTTGTTGCAATTGAGTAGAGAGAACAAACACTTGTTGTAGATTCAAATACAGTGCTATGGCACAATAGACTTGGGCACATGAGTGAGAAATGTATGAAATCACTTTTTTTAAAGAAATTTTTACTAGGTCTGAAATGTGTCAATATGGATTTTTATGAAAATTGCATTAGTCTCAAATTGGTTTTGACATTTGAGTGTCAACACACTTAACAAATTCTCAAGTCAATGCTGAGTATAATATAGAAGCTGAGGTATAGTGTGTGTCAAGCCAGAGAATTCAACAGGTGTCGAGTGAACTTTAGGTGCCAAGCAATCTTTAGGTGCCGAGAAAAGTTCAAGTGCCAAGCAAAATATAGGTGCCGAGTCACTACAGATGCCGAGTAAAACAAAATTGCTATAGGAGCCAAGTGAGCCAATTTTTCTGTATGTGTTGAGCATCAACAACTAGTATGTGTCGAGTAACATAGAATTAGCATATGAGTTTGTGCCTTCACAAACTCATATGTAAACCATTTTTGGAGCCGACATGGAATGAATCTCGAAGGATCTCAAAGATAAGAACAAATCTTTCACATTACCTAAGCAATCAGCATGCAACCAATAAGAAAAATGGAGAAGGCATGCAACCAATAAGAAAAGTGCAAGAAATGAGTGGGAAAAGATGATTTAATATTGATCATAGATTCATACCTAACCCTAAGTCTTCAAAATCCATAAAAGGAGGATGAACCCCTATTATGCAAGGGAGGATGCGCAAGAGATAGAAGTGTATGGGTGAAATATAGCAAAGTTCAGAAGGGTCAAATCAAGCAAGGATCAGATCAGCAAGAGAAAAACAAGGATCTGGAATTAGCAATTGAAGATTGCAAAGCGAATAGGTCAAAATATTTTCTAATAATCTCTAGCAATTGTATTAGATATGGAAATCCTATGGACTTAGGTTGGCCTAGCAATCATTTGTAAATCCTTTAATAGGGTGGCATTCCAAGTGAATGTACAAATGTCCTTTAACCAGGCCTACTTTTAGCAACGTAGTGAAATCCTTTAACAAGGTCACTTTTAACAGAGTGTAAAATCCTTAACAAGATAGGCTTTTCATAGGGCAGACCATTGGAAGTGGTCGAACATTGTAACCTTGAACAGTTACACATTGTTGTAGTGATATTTTGTGGGTGTCATCCCCACCCCATTTTTACCTTCTCATTTTTTAGGGTTTTAGGGTTACCAAATTTGTGTGTTATCTATTTTCATGCATGTCATTACTTTCATTTCTATTAGATAAATTAGATGCATGTGAATGGTTTTAGTCAAAGGAATTTGAAAAGGTTAAAGTTAGTTACTTTTGATTCACCGCCCCCACCCCTCAGAAGTAAATCTTCCCACTTGTTAATTCCAACAATTGGTATCAGAGTTGAGTTCTCACAAGAAGGAGCCTTACAACTTGGAGAAAAGATTTGGAAATGGAAGTCTACAAACTTGGGAAGATCATAGAGAATCAGGCAATTAACATACAAATTGCTTTACATGCTTTGGAAGAAGCTAGAGGAGAATTGAAGAAATCCTTTTTTTTTTAAAGAGAGATTGCCATAGCTAAGAATGACACATAGTACAAGGAGATTGACACCTCAAATCTATTTTCAAATCAAGATTCCAAAGAATTTGATGCAGCAATAGTAGACTTGATGGAGAAGAATAGAGCTCAAGTAGAAGAAATCAGAATACTTAAGCTTGAACAAGAATCACAAGCCATGATGCTTTGTGAGGTAATTGAACAAAAGAAAAGAGCCATTGAAGACAAGGCTATGCTAGAAGAATCCAAAAGAAACCTTGCCAACATACTAGAAGAAAAGTTAATTGAGCTTGCAAGAATCTCAAACATGCAGCTAAACACCCTAAGTCAGATGATGAATGCACATTATGAACTAAATGTCAAGGATATTGAGATCTCTACACTGAAGATGCAAAATGAACAATTACAAAATGACCTAAAAAGAGAGAAGGAGATAGTAGAAAGCTTCAACAAACCAAATGAGGTCGTCAAGTATTTTGAGCAGCTACTAAAATCACCAAGGGCCAATAATGATACTTCAGGACTAGGTTACATCAGCACTGAACAAGGAGAGTCTTTAAAGACTATAGAAGAAAGGAGTAACAAAGGTAAGAACACTAAACCTACTTGTTATTTCTGTGGTAAAAAGGGACATACTTCTAATGTATGTAGGAGCAAGAATGCCCATCAACATGACAAGCCTAAGAATGCAAGTTATTGTCATAAGTGAAAAAAGCAAGGACATCAAGCCGATAACTGCAAGACTAGGACTATCAGAACACCAAAATTTGAAGGTCACTACTACAATTGCAAAAAGTACAAACATAGAGCTTTTGAGTGCAGATCAAAGACTATGTGGACATCAAATTAGGTAACAAGGGAAGGTAACCATGGTCATCACTATAATTGGGACTACAACACCAGGTATAGCTATCATTACTGTTAGGAATATGGACACATTCCTTAAAATTGCATAAGGACACATTTTAGAGGGAACTACAGTAGATGGTTGAGCCAAACCACATGTTTCAATTGCTTGAAGACTGGTCATATCAACAGGAATTTCCAAACAAATAGGCACCCAAATCAAAGAATGACAAAGGTAAAGAGAAGGTAGATGCTAAGAACATCAAAGGAGAAATGAACAAGACATGGAAAAAGAAACATGTGAGTAGCACATCAAATGAAGGGATCACTTCACCTAACAGGTCAAGTGGTCACACCTCATCAAACTAAGCAAGAGAAGGCATAAGGGACTAATTTATAAAGTTTCATCATGCATTAGTTCCTAGAAAAGAAAGTACTGAAAAAGAATAGATTAGCATGAACAAAGATGAAAAGTTAAAAATTAAAGAGACCACAAGTATTGTTGAGTTGCCCTCAAATGTCGAGTAAAAATCTAGTACAAGCTGAGTTGGTAGAGGAAGTCGAGCGAAGAATCCTTCAGAAGCTGAGTGGTGAAAAGGTAATAGAAGCTAAGTAATGTAGAATCCTTTAGAAACTGAGTCGACAGTTGTAAATGTATTGAGCATTAAATGCAATGAAAATAGGGTATATTATCATATTTGCATTCATTTTTCCTCATTGAGAACAAAGAGCAAAGACAAGAAAAAGTAGAGAGTAAATCCCAAGTAGAGAATGCAGCGTAAAAGAAGATTTCAACAACATTCCAGCATGATTCCATTGATTTTAAGGTATTTACAACTGTGCCGAGCTACACAATTTCATGTTTTCTTTGTGTTGAAACCCTAGATTGTGTAAAATGACATCTAGCTCTAGAAAAAAATAGGAGAAGGAATCATTTGAGGTCCAATTGGTATCAAAAGAGGTCAGACAACCTAGTTTTCATCCAATCCTAGAGGTTGCATACAAAAATGACCCTAGTAGAGCCCTTTCCATCATACCCCCAAAGGTTATAATGATTCAAGACATAAGGAAATTTTATAACTACAAAATATGAGCTATAGGTGACATGGAAATGAGGGAGGCATATGAGAAATTGTGTGATAATGGAGTATTGAAGGAAGAATGCAAAATTGTTGAGAGGAAGGGTTTAATGCATGCCCTAGAATTCCCCACCATGTTCAAGACAGAATGGATTAGACTAATGTTGAGCCGAATGCATGATGGTAGTTTGTGGTTGGAGGACGGCCCCATAAAGATCACAAAAAGGATTGTACATAGAGTGATAGGGTACCCAACCCTAGATTGTCCAAAGACCCTTTAAAGTGATTCTAAGGAAGTAATTGAGAATAACATAGGTGCAAAATGGAATAAAAGAGGGATGACAATTGACGGAATTCAAGACCCTCTAGTTGACTTTGTTGTTAGGGTCATTTCACACAAGTTCTACCAATCTATTAGACTCAACAGCATGCCTTGTATTGTAGTAGATGTAGGATACAAACTAGTGATGAAGGATCATACATATGATCTTGTAGAGCTGCAACTAAAATAGATCAATGAAATTCTAGCAGCAATTAAGAGAACAAAGGGAGCACAATGTAAATTTGGTGCAATTTTGATATGTATTTTTTTTAATGTACAAAATGAATTTCCTTCTTTTGGTAAAGTGACATGTAATAATGATAGGTCAATCATAGCTCAAGTCAATGAATACATAGAGCAGATGGGACCTAATTTTGAGACCTTGATGACTAGTTATTTTGAAGAATTTAAGAAATCAATGAAGCAGAGGCTCAAAATTCCAGTTTCTTTAGTAGAGAAACATGTAAATGAAGTTTTTTTTCTTGTAGATATTGATTACACATACATACAAGTGGCCATACCAAGAGTGAGATGGTTGGGACCTCTTGGGTATGAAATAAACATAGATGAAGCATCAGTAGCAATAACTGCTTTATTAGCAGAAGAAATTGACAAGGATGCACCACATTTTGGAATGTATGATGTGGTGAGATCCAAAGTGGATATGGAGTTGAAGACTACCTCCACTTTGAAGAATAAAGACAAGCTTGTTAAGAGGCTGAAAGCCAAATTTGGGGAAGGCACTGCAGAAGAAGTAGATGAAGAAGGTAAAGATGTTGAGGGTGATGAAGAGGAACAAGATCAAGGGCCACTTTCCCTAACCCAAGGTATGGGAGAAGATGAAGATGAAGAGGAAGGTGCCAAGAAAGAAGCACCAAAGGCTGAGCCAAAGAAAAGGAAAGCTCAAAAGTAGCCAGTTGTATAGCCTAAAGGGAAGAAGAAGAAACCTACAAGGCCAAGCCCAGCCAAGCCAACTACAAGAGTTGACACTAGGGTAAAACACAAGGGGCAAAGGAGAAGGGGAAAAAAAAGGCAATAGAACAAGGAGGACCTGTAGAAAAGAAAAAGAGAAGAAAGTATGTTGCACCTCCAGAATCAGACAAGGAAAGAACAGAGTCTGATGAAAATCAATTTAGATTGGTAAGACATTCTACCACATCTAAATTAGAAAACATTTGCAATAATATTAGAAATAATGCAGATTTATCTAGTCTAAATACCATAGATTTTAATAAGTTGTCAAAAGAACAACAAAACACAGTGGAAGAATCCATCTACACTATGATGGCTAAGTTTAAGACTGCTCCACTTGAACTAGACAATTCAATGCCTAAGGAGCTAAGCTCATTAATTGAGCATAAGTGGCATTACTAACTCAAAATGGAGAAAGAGATAAGAGAGTCTACATTGGCTCATGTAATGCCAAACCTTACTAAAGATCAAATAATAAAGGCTAGTAAGAAGCATGAGAGAAAATTTGCACCCAAATACAAAGCCTTCAAAATTTTGCACAATAAAATTGAAGATGTTGTCCAAAAATCCACATAAATGTGGAAATTAATATATGGTTTGAAACCTATAAAGGAAGGACCTGAAGACTAATTTGAGGGTAGAAATGATGAAGAAGAAGAAGAGAATGAGAAAGAGGAAGAAAAGAGCAAGAAAAAGATGAAGGAGAAAAAGAGATAGTGGAGACAACACATGGTGAAGAGGCAATAGCTGAGGAACAACAAACTGAACAGAGTGTCCAAGACATCCAATTGCCACCACCAAGTCCTCCACACACAACACCTATAGAAACAATAATTTTTAAGGATGTTCCTAATACCTTAGGTCAAAACATCAATCCTTTAACTACAAAGGATCTTAAGAAGATCCTTCACCAATCAACATTACAAGCACAACTTTGCACAAATCCAATTTTGGTGAGTGTTGATGAGCTACAGAAAGTTGTAGCAAAATAACCAAGGAGAAGGATACAATACAAGAACAATATTTACAACCTCCCACAACTACAAAAAATCAACCCAAAGAGAAAGAAGAATAAGACAAAATTTCTAAGGTTGATTCTACACTAAAGGCAACAATAACTGTCGAGGAGCAAGCAAAGGAACAAATAGGGCAAGATGTTCCTACTGCACAAGTCAAGGTTCACCTCCTCCACTTATCATCATTGATCAAGGTAGTGGACAAGAGGAGAAAGAAGGAGAGAAAACCCCTAAGGAGCAGGAGGCAATACAAACATTGGTGAACTAGCCTACCTCGGGGACTCCTAATAAGAAGCCAAGCATTGATGTAGTACCATTGCAAATTTCAGCACTAGGCTCAAGCACTACCAAGGTTACAAGGGTACTTCACTATGGAGACCCTAAACTTGATGAAGAAATAGTCATACCAAGCTTTGACTCAAGAACAATGAACTTGCAACATATAAATGAAGTGCAAGAGGCACTAGAAAGTAGGAAGAGACAAGAGATACTCAAAAATGAGTATAGGCAAAATCAAGCACTAGTGGAAATCAAAGAAATATTTCTTGATGCATTCAACTTGCAAGTACTTGATGAAACCCAACCCATAATGGAGCAATTATCCAACATTGTGGACTAGGTACAGAATGAGGACCTAGAAACTAATGTCAAATTATTAGAATGGTCAAAAAAAAAGTTTCAGATGAAAGTGAATGAGAAGATATCTAGTGAAATAGCAATTTCACAAGTTGAATTAGCAAAGAAGATTGAAAAAGTAAAGAAAGTACTTGAGAATGTATTCTCATTGTACACCAAATTATGTGATTCCTCATATTTCACACAAGAAACAAGCCAAAGGATATTGAGCTTGGGGCAAAATCTAAATATTTTGAGCACTCAACTACTAAAAGATCTAGCTCAGAGTGAGAAGAATTTTGTAGCTATGCCTCACACATAGAAGGAATTAGCTGTATTGATAGCAGAAGAGGCTAATATCAAGGAAAAATTGATGTAGATTCAATCCTCCATAACTCCACATCTGGAACTACTCCATAAGGAGAAAACTTATGCAAAAAATGTTCTAAAAAAAGATCCAAATGTTTCTACTTTAGAAGGCCTTGTTTATCTTGCAAAGATAGCCATCCAACACAAGTCATTGAAGATAGCTTTAGACAATTGGGATGCTTCTCTCAAGATGATTATGGAGGAAAATAATTTTTTTTTGCTGAAGTATTATATTCATCCTTAGGACCCTTTGACATAAGTGTCAAAAGGGGGAGAATAAGAATAGTCAATTCATTACTGCATCTAATAAAAGGGGGAGAATAATACATTCTTTGGGATATAATTCATTATGTATTCTATCTAATAAGAATGGGGAGATATAATGAAGATGTGAATAAGAATGGTTACATAATACATTCTTTGAAGGAAGCAATAACGAATATCAAAAAGGGGAGATATTCATATTCAAACTCCAAGAAGATGTGAAAAAGGAATAGATACAGAGTATAGATTCAGAAATAGGGTACACAAATACAATAAAGGCAGATAAGGCAAAAGGTATCAGATATATCAGTATGAGACATATTCAACACAAGAATTTTGGTTACAAGAATGGTAATGGCACAACAGCTTAGGGGGAGTTACAAGATTTTGAGTTAAGTATTTTTTGCCACTCATGTCAAAGGGGGAGATTGTTAGTCTCGGATTGGTTTTGACATTTGAGTGTCAACACACTTAACAAATTATCAAGTCAATGCCAAGTATAATACAAAAGCTGAGTTATAGTCTGTGCTAAGCCAAAGAATTCAATAGATGTCGAGTGAACTTTAGGTGCTGAGAAATATTTAGGTGTCGAGAAAAGTTCAAGTGTTGAGAAAAGTATAGGTGTTGATTCACTACAAATGCCGAGTGAAATAGAATTTCTATAGGAGCTGAGTGAGCCAGTTTTTCTATATGTGCCAAGCATCAGCAACTAGTATGTGTTGAGTAACACAAAATTAGCATATAAGTTTGTGCCTTCACAAACTCATATGTAAACCATTTTTGGAGCTAATATGGAATGAATCTCGAAGGATCTCAAAGATAAGAATGAATCTTTCACATTACCTATGCAATCAACATGCAACCAATAAGAAAAAGTACAAGAAATGAGTGAGAAAAGATGATTTAATATTGATCATAGATTCATACCTAACACAAACTCTTCAAAATCTTTAAAAGGAGGACAAAGCCCTATTATGCAAGGGTGGATGTGCAGGAGATAGAAGTGTATGGGTGAAATATAGCAAAGTGCATAAGGGTAAATGACTTAGCGAAGAATAGAGTGGCATTGTAGAATCTAGTTATTGAATAACAAAGTATTACAATCATGTAGAGTGACATATCAAATCAAGCAAGGATTAGATCAACAAGAGTAGAACAAGGATCTAGAATTAGCAATTGAAGATTGCAAAGCTAATAGGTCAAAAGATTTTCTAATACTCTCTAGAAATTGTATTAGATATGGAAATCCTATGGAGTTAGGTTGGCCTAGCAGCCATTTGTAAATCCTTTAATAGGTTGGCATCCCAAGTCAATGTACAAAAGTCCTTTAATCAGGCCTACTTTTAGTAGGGTAGTGAAATCCTTTAACCAGGTCACTTTTAACAGAGTGTAAAGTATTTAATAGGATAGGCCTTTCACAAGGTAGACCATTGGAAGTGGTCAAACATTGTAACCTTGAATAGTTACACATTGCTGCAGTGATATTTTGTGCGTGTCATCCCCACCCTAGTTTTACCTTCTCATTTTTGAGGGTTTATGGGTTACCAAATTTGTGTGTTGTCTATTTTCATGCATGTCATTACTTTCATGTCTATTAGATAAAGTAGATGCATGTGAATGGATTTAGTCAAAGGAATTTGAAAAGGTTAAAGTTACTTACTTCTGATTCACCCCCCCTCTTAGAAGTAAATATTCCCACTTGTTAATTCCAACAAGTTGTTTTTATGGAAAATAAAAGACAATGAGTTTTGTGAAGAGTGGGAAGGAAAAGAAAAGTGAGAGATTAGAGCTTGTGCACAAAGATGTATGGGGACTAGCTTAGGTATCTTCCCTTGGTGGATAGAGGTTGTCAATACTATTGTATATTTGGTTATCAAAGGTCCTTTTACTCCTTTGGATTGTGGTATTCTAGAGGAGGTGTGGACTTGTAAGAAGGTGAGTTATTCTTTTCTCAAAACCTTTGGTTGTGAAGAATTTGCTCATATAGATTCAAAAAATAGAACTGAGCTGAAGCTAAGTCAAAGAAATGTATATTTGTTGGATATGGCATTGATGAATTTGATTATAGGCTTTAGGATTTTGAAAATCATAAAATTATGAGAAGCAAGGATGTCATATTCAACGAGAAAGTGTTGTAGAAAGATCTATTGCAACAACATGAGAAGAAAGAAGATTATTATGTAGTGTTGGATGATACTCCAAAAGATGATGTTCCATTGATTCCTTATTATCTGTAACAACCACAAAAACAAATACCACACAACCTAGTAAATGTTAGACTGTCAAAAAGGCTAAGTAGACCTCCAAAAACATTTTATGCCTCCTTGTACTCTATTTTACTAACAGATATTGATGAACCTAAATGTTATGATGAAGTTGTGCAGGTGGATACTAAGACTCAATGGGAATCTGCATGATAGATAAAATGGACTCCTTACTAAAAAAATAAGACTTGGGATTTATGCAAGTTGCTTGCAAGTAAACGGGCTTAGTAGAATAAATGGGTTTATAGGTTGAAAGAAAAGGATGGAGATAAGAAACATTTTTTAAATAGGCTATTTGTAAAAAGATTGTCACAGAAAAAGGGAATTGATTTTGATGAGATATTCTGTCTTGTTGTTTAAATGACTTCTATTCTCACTATTTTAAGTATTGTGGCTACTAAAGATTTGCATTTAGAGAAGCTTGTTGTTAAAACAACCTTTCTTAATGGTGATTAGGATGAATAGATATATATGGCACAACCATAGGGGTTTGAGGTCAAATATAAGGAGAACTTAGTGTGAAAATTGTAGAAAAGTTTATATGGCTCGAAGTAAGCACCTCGAAAATTGTAATGACCCTCCTCAAATCTGCCCTCAAAAATGCTGATGAGAGCTCAAGGAATTTCATCAAACAATTCACATGCAAGGGACGTATGACTGATATAGTATTTCAGCTAGCTTCAAATGACTTTTTCTTCAATTTGCATCAATTGACTTTTTCTTCAATTTGCATCAATGAGAATCTTGTGCTAGAAGACTACAATGGACTACACAATGACCTAACATGAGTGTGCTACTAATTTTGACAATATTCAGTGCATATATATGATCTAAGCATGAGAAATGAACACCTACAGCCAACTGGCATTTTTACAAACAGTTGGTATGCAAACTAACTAGCTAATAAATAATGATATTAAATTGCTTAAATGACACCAACAACTATTATCTTCTTAATTGCAATGAAAATTACAATGCTCATGAAATATGGCCAAGACTTTGGCATTTACATGGATTACAAAATGATAATGCTTGTATAATGCACACTTACAGGTGAAAGCTTATAACACCCTAAAAAACAATACTAACAAAAGAACCTGGTTGTAGATGGCTGTAATAATTTCTTTCTATGCTGCCCCTTCTACTTTGCTTTTTTTGAACTGCTTTTTCGGCTTGCTTTTTTTGGTTCTGCTTTTTCGGACTACTTTTTCATACCCGCTTTTTCAGCCTACTTTTTCGGTTCCACTTTTTTTGGACTGCTTTTTCGTACCCACTTTTTCAGCCTGCTTTTTTGGTTCTTCTTTTTCGGACTGCTGCTATGTTGAATCTCAAGACCATATCTTTCAATGGCGTCAAGATTTCTAGCTTGAAAGGATTTTATCCTCCAAACTATTGAGACATAATCTCCAAAAAAATTTCCAATTTCTTTGATATTTCCAAGCATGCCTAAAAGAAGCTCTTCCATTTCTTTTATAGTGTTCTCACAAGGGCTCAATCTTTCATTTTCTCAATGTGGGATAAAACATCACTCCCTTTTATGTAACTTATGTCTCCAATGTGTTATAAAATAAAGGGGACTCTTTTAATTTAAATATTTCCCACAAACTATAGTCTATGCATTAATAAAGTTAAATATTTAAATTTAACTTTATAAAATAGCTTTATCAATGCATAACAAATCTTATCAATGATAAACAAGTCTTCTTTCTGATTTTAAACAATTACCATCGACATATCGCTTCCACTAGATGTCCGACCATATCCAAGATGACATACTATAAATAGTAAGTATGCCCAAAGTTGCCTCAAAACCCCTCAGAAAGACCTGCAACTGAAACTATCTAGGCCAAATGGCCTCTAAGTCCCTTTAATCTCCTGGTTAGCCTATGAGACAGTAAGGAAATAGGCTAACGACAACATCATGCTATGAATGCTAAAAAGGGGACATTACAGTCTGTCCTTCCCAAAATTGCTTGTCCCCAAGCAATGGCGAACAACAACCCAATCAATCCACCTAGATCCCAAATGTAGTCATGAACTATACTACTGTCAGTCAATATAGGCTCCTGCAACAACCTCTAAAAATTAACCAAGAGGAATCCACAATCAAATTGACAATTACAGCTCAACCAAACTCCAAAATCACAACTGCCACAATCAGAAACCCACAAGACACAAACTCTTAAAACATCAGAACCCAAGTAAAGTGGACAAATCAAGCTGCCAACACACTAAATACCATCAATGCATCCCACTGGCCTATACAGAATGTATAATCCAACTCTGCAACAATGGTGAATGCTCCCGAATGAAACTTCACCAAGTATGGAGAATCCACACACTACACAACTCCTGTAGTCAACATAACTCTGCAGATCACTGGCCACTGTCTCATAACCATAACTCTCATGCACCGCTGATGGTGAAAAGACATCACAAGATAAATAGCAAGAAATGGAACCCAAACCAAATTTTCCTTCCATCAACTCCTTAACACAAGGATCAAATGCTAATTGATGTACATGTCCTGTAGTATAATGTTGATAAAAAGAACCAACCTCAGTCAACAGCTCACCATGAACAAGTGATACAACCCACTATGACTGATCACCAGCTAAGTCAGGAGATTTAATAGCCAAAGGAGTAGAATTAATAACAACAACTGCTGAAGCATCATGCCCAAAGTCCTACTCTAAGTCATGTATTATCAAGCTATCAACTGCAGAACCTATCGCTATGTTATGCCCATCACAACTCTCATCTTGTGGCGTCAAACTATCCCATAACTGAGGAAAAGCACTAGGAGTCAAAGTATATCTCTGTACCATCATCTCATCAACATGGTCATCAAAGCTAAATTGATGAGCATACCTCACAGTGTAATGGTGATAGAATGTGCCAATCTTAGTCAGTGGCTTAGACTGCAACCCAGATGAAACTAACTGTAATCGATCACTAACCAAGCTAGAACTGACTGCTACCTTCGAAGACATCGCCAAGGGAGTAGTATCACTAGTAGGAACCATGCCAACTTCCAGCTCACCAACATCACACATGATCTTTGATACAACATCTCTAGTCTCTGTGCCATCAGTACTAGAGGCCACCACCATGTCAGGCATACCACAACAATTTGCTGCAACACCCAACTCAACTGAACCTGACTCTAGTGAGAATGAACCTGATATGTCAATGTTAGTATCAAGGATGGATGCATCCCCATCTCCACTGTCTCTGACAATCTCGACCATGGACATCCTCGGATCACCAGGCACCACAACTTGTGACTGTACAGAATCTGGTAAAGACTGCAGTCGCTCTAACTCCATGGTCACCTTAGCAAAATAAAACTGTGACTCCTCAAAAGCCAACTGTGTACTCTCAAGAATCTCAAAAGTCACCTCGAGCTGCTGAGTAAGCTCACTCACCTCATCTTCCTTGGCCAATAATTCTTCGTATGCTATACTCCCCCACTCCATAAGATAATCTCTGTCAGCTACCAACTGCATATAATTTTGTCTCAAAATCCGAATAGCCTCCCATAAAGAGTGGATCTCTGTCAAGGAAATATAACTGCCTCCCTGTTCATTACTAGTAGGAGAACACCATCCATAAACTGCTAACAACTGACGAGTAGCATCGAAATGCTCGCAAATGATAGCAATGTCTCGCTCACTAACTCTCAACTAACTAGACACATGATTGTGCTAGCTGGTCAAACTCCTATACTCTACCTCTGGTACACTATCCAAAGGAGTAACCTCATAATAGCTATCATCAGTAATACTGCCATCCAAACTTTGCAGTTCAACTGCTGAATTTGTATCATCAAACGGAGTGACTGAAGCATCAACATAAACCTTCGTATCAAAGGAAACTGTTGAGGAGACTAAGTCCTCAAAACTATCCACAACATCCCCCTAGGTGTCATCTATAATAATCAGATCCTGGGACTCTTCTGTAAACTATGTCATATCTAAGAGATCATCAACCCATTCCAACAAGAATGGTCGATTGGATACATGAACAATGCCCAACAAAGGTGTGTAAAAACTAATTCTAACATCAAACAAGCTACTGGCATGGATGAGAACTACACCTGGCAAACTAATAATCAAGTCCATGATGGTGCAACAGATACTACTACCAAAGAATGATAAATATCTCCGGTCAAAATGATCCCAAGTAATAAGATAACGATCCCAACATCTAATCCATGAACAGAAACCAACAGGAAATTCAAGTAAACTTCTCACTTGAGTAATGTGAACAATACCAACTGACTTCACGAACCTGTCTACAGTCTCTGAATCTGGAGTGTGAATGCTAGACATACTCATACCATCATTAACATGTGACCCGACTATAAAAGGAAACTGAGTCCCTGCTATATGCGCTAACTCCAAAACTAAACTCACCTCAAGAAAATGCTCATCCACATGTCTCTCAGAATCCTAGAGAGCCAACTTCATTGCCTCCATGCCTTCCTTGATCTGTTGTAAGTCATCACAAGAAGAACCTGTTGTGACTCCTTTCTGTCTCTCTCATAGTTGAATCATCCAAATGTGATTCTCAATCAATCCATGTATCCTATTATGATGGGATAAAGCCATGACAATATTCTTGTCCCTTGTCTTCAGCTGGCTTGCCAAGCCAGGTAAAGAGCTACTAGCCTCTATCTCATATGAAGAAGCATCCAACTGTGCCTGATACTCACTTTTTGCAAAGTCCTGAATGCTCACTTTTTAATCAACTATACTATCCTCAAACATGACAGTATCCTCAACTATTGTAACTTCATCCAGCCCAACTGTACTAGAATCACTATATGTGTCAATCACACAATCTGGTGTGCCTGTGATATCACCTTTTGATGCAACTGGCTCAACCTACACAACATCTGTAACCCCTTCTGCCTGTGAAGATGATGCAGATAAACCATTACTTGAAGATGTGCTAATGTCTCCCTATATCGAATCAGCATGTCTGTTAAACTCCTCATACAAGTGTCTTCCTATCATAGGGAAGGTACGATCCTTAGGCCTATCAAAACATTCAATCAGTCTCTCCTTAAACTCCACATATGAGGTAATGTGTGCATGACCCATAGTGACCATACCATGATGCCACCACTCGTGTGCTAACCCATCTAGGTGAATTTTTGCATACTTAATAGCTCCTTCCTCAAGCATAGGGTTCATTTGAAAGTATGTGTCAAGCCTTTGAACCCAAGCTCTTGTTGTAGACTTCCCCGAGCCATCATAATATGGTAATTGAAGTTTCCCTACTTTCTTCCGTAGCTCATAGCTCTGGTTCCTGTCATGTCCACATGGCATATGCTTCATCCACACATCTATATACTCCCTAAAGGTAATTGTAGCAATAAAATCTGGACCTCTGACTTCCCAATCTCTCCTCAGTTGGTCCTATATATCAGTGATCTGGGGCTCTGGTACAGGTTGCTCTAGGGCTCTAGGAGGAAATGTGAGAATCATGGGCCTTGAACTCATTGTCCTAGCTTGCTGGGGTGCATGACCAAAATTGTTCCCAACTTTTTCACCTCCATTATGTGTCCCATCTTGATTATTACCACTCTGGTTATTACCATTCTGATTATTTCCTCCACCCACATTAGCATTGAACCCCATTTGACAAGCCATCATCTGCATCATAAGCTCAAATCTCTGACTTTGTTCTTGTGCTCTTTGCTCTACTAATCATTTTCCCTATGCTAAGGTGTCTAATAATTGTAAGAATCTTTCCTTTCCTTGATCTGGACCGGCATTCATTTTGTCAAACATTTTTCTCTCTATCTGGCTATTCCAAATTTCCTATAAGACCTCCACAGGATGGCAGGACTTATAGCTCTGATACCACTGTAATGATCCTCCTCAAATCTACCCTCAAAAATTCTGATGAAAGCTCAAGGAATTTCATCAAACAATTCACATGCAAGGGACGTATGACTGATATAGTATTTCAGCTAGCTTCAAATGACTTTTTCTTCAATTTGCATCAATGATAATCTTGTGCTAGAAGACTACAATGGACTACACAATGACCTAACATGAGTGTGCTACTAATTTTGACAATATTTAGTGCATATATATGATCTAAGCATGAGAAATGAACACCTACAACCAACTGGCATTTTTACAAACAGTTGGTATGCAAACTAACTAGCTGATAAATAATGATATTAAATTGCTTGAATGACACCAACAACTATTATCTTCTTAATTTCAATGAAAATTACAATGCTCATGAAATATGGCCAAGACTTTGGCATTTACATGGATTACAAAATGATAATGCTCGTATAATGCACACTTACAACTGAAAGCTTATAACACCCTAAAAAACAATACTAATAAAAGAACCTGGTTGTAGATGGCTGTAATAATTTCTTTCTATGCTGCCCCTTCTGCTTTGCTTTTTTTGAACTGCTTTTTTGGCCTGCTTTTTTTGGTTTTGCTTTTTCAAACTACTTTTTCGTACCCGCTTTTTTAGCCTACTTTTTTGGTTTCACATTTTTCGGACTACTTTTTTGTAACTACTTTTTTAGCCTGCTTTTTTTGTTCTACTTTTTCGGACTGCTGCTATGTTGAATCTCAAGACCATATCTTTCAATGGTGTCAAGATTTCTAGCTTGAAGAGATTTTGTCCTCCAAACTATTGAGACATAATCTCCAAAAAAATTTCCAATTTCTTTGATATTTCCAAGCATGCCTAAAAGAAGCTCTTCCATTTCTTTTATAGTGTTCCCACAAGGGCTCAATCTTTCATTTTCTCAATGTGGGATAAAACATCACTCCCTTTTATGTAACTTATGTCTCCAATGTGTTATAAAATAAAGGGGACTCTTTTAATTTAAATATTTTCCACAAACTATAGTCTATGCATTAATAAAGTTAAATATTTAAATTTAACTTTATAAAATAGCTTTATCAATGCATAACAAATCTTATCAATGATAAACAAGTCTTCTTGCCGATTTTAAACAATTACCATCGACATACCATTGCCACTGGATGTTTGACCATATCCATGATGACTTACTATAAATAGTAAGTATGCCCAAAGTTGCCTCAAAACCCCTCAGAAAGACTTGCAACTGAAACTATCTAGGCCAAATGGCCTCTAAGTCCCTTTAATGTCCTGGTTAGCTTACGGGATAGTGAGGAAATAGGCTAATGACAACATCATGCTATGAATGCTAAAAAGGGGACATTACAGAAATGGTATCTAAAATTTGACAATTTTATGCATGAGCATGGATATAGTAGGTTTCATTCATATCATTGTGTTTATTTTAAGAGGTTGGTTGATGACAGCTACATTATTTTTTGTTTATAAGTTAATGATATGCTATTAGCTAGGTCTAACATGGATCACATTAAGGGGTTAAAGGAAGAGTTAGCACATTCATTTTCTATGAAAGATTTGGGGGTAGCAAAACAAATCCTTGGTATGAAAATTTGCAGAGTTAGGAAGAACAAAAAATTGACTTTATCTTAGGCTGATTATACTTCAAAGGTGTTACAACATTTCTCTATGGAGAATACTAAAGTTGTTGGCACACCTTTACCTAGTCATTTGACGTTGACTAAGGAGATGTGTTGAAAGACAAAACAAGAAAAGGATAAGATATCCAAGGTACCTTATTCTTTAGCTATAGGAAGCTTGATGTTTGATATGGTATGTACAAGGTTGGATATTTCACATATAGTGGGAGTTGTTAGTAGGTATATGAGTCATTCAAGGCTTGCGCATTAGAAAGTAGTTAAATGGATTCTTAAATATTTGAGAGGAACATCTAGTTAGTGTTTACATTTTGGAGGCTCTACTATTGATTTATAGGGCTCTGTCAACTTAGATTTTATAGGGGATATTAATACCAAGAAGAGTACTATAGATTATGTATTTACTATTAGTGGGGCAATAGTGAGCTGGGTTTCTAGGTTACAAAAGATGAATGCTTTATCCACTACAGAAGCAAGGTATGTTGTTTCTATGGAAGTAGCCAAGGAGATGATATAGCTTTAGTTCTTCCTAGAAGAATTGGGATACCCTTAGAAAGATAATTATTTATTTATAGATAGTTAGAATTCCATTTATCTTACAAAGAATTTTTCTTTGCATTCAAAGAAAAAACACATATAGTTGCAATACCTTTTTATTCGGTCAGTTTTGGATGATGGATATTTAAAACTAGACAAGATACATATAGATGAAAATCTAGTGGATATATTTACTAAAGTAGTGACAAGGGAGAAGTTGAACTCCTCTTAGCTTCAATTGGTCTTTTAAATTGAATAGAATAAAAGAATAGCTAATTCTAGGGTGGTTTGATCCAGTGGGAGCTTCATGGAGTAGTGACATAGCTACAAGATCAGTCTCCAAGTGGGAGATTGTTGTCTAGTGTGGAGCCTAATCAATCCCCAACTAGGAGATTATTAGTTTGTGATTACTAATCAGGGAAGTAATATACATACTCCATAATTCCTCAGCATTTTTAGGTTGACATGTTGTAACTAATTTTAACCCTAAAGGAGAAAAATATTTGTATAATAGGGCTTAGGTTTAGGGATTTTCATAAGGTGTTATGTGATAATTGCTTCTTGTGGTGGTATTGAGCTATAGGGGATTACAGATTGTAATTAGGTTGTAATCACTGGATCATCATAATATTGGACTCCTTTTTTGGTGGATGTAGCCCAGAGATTGGGTGAACCATGTTAAATCTTGGTGTCTTGTGTTCTCTTATGTGTGATTTATCATTTTTTGATATTGTTTATATTTGCATGTGATTGTTATTTATGTCTATGGTTTATACTAACATCTTAATTGTTTGCAATAAACAAATGTATTACATCCCACTCTTTAGCAATTGTACAAAAGTAAATAGATGACTTACAATAGATTTATTTTGAAGATTGAGAATTAATTAACTACAATAACATCTCATGATTCATTACCTTTCACTTTCATAAATCTATCGTTCCCCACCAAGTACTCCCCTTCAATTTTTTTAATGGAGTCAATATCTCAAATGCAATTTATATGGATCTTTGATGCAAGATTAGAAAGATATTGAGTAATGTACACCATCATCTGGTATACCATATATCCCTCAATCATAGAACCCTCAAGATGTTCTCTTTGTCAAACCAAACCCTTCAAAAAATTTAAGTGTCTCTCAACCATCGACATTGACCTAGGTTGTACAGGTCCATACATTTCAATCTCCTCAACTTGGTGTATGAGGTAGTGTTCTTGTGCATTGAAAAAAGTTGAAGGTAAACACTTTTTCATTTCACACATTAGTAGATGAATTCTTTTCTTCCAATATTTTATATCTTCTTTATGAATTTCTTTAGATGACAACCACCTACAAGGGATTCATGACACAAAAACATATAAATATGAGAATTTACAATATATTACTTGTTTGATATATTAAAAAAATATCACTACTTACCTCATGTATTTTCCAAGATCATATATCACTTGTTTGATATTATTGTCAAAGTTGTTTGGGAGCAATAGGGGTAACACATACTGCAACAATTGTCAACCGATCATTTAACTTTTTTCTAATGTAATACAATGAAAATTGAATGGAGTTTCACAAATATATTATAAATACAAAAGACCACGACTTACCTTGATGAAGGTATGTCAATCATGTATTTTCAGCCCTAGCCCAAATTCACTTTTCTTTGATATGATATTACTTATATTCACAGAAAATCTTGTAGGAAATCAAATTTTTCGTATGACTTCTTTTATGGCATTACTTTGTCACTCTATGAATAACAAATGAAGGGAACTTGAATTAATCTAGTCTCCATTGCTATTTGATTCAATGATATTTTTCATTGGATGATTGGAATCATGAATGTCACTACAAATTTTGGAAATTTTTTCTTTGTTGCACCTTCCATCCAATATTTTCCATAGTTTCTCTATTACATTCTTTCCAATATGCATAGTTTCAAACAAATGCACAATTTGTAGCTGCTCATAGTAGGGAAACCTACTAAATTCTCTAGGATAACATTTTAGTCCCTTTGGAAGGGTGATGCCTTGATGACCTTCATGATCATCAATTACATAATTAGGCAAAAAAACACAATCAAAATATACAATTTCTTAACATAAACCATTAGGTGGACTGATACTACCTTGAATTATATTATAGTCGAACTTCCATTCTTCATGGCTTTGATGTAGTCTCTTCTTTCCCATTATAAAGATATTTTTTGGCACTTTGATACTTATGATTTCTGTGGAGGAAGTACCTATTCTCATCAATCACCTGCTTTCTCAAACTTTTGGAATGATGAGATTTTATCTTTGGACCACACAATGGACATGCAAATTTTCCCTTTTTTTGAAGACCTACAAAATAATGATATAATTGGATTAAATATTTTCATTTTTGGAATTAGTACTATCACATACAACTAGATTCTAGCATAACATACCACATAAATGTATCAATCCTGGGGCATCATGAATTGTCCACACAAGCATTGCATGGAATTGAAATTTTCTTTATCCAATTGGTCTAAAGATATCATACATAGTGAAACCATTCCATAACACCAACAACTAGTTGATAAGAGGTGTAATATATACATTCATATCTTTCAATTGGTACTTACCTAGTTGAATGAACAACAAGAGATAATTATTGTGGTCATTTCACTCCAAGACTTATAATTACATGTAGATAATAATAAAATAATAAAATACCTAGAATAATCATTGCTAACATAATGTTCTCCCTCTTTATTGGCATCCATGGAAAAAGGTTATTGTTGATAACAAAAATAGGCCACACTAAGTAAATAGATCTTATCTCTCCAAATGGATTGACACCATCAGTTTCCAAAGAAAGCTCAAGATTTCAAGGTTCTTCTTTAAAGTGTGGCCACTTTTCCTCTATTTTCATAAAAGTTGAACCATCCACAAGCATTCGAGAAATTTTATCTTGACTTTTATTACATGCATGGTAATCCATAAATTGTGCCAAGCTACTACACCTGAATAATTTTTTAAAATGTGGAATGATGGGGATGTAATGAAGAACCTTGCGAGGCACCTTTTTTGTCACTTGAACATCTTGATATCTACTCGTATGAAATTTAGGGCATTCTATTGCATTTTTGTCCTTTATTATAAATAACATGATCTTTAGGACAAGTATCTATTGTTTGATACTCCATTCTTATTGGGATTAAAGATAGAGTAACTGAGAGGGGGGGGGCGAGGGGGTGGGTGGCGGTGAATCAGTTACTAACAAAAAATTAATCTATAGATCCCTTAGATGTCTTAAAGATCTAGTTACTGTTGATACTTAGTAAACAAATGTTGTAACTTGGTAAATTAAACTATTACTTATCTTCAAGCATTCATGTATGTAACTAAAAAAAAAATGAACACAAGAGACACCAAATTTAACATGGAAACCCAATATGAGAAAAACCACCAAGTAACTAGTCACCAATTTTTCACTCTTCTAAAGTGAGCCTTGTTAGGAGCCAACCTTGTTAAAAGTTACAATACACACCGTTAGGTGTGACCCTGTTAGAGGATTTAATCACCTTGTTAGGAGTGGCCTTGCTAGAGGTCTTTAGAACAATTCAACTAAACTGTTACCTTGTTAGAGGATTTACAACATGGTTGTTAAACCAACTCTGTTAAGAGATTTGAAATCACTGCTACAATGGTTAGAGAGCAACAATGAATTGACCTGAACAAGATGCAACTGAATTTTTTGACTATGGATCTCTATTCAACATCATTAGATCCTCCTTGATCAAATATAGCTTTGCTGCTCCTCAATGATCTTTGATCATCCTTTAAATTCCCTTCCACAATAATCAGTCCTCATATCACATTAATTCTACACACTTAGAATTCACAACTTGACCTCTTAATTATACCATTCTGATTGTCAAGTCGGCCCATTTACATGTTGCATTTACCAATAAACCATACATTAGTCAACTACAAATATTAATCTAAACAAATAAATGTTATTTCATAAAACAATGAAATCCTTTGTTGGCCGACCCTGCTTGGTAAATACTGCTTTCAAAAATTTCCTAAGTTAACCTTCTTGACTCGATTAACATTGTAATATCTGTAAAATCCTTTGGCTGCCAAGTTTAATCGATAAGAACTAAATTCTTTCGTGAGAGCTTGATAAGAACTGCTTCTGCCACATTTCCTTTGATGACCAAGTGAGCTCGGTAAGAATTGTTTCTACCACATTTTCTTTGATGACCAAGTGAGCTCAGTAAGAACTATTTACTTGGTAGATACTGCAAGTTTTTCTTACTAATCTTCTGGGTTCGGTAGATTCTATCCTTTTGCCTCGCTAAAATTTTGAGCTTGGTACACACTGTCCTTTGCCTTGCTAACCTTCTGAACTCTTTAGATAGTGTCCTTTTCCTTGCCAAACTTCTGAGCTTGGCAAACACTATCCTTTTCCTTGTTGACCTTTTGAGCTCAGTAGACTCTATCTGATGACTAATATGACATTTGTGTGACGTGAAGGACAACACACAATTGAACAATTGTATCCAAAAATCTCCCTCTTTGGCATTGATGGCAACACAACATGTCATAGCAAAATGAAATTTGAAAACAAGTCTTTTACTAACAGAATACTTCACTTTCTTCTTCAAATATAGCAAACTCCCTCTTTCATAATAATCTCTCCCTCTTACACAAACTCTTATTATTTTGCAAATTTTAGAAAGATATGATGATATGACAATATACTCTCCCTCTTTGAAAACACATGCCATAGACAACTCAAAACAACTAAATAGCATTGTACCTGATGTACTGATTCATATGCAATGTCTTCATCAGTTTGCTGCATCAACTGATAGATCTTCAATTCTGTTCATGTTGATGCATCACTAGAACTCTATTTTAGTGAGCTTCAAATAAGGGAATGACCCCTAACTTACCTCTTAGATACAAGAATGCATCCTTAGGTAAAGGATTTGTGAATATGTCAGCAATTTGTTCCTTTGTATCAACATATTCCAATCTTATTTCCTTTTCTTGCACTAATTCTTTAACAAAGTGATACTTTATGAAAATATGCTTGGTTTCTGAATGCATCACTAGATTCTTGGAGATGTTAATTGAACTTTTGTTATCACAAAACATAACATCAGGTTCTTTGATTTCTTGCTTCATAGCTTCCAATAATTGTTTGAACCACACAATGTTTGAGCAGTTTACTGCTGCTGCAACATATTCAACCTCTACTATGGATTGAGATGTATAATTCTTCTTTTTACTTGTCCAAGAAACCAACCTTTTTCCAAGAAAGAAAGCTCCTCTACTTGTGTTCTTTCTATCATCAATATTTCCTGCCCAATCCACATCAGTGAACACCTTTAAATCTAGATTTCCTCCAAGTTTATACCATAATCCATAATCTTCAGTTCTTTTTACGTATCTCATGATCCTTTTGATTGCCATCATGTGATTTTCCTTTGGTTTTGCTAAGAATCTTGCTACAATTCCTATTGCAAGGGAAATGGTTGGTCTTGTGTGCACTACATATTGCAACTTTCCAATCATAGATCTATACAATGTCTGATCCACTTCCTTTGATTCATCATCCTTGATCAGTTTTAATCTAGTACACATAGGAGTCCCAGTTGGTTTGCAGTCTTCCATACCAAAAATTTTCATTATCTCCTTGATGTATTTAGATTAAGTGATGTAGATGCCATTCTTACTCTATTGAATTTGAAGACCAACAAAGAATTTGATTTCACCAAACATTGACATTTCAAATTCTTTGTTCATTTGTTCTGAGAATTCTTTGCAAAGATCATTATTTCCTATGAGCAAAGTATCATCTACAAATATTTTTGCCAAAAAAATCTTATTATTTGGTCCTTCCTTTATCTACAAACTACTGTTGTCATTAGTTCTTTGAAAACCAATCTAAATAAGATATTTATGTGATCTTTCATACCATGCTCTAGAGGCTTGTTTCAGACCATATAATGCTTTATGCAATTTGCAAACCAAGTCCTTCTTCTGTGGATCAACAAAACCTTCAAGTTGTTCAATGTGAACCTCTTCATTCAATATGCCATTGAGATATGTTGACTTGACATCCATCTGATAAACTTTGAATCCTTTGAATGCAGCATATGCAAGTAAGGTTCTAACACCTTCCAATCTTGCAACAGGAGCAAAACTCTCTCCATAGTCTACACCTTCTTCTTGAGAGTATCCTTTGCATACCAGTCTAGCTTTGTTCCTTGATACCTTACCATCTTCGTTTAACTTGTTTCTGAATACCCAATTTGTTCCAATCACATTTTTGTCATTGGGTCTAGGTACAAGAGTCTATGTTTTGTTTTTCTCTATCTGTTCTATCTCTTCATTCATAGCTTCAATCCAACTTTCATTGTCTAGTGCATCTTTGACATTTCTAGGTTCAAAATCAGCAAGTAAACAAGTGCCTTTCAACTTACTTCTTGTCATTGTTCCTTCTAATTTATCTTCAATGATCTGATCTAGTGCATGATGCTTTCTGACATACTTGGCTAACACGTTCTCCTTGCCTTTTGAATGACTTACATTGTTATACTTCTGTGTCTCAACTTTTGGTTCTAATTCTAGTTGCTTGGGCTCGGTAGATGCTAACTTAGTAGCTTCTATTTGCAACTTGGTAGGTACTGACTTGGTTTGAACTTCTTGTGACTCAATTGATGAAGACTTTGGAGTTGAGGATTCCTGATTAATAGGTATACTTGGCATTGTATCAGGTTTAATGTAAACAAATCTTATGTATTCTTCGAGTTCCTTTTTGCTTTCTTCTTTTGTTCTTTCTGCAAACTCATCAACTTTCACATATGCACTTTCTATGACTTTGTGAGTAGATAAGTTCAAACATCTATATGCTTTGCTTTTGCAAGAGTATCCCAAAAATATTCCTTCATCACTTTTTACATCAAATTTATCTTTTCTAGATTCTTTCAAAATGTAACATTTGCTTCCAAATACTTTTAGATAACTTACATTGGGTTTGTAGCCATACCACAACTCATAGGGTGTTTTGAATGAGTCCTTTTTCAGCTCTACTCAGTTCTGATAGCTTCCTTCCAGTATTTGATGGCAATGTATTTCTCAATCATTAAGGTTCTTGCACAATCCATGATAGATCCGTTCCTTCTTTCTACTATTCCATTTTATTTAGGAGTTCCAAGTGTTGAAACCTATCTTTTGATTCCCCTTTCAATGTAAAAGTTATTGAACTCATGTGAAATGAATTCACCACCTCTGTCAGACCTTAAACATTTTAGTCTTTTCCATGTTTCCTTTTCTACTCTGGCAAAATACCATTTGAACTTTTCAAATGCTTCTGATTTCTCTCTTAGGTACATGACAGTCACCATTCTTGAATAATCATCAACAAACAAAATGAAGAATTGTTTACTAGTATAACTTTAAATGCTAATAGGTCCACACAAATCAATATGCACAATTTCTAAAACTTTTTCAGTCTGATAGTTCTTGCTTTTAAAACTAGTCTTTCCCATTTTACCAATTTGACAATTCTTGCATAGACCAACCTCAGGTTTCTTTATGTTAGGAATACCTCTTACTTTCCTAAATTTACTAATCTTTATTAAGTTTTCAAAGTTTACATGACATAACCTCCTATGCCATAACCAACTTTCTTCAATTTGAGCAATGAAACATGAACATTCACCAAGTTCAAGATAAAATAAGTTACCTTTTGTTTGAGTGCCTGATCCAATCAGCTTTCCTTTGCCATCCAGCAATCTTGTTTTTCCATGCATAAATTCCAATTTGAATCCATTATTGAGTAGTTGTGCCACACTCAACAAATTATGCTTTAGTCCTTTTACCCAATATGCATTATCACATACAAGTTCCTTGGTTAGTGAGATTCTTCCTTTTCCTCTTATACAATAAGGTTCATTGTTGTACCAAATCTTATACTACCACCATCATAGTCTTCAAAGTATTCAAACTTAGTTTTATCACCAGTCATGTGATGAGAACAACCACTATCTATGATCCATGTATCATTTTTTCTCATATGAGAAGTGAGTGCCATTTCTTCATCACTATTAGACTCATCTTTCACAACAATGTAGACAATTTCATCTTCTTCTTCATGATCAGAATCATTAGAATCTTTAGCCATAAAACATATTTTCTTACCTTTATCCTTGAATTATTTGAAGTATTTCTTGCCATTGTACTTGTGACCTTTCTTCTCATCCTTGTTCTACTTATTTGGGCACCTAACAACAATATGTCCAATTCCTTCACAAGAAAAGTAGATTAGGGGAACCTTACCTTTGTATTTCCCTTTGCCTCTTGAATATTTTCTTGCTAGTAGAGCTTCAACCACCTCAAGAACACTATCTAAACTTTGTTCTAATTCTTCATCACTGTCTGATTGTGGATCCTTCATCTTTTTCCCTTTTTCTTTGAGTGAAAGCTTGGCTTCAAATGTTGATTCAATGTTCTTGGCAGCTGGAACATAATTGTCATAGTTGTCTAGCTCAAATGTAGTTAATCTTCCAACTATGGCCTCTAAATTTATTTTATGATTTGCCTCACATCTTCTTTCTTGAATTGTAGAGACTCTGATTGCATAAATGGGAAGTAGAGTTCTAAGAACTTTACTTATAACTATCTCATCATTGATATCTCCTCCAGATGCTTTGATTGCACTAACACATGATTTAACTCTTTCAACATACTTTTCAATGTTTTCATCCTCTCTCATCCTTATTTGATCAAATTATCCTCTCAAACTTTCTGCTTTGGCTCTTCTCACATTATCATCTCCTCCATAGATCTCTTTCAGCTTGTTCCACATTTCAAAGGTAGTTTTACAATTCTTGATGTCATCAAACTCTTCATAAATCAGAGCAGATGCTATATCTATCATCATGTTGTTGTGAGTCTTCTTTTCAGCAATACCATTGAAAAATAATGTACCAGAAGGTTCTTCATATTTTTCATCAAGGTACTTTAGCCCTGTATCACCAATAGAAGCCAAATGAAACCTCATCAATCCTTGCCATGCTGAGAAATTGTCCCTATTAAGTCTTGGAATTTCTCTTTTGTAAGACATCCTGATCTTTAGCTTAGATCCTTGAAATCTTTTCCTGTAAGCACCAAAAGCTCTTATACCAATTTTTTGGATTAAAGATAGAGTAACTAAGGGAGGAGGGGGGGTGAATCAGTTACTAAAAAAAAATTAATCCACAGATCCCTTAGATGTCTTAAAGATCTAGTTACTGCTAATACGCAGTAAACAAATGTTGTAACTCAGTAAATTAAACTATTACTTATCTTCAAGCATTCATGCATGTAACTAAAAAACAAAATGAACACAAGAGACACCAAATTTAATGTGGAAACCCAATATGGAAAAAACCACCAAGTAACTAGTCACCAATTTTTCACTCTTTTGAAGTGAGCCCATTTAGGAGCCAACTCTGTTAAAGGTTACAATACACACTGTTAGGTGTGACCCTGTTAGGAGTGGCCTTGCTAGAGGTCTTTAGAAAAATTCAATTGAACTGTTACCTTGTTAGAGGATTTACAAAATGGTTGTTAAACCAACTCTATTAAGAGATTTGAAATCACTACTACAATGGTTAGAAAGAAATAATGAATTGACCTAAACAAGATGCAACTAAATTTTCTGACTACAGGTCTCTTTTCAGCATCATTAGATCCTCCTTGATCAAATATAGCTTTTTTGCTCCTCAATGATCTTTGATCATCCTTTAAATTCCCTTCCACAATAATTAGTCCTCATATCACATTAATTCCACACACTTAGAATTTGCAACTTGACCTCTTAATTATACCATTCTGATTGTCAAGTCAGCCCATTTACATGTTATATTTACCAATAAACCATACATCAGTCGGCTACAAAGATTACTCTAAACAAATAAATGTTATTCATAAAAAAATGAAATCCTTTACTGGCCGACCCTGCTCCGTAAATACTACTTTCAAAAATTTCCTAAGTTAACCTTCTTAACTTAGTTAACATTGCAATATCTGTAAATCCTTTGGCTACTGAGTTTACTCAGTAAGAACTAAATTCCTTCATGAGAGCTCAGTAAGAATTTCTTTTGCCACATTTCCTTTGATGACCGAGTGAGCTCAGTAAGAATTGTTTCTACCACATTTCCTTTGATGACTGAGTGATCTCAGTAAGAACTATTTACTTGGTAGATACTGCAAGTTTTCTTTAGTAATCTTCTGGGTTTGGTAGATTCTGTCCTTTTGCCTTGCTGACCTTCTGAGCTTGGTAGACACTATCCTTTTCCTTGTTGACCTTCTAAGCTCCGTAGACACTATCCTTTGCCTTGCTGACCTTCTAAGCTCGATAGACTCTATCTGATGACTGATATGACATTTGTGTGATATCAAGGACAACACACAATTGAACAATTGTATCCAACACATTCCAATATGTTTCATAGTGGCACATCATTGTTGGTACAAGTGAAGGAGAGCATTTGATGGTGGTAAGAAATAGTAACCTATCAATCTACAACAAAAAAATAAGTTTTCAATATAAACAATCTTAATGGTACACATCTCACCTTTTTATAGACTATAATGATGTATATGACAAACCTTAGCATATGTGACAATTTTATGTTGGATAAACCATTCATAACCTTCAAATTCACCAACAACAATACAACAAAGAGAAGAGTTGATTAGGATCCTTCGTAAAGGTTTGTGTTTTCCTTCTCACATAGAGGTATATCATGGATGGTCTTAATGTCATCTTCATAATAATAATCATCATCATTATCAGTAGCAGCAGCGCCAATACCAAATGTGTCATGGATCAATGCATTTATATCATCATCTTCAAATGTATTTTTTAGTGCATGATTGTCCTTTTCCATGGGATCATGATCTTCTCCTTCAATACTCACACCTCCATGTTCCTCCATATTCACACCTTCATGTTCCTCTGAGATGTGGTAGTCCATATCACGTACTACCCTAGGGAGATTGACCTATATAAAAATGATGATAATCAAAACCCGTTATGTGATTCTATGTATATTAATTGCAAAAAAATTATAACAAATAACTTACCAGTGGATGATAATCAAACCCCCCTTTAGTGTGACCATTCTCCCTACAATATCTCTTAGTTGTTTTGATTTTGATTCTTCTTCTCTTTAAGTCATAACAGTTCTTGCAAGCACAATAACATTTGTCATCGCCTTCTCTTTGAAAGTTAGACAACAATCTAGTGATTGTCTACCTATTTTGATCAAATTCCCTTGTATTATCTAACATAATCCTTCTTCATGGAAATAATTTTTTCTTGTACCCTTATTGAGTACTTAATGTTTATATCTATGAATATGTTTTTGAAAGAAAAATTTTGTGTAATTAATGTGTATATCTACAAAAATATTGGACACATTGTACTTAATGTTTATATCTACACATATGGTTTTGAAAGAAAAATTTGGTGCAATTAATATGTATATCTCCAAAAATATTGGACATGTTGTACTTAGTGTTTATATCTACACATATGGTTTTGAAAGAAAATTTTGATGTAATTAATGTGTATATCTGCAAAAATATTGGACATGTTGTACTTAATGTTTATATCTACACATATGGTTTTGAAAGAAAAATTTGGTGTAATTAATGTGTATGTTTGCAAAAATATTGGACATGTTGTACTTAATATTTATAACTACACATATGGTTTTGAAAAAAAAATTGGTCTAATTAATGTGTATATTTACAAAAATATTGGACATGTTGTACTTAATGTTTATATATGAACATATGGTTTTGAAAGAAAAATTTGGTCTAATTAATGTGTATATCTACAAAAATATTGGACATGTTGTACTTAATGTTTATATTTACACATATGGTTTTGAAAGAAAAATTTGGTCACCTTGCTCAAATTTGCCATTATTCTTTTTCAACATCCCACCTTTGTATTTCATCCTTGTTCATTATATTTCTCACCCAATGATCAACCTATCTCACCCCTATAAATATGCTCCATTTATATCTCCATCTTGTACTACACTAGCTAAGATGTTCTCTATTATGCATAATGTTCAGCTTTGCCATTGCTTATAATGTTCAAAAAAAACCTTAACCCTAACTACATCTATTTACAGTCATCATTATTAAGAGCACTACCTCCATGTTATTAGAAAATGTCTCAAAATAAACCATAATCAGCAAGCTCGTGATGGATATGAGGATGGACAAAATAAAACACATGTTATAATCAATGAAAAGTTGTCTACTTATAATGCTCTTTGTTAAATACCTAATGAAGCCTACTACTTACCTACTAAATATTAAAACCTAGCAATGGATTTAATTATGCTTCCCAACCATAGAATCCTACCAAAAAGAAACTCTAAATGTGTCTTGTACAACCCTAGACATCATGAGATGTGATTGGTGAGAATAAGGAAATCATCTTGAAATGTGATATCAGGGATCCACAAAGAGTCACAGATATTGGGATATATTAACATCATTGAATTATGTTGCCCTAGTGATTTCAAGGATAATAAACATTAGAGTTGTACTCCAAATTAGTGGCATGCCTCCACATATGATGAATTGACAAATTTAGTGCAAGACATGTGTCTTCACAGATAGGAACTAACTAGTAATGCATGTGAATCGCCAACTTTTATCATTTCCTAAATATATTGTAAATAATGTTTGTTGATTCTTCAAAAGTAGAGAGTAATATTTTATTTCTCTATTTGGGGTTGGGTTTGTATTACCGATCCAATCCAAATTAGCCATTTGGTTTCACCTGAAAGATATTTAATCTTCCTCTATTTTCTGCCAAAACTGGACTACCAATCTGATAAAAAAATTATTTTCATATATTGGTTTTTTAGGGGATATCAACATAAACATGTTTAATGGGCACCCAATCAATGTGTTGGGATGAAAGAGGTCCATCTCTTAAATATGTAGGATGAATCTAATTATGTTTCGTGGACTAAATTCATAAACCAAATTTATCCTAAACCCACTAGTCTCTACTTTGCCTGCTATTAATTTGCACATGGATGGCTTATTTTTCATTCCATTGTTCCATCCTAGTAACACCTAATTACAGCTTAGGTTCTTTAATCAAACCCTTTAAAAGGTCATATATGTCATGACTTATTATAAATTATTTAGGTTCCCTATTAGTTCTACCATGGTGATAACTCCATCTATGGAAGGAAAAACATGAGGCACTTGCATATGCATCCATTGATGCTTACATTTCCCCAACAAAGAGAACAATATCGAGAGTGAGAACCCACCTTCTTGGAGATGCAAGAGCAGTTGAGAAAAGACTAGAGGAATGATATTCCCGAGGAAGAAATATCCTTCAAAGAGTATGCAGAATTGTGAATGAAATATTCTGACACCAAGAACCATAGCTACTAGAATAGTGACATTAAGTGGAAGATTGAAAAGATGAGTCATTCTACTTTTGATAGATCTGAAATGACATCGGTGAGAGCATGGGTGAAAAAGGAGAATGCTTATTTTCAACTCAATCAAATGTTAGGGGATGGACTTCATGAATGTTACAAATATGCACAGACAATAGATAGGGTGAGGAGACACTCCCATCAAAATTGAAAATATCAAACTAGGGAGGATCTTCCACCTCTAAAATGGCACACAAACTCAATTTTAACAATAATCACAAATACACAAGAAAATATAACTCCACAATGACTTCCTACAATAATAGGCCCATCCTTATAAAGGGTTCCAAGAAGTATCTAGAAGGTTTAAATAGGCTAACATGATTTATTATTTATTATGTTATTACTTTTTACTTAATAATTTGACCAATTAATTAAAGTAGTTTGTATGATATTATTTAAATTCAGGATCACTTAACCATCTCATTGTGGAATATTGTAGCCTAGAGATGCCAACATAATCTGGACCCTTGAATTGAATTTTTATGTCATTTCATTGCAAACATGATTCCAATCATTCTTATTATGAGAGCTCTATATTTCTTTGTATATTAGACATGCTAAACATTTTTTTGTAACTAGTTTTGTAACAGAAATGTATACTTGATGCCATATCACCCTGGTATCCTATATTTTTCTTGTAAGAATTATGGATTCTATCCTCTATTTTTCTTTTAAGAAGTATGAACTCTTGTAATGGTACTTTTCATTTTTTAATCTATGCTTTACCTCCTATAAAGACAAAATCAAGATAACAAATTGTCTTAGACTCTTATGTCTATGTCTAGAAAAGAGAGCTATTGTTGCTACAATCTCCTTCAATGGTCAAAATCTAAATGGAAACATACAAACCTATTTTCTATGGCTGAAGAAAGTTCCCAAGAAAAGTGTAATTCCTCCTCCACACTTTCTCTAGTATTGATTTCAAAGTGTCTTATACATTCATTGATGATGAAAGAAATTCTAGAATGTAACCCATCTATAGAAAAAGATTTATAGGAGGATCATTTGATGTTATGATTGATGGTTTATTTTTTTGGGTGTTATTTACTTGGATGTCATACATTGAAGAAAATGGTGTTTCCTATTTCTATTGAGTACCACATGGAACTTGAAAATCATCTAGCATGATGAACAAAATCAATGTTTTTTTAAACATACATTGCATTATTGGGTAATTACAGATAATACTAGTAGAGGATCCAATTCAAGAGAGAACGTTTTGTGAATGGAATAAAAAAAGAAAAATTGAAGAATTTTCATGTCACACATAGGGTATGTCTCCTAATTTTGAGATTGAAATTGATTGTATAAAGTTTTTAAATTTTGCAGGAATATGTGCAAATCATTTCCATGTAATCATTGAAGACTTTTTTCTCCTAAATTTGTGCATGAAATCTTTGTTAAGGAACATAATTCTAATTGGTGCATTTTCTAAATTGTTATTGTTGACAAAAAAAAATCCAATTGAGTTTTGTCTTTCAAGTTGGGAACCCTAACAACTACTCGGACCTAAAGGATGCTATATGAGACATAGACATGGGCTCCAAGAAGGAAAATAAGTTACCCTTGTCAATAATAATGGTCTCAAAAAAAAGTTGGCATATAGAAGGTAGTAGAATCTATTTGAAAAAGAGAGTGACTTCATAAATATGCACCTACCATTTTGCACATTTGATAATCCTCCTAAATTTTGAAGATCCATCTAAAGCTGACAAGCAATTAGTTTTTGCTCTTCTTATGGCATAAAATCTTTGCAAAGAAAATTATGTTTAGGTATATATGTATTAATGGAATAGAATTAACAGAGGATGTTGTAGGCATGATCATTGACAAATCATATTGTCGGGCTAAGGGCAATCAAGTATTAAATTGAATTCATGCATTTACTGTGTACTGAACAATATATCCATGCATGTATATTTAGCATTACTATAGTGAAGTTATCCCCTATATATTATTATATTATTACAAGTTCAAAGTGTTTCCATTCTTAAAGCCATAAAATTTTGTATTTAAAATAACTTGCTCTACAAATTCATCATAGTTCCAACTGCTTAGCATCATGCTAAGTCCTTGCTAAGTTTTTTTTGGATGATTCATATTTTTACTATTTCCAACATAATTTATTTTTTTTAAATAAAGAGAACTCTTGTTCTTGTGCATGACAACTCTATTGTCTATTCAATTAGTTACTTCTTGATGAATTATGCTCATTCATCCAATGGAAGAACTCTGGTACCTTACAAAACTTAGTTCAAGATGTACCTAAATAATAATATCATTTTTATGACACATAAAAAGATTCCAAAGGAGGAGTTTGAATTAAGAATTCATATCAATTTATACCAAAGGAACATAGTAGATCTTATATAGATGGTTCATAACTATTCTAAACACACAAAAATACCAAGAGAAACCAAACTATGATTTTCTTTTTTTAATGTAAGTGGCATTTTATGGTAGGTTTGGAAAAATATTGAAAAATTAGCTGATTCTCCCATACATAATTCAAATGCAAAAATATTCTTAGAGTAGTTAACTAAAAGATGGGATAAGTCAAAATTTCAAACATAACCCTAATGGACATGGTGATAAACAACAACAATTACCTAGAAGAGTATTTCTAGACGATGTAAATGAAGACAGTCAAGCACTTATGGTAGTTGCAAATTCACTCGGTTTAATAATGACTAATTATAGATCAAGTTCCTATTTTTGTAATATAATGTTTTATTTTCTTTATAATTTTACTCTCTTTTCTTGTGTGTCCACAAATTCTGATATCTTTCTTTATGAAAACTACAAATTCTAGTGTTTCCACTTCAACTTCAAGGCTTACATTGGAAGAAAATATACCACTAAGTGTTTCTTTTAATGGACCCAGGATTAACTCTTTTAGAAGAAAAAGAAAAGAATGTAACTAACATACCTCTTCTCCCCTTGAAGAAAATCACAGAGCTAATGGGCATAGAAATAAGATCACAAGGGCACAACAATGAGATCACAAGGGCACGCCAACAAAATGCACTAATCACAAGGGCATGCCAACCCTTGTTCAGATCTCTCCACCTCTTTTGTGTGAAGCTCCATAATCACTTTTAAAAATGGTGAATGTTGTCGCGATTTTATTTATTTTTATTTATGATCACACTAACGTTGCAATTATGATGCCAATGTCACTATTGCGATGATGTTGGGGACAATTGCAAAAAAAAATGAAAATCTCTACAAATAACACCACTGTCACAATTTGACCCTAAATTTTGTAGTGCTCCCTACTACTAATATCTTATGTTAGATGGGTATAATCCTTAACCCTATTAGAGATATAGGTATTTAAACTTAGTCCAAACCACTACTCAAATTGCCATTATAAGAAAAACCTTCTCACCACCATGAGCATCGACTATAACCCTGATGGGTCATGATAGTTGGATTATTCAAGAAAAATAAATCTAAGAAGGTTGATGTTAGGGCTAACAACAAGGTTGTCTAACCATTGCAATGAGTTTTTAGGCAAAGAGAAATTATAAGGGAAATGACCAATAGCAGGCAAGAGATCCTAGAGTCTACAACCAAGATGAGAAAATGAAGTTCCTCTAATGGAACATGAGGGAGTTGAATAAGCCTAAAAAAATTTATTAAAAAAATATTAAATGGATTTTATATTTCTCTCCTTGAAGAGATAAATATGATATAATCCTCCTTTTGTACTCATGCAAGAGTTGTGTGGTTTGGATCCCACTTTTTCTTGACTAAATATAATCTTACTTTGGGTGGTATTTTCACCATGTAAAATATGCATAGATTGATGTGGAACTAACCTTCTCTAATTGGATTATCTCGACTACCAAATTTACATTCAATGGTCAAGCTTAGTTCATGGATAATATTTATGCACCCAATGCCCATACTAGTAGGAAAGGGATTTGGGATAAAATAGAATATGTTATTCAAGATTCCAACACCTCACATTATTGCCTTGTTGTCAAATTAAACTCATTGATTTCCTCTCCAAAAAGATGGGTGGTCTTAAGGAATATACTAAAAGCCTCTAACTTTTTCTCTTCCTCAACCTATGGTGAATTCTATATTTCTACTGACAATAACTGGCAATACCTTATGTTTTGATTCTAGCCTCTTATTTGCAACTACAATTGATATAACATTTTTCACATTATTTTCCCTCTATCTTGGAAAACTAGTTTCTAGGGTCTCAAAACTTGGTGGTAAAGTGAATATGCTTGGTTGTGACCATGTTAATAGGAGAATTCTAGGTGTTTTCTCACCCACAAAAAATATTGGTCTTGATAACCATCTTTTTCTTGCTCTTTTTCTTGTGTCATTTATTCATCCATGTGGTCTTGCTCTTCAATGTTTTAGTCTTCAACATTATCTACGACCAAATTTCTAACATTATAATATGATTGGTATTTGAATAGATATTCTAATTTATCAATAGTTATTAGAATCCCAACTATATACACATTTGGTTATGTAACAGTACTAACATACCATTGTGTATCAATGTCCTATGCACTAGTCAAAATAGTAGGACCCTCACTTTGTGTTCCTTCTACTATAGAATGCAAAATACTAGGTTGACTACGTACCTTGTGAATTTCTTCTATTTCTCTATCTTGATTTCATCATACTCTCCAACCATGATCTGAATTGGTCTCATTTTCTTTTTCAAAAGTGTCTCTAGCCTTTGTAGAATTTTCTTCAATTGTTCTTCACTTTCAAGTTTGCATAATTTATGTATTGTGTACCTCTCTTAATTTATTATCTTCCTCTACTTGTTTCTCCCTTTTAGTTTCTAACTTACTATAAAGCTCCTCTAGTAAACTTCCATGTAGATTAATAAATTATTGACTAAATTTCAACATGTACTTAGTGACTACAATTTCTAACTATCTTTGTTGATTAAGATCATAATAGTCATAATATTTGTTCAGTTGATCAAGATTACCATTATTCATGATCATGTTTTCCATCCTTTTTAGTTCTAGTTTACATCCCTTCCTCTACTTTCCATAGCTTGTTCCTAGTTGATCTTGTAGTGTAGCTAGTTTCCCTCTCATCTTTGGCTTCTCTTCTAATGCATCTTTAGTATCTACTTGGTTCTTCTTTCCGTTATATAAAATTTCAATTATAGGCCTTTTAGTAACTAGACCTTGAGCCATCTCTTTGACTCTCTTAGTCTTCTTTGGTATCTCTTTTATCTTTTCTCGCTTGATCTATGTCACCAAACTTACTATTGGCTTGCTTGCTATCACAAATGGTGAAATTCTTATAGATCTCCCTATGATAGTTTATTGTAGTGGAGTAGACTAATTATATAGATTCTTTAGCTCATCCTTAGTGGATTCTTTCTATTATGTTACTAATATTGATGTGGGTACATTTGTTGTGGCCTCAATTGAAAGTGGCTTAACCAAAGTATATTGGGTTGTCCACTAGATTTTATCTTTTCTATTGTTTTCTTAGCTCATCATCCCACTCTTCCTTAGTCATTCTAGAATCCTTAACCATTTGTTCAATCTTTTTGTCAACTTTCTCCTTAAATACTCTACTGTATAACTAATCTTTGACTTCAATATACTTCTCCTCATAAGTTTCCCATCTAGGGAACTCTTCATCCATTTTTGAATTTAGAATTGTATGTGCATAATTTTCTAACCATTGTTCAGTCACCTCACAGCCCATAAGTTCAATATAAATTTCTCTAGGCTCTATAGCCTCTATGCATGTATGGTTTGTTTCTACCATAAAAGAGAATTTCCTATTTTTATTTCTCCACAATTGATTCGAGAATTCTTAACCTTTTCTTCATTTCATTTTGAAAAGACTTCATCATTCTTGGTATGCCCTTTTTTATTTTGCCAATTTGTTTCTTTATGAAGTAATACGTAACCAATTTCGTAGTGCATTTTCCATTGTTCCACTCATAATTAAGCATATTAGGAAATCTATTTGTCACTTGGAAGAATAAATGGATTGACAAAGATTCAAATCTAAAAGGTGTGTATTTATCCTTTTTCATCATCTTTATGTTATCAAGCAATTATTGTTTCAAGATTTTGTACATGTTCATTTTTACTCTATCTACAAACATCTTATAAGAAGCATGGATAAATCCATTTGACACTGAATTATTCCTTAAACTATAGTTCATCTTTTAACCTATTTTTTTCTTATCAATCTCACATATGTTTGTTTGATCTGGTCTAGTCTCATACCTCTTCCATCCCAAGTTGATCCAATATTTGATTCAACTAGTTACTTTACATTCTTCTTATAAATAGGTACACTTAATTTCTCAAACTAATTAGTTTATTAATTAGGTCATTGGTTATCATAATAGGAATATATCGAACCCAAAACATATCATCATGAATTCTACTGATTATAGTCCTTGTCCACTCAAGCTTCTCAATCTCCTCGTAAAACATGTGTTGTGTGATATTCAATTAACCTAAATGCTCATAACCTTGTTTGAATGACTACTTATTGTTAGAAACCACATTCGTGTCCTTATAAATATCACTATCATCAATTAAATCAAATTTACATTGTATATAAGTGTGTATATCCTCTACATGCAAAATTATATTCAAAATTTGTAAAAATTCTCCCTTGGGATCATCTCGCAAAGACACAAATGGGGACTTATTAAATTGATACCTATGATGTTCTCTTAAATCACATACAAAAGGTGTAGCCATAGCTTCAATTCAACTATGAATGCAAAGAAAATTATGACCTCATAAATAATATAAATACCTTTTATGTTGTGATTAGGACTTCTGCATAAATTCATCTCCATATTCACAATTTCACCTTCAAGTTCTTCTGATCTCTCTTAGGTGCAAGTGGTGATGATTTCATTCATTTCCAACTCTTAAGTCTTAACAAATTCCAATCTTCAATAAATATGAAATGTGTACAACTCAAAAATTTGAACTTCATACCAGTAACCTTCAATTCTTTTGTGCTCTTATGTATGATCATAAAAATTTCTACAAACTTAGATATAGACTCCATGTAACGCCTTGTTAGGGAACCCAAAATAAATTAACCTAAAGTTTCACTAAGTTTTTCAAACATTTTTTTTGAAAGATAATAACTTAACAACAATAGATATAATACAGTGGAAGCAATAATAACAAGAGATAAAATAGCAAAAGCAATAACTCACATACACACAACCATCATAAATAGATTACAACTCCTAAGGGTCCCATGATGTAGAATCACATTTAAGTTTAATAATATTAAATCTAAGACATAATCAAAATCCACATCATAGAAAAATCACAAGTACAAATCCATTTAAACAATATACAATTATAAAAGAATCCACTTGACATAACTAAAATGCTTAATCATCCACTGTACAAGTCACAGGGTATGAAAAGATCAAAGAATATACATCATAAAATAGATTACATCATCTCATAAGATCTATGAAATCAAATAGAATACAATAGAGTATAACCATCCATTATAGTACATAAGAACATAATGAAAGGTAATACAAAACCCAGAAAACTCCAGCAACAACATTGAATCGTCAAATCTCAATGGTAAAAGAAAAATGCACTACCACCCAACCTAATGGAACCTAAATAGCCCACTCCCATCATGCTAAGGAGATAACTCATTTCCTATATGGATATCAAAACACAAGTCATAAAAAACATCTAGGTCAAGGAAATCCTAATAGAAAACTATCTCAAAGGGTACTATGACACAAGTATCATCTAATCCCAAAGGCAACAAAGACACATAGGAAATCTACTATGTAAGTGGGCAAGTGTCATCGCATGAGCCAACTCTAAGGTTACCCTAGAAACTTCTTTAGACTCTACCCCCCTATTAGTTTGTGGCGACTGATCAGGAAAGTACTGTACATACTTCATAAATTCTTTGGGGTTCGGGACATCGCCCGAAAAAAAAAAAAAAAAAAATTTGGGCCCTATTTTATCAAGATTTTAGGTTGACGTGTAATTATTAATTATAACCCTAAAGTGATAAAAATACTTGTATAAAAGAGTTTAGGGTTAGGGACTTTTTTCATAGTTGTGATGCAAAATTGGTTCTTGCGGCGGTATTGAGTTGTAAGGGATTATAGATTGTAATCAGGTTATAATCATTAGATCATAATAATATCGGACTTGCTATTTAGTGGGCATAGCCCAGAGATTGGGTGAACCATGATAAATCTTGGTGTCTTGTGTTCTTTTCTATGTGATCTATTATTTTCTGTTATTGGTTATATTTTCATGTAATTGTTATCTATGTCCATGGTTTTATCCTAACAAGTGGTATCGAAGCCTAGTTGTTTTTTAGTTATCCTCTGCAGGAAAGTCTCACGATTGAGTGGGAGTGATGGAAAATGAGGGTAAGCTGACGGCTGATAGGTTTAATGGGTAGAACTTTCAGTTATGGAAGATGCAAATGGAAGACTATCTTTATTAGAAAGATTTATGGAAGCCATTAGAAGGACAAGCCAAGAATATGGGATCTATGTCAAATGATGAATGGGATATTTTAGACAAAAATGCACTTGGAAGCATTCGATTATGCTTGGAACCATTAGTGACATTTAATATTACAAAAGTTAAGATGAGAGAAGAATTGATGCAAACCCTAGCAAAACTATATGAAAAGCCCTCCGCTTCAAACAAGGTATTTCTCATGAAGCGTTTATTTAATATGAAAATGGTAGAAGGTGGATCTATTGCAGATCATTTAAATGAGTTTAATACTATTACTAGTCAGTTATCTTATGTGGGTATAAATTTTGATGAAAAAATTAGGGCTCTCTTGATTTTGTGTTCTTTGCCTAAAAGTTGGAATGGTTGGGTAATGGTTGTGAGTAATTCTATTCTTGGATCTAGTACCCTAAAATATGATGATGTGATCAATGTTATTTTGAGTGAGGAAACTCATAGGAAATCCTTAGGTGGATCTACATCAGGAAGTACTTTGAATGCACAAAGCAGGGGTAGAACGACTAAGAGAGAAAGTAATTCTGAAAATTGTGGGAAATCAAGAGGACTGAATGACTACTAGTACTATGGGAAACCAGGGCATAAAAAGAAATATTGTTGGAATCAAAAGAAAAATGAAGGAGATAAATTAGATGGAGACAAGGAGGCAAATGTGGTAAGTAACAAAGCTGAAGAGGATGCTTTGCTTCTGTCTTAAGAAAGTATTGATGATTCATGGGTTTTAGATTCTGGTGCTTCATTTCATGCTACACCTCATAGAGGTTATTTCATTGATTATGTCCAAGGGGATTTTGGACTTGTTTATTTGGAGGATAATGATCCCTGTCAGATTGTTGGATAGGGAAAAATTAAGATTAACTTGTAGAATGAGAATCATTGGCTACTACATGAGGTAAGACATGTTCCAAGGCTGAGTAGGAATTTAATTTCAATAGGGAAACTCGGTGATGAGGGTTGTGTAGTTACTTTTAATGATAAAAATTGGAAGGTTTCAAAAGGTTTCCTTGTAGAGAAAAAGGTGTGAAAGTAGGCACCTTATATCTTTGTACAGGTCATATTGTTCCTTCTACTTTAATTGTTTCAAAGAAAAATGAATGTTCAGGAACAATTGCTATAGTTGAGCAAGGAGAAAAAATAGCTGGTGTATTTTGATACAACATTGTGGCATAATAGACTTGGGCACATGAGTGAGAAAGGTATAAAAGTACTTCATTCAAAGAAAGTTTTACCAGGTCTAAAATGTGTTAATATGGATTTTTGTGAAAGTTGTGTGTATGGAAAACAAAAGAGAGTGAGTTTTGCAAAGACTGGGAAGGAAAACAAAAAGGATAAATTAGAGCTTGTGCATACAAATGTATGGGGATTGGCTCAGGTATATTCCCTTGAAGCTCTCATTATTATGTTATATTTATTGATGATGCAACTAGAAAGGCATGGATTTATTTCCTTAGACAAAAATCGGATGTATTTCAAACTTTTAAGAAATGGAAATGCTTGGTTGAAAATGAGATGGGTAAGAAATTAAAATGTCTTAGATCTGATAATGGTGGTGAGTATTGCAGTCATGAATTTGAAGATTATTGCTCCACTAATTGTATTCGTAGACAAAAAACTATTCCAAGGACTCCAAAGGAAAATGGAGTGGTTGAACGCATGAACAAGACTATAATGGAGTGTGCAAGGAGCATGAGGTTGCATGTTGGGTTGCCCTTATACATGTGGGTGAAGGTTGTTAATACTATTGTATATTTGAATAATAGAAGTCCCTCTACTCCTTTAGGTTGTGGTATTCCAAAGAAAGCATGGACTGGTAAGAAGGTGAGTTATTCTTTTCTCAAAACCTTCAGCTGTGAAGCATTTTCTCACATATATTTTGAAAATAGAACTAAGCTAGAAGCTAAGTCAAAGAAATGTGTATTTGTTGGATATGGAAATTATGAATTTGGTTATAGGCTTTGGAATTTTGAAAATCATAAAATTGTAAGAAGCAGGGATGTCATATTCAATGAGAAAGTGTTATACAAAGATCTGTTGCAGCAACATGAGAAGAAAAAAGATGATTATGTAGTGCTAGATGATACTCCAAAAGTTGATGTTCCAGCCATTCCTCATGATGTGCAACAACTGCAACAACAAATACCACACACAACGGTGAATGTTTGATGATCAACAAGGCAAATTAGACCTCCAAAAATATTTTCTCCCTTTTTATATTCTATTTTACTAACAGATGTTGGTGAACCTAAATGTTATGATCAAGCTATGCAAGTGGATACTAAGATTCAGTGGTAGTCTACAATGAAAGAAGAAATGAACTCTTTGCTGAAATATAAGACTTGGGATTTATGCAAATTGCCTACAGGTAAAAATACTTTACAAAATAAGTGGGTTCAAAGGTTAAAATAAGAGGAACGAGGTAAGAAAAGATTTAAAGCCATGTTAATTGTGAAAGGATTTGCACAGAAAAAGGGCATTGATTTTGATGAGATATTTTCTCCTGTTATTAAGATGACTTCTATCTGTATTGTTATAAGTCTTGTGGCTACTGAAGATTTTCATTTAGAGCAGCTTGATGTTAAAACATCCTTCCTTCATGGTGATTTGGCTAAAGAGATATATATGGCTCAGCTACAGGTTTTCAAGGTCAAAGGTACAGAGAACTTCCAGTGAAAATTGAAGTAAAGTTTATATGGCTTGAAATAGGCACCTCGACAATGGTATCTAAAATTTGAAAATTTTATGCATGAGCATGGATACGATAAGTGTCATTTAGATCATTGTGTTTATTTTAAGAGGTTAGATGATGATAGCTACATTATTTTATGTTTATATATTGATAATATACTTGTAGCTGGGTCTAACATGGATCATATTAAGGGGTTAAAATGCTAGTTAGCACATGCATTTTCTATGAAGGATTTGGGAGTAGCAAAAAAATTCTTGATATGAAGATTTGTAGAGATAGGAAAAATAGAAAATTGATGCTATCTCAGGTTGATTATGTTGAGAAGGTGTTGCAATGTTTCTCTGTGAAGAATGCTAAAGTTGTCAGCGCACCTTTACCTGGTCATTTGAAGTTGACTAAGGAGATGTGTCCCAAGACACAAAAAGAAGAGGATAAGATGTCCAAGCTACCCTATGCTTCATCTATAGGAAGCTTGATGTATGTTATGGTATGTACTAGGCTAGATATTGCACATGCAGTGGGAGTTGCTAGTAGGTATATGAGTCATCCATGAATTGAGCATTGGAATGCAGTCAAATGGATTCTCAAATATTTGAGAGGAACATCTAATAAGTGTTTACACTTTGGAGGCTCTACTACTTATTTATAGGGCTATGTTGACTCAGATTTGGTAGAGGATATTGATACCAGGAAGAGCACTACAGGTTATGTCTTTACTATTGTGGGGTAGCCATGAGCTGGGTTTCTAGGTTACAAAAGGTTAATACTTTATCCACTATAGAGGTAGAGTATGTAGCTGTTACAAAGGCAGCCACAGAGATCATATGGCTTCATTTCTTCTTGGAAGAATTGGGACACCCTTAGAAGGATAATTATTTGTTTATAGACATTCAAATTTCCATTCATCTTACAAAGCATTTAGCTCTACTTCAAAGATCAAACACATACAGTTGTGGTACCATTTCATTCGGTCAATTTTGGAGGATGGATAGTTAAAGTTAGATAAGATACATATAGATGACAATCTAGTAGATATGTTGACAAAGGTAGTAATAAGGGAGAAGTTGAACTCCTCTTCTACTTCAGTTGGTCTTCTAGAGTGAACATGAATAAAAGAACAGCAGAGTCCAGGGTGGTTTGATCCAGTGGGAGCCCCATGTGGTAGAAATGTAGCTACATGATCAGCCTCCAAGTGGGAGATTGTTGTTTAGTGTGGAGGCTGATCAGTCCCCAAGTGGGAGATTGTTAGTTTGTGGTGACTGATCAAGAAAGTACTATACATACTTCATAAATTCTTTGAGGTTCAGGGCATCGCCCTGAAAAATAAAATTGGGCTCTATTTTATCAAGATTTTGGGCCAACATGTAATTATTAATTATAACCCTAAAGGGGTAAAAATACTTGTATAAAAGAGCTTAGGGTTAGGGATTGTTTTCATAGTTATGATGCGAATTCGGTTCTTATGGCAGTATTGAGCTATAAGGGATTATAGATTGTAATCAAGTTATAATCACTGGATTATAATAATATCAGACTTGATGTTTGGTGGATGTAGCCCAAGGATTGGGTGAACCACGTTAAATCTTGGTGTCTTGTGTTCTTTTCTATGTGATCTATTTTATTTTTTATTGGTTATATTTTCATGTAATTGTTATCTTTGTTTTTGGTTTTATCCTAACACCCCCTAGTGTCTCTGTGTGGCATCAATATCCTTTCATGCAGACAAGGCATACTAATGAGTCAACTCTAAGGTTACCCTGGTAGTCTATCATGACTTTGGCCCCCTAATGACTTTATGTGGCACCAATATCTTATTAATTTATTTTAAACCCACTTAATAAAATATTATCACTTATTAAAACAACCTACAATGGGTTACCCAGGTAGCTTCTTTAGGGCTTTAGCTTCCATTGCAAGCCACTTCCCAACATGATGTTGATCTCAGATTAGTTTTGACAATTCAGTGTCAACACACTTAAGATATTTACTAAGTTCATGCCAAGCTAGTAATACATATCGAGCATCATATATATAGATGTCGAGTTGCAATGAGTGTCGAGTCACTCATATCCCGAGTAGTTCAAGAGCTGAGTGAACAATTGATGCTGAGCAAGTTCAAGTGTCAAGCAAGATAGAATTATAGTAAGTGTCAAGTATCAGTATTATCAAGTGTCAAGTAATACGTAATGGACCTAGTTGTTTGTGATGGCACAAACAACTATGCAAACCAATTTTGAGCCAACTTATGGATAGATCTCAAAGCTTTGAAGATAAGATTGAATCTATTTGGATTACCTATGCATTCAACATGCAACCAATTAGAAAAATGCAAGGAATTGAGCGAGAAAAATGAATGAATCTCAATTGTAGATTCATACCTAACCCTAAGCCACCAAAGTCTTTTTAAAGGGAGATGAAACCCCATAATCAAGAAAGAGTATGAGTGAATATGAATGAGGAAGTGATGCTAGCAAAGATTTGAAGGAAATGAAAGGGGTGAATTGATCAGAATACATCAAGGTTACTTAGGAGTGTGAAATAATTGTAGAGTCAATTTGCAAAATAGAGGAAAAACTATACAACATTGCTACAATAGATCAAGAGGATCAAGATGGACAGAATTGCAATTTGAAATCAGCAAGGCAAAGTTGTAAGTGTATTAGATCAAACATTCTACTATTACTTTCTAACAACTGTATCAACAAGGTGAAATCCTTTGAACTAAGGTTGATTTAATAGTGATTGTGAAACTTTTTAATAGGGTGACATTCCAAGTGAGTGTTCTAAAGTCCTTTAGCTAGGCACACTTTTAATAGGGTGTTAAAATCCTTTAATAGGGTGGGATCTAACAATCCTTTGTAAGCCTTTAACAAGGCAGGCCTTTCATAGGGCAGATCATAAGAATGGTCAAACTATCTAACCTTAACAGGTGAACTATATTGTTGTAGTAGTGAAAAATAATGGGTGTCATCCCCACCCCAATTTTACCTTCTCATTGGAGGGTTTCTGGGTAATCATATCTGGTGTCAAGTGCATATGTGAATGCATTAATTTACATGTTATTTCAATATGTTAATGCATGCATTGTTTAAAGTTAAAAGTTTTATTGGTTAGAGATTAGTACTTCTGATTCACCCCCCCCCCCCCCCCCCCTCCCCCCCCCTCTCTCAGAAATATACATTTCCCATTTGTATTTCCAACAATTGGTATCAAAGTTGAGTTCTCATTAGAAGAAGCCTTATAGCTTGGAGAGAAGATCTTGAAATGGAAGCTTACAAGTTAGGAAAAATCATTGAAAATTAGGAGATTGAGATACATCTCTTACTACAACAATTGAATGAAGCTAGAGATGCCTTGAGAAGTTTGCTAAAGAGAAGGAAAGAGATTGCTCTGGCAGAAAATGACACCCAATACAAAAAGATTAACACTGCAAATTTATTTGTAGATGATAACTCTTATGAATTTGATGCCTCCTAAAATTTGGTAACTCCTAGAATGTTGAAGGCTCTATATTTGGGTGCAAATTTGCTACCATATATCTTGTTTTCCTTTGTGGTTTTTCCTTTTAACAATTTTGGCATCACTTGTACCAATGTAGATTCTCTTATTTCCTTTTCCATATTTAGGAAATAGTACCATTTATTCTCAAAAATTGAATACAAATATTTGGGCATTGTGTTATCAAATTCAAGAGGGGTGTTCTTGAATTTTTCCATCATGGCATATATAGACTCTTCAACCGTATTTTTATCTTCTCTACTCAGTTTACCAAATTCAATGTTTTTCAAACCACAATATCTACATTATCTTTAACATTATCACAAATGTTTTCAAGATCAGATTTGGGAGCATGACTTACCAATTTGAATTGGCTTGTGTCCTTTGACTCTGTCCTTTCATCATCTAACTTTGGTTGTGCCGCATATTTTCTTCTAGGTCTCTTCTACATAGGACCTTGTTGTTTAGTAGCCTTTTTATTTTCCTTTACTTGCTCCTTAGCCTTTTGAGTGGTATCCCTTGTGCTAGCTCTTGTAGCTAGAGTAGTAGGCTTTGTAGGGCTTGGTTTTGCAATTTTATTTCCTTTTGGTTGTGTTGCAGGCTATATCTTAGCCTTCTTCTTCTTTGGTTCTTGTTTAGTTGGTGCTTCCTTGGCTTGTTCCTCCTCAGCACTTTCTTCTTCTACATCTTCACCCATTCCTTGAGTTAGGACAAGAAGTTTTTGGCCTTGCTCTTCTTCTTCCTCTTTTTCTTCTTCATCATCTTCTCCATCTTTAGCACCTTCTCCAAATTTGGCTTTCAGCTTCCTCACCATTTTGTCTTTCTTTTTCAAGGTTGAAGAAATTTTCAACTCTATTTCAGCCTTTGATTTGACAACATCATAATTACAAAAAAATTTAGTTGTCTTATCAACTTCTTTAGCAAGAAGTGCAATGATAGCGGCTGAAGCTTCATCAATATTTATTTCATAACCTAGAGGCCTTAACCATCTCACTCTAAGTACTGCAGCCTGGATGAAGGTGTAGTCAATATCCACAAGAAAGAAAATAGCATTGTAGTATTTCTCCACCAAGGAAATAGGAATTTTTGGCCTTTGTTTCATTGACTACTTGGAATTTTCAAAGTAACTATTCATAACAAACTCAAAATTGTCTCCATTTGCTCAATATACTCATTTATTTGCACAAAAACAACCCTATTGGTCTGCCATCCTACCCTACCAAAAGATGGTAATTCATTTTGAACATAGAAAAATATGCATATCAATATGGAACAAAACTTACATTGAGCACTTTTAGACTTCCTTATTGCTCCTAGGTTCTCCATTATTTACTGCAATTGTAGTTCTACAAGATCATAAGTATGATCCTTCTTGACTATCTTGTAACCTACATCAACTGCTATACAAGGAACACTATTTAGTGAACTTGACTGATAGAATTTATGTGATATGACCCTCACAATAAATTCAAGAAGTGGATCTTTGATAGTATCAATAGTCATTACTCTCTTGTTCCACTTCATTCTTGTATTTTTTCTCTATCACCTCTTTAGAGTTGCTTCTCAATGTCTTAGTCCAATCTAGGGTTGGGTATCCTATAACCCTATGTATAATTCACTTTAAAATTTTGATGGATCCACCTTCTATCCATAGACATCCATCATGTATTCTACTTAGAACAATCTTGATCCACTTAGTTTTGAAGACAATTGGAAAATCTAGGGCACGGGTTAATTTCTTCCTCTCTATGATTTTGAATTCTTCCTTCAACTCCCCACTTTTGCATAATTTGTCATATTCTTTTCTAATTTCCATGTCTCCAATCCTTCCTACCTTGCAATTATAGCATTTTCTCCCATCTTGAACCATAACAACCTTAGGTGGAATAACTGATAATGCACCTATTAGATCATTCTTGTATGCAACTTTTGGTATGGCCCTAAAGTCTAGTTGTTTTACTTCCTTACTAACTAATTGGACTTCAAATGGTTCCTTCTCCTTTGGATTCTTATAACTTGAGGCCATTTTTCAAACTAAGGTTTTAACAAATATGTAAACTATGTGGCTTGGCAAATGAAGAATACCTTTGGAATCAATGATCTGACACTCAATCTTCACTTTAATTCATGAAAATGCTTCATTCTTGCTTTAAAATTGCTTCTTCACTCTACTCACTCTTGCTCTATGTTCATAATGAAAAAAAACTATGTAGAATTTTCCCTTATACCCTTTCAAAATATTGTATTTAATGCATCGTGCATATATAGCTGTAAACTTGGCTTCTATGCAACTTCTGTTTCACTTAGTATTTTCTCATTTTCCCATCACTTGGAAGCTATAAGAATGACCCTTACTCAGCACCAATAGAAATTTCCTTCACTCAACAGCTACTTCTTACTTGGCTTCAACTAGCTTTGGCTGTCAGCTCGGCACACACTAGAATTTACCCAACAATTGAAGAGGACTTTTCACACTCGACAGCGATGTGAAAACTCAAAGATTTAATCATAGAATTTACTCATTATCTTGCATCTTTCTTCATGCTAATTCATCTATTTCAGTACTAACTTCTTTTGGAACTAATGTATGATAAAATCATTTTAAATATCAGTCTCACATACCTCCTTTTGCTTAGTTTGATGAGATGTGACCACTTGACCTATCAGGTGAAGTGATCCCTTCATTTGATGTGTTGCATCCATCTTTCATTCTCCATGTTTTTTTCATCTCTCCTCTAATGTGTTCAACATCTATCTTGCCTTTTCCTTTGTTGAACTTTGAGTTGGGTGCCTTAGTCCTTGTTGGAAAATGCTTACTAATATGACCAGCCTTCAAATAGCTAAAGCATGTGGTTTGAATCAACCATTTGTTGTAGCTACCACTAAAGTGTGTTCTTATGCAATTCTTAGGGATGTGTCCATACTCTTGACAATAATGATAGCTATGTCTTTTATTATAATCCCACTTATAGGAATTTTCTTAGCTTCTTCCCTTTTTTGACTTATTTGATGACCATGTGGACTTGGATCTACAATTGGGGTTGGAGAAAATGATTCTCCTAAATCATGCAAGTGTCACAACCTGAGTTGAATCCAACTCAGATTGAGAAATCCATGTAGCATCTTCAATTGGCCTTTTCTTCCATTTCACCAAATACTCATAGTAATCTTTCCCTCTTGTACTCTTACCAATTCTCTGATCCAAAATATGATCAACTTCTTCAATCTGCTTCTTAGCATAATCATCAGGTACAACAAATTCTTCATCTAACTCATGATACTTATACAGATCATCAATATTGAATATAGGATATATATCTATGTCATTAGGTAACTCAACTTTATAAGCATTACCACTATCAAACTTCTTTAAGATCTTACAAGGTCCAAATTTCTTCATCTTCAGCTTACTATATGTTCCAAAAGAAAATCTTCCTTTCTTCAAATGAACCATTACCTCATCACCAACTTCAAAAACATGATGTCTTCTAGATTTATCAGCATTCTTCTTATAATTCTGATCACTTTGTTCCAATCTCAACTTCACTTCTTTATGCAAAGAATCTGTAAAATTAGCAAATTCTTCCACTGTAGCACTTCTCTTTTCTTCACCTGCAACATCTCTCAAGTCTAATATACCTCTAGGATGCATTCCAATAATAATCTCAAAAGGTGTCTTCCCTGTACTCCTATTCACAGAATTATTATATATAAATTCAATTTGTGCCAATACCATCTCCCAATTACTTGGCTTATTCCCAACTAAACATCTCAACAAATTATCCAAGCTTCTATTCACAACCTCTGTCTATCCATCTATTTGTGGATGGAATGTAAAACTAAACTTTAGCTCAATACCCATCTTTTTCCACCAAGTCTTCCAAAGATAACTAAAAAACTTACTATCTTTATCAAAAATAATACTTCTTGGTAATCCATGCAATCTCACAATATCTTTAAAGAAAAGTTCAACAACATGTTCAAAATCTAATGTCTTCTTACATGGTATGAAATGAGCCATCCTAGCAAATCTATCCACTACAACAAATATAGAATCATACCCCTTCACTGTCTTAGGAAATCCAAGAACAAAATCCATACTGATGTCAATCCAAGGTTTCTCAAGAATATTAATAGGTGTATACAAACCTGTATTTTGACTTACTCCCTTTGCAACTTGGCAAACTCCACAACTCTTTACAAATTTTTGAATATCCTTATACATTTGTGGCCAATAATACTTCTCTTTTAGCAAACTCAATGTCTTATCAATTCCAAAATGTCTAGCCAATCTACCACTATGTTTTTCCTTAATTAGATTCATCCTCATAGAACTTCTAGGAATACACAACTGAATACCTTTGAACAACATACCTTCTTGAATGAAATACTCATCATACTTACTTATGTGATCTATTAGATTTGGTTCTCTACACTCTCTCCATGCCTTAGAAAAATCAAGATTAGCATCATACAACTTTTTCATTTCATCAAAACCAAGAACTTTGACCTTCATTTCAGTCAACAAAGAATGTCTTCTACTCAATGCATTAGATACTCTATTAGTAACTCCACTCTTATGCTTGATCACAAATGTAAAACTCTGCAAGTACTCAACCCACTTCATATGTCTTTGATTCAATTTATGTTGACTTCCCAAGTATTGTAAAGCTTTATGATTAGTATAAAGTACAAACTCTTTAGGAATCAAATAATGTCTCCACTTCCTCAATGCTTGGACAATAGCATAAAATTCTTGATCATACACAAAATATTTCCTTTTAGCGTCATTCAACTTTTCACTAAAGAAAGCAACAGGCCTACCTTCTTAACTTAATACAACTCCTATTGTATTACCACTTGCATCACATTCAACTTGAAATACTTTGTTGAAATCAAGTAAAGCCAATACAAGTAATTTAGCAACCTTTTTTTTCAAAGTCTCAAAACTCTTATCAGCTCCATGTGTCCACTTGAATTCTCTTTTATCTCCCCTCACTATCTCAGTCATAGCATTACAAACAGAATTGAAATTCTTTATAAACTTTTTGTAAAAAATAGCCAAACCATGAAATGATCTTACCTCACCACATTCTTAGGTGTAGGCCACTCCAAAATTGCTTTAACCTTCTCAAGATCCATCTTCAATCCATCAGCTGAAATCACAAATCCCAAATATACAATCTCCTCTTGCATAAAATAACATTTTTTCAAATTAATCAACAACTTTTCCTCTTTCAACCTCTGCAATACTTGTCTAATATGCTCAAGATGTTCTTCCTTAGTCTTGTTGAATATTAGAATATCATCCAAATAAACAATCACAAACTTACCCAAGAATCTTTTCAGAACTTCATTCATAAACCTCATGAAAGTACTAGGTGCATTAGTCAAACCAAAAGGCATAACCAACCATTCATACAAATCATCTTTTGTCTTGAAAGCAGCCTTCCATTCATCACCTTCTCTGATTCTAATATGATGATAGCCACTCTTCAAATCAATCTTGGTAAAATACTTTTCTCCACTCAAACAATCCATTATGTCATCCATCCTCGGCATAGGAAACCTATATTTCACTATTATCTTATTAATAGCTTTGGAATCAGTACACATTTTCCATTCTCCATTCTTTTTAGGTGCTAATATAGCAGGTACAGCACATGGACTCAAGCTTTCTCTGATCAAACATTTCTACAACAACTCATGCACTTGTCTGTTAATTTCTTCATTCTCTGTAGGTGTCAATCTATATGGTGCCTTGTTCGAAAAACTAGCTCCAAGAATCAAATCCATACAATGACTTATATTTCTTACTAGAGGTAAACCATCAAGAATATCATTAGCAACAATATCTTTATATTCATTCAGCAATTTTGTAATTTCTATTGGTACTTAGCTATCACTATCTACTATCACTTGGTCATTACCAGCTTTTGTTGCTCGGTCATTACTACCAACACTCGGTCCTCTAGGAACTATGGCAAAACAAACTTGATTCTTCTTCACTTCCTTTTCAAATTGTTTCCCATTAACCATGCAAACTTTTATTGTAGTACAACTAACCTCATATGGACTTTCAATCAAAGACAACAATATTTGCTTCTTCCCATTCAACCAAAGAGTATATTGATTCAATCTTCCATCATGTATAGCATATCTATCATATTGCCAAGGTCTACCCAACAAAATATGACAATAATCCATGGGCATAATATCACACAAAATTTCATCAAAGTAATGTCCAATCTTGAACTTCACAAGGCATTTCTCACTTACCAATATCTTATGCTCATCTTTGATCCATGAAACATGATAAGGTTTGGGATGTTTTAGCCTCTGCAACTGCAACTTTTTAACCAGCTCTTCTGATGCCAAATTTGTATAACTTCCACTATCAATGATCACTTTCCATCACTTTCCAGCCATCTTATATCTAGTCTTGAAAAGACTTCTCTTTAAAATAGGTTCCTGATCACTTCCCTTATTACATAAGGTCCTTCTCACCATTAGATTTTCTCCAGCTCATGTCCACTTGGTGAACCCTCATCATCTCCTTGAATCACAACATTTATGTTACCTTGCCCACTTTCAAAGGATCTATATTCAAAAGATCTATGTCCTTGTTTACCACATGTAAAACAATTACCATGAAATCCACCTCTAGAATAGGAATTACCTCTTCCTTGGTAAGAATTAGTACCTACTGGAAAAGAATTACTACTTTTCATTTGTTCTTTCCTTTGTCATCATTATTCCATTTAGATTTGCCTTTATCCTGGACAAAATTGTCAAATCTGTCACCTTCACTATAAGATCTACCTCTGCCTCTCTGGAATCTACCACCTCTACCTCTTTTTCTTTGTTCATGCTTCTTTGTCAAGATCTCCTTAGCTTTTAAAACATATTGATATGCTTCTTCTACACTTTCCAACTTCACAAAACTTATTTCATCTTGAATTCTAGATCTCAATCCATTAATGTACCTTACAATTTTCCCAACATCATCATCCACATGTCTAGATCTGATGTCCAATCTATATAACTCCTCAGTATATTCTTTCATAGTCACGTCCTTTTGTTTCAAATTTTGCATCTTTCTCAACAAGATAACTTGGCAATCAGTAAGGAAGAATTTTTTCTTTACCTTGTTCACCATCTTTGGCCAAGTTTTGATCTTCTCCTTTCCTCTCCTTTGTCTATTAGTTTGCAAGTGCTCCCACCATAGTGATGCATGACCTTTCAACCTAGTGACTGCAATTTTCACCTTTCTATTATCAGGAGTATTTTCATACTCAAAGAACTTCTCCATATCAGAGATCCAATCCAACATAGCATTGGTATCCAATTTTCCATCATAAGGAACAACTTCTACAATAGGCTTTGAATTTTCTCTAGACAACACTCACAACAATCTTTCCTCATCTCGATCTTCTTTAGGTTCTAGATTATGGTTTGGTATTGCTGCTTCATCATCACTTACATCATCAAGATGTTCTCTTCTCCTTTGGGTTGTCTCCATAGCATATAATCTGGCTACAATTTGTCTCAATTGATCCAATATAATACTATCGATATTTCTTCTACCATGAACCATCTTTACAAATCAAGTTCCTACAAGATCATAACCCTCTACAAGTTATAGGTCAAATCTGCAAATTTGCCACTCTACAACCAAATTCAAATTAGGGTTCTACACAATCCAATCTCCACAAGGATGAACCTCAAGCTCTAATACCAACTGATGCAGGCAATGGGGTGAATAACTAGGACCAAAGGCTCACCCAACTATCCAAACCACCCTGCAAGAGTTAACACAATGGAAACAAACACAGAGAACAACAACCAAGGGAGGAAGGAGAGAAAAATACTTTTATTGATTCATCAAAACATCTTCATACATGCCCAACTATAACGCCTTTTGGGTTATGGCCAAGTACAAATGCATTCACATTCAAAAATCCAACGACAAATTCACACTCTCAGTTCTGCTCTCTAGAATTATTCTTATCTCTCTCCCACTTACCTAACAACTAAGCCTAAAAACTCTATATATACTTGCAAAAATGACTTACAAAAGATTCTAGAACATCAAAAAGCCACAAGTTAGCCCATAACAGATATCAACTACCTATACCAAAATTAAATGCAAGCAAAGTCGGCCCAAACTAGAACCAGATACAGATAACTTGGCAAATTAAGACTTCACAGAAATTGGCACTCAGCATCTACATGAGCTCGACATTCAAAGGAATCACTTGGCACCAACTATGAACTTGGCACCCAAAGGATCACTCAGCACAAACAAGTAGAAAGAACAAAAGTGCAAGATTGCAAGGAAACCCAAGATGCCCCTGCATCACTTTCATAATTCATTAGGTTTTGAGAATGCAATAGTTCAATTTTCACTATTGTTTCAAGTTTTCATTTTTTCTTTTCAAGTATTACAGATTCCCTAAAGTTCTCAAGTCCACACAAGTCTCAACACTCAACAAATCATAAAAATTTGTTTAAACGTAGTTTCATAGTTCAATTTGTTATCAAAACACAAGATTCAATAAACATACACATTACAGTTTTCCATTTTCCCTAGTGTCAATTTGCTAATGTTTTCAAGTGCATGAGAATAATAGATTCAAAAAAATTATTAAAAGTCAATTAAATATGACATTGAATTATCAATCGACACCCAAGGTTACCAAATTATTTTCCAATTCACAATTCACAATATTTACTTTTCGAATATATTTCGTTAATTAACAACTTCCATCTAAAATTTATTAAACGATTTAGCAATAATTGATTTATTTACTAAAGATCAAAATTATTTAATTAATCAAATTTTATATTAAATCATTAATAATACTTTCAAATTTATAAACAAATTAATAATTACTATCAATAATAATATTTATATTATATATTATGATTTATACCATCTTTCTTTATACCATAATCTTTGAATCGTCAATTGTGTATTGCATTGCACATTACCAAACCATCATATTAATATTTTCCATGTATGAGTTAACCTTTAAAATGTTAGCCCAACATGTTTAGATAATTATGTTGTCAAATCAAAATAATTCCTTCACCAAAAACTTGATATTCTATATGTTACTCAATTCTATGTTTTTTACCCTATTACGAAAAAACTTTCCAAATTATAACCAAAACTTAATAAAAAATTTAGTAGCCTTAACAACACATTCTATGGTGTCCATACTACCTCTCTCTAAGCCTTCATAACATAATATTTCTTATGTTAATCTCACCAAATAAAATTGTACAACTATTTCATGTTAACTAGTATTATACTTGGACAATTTTCTAAGTAATCTATCTTCAAACTTAACTCTAACTTCTATCATTTCAAAATCATTGTTATGCTTCCATTCATTACAACCCTAACAAAAATCCTTAGCCAAATTTCCAATATCTCTCTCTTTATCCATCCATCCCCTTGACCCTCCCCTCCCCCAGCGTCCCCCCCCACCCTCTCTTTATTTGTCCCCTCTTCTTCTCCATTTTTCTCCCTCTCAAATTTTATTATTTTATATCTATTTATATTAACCATTTTGAAATTAATGGGAACAAGGTTGATCCACATACTCAAGGATGCCTGATGCATCAAGGGCCTATATCGAAAACCACCTCTCAACTCCAAAAAATGGGCCCTACCACATTTATTACCAAGGGTACTCTTGATGGAGAGGAGAATGCACCAGACATTAACACATGGCTATACAAAGAGCCCCCTCCTAAAAGTGAAGCACTTCTTGATCACTTTAAACAGAAATATCCCTGGTCACATCGCTTGGCCATAGAGCAATGGGATTATCAAGGAGGTGGTTTAGGCTGCCAAGAATTAGGTATGAGATAGCCTATAGAAGCACACCAACGGCAAAAAACCAAAGGCTTGGGTTATGGACTCCCCACAACTGGGGGCACTACAACAGAAGGCCATGCCTTTACGAACATCCAAAACACTCTCATTGAGGTTGAATACATCCCTGAGGAAGTTGAAAAGAAAGCTTACGATGATATTTTCCTTAACAAAATAATCCTTAGAGCCTTTATGCTCTACCAATCATCCTTGAATCTCATAGACCTCCCCCTCGCTCACCTCGAACTCATAGATTGGGATTAACCAAGTGTCATTCATGTTGATAAGTTCTCTACTGAGCATGCACTCCTTAAATTCATGGGGGCAGAAATGTCACATAAATGGCTACCACTACCATCGGCATATGTCTACAAGCTGGATCCCACAGGTTACTTCAGGGAGGAGGAAATCTCTAATCGCAAAATAGAAATAAAGAAAGAAACAAAAAAGAAAAAAATCAAAGGAAAAATGTCCTCTGGTGAAAACTCCTCTAGAGCATCATTAGATAACTCAAAAAATGAAATAAAAATAAATGATGTATCTGATGGTGAAAACCTCTCTGAGGCACCTGAAGATGGAGATTTCATTCTTCCCCTGCAAGAGCATAGGCATCCTATCTCTTCAATTTTGACAAAGGAAACTTGGCCAATAAATCTTAGTTTGACAGAGATCCCACATATCACATACATCACAACCTCTCTACCACCTAAACAAGTAGATCTTCTTATTGAGGTTCTCCGAAAAAATGTGGGCTGCTTTGCATGGTCATATCAGGACATGCCGGGGTTGGACCCCAAACTAGTCATACACCATCTAGCAGTGGATCCAAGGGCTAGGCCCATTAAGCAAAAGCTCTGTAAGATGCACCCCATAGTTGCTTTATAGGTTAAAGCAGAGTTAGAAAAATTGTTGGAGGCCAAAATCATTCACCCAATAGATTATTTTGATGGATTTCTAACATGGTACCTATTACCAAGCCTTCTGGTGATATCAGAATCTACACTGATTTTAGGGATCTTAATAAAGCTTGTCCGAAGGACAACTTTCCATTATGAAATATCGACATGGTTGTAGATCTCACCGTAGGTCATGAACTCTTGTCACTAATGGATGGTTTCTCTAGATATAATCAAATTCATATAGTAGAGGAAGATCAACATAAGATAGCATTTACTACACCTTGGGGCACATTCTGCTACAATATGATGCCATTTGGTCTAAAGAATGTCGAGGCAACCTATCAACACGCCATGACAGTCATCTTCCATGACCTAATCCATAAGATTCTTGAGGATTACATGGATGATATTTTAGTAAAGTCTCTCAATACTCTTGATCACTTATTTCACCTCGAAGAAGTCTTTAATCAATTGGCAAAATATCATCTCATGTTGAATCCAAAGAAATGTGTCTTTAGTGTCATGTCAGGCAAGCCCCTAGGCTTCATTTTGTCAAAGTGTGGTATTGAGATTGACCCTAAGAAGGTCAAAGCCATCATGGATATGGCTCCTCCTAAGACACTCAGGCACCTTCGTCCTTTGCAAGGAAAACTCCAAGCAGTCCAATGGTTCATTTCTCAACTTGCTGATAAGTGTCAACCTTTCACTCACCTGGTTAAGAAAGATCAAAATTTCAAATGGGACTCAGGTTGCCAGTGCAATTTTAAGCTCATCAAGCAATACTTAGCTAATCCACCTATTTTGGTTCCTCTAGTTGTAGGGTGCCCACTCATATTATACATCACAGCTACTCCCATAGCATTAGGTGCTCTTCTAGCATAACTTGACGATGCAGGAAAGGAATAAGCTATTTATTACATCAGCCAAACATTAGTAGGCTATGAGCTCAACTACATGCTAATGGAGAAGGCATGATTAGCAGTGGTGTTTGCCACCTAGAAGCTACGTCATTACATGTTGAGTCATACTATGCAACTGATATCAAAGATTGATCCATTGAAATATATGCTCTCTCACATAGTAATCACGTACTGGATGCCTAGCAAAATGGGTTATGCTTCTCAATGAGTTTGACATTCAATATGTTGACAGAAAGGCCATCAAAGGCCAGGCTATTGCAGATCACTTGGCTAATGCACCCTTAGTTGTAGATCACCCACTCATCATGGAATTTCTAGATGAACACCTTTATTTGATAGAAGAACAATCACTCTGGAAGCTATATTTTGATGGCTCATATACATCTCATGGCTCTGGCATGGGCATACTCTTGGTTACACCTCAAGGAAATTATATTCCTAAATCTTTCAAGCTATAATTTTGGTGTACCAATAACATTTTAGAGTATGAGGCCCTTGTTGTGGGACTCAAAATCACCATTGAATGGAATACCACAGAGCTTCAAGTCTATGTTGATTCTCAGCTTGTCATCAAACTAGCATTGAATGAATATCAGACCAAGGATTATAAGCTACTACCTTACAAATATTTGGTTAATCAATTAAAGGAGCATTTTACTCAGATCCAGCTCATACATGTACCTAGACTCCAGAATAAAGCAGCTAATGCTATGGCTACTATTGGTTCTCTCTTGGAAATGTTGCACGAAGCTACGCAATATGAATTCTTGGTTGAGCAGCTGCATGAATCCGCATATGAGAATGATAAATCAACATGAGTCTGTGTCTTGGTTGGTTCCCAATCCCCATGGTACCACGAAATTCATGCTTACCTACTAAATGGTATCATATCTCCTCACCTCACACGCACCCAATGCCAAAACCTTATTCACAGAGCTTCCCATTACACTATCATCACCCAAACCCTATATCATCATGGTTATCATGATACTCTCAATGTTTAGATCAAAATGAGGCTACAATGGCTCTTAAAGAGGTACATGCTAGACTTTTTGGTGCTCACACAAGCAAGATGGTGCTAGCAATGTAGATCCTTCAAGCTGGATACTATTGGCCTACTCTAGAACATGATGCATGTGAATTTGTGAAATAATGTTTACCTTGTCAACAACATGCTAATTTAATCTAGGCTCTAACACAGGACTTGCAACCCATTGCACCACCATGGCCTTTTTCCTGCTGGGGGTTTGATCTTGTTGGTCTTATTGCACCACTTTCTTCAGAAGGGCACAAGTGGATTATCACCGCCCCTGATTACTTCACTAAGTGGATCGAAGTAGTTCTTCTTGTCAATGCTATGGGAGTTCAAGTGTCCAAGTTTATCCTATATCATATCATATGTCACTTCGACATTCTAGCTACCATTTTCACTGACCATGGAGGTAATTTTTAAAACCTAAATATGGAGGAATTGTGCACTTCCCTTCATATCCATCACCATTTTTCTAGCCCATACTTCCCATAAGGTAATGGTCAGGAAGAGGCAACTAATTAAACCCTGCTCAGAATCCTCAAGAAAGTTGTCAATAACTCTAGTCGTGATTGGCATTCGCAAATTAATTCTACCCTATGGGCATACCACACTTCATTTCACATAGCCACTGGCACAACTCCATACTCCTTGGTCTATGGTGCTGAAGCAGTCCTACCTATTGAGGTTGAACTCCCATCGCTCCGCATTTCTCTATGAGGATAGATATCTAATGAAGAATATAGAGTGGCTCGACTTACTCAACTTGATCTACTTGATGAAAAAAGGCAACAGGCCTATGACCACCTCATGGTCTGCCAGAATCGCCTCATGTGCAATTTCAGCAAGAAAGTCCATCTGCACAGTTTTTAGGAAGGTGACATGGTCCTCAAAGAGAATATGAAGGTTCAAGCTGATAGAGAAAATAAAGGCAAGTTTGAGCCCACATGGCTTGGTCCTTATGTGGTCACAACATCTTTTGGCTCAGGAGCTTATCAAGTATCAACCCTTGAAGATGAAGTCCTAAATGATCCTACCAACATTATTCACCTCAAGAAATTCTACGCCTGAGGGTAGAATTTGCAAATCAAAAATAGGCAAAGAAAAATAAAGTGTCCAATGGTGAAAACTTGGAAATTCAAGCACCTTGGATAGGTCCCTGGTGAAAACCTAGCAAATAGGTGCCAAGTGTACTATAGCCTTTCCATTATCTATCAATGACCTACATATCCAGTATCACCCCTTTACATCTCATCGCCCATCTCCCCATTTTCCAAAATATTCCAAGAGTTCCTTCCTCGCACTCCAACAACTCATGATACTAGCTTGGAAAGCCTACCTAGATCACATATTCTACCATGGTTGGCATATCTATTCCATCCTTGTACCTTACCACATTTGTGTATGTTATCCTTAAAACCATGCATTTACATCATATACGTATACCAAGCCACCATATTCTATGTACCACATCCTTGTCATGCAACCAATAATTTTGTGTATCATACCCATGTAAAAATAACCATATTTCATCAATGCTATTTCCTCATCCTGAGCTTTTTCCTATCATATGCACATCCACTAATATATTTTATCCTCCATTCCTGAGTCATCCACCCATTTCCTATTCATGCTTGTATATTTTTGAGCCTTACAGCAAAATCTCACATCCCTATCTCACTCACATCCTAGTTTCAATTCAAAAATTGCCAAAAAATTATCAAAAACATTCATAAATCATCTATAAAAAAAGAGCTTCCTCCTCTCACAATCCTTTCACACACACCTTACTTTCCACAATAAAGACCTTGACATGAGACAAAAACCTTTCATAGACCCTACATAATGAGAAACCAATAGACTTACAACCCTTTCACATAGACCTCTTGAAGAGAATCTTTTGGAGTTGTAACCATTTGCAAGGCTCATGCCATTTGTCTCACACCACAAAAGGAGAACCAACCCCATCACTCCTCTACCAACCATTGATACATCTAGAAAATGAAGCCAAACTCGCTCTTTAATGTCCTCCATTGGATCGCCAGAGGATTATGCACAAACCACCCCAAAATCAAACCCACAAGGATGGAGAGAAAGATAGCGCTAATAGTCGACACAGCAATGAGAATCAACAAGGCAATAGCTTGCCTGTTTGTAGCACACAGAGAAACTACCCAAAAATACCAAAAAAATTCCAAAAATACCAAAAAAATTCATAAATCATACAAATTTACCAAAAAAACTCATAAATCATCCAAACTTACCAAAAAAATTCAAAAACATATCCTGAAATATCAAAAAAATAAAATAAATCATCCAAACTTACCAAAAAAATTCAAAAACATATCCTGAAATATCAAAAAAATAAAATAAAATTCCAAAGCATTCAAAAGGGGGTCATAAATGCCAAATATGGCCACAAAAGCTTGAAACACTAAAACACCACCCCAACAATTCCTCTCAATTTCTAATAATAAAAAATGGATATTAAGAAGAATCGTGGTAATGTCCTAAAACATAATTCTAGGCTTAGGAAAATCTAGGACAACTCAGATAGCAAAAGAGATGCCGCAAAGCTATTTGTCGCCTTCCTTCCATGCAACCATTATTAATGTGAATAAAAAAGGATTTTTAGTCTTATTTAAGTTGTAGTGGCCACGATTAGTCTACCCAGTTTCAAGAAATATATCAATACTATCTTGAAAGCCCAGATATCCATTGAATTCTTTCATCCTAATATAGTTGGGGGCACAAAATAAGTAGGCATAAGCGTGAGAGTTTGGCTCCCCGCTCTAGCACCTTTTTAGGCCTTAAATAATTTTTCAAAGCCCAAGTTTCCTTTTTGGACCATTCTAGCACCTTTTTAAGCCTTAAATGATTTTTCAAGGCCCAAGTGTCCTTTTTGGACCATTCTAGTGCCTTTTTAGGCCTTAAAGTCTTTTTTCAAAGGCCCAAGTGTCCTTTTTGGACCCCTCTAATTCCTTTATAGGCACAAGCGCCTTTTTCAAGCCCCTAAAATACCTTTTTAGGCTCAAAGCACCTTTTTCAAGGCCCTATTTTGAGCTTTTCAAGCCCTAAAAATGCCTTTATAGGCCCAAGCACCTTTTTCAAGCCCACAAAACTACCTTTTTAGGCCCAAGCACCTTTTTCAAGGCCCTATTTTGACCTTTTCAGGCCCTCGAGATGCCTCTTTAGGCTCAAACACCTTTTTCAGGCCCCTAAGACATCTTTTTTGGCCCACACGCCTTTTTCAAGGCCCTCTTTTGGCCTCTTCAAGACCTTCTTGACCTCTTTTGGCCATCACAAGCCTTGCATAGGTCCCAATGCCTTTTCCACACCTCATAAACATCTGTCTCATCACACACTTAGAGAAATGTCCCCATATTTTGACTTATTATTGTTTGTCATACTTGCTAAATCTACATAGACATTCTTGCCTACGAGTCATGGTTACCCTTACTCTATAGCTTGTATTGTTCCCACTTTTACAAGCATCAAACTATTTCATTATTTACCACAAAAACACAAAAACATTCAAATATATATCAAACATCCCAAAATCATTCAAATATTTATCAAACATCCCAAAAACATTTAAATATTTGACAAAAAACACAAAAACATCCATATATCTTCCATAAAAATTCCAAAAACAAAACATGACATTACATTATGAACAACATCTGTTGTCCCTTTGATTGCCACAACAACAAGCACAAACTTTCTATTCTCCTACGACAGCAACAACAACATTCCATTTAACTAATAATGTTTGGTAGATTTTTTATTATGGCCTCCCTAGGGGAGGTGGCAAGACAGGGTGTCCAATCAATGGCATTCCTTTAGACCTAGTCCCAGATGATGATGCCCCTAGAGTCATCCTCACACCTACCCAAAGTGTATCCATGGGGATCGAGATGTTACCACACCTCAAGAGTGTGTTTATCTACTCCATAAAATGTTTTTTAGAGTATACAACTCCTCTCCTTTGCTCCAAAGGGACCGCTTGGTGATATAATCCCATGTAGTATGCCGCCTATCATGCAACCCTCACTAATTGCTCCATGACATCTTTCATTTCTGCCCATAGTCTTTTTTCTCCTAGAATAGTTGTTGTCCTTTGCATAATATCGTGTTCTCTTTCATATCTATTCACTAGCATTTTCATTGACTCCCTCTCATATTTCACTGTATTCAATTGATTTTGGTACCATGTAATGAGAGCATTATTTGCATTCAGCTGCTCTTGTGACCTCTGTGCTAAAATTTTGGTCTGCACTGCTGACTCCTTGAACACTTCTACTTGTGACTATAGGAGCACTAATTCATTTTCACATCTCTCCATTGCCGCTCTCTCAGCTGCCAAAGTCACCTCCACAGTCTCCACTCTTGTTTGCTCCATCATTAACATCATCCCTAGGTGCTCAGCTCTTGTCCGTGCACCATCCTCTTGTGCTCTTTAATTCAGCCCTTGAAAGAAATTTGCATCTTTCTCCACCTGGTCAGCTCATTCTTTTTCCACTGCCAATGCTTTCTCCATCACCACCGCAACATCATGAGCCACTTGTATTGCAGCATCGGATTGCAATTCTTGAAATGGTCAAAATGTAGAAACACTGGGTCACCCTTTTGTTCCCTAGAGCTCTGCATCATATCCCCTAAACTACTTTTTCCCTTCTTCCATACGACCGTTGTTGGTCGCATCATGGATCTTTGTTCCTCTTCTGGAAGAGTCTCTTCTACAGATGGTTGATCTTCTGCAATTTATCCCTCTAACAACACTCCCACACTTGGTAATTTTGTCTCATTCTCTTTTTCCCTCGACTCTTTTTATTGAATCGCACCTTTTTCTAATAGTTGTAGCAAGGTCAGATCTTCTTCTTCCTCTTCTGGCTGATTTTGAGCTAGATTAATTTTGCTAGCCTCCACCACTCCCTGATCACAATGTCACACACTTCGATGTGGCAAGGTTTCTCTTCCTTCTTGTTGGCTCCGCTTTATGCCCTGCTTTTGCCCCTACAACCATTTCCTTTCTCCTTGGCTTTCATTTTCCTCTTCACTCCATCCCCCTATTCCTCCTTCTATCACCCCTAGCATTTTTTGCCTCTACTCTTGTGAATCAGCCATTGGTATTTCACTCACAGCTTAATTTTTTTCTCACACTTTTCTTATGCTTCAGCTAACACTTCTTGTTGTTGGGCTTTCATCAAATTCACTCACCTTTTATAAAACCAACAACATTCTCCATCGCTTCCATTACATGCTATCCATATCTTTGGCAACAAGCTTCAACACCCACCATCATTATAGTCAAGTTGGCAACTACCTCCTTCCTTTCCACACCTCCCCTCCCCTATCCTAATAGTATGCTATATCCTATTTCTTTCCACTAGCTTCTCATCTCACGTTTTTCATCATACTATCTCCTCATCCCAAGATTTTCTTCTACTAATCTTCTCATCTTCATCTTTCCTACCACTATCCTATCATGTTGAGCTTTTGTATGGTAATCCCTTTTAAATATGTTGGTTTGTCCACTGTACCATCCTTGCATGTCAGTCCTTTTCTTGGTATCATTGTATATCTCTCCTCTCTTCATATCAATTCCTGCTTGATCATAAGTTGTAGTTCTCTTGGTTAGATGCATTAGCGAATCCTCATACGAGATCCCTTATCATCAAAATATTGTCCTAAAAAGTTCTAATTTCCCATTTGATCCTAGTCCTTGATATTACTGATAGATCCTTGTAGGATGCATCCTTCCTCTCATCTAATCTTGGTCCCTCAGTATCTAGTCCTACCAATCTCTTTGGAAAAAGGTTACTTTTTCATGGATTTACATTTTCTTTCGATTTATTTTCTTTTCAGGATTTCATGTTTGATTCTTAAAGTATCTCTTCCAAGTGATTTGGGTTGTTCCCTCCTCATGGTCACCATGATCTTTTATATCATGGTGTGCTATGACTGGGGCAATTCAAGAGAAAGGTTTTGATTAGGTCTTTTTCATTTTCTTTTTTGCTTGTGAGTCAGTTGGATATGACCCTTGCATAGTCCAAACATTAGATCACTTGTGGTTACATGGTGCACTTGAGAAATATTGTTTGCTTGTGGGTTACCCAGTATCATTTCCACTCTGATTCTTTTGAGATTCATGTGTGATGTTGGGGCAATCCTTGCGTGTTTGTTTCACATCAATCCTATGTAATATTGGTAAAAAGGACTTGATGTTCTTAGTAACCTTGGCATATCCCCAATATTCCTATATCAAAATAAGTGCTCAACTACATGGTGGTGCTCCCATGTGGAACACCCACATGCTCAAGCTCCAATGGATTACTTAATACTCCCATCTTATCAAAACATCCCATCCTATCCAAGCACCCCATCCAATCAGTCTTACAATCATGATCTAATAGTTTTATCCATATCACAATCATATCTCCTATCAATCCCATGGTATCTAATCAAGTATCAATCATAATCATACCTTTTCTATCAATCATAATCATAGCTCCTTTATCAATCATAATCTTAGCTCCTTCATCAATCATAATCATAGCTCCTTCATCAATCATAATCTTAGCTCCATCAATCATAATCATAGCTCCTTCATCAATCATAATCATAGCTCCTTTATCAATCCTAATCATAGCTCCTTCCTCAATCATAATCCTATCTCCTTCACCATTCATAATCATTGCTCCTACATCAATCATAATCATAGCCCCTACATCAATCAAAATCTTCGTCATCACCCATCATAAATCCTTGAATCATAAATCTCCCCCAATCTCCCATCTTCCAAATCACTTCCTTGGGTTCAATTTAGAAAACCGATCACCCTTCCCCCTCTCCCTATAGCTAGTGTTCTTCCCCATTGGTTATCCTTGCACCCAATTTTTTCCTCTATATCATTCTCCCATGGTGAGAGTATGTGCTTCCTTGCACCACCTCTCTTCACCACTCTCAATCCTCCTGCTCACCCTAGATTCTTGTACCTTTCAAGAAGCTATCAAGCCTCAACTTCTCTCCCTGCCATCTTCTTGAGGGGGCATCACATAGTCCACTCTCTCTTCTTCTATTCAAGATTGGGGCAATCATGTTGCTTTCAAAATTTTCTTCATGTCATATATCTTCAAACTTCTTTGAAATAGTATTGTTCCAACACTATCTCGAAGAGGGGCAAAATGTAAACACCTAAATCTGATTACATCACTTAAGTAATCTTATTTAGTCATCTCCTAAGGCATCATTAATTAAGTATTTAATATTTAATTAATCTATTTTCATCCCCTAGTTAATTAGTTAATTTAATTAACTATAGTCCAATTGATAAAATTAAAAGATCACCCAAAGTCAATTTATCAATTAAATCCCTATTCCTCTATTAAATTGAATAAATCCTCAAATCTATTCAATTTAATTCTATATCCCCATTTTATTAAATAAATCATTTAATAAAATATCCAAAATCCTAAGAGCCTCCCTAAACCCTATCCTAACCCCTAATCCAACCCATTCACTCATACTAACCTCACTTAGCCACCTAACTAACCCATCCCATGAAATCTAAGCCACTTACCCCCTAATCCCCCTCTAATCCAAGCCTAATCCTCTTCGAATCATATGCATAATCATAAACATGGGTTAAGAATTGCTAACCCAAGCCAAAGTCAACAATCTCATTCTCTCCTCAGCCTCCAACATTTACGACCTAAGCCAAAGTCAACAATCTCATTCTCCCTTCACCCTCCAACACTTATAACCCAAGCCAATGTCAACAATCTCATTCTCCCCCCAACCATCTCCATTTATGACCCAACCATCCCCATTTATGGCTCAACTTCTTTCATTACTCCTTTGACCAACCCATATCCTACCCTCTCACATCCAATCACCCTGTGACATGTGTCACCTCCTAATTGGCTTCAAACAAGCACAATCCATGTGCTCCCCTTTGAGTGCATCCTAGCCCTGCCTCACCATCTTGCCATCCTTGCATCTTGATCATCCATCCCTCTACCCCTTAGCCTATAAATAGAAGCCTCTCCCTTCACAAACATCATCCACTTCCATGCTAATGTTATGATGCTATTTTGAGAGCTTAAGGACTATCAAAATACCATCATAATGGAAAAATCCATCCACAAATCCACTTTGATCCATATTTTTCATTGAAGCTTGAGAAATATTATTGAGCACACATCTACATCAAAGGACACATCTACAAAATCAAGGAGGCTTTTGGAGTGATCTTTCTCTTAGTTTGCACTCTCTTACACCTTCTTTTGTCTAATCTTATATGTGAATATAGTTTTAGTTTGTGAATGTTTTCCTTATTGTTAATGTTCTTTGCACACTAAATCTTGTTCTCCAATACCAAGTCCTAAACTAATTATTGAGTCATCCTTGAGGCTTTCCTAGATTACAATTATGATATAGGGCTACTTTAATATATTACATTACAATATTACAATTTTTAACAATTACAAGCAAACTTTCATCTCATAGCCTTCATAACTTTTCATCTTGATGCTCATTAGGATGTGTACATTTGACCACTGCATCTTTATCATGTCTTCTACCTTTGTACAACCTTTCTTAACTAGATTCTATCTATGTTAGGAGATATAATCAAAACATCAACAACTACTTGTCAAAATTTATGTTTGAACACTATCTTTAATAAATCTTGAATAACTATCAAATGTCTTTGAATTTATGCATGTTCTCTTAGCCACATCATTAGGACACTCTATAGAACATGTTCTCAATTGTGCATAGCCTCATATTTAATCCTCTAACCTCATGGCCTCAACCTCTATCTTATGTTATGTTTACCTCTATAGAATAACATGTATGTTGATATCAATGACAAACAGTACAATCATGAATGCAACATATGATCATTGTATGATCTCTATAGCAATGCTAGGCAATACCCCTTAGGAATACCAACAACATTCATGCTAGAAATATCCCCCTTTGGCATTGATGAAAACATAGATGAAAAACATTGAAGTTCCATAATACCAAATGTCTCTATTATAATTTCTCCCCTATTCATGTCATTCATGAATGTCCATTATTCTATAACCATCATTGATAAGGAAGGTATTAATATCCCCCATACATCAACATCTTTTCAAATCATCTTCATCAAGAAAATATCTTGCTCAAGAACATCTTTCCCTCATTGATATTCTTCCTCATGTGCTTCTCTCCTACATGCATATCAAAGGATTATTTTTATGTATACTTCTCCCCCATTGACATCAATGAAAAAGGAATCATTATGTCAATTCTGTTGCATATGATCTTCAATAATCTAAAGTTTCCAAAGACACCATTAAATACCAATTACAAGAGTCCTTCATGACTCATCTCAAACATAGATACTCCCCCATAGAGGAACCATCAAGAATTTAGTCTAGATAAAGAAATAGTGCTTTGTTACCATTGGGCTTATGCAATCTTTGAATCAACTACTCAAAATTAGGCAGGGGCATAACCCCCAAGCATACCTTTCAAGTACTCAAAAGTATCATTTAGTAAAGGCTTCATAAATATATCTTTTATCTTCTCATTTGTACTAATATATTCCAATCTGATCTCCCTCTCTACAACTTTCTCTCTCAAAATGTGATACTTAATAGATATGTGCTTTATCTTTGAATGTAAAATAAGACTTTTTGACATACTTAATATACTTTTGTTATCACAATGTATGATAGCAGGCTCTGTAAACTTAATTCTAATGTCCTTCAACATTTGTTTCATTTGAATGATCTAATTACAATTATTTGGTGCTACTATTTACTCTATTTTATCATGCTCTATGAAATACAGTCAAGTTTCATTCTTATCCAAGAAACCAATCTTCCTAGAAAAATGCTCCACCACTTGTACTCTTTATGCTATCCACACTGCCTACCCAATCTGTATCAATCTATGCACATAAGGTAACATCATTTGATCTTTCATACCATAATCCATAATCAAGTATACCATTCAAATATCTAAAAACACTATTGCATAATGTGATTCTTTAGAATCAGTTCAAAATCTTGCCACAATTCAAACTACATTGGCTATATCAGGTCTTGTGTGTGTTATATATTGCAAGCCTCCAATCATAGACCTATAATTATTTTTTTCAATAGTAGGCATCTCATCTTTTCTAGATAACTTGTGACCAATTACCATAGGCATACCAATAGGTTTACAACTCTTCAAACCAACTCATTTCAACAAATTTTTCAAACACTTAATTTGTGATAAGAAAATACTATCATTATTTTGCATACTTTTCAATCCCAAGAAATACTTCATCTCACCAATCATGCTCATCTCAAATTCCTTCTTCCTTTTACTAGAAAATGCTTCACTTGCTTTATTATCTCTTCCAAAGATTATATCATCCACAAACACTTCAACAATTAGTAAACCATCTTCACTCTCTTTAAATACAAATTACTATTAGCACTACCTTTATCAAATCCCAATTTTTCCAAATACTTGTCCAATCTCACATGTCATGCTCTAGGTGCTTTTTCAATCCATACAATGATTTCTTCAACTTACAAATCATATCTCCTTCATTGTTCAAATGAAAACCTTCAGGCTACTTAATTTAAACTTCTTCTTCATGTTCTCCATTCATAAATGTTGATTTGACATCCATCTAATACACTTTGAATTTCTTGTTAGTTGCATATGCCAAAAATATTTTGACTACCTCTATTCTAGAAACATGTGCAAATGTTTTCTCATAATCAATACCTTGTTGCTATGAATAATCTTTACATACTAGTATTGCTTTGTTTCTCATAACCTCTCCTTGCTCATTCATCTTATTTTTGAAAACTCGCTTAGTTCAAATAACATTTTTTTCCTTATGTCTAGGAACTAATTTGCATGTATCATTATTTTCAGTTTGATCTAATTCTTCTCTCATAGATTTAATCCAAAAATCATCTTTACTAGATTCATCAACACTTTTACATTCTACTTGTGAAATCAAAATTGGCATCACTCCTTTGTCCTTTCTTTCAATAATCTGATCGGTAGGATGATTCTTTATAAGATTCATATTAGGTGTCATTTTCTCAACTCTAACTTTAGCTCTGGGTTCACTCCTTCGTTCTTCTCTTTTTTCTATAGTTTATATTTCATTCTACAAATCTATGCTAGTTTCATAAAACAACCAAACATTCTTCTAGTTAGTGCTTAGATTAATATCTTCAATAGAATTATAACCGAGCATTCTTTCCTAAACTCTAAAATTATTATCCACTTTAACATTTAAGATCTCAACAATAGTCTTATTTCTCTTATTAAAACATTTGTATTCTTTTCTATTCAATGAATAACCAAGAAGCATACCTTCATCACTCCTTGAATCAAACTTACCAATATCATGTTCTCTCTTAAAGTAACACTTACGTCCAAAGATTCTAAAATACTTAAGTGGGGGTGCATGTCTAGACTCCAAATCAAAGCTCATAAGGGATCTTATCAATACCTTGTCTGATCTATACTCTAATCATGGTGTATACTGTTGCATTTATTGCTTCTCTCCAAAATATCGTTGCCACATTATTCTCAAACATCATAGCTTTTGTTGCCTAAGTTACTGATATGTTTCTCCTATCTGTTATACCATTCTTCTCAAGTGTTGTAGGGGCTGAAAATTGTCTTTCAATGTCATTCACTTCACAAAAACTATTAAAATCATTTGAAGTAAACTCTCCACCTCTACCAAATCTCAAACATTAAATCTTCAAGCCATATTCCTTTTTAACTCTATTCTTAAACACTTTAAACTTCTGAAATTCTTTAGATTTCTCTCTAAGAAATACTACCCACATCATCCTAGTAAAATCTCAAGAAAAATCATGAAATACCTTTCACCAAATAATGCTCTTGTTTTTGTAGGACCACTCAAGTATGTGTGTATAATCTCCAACTCTACTGATGTAGTAAACTTCTTGCTCAGAAAAGAACTTTTCTTCTACTTCATGATAACACATTCCTTGCATACCACGTTAGTAGGCTTCACAAGTTTAGGAAAATCTATAAAAATAATTCTAGTATTGATATTTACAATGTTAACAGTAACAGATTTCCACAATCCATTTGTAAAGTACTGAGTTTTCTGGATTAGATTGTGTTTGTTTATTTCATCAATGTTATCAAAGTTTATGTGACAAAACCTTTTGTGCCATAACTAACTATCATCAACTTTAGCAACTTATCATGTCATCTCAGCAGGAATCAACTAAAAAGAATTATCTCTTGTTCTTGTACAAGCACTAAACAGTTTACCAAATTTATCCTTGATAACATGTGTCTTCTTTGTGAGCTACAACTGGTATTCCTTGTCAACTATCTTTAGGTTCTCTCTAAATAAGTAGGGAAAGACCTTTAATCTTTGTGTCTTCTTATGATTTTCCTCTACTGATTATAGATTAATCTCCACTAGTACTTGCACTTTTTGCCAATGTAGGTCAAACATTTAATGCACTAAAAGCAATTTTAGTTATAGGAAAATCTCCACTTTGTCTCAAACTAATCTCAGTTGAATCTAATCTTCCAAGAAGAGTCTCCCTTGTGAAATTATCTTTGTAATGTGTAACCTATTCAATCATCTTTTTTGTGTACTTATATGTAGGTGTCAAAGTTGTCAAGATCTTTAACACAATTTCATCTTCATCCTTATTTCTATCATAGGCCTTAATTCCTACAACAATCTTGATATTCTACAAAAAATAATTGTAACATACCATTCTTACTAAACTCAAAAGTAAGAACACATTCTAGGATTTATAATTGAATATCATAACAGAATGACATAAAGTGGTTGAGAAACAATACATCATAACTATATCTCAAAATTTAAACAATGATTATAACCATTTCACATGAAGATAACTAAATTAACTTTCTAAACTGAATTTTGTGATTTCAACCAAAAGATACATTCATTTTAATCACATCTACGACTATATATTTCAAGTAATTAAAAGGCACTTGCAAGTAAAATATTTAGAATACATACTAGGCTAATTGAATTAAATAGCAATGTGTTGTACAAGCCTCGATATCTAGCAAAGAGGAGAAGCATTCACATAGGCTTAACCTCCAAACTATAGACCTTAACATATTCCCACACAATCTCATACAAGAAAGGCCCTCCCTACCCTAGGATAGACTGGGGCACCATAATCTTGCCATCTTGAGCATACCAATGTTAGAGTGTTGGCTAAGTAACAAACAAGGCTGAGGGATACCTCCATCAACCTCTCTCTTTCCATCTAGCACTCTTGACCTCTAGTGATCATTTATGGAAAACATGCCTCTATACTACCTTGGCCAAAGAGTTAGGTGGGTATTAGACAACCTGATCACCACCGCTCAACTTGACAACTAATTACATTGTGTACAACCATGAATTGACTTGGAGCTATACATTTCTCTATTATAAATTTATCAATACTTTAACTTTGGTTTATTTTTTTATTTACCTTTCTCTTGCAGGATTTCCTCTCCTCTTCAGCCATGTATATACTTGGCTCTATTCAACCTTGGGAGCTTCCTAGGAGATTGGTTATTTTCATGAGATTATGTTAAATTAGAAGATTTTTTGTGGTATTATATTGAAACATAGACAACTGGTACATATCCAAAAAAAAATCAAGGATATTGCAATGCAGTTTTGTACATCATAAAGCATTATATAATTCTATCGGTTGGGCATTCCTTTCTCCCAATCTTATAAAAGTCAATGGTTAAGTAAGAATTTGATCCCAAGAAAGGTGTGAAAGAAAAGAATAGTTTGTGACCTCTCAAATCTAGTCAAACTCACTACTCAATACTCAATATTAATACTGAATTTAAAATAAAAAAGAATCTTTCTTGAACGCAAATGCATTTCACATTATGTGGGTAACATGATGGAAGTTACATGACTAATTGATATTGAATCATTCACGACGCTAATGACATGATGAAAAAATATATGACCTGGTTATAGAAGAAGATATAAAACCAAGTGTTGGTGTGGATCAATCACTATAAAATCTACAACTCTACACGAGTAGCTTGGTTATGAATTAATGTGATATGCTTGGATGTAAACATAGAACAAGGAGAATGAAGCAAGGTGTGAGAATGAATAAGGAGAATGCATGAGGAAGAGAGAGAGCTCCCTCTCCCTACCATAGGGATGGAAAATATAGTCCCCCTGTTGCAGTTACAACAATATTTGAATTCAAAATTTTAAAAAGAAAAAGGTGCTCAGCGTGCAATGCCCAAGTTGGAACTTAAGAAGAAGAAAAAATCATTCTCCATAATCCTTGCATGATATAATGTTTATACACACACACACACACACACGTGTATGTAATTTGAGAGTACATGTAATTTATTCAATTTTTTATCATTTAATCTCTCTAGTTACATATGCATGTATTTATATATACATGTAAGCACAATTCTTAGACATTATTAGAGTATCATGGTCACATAATATATATATATATATATATATATATATATATATATATATATATATATATATATATATATATATATATATATATATATATATATATATATATATATATATATATATGAGAAAACTATAATGGTGAGCTTAAACAAAGTCTTAGAAAAGAAATGAGGTAATAGTTCTTCCAAGGTATTATAGGTTTAAATTTCTCTTGTTATAAAGTTGACCAAGTAGCTCATGAGTGTCCAAGGTGTACTATGTAGCCTAGTCATTATATCCTTCATCAAGGTAGTTAGATCCCATACTTGATAATGTGAAGATGGACTAAATTTGGTGCTACACTCCTTGAATCTCATTTATCAATGCTTTCTCCCCCTTCATCTACTCCTACAATCACAATTGCAACATTTCCACAATAATAACATCTTCCTCCATTTAAATTGGTTTATCAAGGACATAATAACTAATATCTGTAACAATAGCTAATTACCATTAATTAAGTAAGTATGTATACATAATTAATCAGTTACAAATGATTTCACCTGAAATAATAGTTAATCATATTTCCATGAATCAAACTAATAAGTCCTTTTCACATAAAATAAATAGTTAACCATAACTTTCATTTTATAAGATCATGACATTCAACATTTTTAATTAACCATTTCATGACTATAAGATTATTTTTAAATAGGTCAAAACCTAGGATGTAACATACCCTCTCCTTTGTTTCATTGCCCCTAATGAACTTTACAATAAGGGAAAAAAGAAAAAGAAAACAAGTTTATGTAGCAACCCATAGTTTAATAGTTAGTCACAAAAAATTTATGCTCTGGTCATGGAGAAAATATGGGGAAACATTGGGAAGATCTCATCATAATCTTCCTAGGTGTAATTTTCCTTAGTATACTAGTTCCACTAAACCTTGCACTAGTTTATGTCTTGATTTCATAAGTGGATCTTATGCACCTCAAGTATTTTGAGCAGCTTTGTTTCCACCACCCCTAGATCTCATATTTGAAAAATATTCCAATTAATTATGTGTTCATGATGGGTGATATATTTCTTAATATATGACACAGAGAATATGTCATACATCCTAGCAAGAGTTGGAGGTAGTGTGACCCTATAAGCCACTGAATTTATAACTACTAATACTTCAAATGGTTCCATGTATCTTTGGGCTAATTTGGAATTCTTTCTGAACTTGATGGTACTCTTTTTTGGTTTGGCTTTTAGTAGAACCTTTTCTCCCACTAGAAATTCTCAGGATATTCTTTTAGCATCTACATAACATTTTTGTCTATCTCACAAATTTGAACCACTTGTTCTTCCATCTCAAATAGCATCTATGGTCCGATGATGATTATGTCCTCAATTCGGTTCTAACTTACTAGAGTTCTACATTTATGACCATATAGGGATTTAAAGGGTGTCATTTTGATAGTGGATTTCTAAGAACTATTATAAGAAAATTCTACTAAGGGAAGATACATTTCCCACTGGTGTTGTTGATCTATGCAATGTACTCTTAAGAGGTCTTCCATAACCTGATTTACTCTTTTGATCTAACCATCAATTTCTAGATAGTAAGAAGAACTAATCTTTATTTTGATTCCCAAGACTGAAAATAGAGTTTTTCATAACCTAGATGTTACCCTAGCATCCCTGTCGAATATAATCGTGTTTGAAACCCCATGAAGTCTGAAGATTTTTTGTACAAACTTGTGAGAAATTTTAGATGCTCAGTCTATTAAGTTACCATGTATGAAGTAAGACACTTTGGTTATCTTGTCTACCACTACTAAGATGGTATTGTGTCTATTTTGAGTCATCAACAACCCATGAATGAAATCTATGGTAATTATTTGCCACTTCCAATCAAGAACCTCATTTGGGTGTAGTAGGTCAACAGGGTAATGGTGTTCTTCTTTGACTCTGACACTTCAAACATCCAACCATGTAATTTATTACATCTCTTTTCATCCCCTTCCAAAATACAGTGGTTTCATGTCTACCAACATCTTGGTCATTCCAAGATGTTTAAAATAAGGAGTTGTGTCAAATTCTTCTAAAGTCATCCTTTAAATTTCTAAAACCTTGGGTATATCCATTGTACCTCTATATCTTGACAATCCATCCTCTTCTAGTTGGCAATCTTTGTACCGAGGATCTTAAGGGTCTTTCAGAAGTGCTTCGCTGACCTCATTATAGAAATTGTCTTTGGTTAAGTGTTGCAATACTTTCTCTCTAAGTCTAATATTTATGGATACCATACTTGACACATGCCTTCGGTGACTTAAAGTATTTGCTACCTTTTTTTCTTTACCCTTAATGTAGTTTATTTCAAAGTTGTAATTTGTTACAAATTCCAACCATCTCTTTTGTTGACCATTGAGATTAGGTTGAGTAAATATGTATTTCAAGTCATGGTGATCTGATCAGAGTTCAAAGGGTTTTCCTAACAAATAGTTCATCTACATTTTTAGGGCATGAATAATGGCAGCTAACTCCAAGTCATGTGGGGTGTAATTTTATGCATAATATTTTAGTTTCCTAGATTCATTTTTGTCCTCTACCTCCTTCCAGCTTGTTCTACAAGCTTCCATGAGGCCTTTTTAAATAGTCTCTCTCTCATTGTAATACATTCCATTTTTCACATAGCAATTCTAATTTTCTATTGTGAAACATTCTTGTGCAGTTTTTGCTTCAAGCTCTTTGCTCCCTAGGCTTTTCTTCAGCAAGTTATTTGCACTGCAGGTGATCTTGGCGCATTATCGGAGTCAGATTCTCAACTTCTACATGGTATCAGAGCCTCCCTGCTACTTCTTGTTCGAAGGTTTTTTAAGCCATGATTTGATGTCACAAACCCTAGTTTGTTTGTGAATTTTTTTTCAAATCAGGGGTAGAGCAATTTTTCGAAGCATTTTTAGCCCAAACGGACGTCACCATTGAATTTGGAAGGTCGTTTACAGTCAGAAATCATATAAAAAAATTTTATTTCGGACACAAGGCATTTTTTAAGGCCTCTAGGGCACTGTCGTACGAACTGTACGGACGAAAAGGGCAATTTTAAAAAAAAAAAAGGGTGACCGTCGTAGCAGCGCCGGAGCGCCGCCCGACGGCCACCCCGCAACCACCCTCTGTCGCTGCTTGTTCTCTGCCCACAGTCTGGCCGCCTCAGCTCTCTGCAGCCGCAGTGGAGCCTCCGCCACCACAGCGGAGCTTCAGCCCCGCCGCAACCCGCTATGCAGACAGTCGCGCCGCCGGGTTTTCCTCCCGGGCGCCACCGTCGCCGCCGGATACTGCTCCGACGCCACTCTGCGGCCTTTCTGACTTGCTGATGTCACTTTTTGGCACTCTGACGTCACTTTTCCGGTGACCAGTTTTTTTGCCGGCGATAGTCTTGTGACAGGCATACGGCCGTCAAATTTAGGCCAGTATCTGTAATTTTTCAGCAAGTGCATTTTTGGAGCAGCAGTCAGTTTTTTGGCTATAACTTGAGCATACAGAGGTATTTTTCCAATCTGAAAGAAGTGTCGGAAAGCTGACTCAAAGACGGAGACATTGGTGCTAGTTTTGTATGATTTTGAGTTCGTTTGAGCTTCAATTTTTGGCATCAAAGTAGAGGCTTATGTTTCCTCTTATTCTGCATCAACTAATCCAGGTTCCTTTCCAATTTTTTGCTTTCCTTAGTTGTTTTTTTATGGTATTTGGGAGATATTCTTGTACGTTTGTGGGGGGGTGTCTTTCTTTTCTGTAATTTACTTCAGTTAAGACCCTTCTACTTTCGTCTTCTTCTTTCTCTCAATGACGGATCCATCTATATCCCGTCTCACACCACACAACTACCACACGTGGAAGGCACAAATGACTAGAATTCTCATGTCAAGGGGTTTATGGTCATGTTTGGATGAGAATCAACCTATTCTTACATGAGCTTTTGAGGTTCTTCAGCATAGGAACAAAATGGATGAGGCCATGGGATTGATTGCACTGAACATTTCAGACAATCTACTATTCCACTTGGATGGTTTGACTACTCCACGAGCTTATTGGCTCAAATTTCAGACTTTTTTTGGCCAAGTGAATGAGTTTCGGGCACTTCAGCTAGATACAGAGTTGACTTCTTTGACACCTGATAGCTTTCCCACCATTGAGGACTTTTTGATGAAGTTCAAATCTCTACGTACACTTTTGCAGGGATGTGGGAAGAACAAAACAGATGATGAGTGTATCTTTTTGATACTCTCAAAGTTAAAGGGATAGTATCAGATCTTCTCTTCCACTTTCTACTCCACTATGGATGCCTTAGGTGATAGACATAGGATGCCTTCATTTGAAATATTTTGTGATCGGTTAACCCGTGAACAGTCCAAGATCACTCAAATGGATTCACTTTCAGGTTCACAGTCACAAGCATTGCTTACACAAGAGCAGAAGTCAACGCAGATATCAGATCCCTCTTCTATTGGTTCATCATCTTCTACGAAGAAGGAGAAAAAGAAGACCGCAATTCCTACCTGTTCCTATTGTGGGAAAGGATCTCATGATGAGGCATGTTGTTTTCAGAAGAGATGTGATGGCTATGAGAAACAGATTGCTGATTTGCATGCTCTCCTTCAGAAGAGCACTATTTCCTCTCCATCCTCTTCTACCTCACAAGGGTCTTCTTTTCAAGCTTCTTCCACCTCTTCAACATCTACATCAAATCTTGGAAAGGATCATGCATTACAGGCTTCCATTGCATCTCCTTCACAGGTTCCTTGGATACTGGATTCAGGTGCTTCTCACCATATGACATCTTCTCAAGGTGTCTTCTCCATCCTTGAGGCTTCTCCTATTCCTCACATTCTCATGGGGAATAACACTGCATTACCAGTCTACGAGAAAGGTTCAGTTCCCATCCAAGATGGTTTATTCAATGATGTATTATATGTTCCATCTTTGTTTGCTAACCTTCTCTCGATTTCTCAGATTACACGCAGTGGATCAGGGAAGACAGTTGAGTTCACTACTGATTTAGTCTTCATTCAAGATCGTGCTATAGGATATCTTATTGCTATAGGGGCAGTTGATCCTTCCACTCATCTCTACACCTTCTCACACTTTGGTCCACCATCTCCATTGTTGAAGCACACTACTTCTCTTTTGCAGGAGCATCATGTGGTGCAGTCAGGATACTTGAACCTTTGTATTGTTCCTAAGATCCCTATTTTGACTACCATGCCACATCCAGTTGAGGGCTTTTCTTCTCTGCAAGATTCTCCTTCCACTCTACCTGATCTTCCAGCTTCATTTATTGAGACTCCAGATACACTTGTTGCAGATACTACAGTGGACATTCATGACAGTGTCATCACACCTGCCTTAGGGATTCCATTTCCAGATCCTCATACATTCTCCCCTGGGCCTCAACTAGGCTTTCCAATTTTGCCTCTCATTCAGGGATTCCCTTGTTATGTACCCTTGTTTCTTCCACATTGGAGTTGCATTGGTTTGATCCCTCCTTTAGGGGCTCCTTTATTCTGGGGAGGCTCTAGTATCTCTCATGGGGGGGTTGGTTTTACTTATGGTTTTGAGCAGGTCTCTTGACTCTTTTCTTACAGAAGTTGTCCTTGGGGGGATTGGTTGAGGCCTTCCTTCCTTCACTTCATGTTTTTTTTAACATGTTGTTTTTACCTCTTTTTGGAGGAGGGTTTTTCCCATAGGGTTTTCCCTCTTTCTCTATTTTACAGAGGTTGCATTGTAAATGGGTACCTAACATGGCCTCGTTGCCGGGACCCATTATGCATTTCATCTTAGTTTTGGGAGCTTAAGGCATTCCCCTAAGTTGCACTTAAGGGGGGATGTTAGAGTAAATAATTAATAATTAATTATTTATTCTATTACTTAAGCTTACTTAGGTTAATGCATTTATTTAATATTTAGTATTTAATGCATGTAGTGGTTAGTTGTTGACAACTCGGGAGTTTGCTCCTTTTTTATCATATTCCACTTTTTGTGGATATGTGCTGAGTTGTCATTTTTGTCCTCTACCTCCTTCCAGCTTGTTCTACAAGCTTCCATGAGGCCTTTTTAAATGATCTTTCTCTCATTGTAATAGATTCCATTTTTCACATAGCAATTCTAATTTTCTATTGTGAAACATTCTTGTGCGGTTTTTGCTTCAAGCTCTTTGCTCCCTAGGCTTTTCTTCAGCAAGTTATTTGCACTGCAGGTGATCTTGGCGCATTATCGGAGTTGGATTCTCAACTCCTACAATATGGAGCAGCCTAACTTTCTCGACTAATTTCATTTTGCATCCATGACATAATGGCTCTAAACTGCACATCTCCCACATACAACAATGAATTCTTGTCTTTGTTATCTGGTACTGCAAGATTATGGACGTATAATTCACAAAGAAGATTTTGGAGAGCCATTGGAACTGATTTAAATGTTTCATAAAATTCTTGGGGTGTGTTCAAGGAAGGATTCAACCCTTGAATAACCTGAGATAGTTGAAAATTGACCATTTGCTCTTTTAAAAACAATGTATAAATAGGAGACGGTGATTTGCAACTCAGAAGTTCTAGAATGAGCTTTGTTACCTTAGTAACACGTTGCTTCAAGACCTTAATTTCATTATCTTTGTCTTCAATTTGCCATGCCTGTTCTTTAATGGTTTTGAGCAATTGTTTCCTTTCTAGATCCCAATTTGATTTTTCCCACTAAAATTGTTAATAAAAATTAAAGCTGGCTGATAGTGGAGTGAAAATATTAGGTGGCGAATGACATTGAAAAATTGGATGATTGTCATCATCATGACTAGTGGAAGGATTGACACTTGGTCCAGCAACATTGCTATCATCCTCAGGTGGTTGATGAGCAATAGGACTGTCAATTCTTTCTTGTGGCACTTGCCCTTATCGACAACTTTCCCCTTTTCAGAATTAAGCACAGTTTTGTGTGACAGGGGAGATACCTCCTCTAAACTTTCTTCTACAATAGTTGCACGGGCCTTCCTCTTTTTGGAGGCAGAGGCATTCACAAGAGGAACTTTCCTTTTCATAGCTTTTGGTTGGGATATAGAAGCCAAAGCTTCTGAAGCTATTTTATATACCACTTTCCTAACTCCTACAGTAGTCTTCTCATGTGTCCCCATTCCTTGCCCTCTAGGCCCACTACTCTAAGGTCCCATTGGTTTTAATTTAACAAAATCCTCCCATGTACCCAGGTGTCACCTAGTCAATTCCTTTTCAACTATGGCCCTAATTAAACAATGGTGGGACACTGACTAGGCTTTTCCTTGTTGGACATAACAAGCTTGTCTTTTAACAATATTGTAGAGAAAGCTTGGAAGGTTCACATGGTGATCACCATGTCGTAACCTAGTTAAAAATTTTAAATGCATAGCATGAAGATAAGAGTATCTTCCTTCACAAGTAAAATGTCTTATAATGAATTCAACAAGCTGGATAAATTGCAGAGGGAGAGACAACCACAAAGTACCTTGCTTTTTATTCTCCTCTAGCTGAGGGTCTCAATGCACTGAGAATTGTTTCTTTTGTTGTCCACGCATCCATGTCTTTCATCCATCGTTCCCAATTTGTGGGTAACCCAGTGACTTCTACAACCACTTCTTCGGTGAATTCTATGTGAATTCCTTTCACAGTAGCATACCCATCCCTCAATGCGTTGTGAAACTAAAGTGCAATTTCTTGGTTGAATTGCTTCAAACTAAGATAATACAGCAGCCAGCCTCGTTGTTGAAATAGATTGAATGATGCAGGGTTTGCCAACAAAACTCTACGGTCTACTAGTTCATGTTGTTGAGCTTCTCCACCCATTTTTTAAAAAAAATGCTGCAACTTTACTGAAAGGGATTGAAAATGACTGCACGTGGGGGTGAAGGTTGCTATAGGATTTCAACAATGGCTACAATGGTGTTTGAAAATAAAACAACAGTCTTAAAACACACTTTTCAAACATCACATCACATCTCCTTCAGTACTGCATGACGACATTACCATAATGGGGGTGTTAATAAGAAGTTATGCGCTAAGGAAATCATAAAATAATGATTGCACTTACTTTCACACATACAAAGGAAGTACGAAGTCATGCTAGCTCATCCTCGAGATGACCTACCTCATACATTTTTTGTGCCAACATAAGATTTCCTTATATTTCCATTTATGGCTTCAAGTCACTTAATTTTGGTTTATTTATGACTTTGATTTTCTCCCCCCCCCCCTCCAACCTATCATGGACTGGGTCTCACCGAGCCTTAAAGATTGCAAATTCAAAAAATTAAAATAATTATGTCATTGTAAATAAATAATAAAATGAATAAATGAAAAGAAGTTGAGTGTCACTTGACCTGGAGTGCGATAGGAAGCATGCTTGGAAGAATACCGTACCACAAAATTATGATGGGATGGAGTGATGATGGAAAGATAAGAAGGTGAGATGGAATGAAATGAAAAAGAAATGAATTCCACATAAAATGCAATTTTTTTATTATGAAGACCTTGAAATAAATTCAAGGGGCTGCATGCATTTGAGTGGAAGACTCGGACGTAGAGGTTGCAGGAAGAGATGTTTCTATTGTTTTGAACTGTTGAAGAAATTCCTCCCAGGTGGCTAGTTTATGATATAGCTTCAGATGATGTCCATTAACCAAGAGTTTAAATTTGACTGGATCAATTGTAGATAATTGAACTGCTCCATTACTAAAAATTGCAACAATTTCATATGGTCCAAGCCATCTGGTCTAAAATTTTCCTTGATGGTGCTGATAGCATGAATCATATAGTAGTGCCCAATCACCAATTGAGAATTCTCTTTCTTTAATAAATTTATCATGCCATTGTTTCCTCCAACAATGTATCAACTCTGTGTTATGAAGAGTTGACTTGCGCCATTCATCCAGCTCATTGAGATGCAATATATGATCCTGTTGTGCTATAGGAAGAGTGATATTTATTGCTAGGGCTGTCCGCAGAGTCTTGTGTTCAAATTCAATGGGCATAAGAGTTGTTTTTCCATATAGGAGCTCAAAAGGGGTGAACCTAGTAGTAGACTTCCATGCTATTTGATATGCCCATAAGGCTTCAGGAAGTCGGGTTGCCCAATCCTTCTTATGTAAGGACACTATTTTTGTGAGTATATTTTCCAACTCTTTGTTTGTCACTTCAACTTGTCCATTAGCTTGTGGATGGTATGAGGAAGATTTACCATGTCAAATTTTATACTCCTCCATAAGTGCAGCTATTAGATTAGGTGTAAATTGAGGCCCTTGATCTGACTGCAATTCTCTTGGAACACCATATCTAGTGAAAATGCATTCATACAAGAACCTTGCAACATTGTTATCTTGAGGGTGCTTCATAGGCTTCGCTTCTGCCCATTTAGTAACATAGTCAGTGCATACCAAGATGTAACTTTTTCCTTCTGGTGGTGGTTCAATGGGACCAACAAAGTCAATTCCCCATTTTTCAAATGGTGCTACTACTATCTGTGGCTGAAGTGGCATTTCATTTGTCCTTGTCGGGTGACCCATTCTTTGGAATTTGTCACATCTTTTTGTATACTGAACTGCATCCTTGTGAAGTGTAGGCCAATAATAACCTGTATTCAGAATCTTTAATGCAATCTATTTGTTAGCAAAGTGACCACCACAGGGCTCGTCATGACAAGCATGAAGGACATCATATGTTTCATCTTCTCGGAGACACCTTCGTGTCACTTGGTCTAGCCCAGTATAAAACATGAAGCCTAAGATCCATGAGAAATTAAAACTCTTTTCTGCCAACAGCCACTTTTACTTGGCAAAGAAGTGTGGGGGTGTTATTCTAGTGGTGAGATAGTTGGCAATGTCAGCATACCAAGGATTTTTTGTCGATAGAAGAAAGAGATGTTCATCAGGAAAACTATCTTCTATGACTAGAGGATCATTAGGTGTCTGAAGATGAGACAAGAAATCAGCTACAACATTTGCCTTACCTAGTTTTTCAACAATGGTTATGTCAAATTCTTGCATCAGCAACAACCATTGAGCCAATCATCCAGAGATTGTCAGTTTGTTCATCAGATATTTGATAGCAGAGTGATCTGTGTGCACAAATATTTGATATCCTATAACATAGTGTATGAACTTGTTTAGAGCATAAATTACAGCAAGTAGCTCTTTCTCTGTTACAATGTAATTACATTTGACTCCCTAAAGATTTTTGCTAATATAGTATATTGCATGTTCTATTGAATCTAACTTTTGACCAAGTACGGCTCCAATAGCATGGTATGAAGCATCAGTGTGTATGTAGAAAGGAAACTCCCAATTTGGTCCTTGGAGAACTGGTGCTGTCGAAAGGACTTCTTTAAGCTGCAAGAAGGCTTTCGTACAATCATCATTCCATACAAACTCAGCATCTTTTCGAAGCAACTTATATAGAGGAGCTGCAATTTGACTAAAATCTTTGATAAAGCACTAATAATACCCTGCATGTCCTAGAAAACTCTTGACTTCCCTTAGTTTGGTTGGTACAGATAATGTACGGATAACCTCTATTTTTTTTTGGATCCACTTCAATCCCTTTGGGAGAAATAAAGTGTCCCAACACCACTCCTTCTTGCATCATTATTACACACTTTTCATTGTTTAAAGACAAGTTATAGTCTTTACATCTTTGTAGGACCTTATCCAAATTTTCTTTGGCTTCCTCAAAGGTCTGCCTATATGTAGTGAAGTCATCCATGTACACTTCTAAACAGTCTATAGATATCAGAAAAAATACTAATGATAGCCCTTTCAAAGGTTGCAGGTGCATTACACAAACCAAATGGTAGGATAGAATAAGAAAATGTCCCCCATGGACATGTGAATATAGTTTTATCTTGATCCTCAGGTGCTATCTGGATCTGGTTATAGCCACTGAACCCATCCAAGAATGAAAAGTACTTCTTCCTTGCAAGATTGTCAAGAACTTGATCAACAAATGGTAATGGAAAATGATCCTTTTTTATGGCCACATTGAGTTCTCTATAATCTATGCAAAATTGCCATTTTCCTCCTTTCTTTAGTACAATAACCAATGGTGAAACCCATTGGCTATTTGAAATAGGATATATGAAACCAACATTGAGTAGTTTTTGCAGCTCATTTTTTAAAATATCCCTTAATGTTGGGTTTATCCTACGTTGAGGTTGTCTCACAGGTTTGCACTCAGGATTGATGTAGATTCTATGAGTATAGAGTGTGGGGTCCAAACCTTTCATATCCATATATTCCCATGCAAAATCATCTTGGTGTTTTTATAATAGTTGCAGGACATCATGATGTTGTTCTTGAGACAAGGATTTACTTAAGTTCTTTTCCTAGAGCAATTTCTTTCTTGACTACTTTTTCAACCATTGACATGTGAACAATTGTTGATGAATCTATTTCATGTGGAAGGAGTGAATATGGTAGTTGTGCAGACTCAGAATAAGGAGATTGGGATGGCAAAGGCAAGATACTTTCTAGAACGCGATCATGTGTAGAATATGTCTCGGTTTGTGTTCCATATTCATTCAAGATGATGGAGGAAATAACCTCATCTTATTCTTTGATGCTTACAAATGACTCCTTTGAAATCATCATCAGTTGTTTAATAGAATCCAAGTCCATTTCAGGATCCCCCATGTTTGGCCAGACAACTTGGTCATCTTGGAGCAAAGGTTGAGCAAGAGAATACAGGGTTAAGTTTTTAGTATTTGTACCATCTGAAATTGTAATTTTCCCTAATCGACATGCAATATAGGCATCTATTGTTGCTAACCGTGGTCGTCCTAGGATGATAGGATATCCCCTAGTACTTGTTTTTGGAGAAAGTACTACAAAATCAACCAGGTAATCCCATGAATGTAAGGTAACAATGACATTCTCCAACATACCATCGGGAACAATAGTAGAACTATCTGCTAGTTGCAATATCGTTGGAGTTTTCTTAAGACCAATAATGTTTAGCTTGCACATCACTTCCTTAGTCATTATATTAATGGATGTTCCTAAATCGATCAAGACATTTTGTACCTGTATTCCTTGGATGGTAAGGATGACTACTGGACTTCCAGGATCTGCATACTTGGGTCCTTGGGTTATCAAGCATAAGATCAAAAAGTTGGCCAAGGACATGGATAGTCTTTGGATCTTTCTTTTTCCTTCCTGGAGTTTTAACATAGGTTTCCTTGATAGCTTTTGAATATATAGGAACTTCTTTTATTGCGTCAAGTAGAGGGATTTTCACCGTCATTTTCTTGAGTTGATCTAATGCAACTTGATTCTCATTCAAAAATACTTGTTCTATCAACCTACTAGAAAATGGTGGTTTCTTGGCTACGGGAGAAACAATGTTGGTAGGTTCTTGAATGGATTCATTATTTGTATCATCTACTTCTGTTATAATGGGCTGCTGAGGTGATGCAAGCATTGTTCCAGATCGTAAATGAATATCATTCAAGGTGATGGAATAACTTTTTTGTTGGGCTAATGGTTTTGCATTATTAGGATTGGGTGTGGGTTGTGCAGGCAATTGTGGTTGTTTAGGAGTATTGGCTACAGGAGGCATTAGAGCTTGTGATTGAGGAGGCAGTGGCAAGGCTGATTGATGTTGCTACCAATTTTGAGAACCCTGAGGTTGTTGCCAACCTTGGTTAGGTTGTTGCCACCCTTGGTTAGGCTACTGCCAACCTTGGATAGGTTGTTGCCAAATATTTTGACTATCATGTTGCTATTGCCATTGACTATTACCACTATAATTATGAAGTGGGTCTTGAGGAATACCTAATTTTGGAGCCCACGACCTACGTTGAGAAACATAGATAATTTCTCCGTCTTCATCAATCACTCTGAACTCTGTAGGCACATGTTGTGAGTTCATGCTAGCAATAGGTTTACATCAACAGTTGCGCTTCTTTTCTCTATAATGAGGACAATGCTCTGCCAGCATAAGATTAGCTTCCTCCTTCTTCCTTTGTGCTCACATGGTGTCCAATTGAATAACAACATCATTAATGATGTCCTGCTTGAAATCTGACAAGAGATTTGACAGTTCTGCTTTGGACACTCCTGCACCAGGGGTTTTTTGAAGTAAGTCTCTTACACCTCATCCCTTTTATATTGTTTCTCTGGAATAATTCAAGCAAATATTCTAGATTTCAGCCCATGTCTTCTGTGTAATGTCACCTCCAGCCATCAAGTCTAAGGCTTCCATACTCCTATCATGAACTCCTTTCAAAAAGAGATGCTTTTGAGATTCCTCATTTAACTGATGTTTGTATTACACTGCAAGTTAAACATGAATCGACCAACATAGTCCTCCAAAGTCTCATCCTCCCTTTGTGACATTTTAAAGATGACATCTCCTTTTAAATCATGTCCTCTACAATATTCCTTGTATTTATCAAGGAATAGATTACTCATATGTTGCCAGTTTGTCATAGCATTGGCACCCAGACTCATAAACCATCTCAAAGCAGCCTCCTTGAGAGTTGATGGGAACAACTTTAGTGTGTGAGCGTCTCTGGTGTAATCATAGCTCTGGCAAAGAATGTCAAACTCAAAGAGAAAGGTCTCTAGGTCTTTAGTAATAAGGCCATAAAACTTTGGCAGAGCAACAAAGGGTATGTTCTTTATATTTTGGTTACCCTGTTGAGTAGGGATTGGCAATGGAAAGGTAGGCTGAGCAGCTACCATTTGTGGATGTCCTAGTGGGGGTTGGTAAATAACCAGAGCTAGTGTATTATCTTGATATTTAGGTATGTCAAAAAGATTATTCAAATGGAGAGATTCTTTAGATGTGGTTGGTGAGTGTTCTTGATTCGATACTTCTGCAAACACATTCTCAAATACTTCTTCTTCTTCTTTTCTTCCTTCTTCTTCTTCTTCAGGAAAAGGATATTCCTGATTGAAGTTGGGAAGAAATCTTCCAAGATGGTCTCTTCTCCTATGCATGCAAGATACTAAAATGAAACTAATTGGATGACTCTATAGTGAATACTAGATTGACACCATCCCCGGCAACGGTGCCAAAAATGTCTGGCCAATATAATACCTTTTTAGCTACAGGATTAGACATCCTTCACTACCAAAGTACTATGTTGATCTCCATTAAATGTCAATTCGGGAGTGTGAGCTTGAGATGATGTTTGCAAAGTATATGCTCTAATTTCCACTAAAAGCCACTACTACTTTGAATGCAAATAATATTGAGGAAATCTCTTTTACCAACAAAAAAGACAATTACCAAATGATTAGAAAGAGACCCTACCAACTTAATCATTCATCTATGCACCTATTGTTGTAGGAACAGTAACTGGTTCTGTTTCCAGTGGTTGCAGGAATAGCAGTTTTCACTTAACTTAGGAAGCTAAATAACTTCTAAAACTGAATAACTCATAATGACTAAAATAAATTCCACCTTCTGTGTGGGCCCCCATGAAAGAATGAAGGAAAGATAAGCTTAGATAAAAGTGTAAGAACTCAGCAAAATCATATATTCATTCAAACATGCAATGGTACACAGGTTTGGAAAAAAACTAGATAACTAGCAATCTATCCTTCTATTATTCTCCTATCTTCTCTCTTGACCTTTCGAATATAGAGAAAGTCTTATTTAAAGAGAATGAATAAAAAAATCCTAAATTTATGACTTCCTCATGAAGGATAGTCCGTTACAACATGCAAAATCATTAACTATTCCCTTGAATTCTCATAAATATAGAGCACAACGGATGCTAGATTTGCTCTTGTTTCTAACTTAAACCATCCTCCAGGAATCCAGGTATCCATAATAGCTCCATGCATGTTTAACTAACCACTTCAATGCTTACTTTCCCACTCATTTGCTTTACTAGGTCCCGCTTATCATCCATGAAAATAGATCCCTTCTAGTTTTTGCCACCGAGTCTCATTAACACTAGCACTTCCTCAATGCGAGTCTTTCGTGGTCATTCAATTGATTCCCACCAAGCTTAGATTCCTACGGACATCAATGATACATACAAAACTTCTAACAACATCTATTCATATTTATTAATTTATAAGAAAAGCATCAATTCTTCAACTAACAGTTCTGCAATCTTTTCAGCTATATGAAAACCTACCCATGTTAAGCATACATGAAGAAAGACTTAACAAAATGAACCCTTTTTAAACATAATATCAACTATCATTTTCATGCCGCAAGTTCACACTTTATACATTAAAAGGTTCAAAATACAAGGCTTAAAAGATGATAAGTTTCAACAAGATATAGACAAATTTTCATAAAAAGGGTCAAAAATCATCTATTGTTCTGTGCCATCAGCTATCCTAGAAGAATCTTTAACAAATTTCTTGTAAAATCCTACTAAAACCATGAAAATCCATACCTCTCTCACATTCTTAGGTATAGGCCATTTTTTGATTGCCTTGATCTTAGCAAGGTCTATGACTATCCCCTGAGCTAATATAATGTATCTCAAGTATTCAATCTCTCTTTGATAAAATGAACATTTGAATAGTTTCCTCTATAGCTTACGTTCTCACAACCTCTACAAAACTAAGTTCCTTTGGTGTTCCTCTTCATTTTGTGAATATATGATAATGCCATCATTAAACACCAACACAAATTTATCCAAATAATTTTGAAAAATACTATTCATAAGGCTCATGAAAGTAGTCGAATTGTTGGTTAATCTGAATGGTAGTATAGTAAATTCATAATTTTTGTATCTTTTCCTAAAAGCATTCTTTTTAATGTCTTCATATTTAAAGCAAAGATGATGATATCCAAACCTTAATTCTATCTTGGAGAATATGGTTACACCTCTCATTTGATCAAATAAGTCATCAATTCTAGGGAGTGGGTACCTATTGTTAATAGTAACCTTATTAAGAATCCTATAGTCAATACACAGTCTCATGGTCACATCCTTTTTCCTGACAAATAGTATCAAAGCTCCCCAAGGTGAGATACTAGATTAGATAAGTTTCTTGTCTAATAATTCATGTAACTATACGTGTAGCTCCATCAATTTGGTAGTGGTCATTCAATAAGGTACTCTAGATATAGGTCTTTCCCCATGTACTAAGTCTATGGTGAAATCAAATACTCTTCATGGAGGTCTTGCATGAAGTCCTTCTAGAAACACATGCCAAAATTTCTTGAGGTATGGGTACCTTTCCTTGAAGGTTTCCTTCAATTTCTCTCTAATTTATGCATCTTCGAAGATATAGTCACTACCATAAGTAGTATCTACAAGCTCTTCTAAGGAATCTACTAAGAATATTTGGGGATATAAAATATTTTGTTTCTCTTGTATCGATTAATATAGAAATAGGGTTTTTGTACATCTTACCCAAGGTTTATATGTTAGAAACAACAGTCCACCAAGATAACTGAGGAGGCAGAGGGGTGAATCAGTTATCCAACAATCAAAACAGTTATCTTCATTAAACAAACTTAACCATTCAACTAAAGTAAACAACAACCATGCAAAGATGCACATAGACAATTACACCAAATATGTTGACTAGGGAAACCCTTGATCAGAGGGAAAACCCTGATGGAAATGATGCCCACAAGATGATGTACTAATATAAATATTCCTTGTTAGAGGATAGACCCTGTAAGGAGTCTATTACAATATTTAGTACAATGAGTCCCTATTAAGAGACTTTGAATCCCTGTTAGGAGATTTTGGCCCTATTAGGAGTTGTGGTACAATGTATGCAAGAAGAGCCCACTACCCAAACATGCAGTTTCAACTACAAGAAGAGATCACTACTCAAATAAGAAATTTACTAGTATCTTCTTTCCTCTATCCTACCAACCAAACCAATTACTATCAAACCTTGTAGACCAGGTCATGAACCTTGGATCCAAATATCAAACCTTGGATCACTCAGCAAAACCTTGGCAATGAAGTTTCCTTCACTTCCACATTGCTCTGCTCAACTTTGCATTCTGTACTCTTTGCTGCTTTCTAAACATTCACAATCTATACTCATACATGTCATGATAAAGGAAAATATCCTTCCTTTATATTGAGTCCATAAAACAATTCCCTACATTAGTTGTTAGTCCTTCTCAATTAATTATTATAGCACCACATTAAGAACATGTTACACTTAGCAATAACCTTAATCTTCCACCTTGCAACTTGAATAAATTTCCATACATGCAATATTATGATGAGTGAGTTTAGCCACATCATCCTCAATATGTCTTCTTCATGTCCTCAACCTTGATCATCAAGATATCAACTCTTCTAAGAGATATAACAAGTTTACCAGAACATGCTTCTATACACTCTATCTCAATACAAACATCACCAAAACTTACATAACTTTATCTAGACTTATCCTTTCTACTGTTTATGTTAACTACATATACTAGATACTCCAAAGTATCTCCCATATCCTTAGGTGGTTATCATTCTCAACTAGTCCTCTGTACCAACTTGACCTTTCTGCTATTCTTCTGCCAGATACCATAAAAGACATTAAACATGCTATGTTGACATCAATGAACAACTCAGTCATAACTATAACATATCATCATCAAACCAATCTCTCCAATCTTCCAAAAATCTCCCCCTTTGGCATTGATGGAGGCATAGATGAAAAACATCTAGTTCCAAGAATACCAACAAAAGACTATCCATCTTCAAATCCTCTTTATCAATTATACTCCCCTATTGATATACCTTAATGTGCTCTGTACCAAACTGTTATTACAAATTCATGCCAAACTTCTCCTCTTTTTCATGCAATACTTATCCCCCATAATATGATGTAGGAAGGGGCATAACTTCAAGCATACCCCACAAATACTCAAAAGTCTCTTTGGGAAGAGGCTTAGTGAATATATCTACAATCTACTCTTTTGTGCTCACATAGTCCAATTTGATTTCCTTTTCTGCAACTTTTTCTCTCAACATATGATACTTAATAGAAATTTTCTTAGTCCTTGCATACAATATTGGATTCTTAGACATATTTAATGTGCTTGTGTTGTCACAATGTATAAAAATAGGTTCATTGATTTCTATCCTTATATCCTTCAGCATCTACTTCATCCAAATAACTTGATTGCAATTATTTGCTACTGCAACATACTCTACTTTTTTTGTACTTTGAGATGTACAATCCTACTTCTTGCTTAACCAAGAAATTGATCTTCCTCCAAGAAAGTAAGTTCCTACACTAGTGCTTTTTCTATCATCCATACTGCTTGCCCAATCTGCATTATTATAAGCACTTAGAGTAAAATCATTACATCTATCATACCATAATCCAAACTCAGATGTTTCCTTCAGATATCTAAATATCCTTTTCACTACTACATAATGTGCTTCTCTAAGCATAGCATGGAATCTTGCAATAATTCCAACTGAATTTACTATATCCAACCTTGTGTGATTCAGATATTGCAAACCTTAAATCATAGATTTGTACTTCTTTTTCTCAACAATAGGTGTCTCATCCTTTGTAGATAACTTGTGTCTAGTTAACATAAGTGTTCCAATAGGTTTACATGTTTCCAAACCAAACCTTTTTAGTAAATCCTTTAAGTACTTAGTCTGAGAAATAAAGATTCCTTCTTTATTCTATACAATCTACAATCCTAAGAAATATTTCATTTCTCCTAGCATACTTATTTCAAATTCTTTCTTCATTTCTTCTACAAACTTCTTACTTTATTCATCATTTCCTCCAAATATAATTTCATCAACAAATATTTCCAAAATCATCAAACCATCGTCAATTTCTTTTCAATACAGATTACTATCTGCCATACCTTAGCTATATCTGGGCTTTGTCAAATGCTTGTCTAACCTTGCATACTAGGTTTTGGGTGCTTGCTTCAATCCATACAATGCTTTCCTTAGTTTGCATGTTATGTCCTTATCATCTATCAAAGAACATCCTTTAGAATACTCAATGTATACCTCTTCAAGTTCTCCATTCAAAAATGTTGACTTCACATCCATCTGATATACTTTGAATTTCTTCTATGCTGCATATGTTGGTCTCAGATTGGTTTTGACAATTGAGTGTCAACACGCTTAAGAAAATTCTAGGGTTAATGCCGAGTATAATATGGATGTTGAGCTACAGTATGTGCAAAGCTATAAATCTAATAGATTTTGAGTTATTCAAGTGTCAAGCAAGTTTCAAGTGCTGAGTGACAAGTGATGCCAAGTCACTATAGGTGCCAAGAAAAGTATAGATGTTGAGCAAGATAGAGTTACTATAGATGTTGAGCAAGACAAAAATCCTATATGCGCCAAGCATCAGTAATCAGTAAGTGTCGAGTAACACAAAATTAGCATAGGAGTTTGTGCCTTCACAAACTCATATGTAAACCATTTTTGAGGTGACTCAAGATGAATCTCGAAGGATCTTAAAGATAAGATTGAATCTTTTACATTCCCTATGTAATCAGCTTGCAGCCAATCAAAAAAATGGAGAAAACATGCAATCAATAGGAAAAGTGTAAAGAATTGAGTGGGAAAGATGGATGAGTCTTGATCACAGATTCATATGTAACCCTAAGTCTTTGAAGCCTTTAAAACGAGGTCAATACCCCATAATTCATGTGTGAGAGATTTGAATGGAAGGGTAAGAGATCATGTGGAATGATAACAAAGTTTTGAAGGAAACAAAAAAGGGGTGTAAGGACTTAGAGGAAGAGCAGCATTGCAGAATCAAGTTGATCATAACAAAGTATCAGCACTATGAATAGAGATATATCAAATCAAGAAGGATCAAATCAGATTGAGTAGAACAAGGAGCTAGAATTAGTAATTGAAGATTGTAAGTTATCATATCAGACATTCTACTATACTTTCTAATCATTATATTAGGATAATGAAAATCCTATGATGATAGGTTGGCTTAATAGCTATACTATAGATCCTTAACAGGGTTGTAAATCCTTTAATAGGGTAACATTCCAAGTGAATGTTTTTAAATTCTCTAACCATGTCACTTTTAATAGGGTGAAAAGTATTTAATGGGGTAGGCCTTTCACAGTGCAGACCATTGCAAGTGGTCAAACTTTGTAACCTTAACCAGTTACATATTGCTGCAGTGATAATTTGTGGGTGGCATCCCCACCCTAGTTTTACCTTCTCATTTTGGAGGGTTTTTGGGTGACCAAAATCTTGTGTTGTCTATTTTCATGCATGTCTTTACTTTCATGTTTATTAGAAATGTTAGATGCATGTGAATAATCTCAGTTAAAAGTTTTAGAGGTTAAAATTTGTTACTTCTGATTCACCTCCATCTCAAAAGTAAATCTTTCCACTTGTAAATTACAAAAATTGGTATCAGAGCCTAGTTCTCATAAGTAGAAGCCTTACAGCTTGGAGAAAAAAAATCTAGAAATGAAATTCTACAAACTTGGGAAGATCATAAAGAACTAGGAAATTGAGATACATCTCATTCTGCATTCTCTGGAAGAAGCTAGAGAAGAACTGAGAAAATCCTTAAAGAGAAGAAGAGAGATTGCCATAGTTGAGAATGATACATAGTACAAGGAGATTGATAGCTCAAAAGTGTTTGCAAATGGAGATTCCAAGGAGTTTGATGTAGAAATAGTAGACCTGATGGAGAAGAATAGAGCTCAAGTAGAAAAGATTAGAACTCTCAAGCTTGAACAAGAATCACAAGCCATGATGCTTCATGAAGTGACTGAACAAAAGAAAAGAACCATTGAAGATAAGGCTATGATAGAAGAAGACAACAGAAACCTTGCTAATAGGCTAGAGGAAAAGTTAATTGAGCTTGTAAGAATTTCCAACATGCAACTAGACACCCTAAGCCAAATGATGAATGCACATCATGAGCTGAATGTCAAGGACATTGAGATCTCCACACTAAAGATCCAAAATGAACAACTATAAAATGACCTAAAAAGAGAGAAAGAGATTGCAAAGAGCTTCAATAAACCCAATGAAGCCATCAAGTACTTTGAATAGCTTCTAAAATCACCAAGAGCTAGCAATGATACTTTAGGACTAGGATACATCAGCACTAAAAAAGGAGAGTCATCCAAGACTATAGAAGAAAGAAGTGACAAAGGTAAGAATACTAAACCTACTTGTCATTTTTATGGTAAAAAAGGACATACCTCTAATGTGTGTAGGAGTAATAATGCCCATCAACATGACAAACCTAAGAATATGGGTCATTGTCACAAGTGCAACAAGCAAGGACGTCAAGCACATAATTACAGTAGTAGAACCATCAGAACACCAAGATTTGAAGGTCACTATTACTATTACAAGAAGTATGGACATAGAGCTTTTGAGTGTAGATCAAAGCCTATGTGGACACCTAATCAGCCAACAAGGTTAAACAATCATGGTTATGACTACAATTGGGACTACAACACTAGGCATAGTTGTCACTACTGTCAAGAGTATGGACACATCCCTAAAAATTGCATAAGAACACATTTCAGTGGAAACTACAGTAAATGGTTGAGTCAAACTACATTTTTTAGTTGTTTGAAGACTGGACACATCAGCAAAAATTGCCCTACAAGGTCAAAGGCACCCAACTCAAAGTTCAACAAAGGAAAAGAGAAGGTAGATGTTGAACACATTAGAGGAGAGATAAATAAAACATGGAAGAAGAAAGATGGAAGTAGAATATCCAATGAAGGGATCAGTTCACCCAAAAGGTCAAGATGTCACACTTCGTCCAACTAAACAAAAGAAGGTATGTGGAATTGATATAAAAAGTTTTATCATACATTAGTTCCATGACAAGTAAGTAATGAAAAAGATAGATCAGCATGAATAGAGATGCAAAGTTAAAATTTCAAGTTTTCACAAGTGTTGCCAAGTTACCCTCAAATGTCATGTAAAAGATCTAGTACATGCCAAGTTATATGCCAAAGTCAATATAAGCTGAGTGGTTAGTTGTAGCCGAGTTGGTAGTGGATATCGAGTGAAAGGAAATTCTAGTTAAATCTAAGTAAGGGAAACTCTAGTATATGTTGAGTGGTGAAAAACCAATGGAAGCCAAGTATAGCAGAATTTCTTAAGAAGCTGAGTGGACAACTGTAAATGCACTAAGCATTTAATTCTATGAAATAAGGGTATATGTTCACATTTTAAATAATTTTTCACCATCATGAACAAAGAGCAAAGACAAAGAAAAGTGCATAATAATTTCCAAGCAGAATTTTGAGCATTTGAGCAAATTTCAACAAAGATTTAGAATAGTCTCATCAATTTCAAGGTATTTATACTAGTGCCAAGCTACGCAGTTTCAAAATTTCTTTGTGTTGAAACTCTAGATTGCACAAATGGCCTCTAGTTCTAGGAAACCTTAGGAGAAAGAACTATTTGAAGTTCAACTAGTTTCAAATGAAGTTAAGAAACCTAATTTTTGACCTATTCCTGAAGTTTCCTACAAGAACAACCCAGCTAGAACCCTATCTATAATTCCTCCTAAGGTAGTAAAGGTGCAAGATGTTAGGAGATGTTATAAATATAATATAGGAGCTATTGGAGACATGGAAATTAGGGGAGCATATGATAGACTGTGTGAGAATAGAGTTTTGAAGGAAGAGTTCCAAATTGTTGAGAGGAAGGGCTTAACCCATGCCCTAGAGTTCCCTAATTTTTTTAAGACCAAATGGATCAAAATTTTGTTAAGGTGGATACATGATGGTAGTTTGTGGTTAGAAGATGGCCCAATCAAAATATCAAAAAGGATTGTTCATAGGGTAACAGGGTATCCAATCTTAGATTGGCCTAAGACCCTAAGAAGTGACTCCAAAGAAGCCATTGAGAAGAATACAGGAGCCAAATGGAACAAGAGAGGGATGACCATAAATACAATTTAGGATCCTCTTGTTGATTTTGTCATTAGAGTCATATCCCACAAGTTTTATCAATCAAGCAGACTCAACAATGTACCATGTATTGCAGTAGATGTTGGCTACAAACTTGTTAAAAAGGATCATACCTATGATCTAGTAGAATTGCAACTACAACAGATAAATGAGAATTTAGGATTTATAAGGAGAGCAAAGGGAGCCCAATGTAAATTTGGTGCAATTTTGATTTGTATAATTTTTTGTGTACAGAATGAATTCCCATATTTTGGAAAAGTTAGCTGGAAGACCAACAGGTCCATAGTAGCCCAGGTAAATGAATGCATTGAACAAATGGGGGAAAATTTTGAGACATTAATGACTAGCTATTTTGAAGATTTCAAGAGTTCTATGAAATAGAGACTGAGGATACCTGTTTCATTAGTGGAGTATCATACAAGTGAGATTTTCTTTCTTGTTGACATTGATTATACCTACATTCAAGCAACCATACCAAGGGTAAGGTGGCTTAGACCTTTCAGTTATGAAATAAATATTGATGAGACACCTGCAACAATAAAAACATTGTTAGCAAAAGAGGTAGATAAGAGTACACCACATTTTGGCACATATGATTTGGTGAGATCCAAAGTAGATATGGAACTAAAGAAAGCTTCTATACTTAAGAAAAGGATAAACTAGTGAAGAAGCTCAAAGAACAATTTGGAGAAGGCACAGCAGAGGTAGAAGAAGAAGAAGATGAAGATGAAGATGAAGAGGAGCAGGGGCAAGGACCACTAGCATTAACCCAAGGCATCGATGAAGATGTTGAAGAAGAAGAAGGTGTCGAGCAAGAAAAAGAAGCATCCAAAGCATAGCCCAAGAAGAGGAAAGCACAAAAATAGCTAGCAGCACAACCTAAAGAGAAAAAGAAGGCTAAGCCAAGCCCAACCAAACCTACCACAAGGGAAAATACAAGGGCAACAACTAAGGTGGAAAAAGAATAGGAAAATAATAAAGCCACAGAGTAGGAAGGGCCAGCATAGAAAAAGAGGAGAAAATGTATGGCACCTCTAGACTCAAACGAGGAGAGGATAGAGTCAAATGATAATGAACAACTCAGAGTCATAATTCATACCATTAAATATGACTTGGAAAATATTTGTGACAATATTAGGGATAATGTAGATTTGATTGGATTGAAAACTATTGATTTTAATAAGTTAAGCAGAGAGGAGCAAAACATAGTGGAAGAATCAATCTACACTATGATGGCCAAGTTCAAGAATACTTCACTTGAACTGGATAATACCATGCCTAAGGAGCTATATACAATTGTGGAAAATAAATGGCATTATTGCCTTAAAATGGAGAAAGAAATAAGGGAGTCAACTTTGGCTCGTGTAATGCCTGACCTCACTAAAGGTCAAATAAGCAAGGCAAACAAGAAACATGGGAGAAAATTTGCACCCAAATATAGAGCCTTTAGCATTCTACAAAATAATATTGAAGATGTTGTGAAGAATTCCACTCTCATGTGGAAAGTGATTTATGGTCTTTAGACAGTCAAGGAAGGACAAGAAGATCCCTTTGAGGGAAGGAACAATGATGAGGAAGAAGAGGAAAATGAAAAGGAGGAAGAAGGAGAAAAAGAAAAGGAAGAAGTTACAGTGGAGAAGGAGACACAGAAAGGTGATATGGCAATAGCTAAAGAGCAGCAATAGGAATAGAGTGTGCAAAATGCACAACTACCACCACCTAGTCCTCCACATGCAACACCTACATCTGCAGAGACAATAATTGTGAAGGGTGTTCTTGACACCTCTGGTCAGAACATCAATCCACCAACTATAGAGGATCTCAAAAGGATCCTTAACCAGACCAAACTACAAGCAGAATTGTGTACCAATCCATTCTTGGTGAGTGTAGAGGAACTACAGAAGGCAATAGCTAAGATTACCAAGGAGAAGGTGAATCCACAAGAACCACCTTCACAAACTCCACTAGCTACAAGTGGTCAACCACAAGAGCAAGTAGCACAAGATGCATCTACTAAGGTTGTTTCCATAATTATAGTAACTTCAACTACTGAGGAGCAAGCAAAGGAGAAAACAAGACAAAAGGATACCTCTACTCCTACAGCACAAAGTCAAGGTGCACCTCCTTCGATTACAATCATTGATCAAGGTAGAACTAAAGAAGACAAGGAGGAGAGCCCTAAGGAGAAGGAACAAGAGGCAATCCAAACATTAGTCAATTTGCCTACTACAAGGACTCATACTGGAACTACACAATGACTAAGCACTAATGCAATACCACTACACATATCAGCACCAGGCTTGAGCTCTACCAAGGTAGCAAGGATACTTCACTATGGAGACCTTGCACTTGATGAGGAGATAGTCATACCAGGCTATGACTATAAAACAATGAACATAGAGCAGATCAATGAAGTGCAAGAGGCACTGGAGAAGAAGAAAAAGTAGGAGATACTTAGGAATGAGTATAAACAAAGGAAAACATTAATAGAAATCAAAGATATCTTTCTTGATGCATTCAGCTTGCAAGTACCTAATGAAACAAAGCCCATCATGGAGCAACTATCCAACATAGTAAACTAGGTACAAAATGAAGACCTAGATACTAATGCTAAATTTCTTGAATGGTCTGAGAAGAAATTCTAGATGAAGGTAAATGAGAAAATATCTAGTGAAATAGTACTGTCACAAGTAGAACTAGCAAAGAAGGTAGAGATGGTGAAAGTAGTACTTGAGAATATATTCTCATTGTACTCTAAATTGTGTGATTCCTCATACTTCACACAAGAAACAAGCCAAAGGATATTGAGCTTGGAAAGGAACCTCAAGGTATCTAGCACACAACTACCAAAGAATCTAGCTCAAAGTGAGAAGCATTTTGCTACAACACTTCACACTCAAAAGGAATTAGTTGTACTCACAGCAGATGAGGCTAACACCAAAGCTAGATTAATACAAATTTAGTCTGCAATAACCCCCCACATGGAAGTTTGGCATAAAGAAATGGCCTATGCAAAGAATTTCTTGAAGAAAGATCCAAATCTTTCTACATTAGAAGGCCTAGTACACCTTGCAACAAAGATAGCCATCTAGCTTAAAGAACTGGAGATGGCATTAGACAATTGGGATGTTGCTTTGAAGATTATTATGGAGGTAAATAAATATTTTTTGGCTAAATATTTAATTCATTCATAGAACCCTTTAACATAAGTGTCAAAAAAGGGGGGATAAATACATTTTGAGGTAGATAATAACATACCCAAAAGGGGGAGATACCCAAAGGGGAGTTAATAAAATTTTGAGTTTTGAGAAGAAATAAGGAGATAATAAAGCCAAAAGGATACAAAACTACAAGGAAGATGTGTGAAAGGGGGAGTAACAATAGAGTAGACAAAAATAGAGCAAACAAGGAAAGGAATGACAAGGCAGAGATAAAGAGTATCAGCATGAGACAAATTTAGCATAAGGGATTTTGGATAAAGAAATGACACATCAGCTCAGGGGGAGTTATAAGTTTTTAAGGTATATAGTCTTCTACAAAATTTTGAACAAGTTTTTAAAGTTTTGTACATATGTCGAATAAGATGTGTATTATACTCATAAACATTAGATTCATAATGTTTAGTTAAGTGTTTTTGACACTCATGTCAAAGGGGGAGATTGTTGGTCTAGGATTGGTTTTGACAATTGAGTGTCAACACACTTAAGAAAATTCTAAGGTTGATGTCAAGTATAATATAGATGTCGAGCTACAGTATGTGCCAAGACAAAAATTCAACAAATGCCAAATTGTTCAGGTGTCGAGCAAGTTTCAAGTACTGAGTGACAAGTGATGTCGAGTTACTATAGGTGCCAAGCAAAGTATAGATGCCAAGCAAGATAGAGTTACTATAGATGCTAAGTAAGATAGAAATCCTATATGTACCAAGCATCAATAATCATTAAGTGTTGAGTAACACAAAATCAGCATATCAGTTTGTGCCTTCACAAACTCAATTGTAAACCATTTTTGAGCTAACTCAAGATAAATCTCGAAGGATCTTAAAGATAAGATCAAATCTTTTACATTCCCTATGTGATCAGCTTGCAACCAAACAGAAAAATGGAGAAAGCATGCAACCAATAGGAAAGTTGTAAAGAATTGAGTAGGAAAGATGGATGAATCTTGATCGTAGATTCATACCTAACCCTAAGTCTTTGAAACCTTTAAAAGGAGGTCAATACCCCATAATTCATGTGTGAGAGAGTCAAATGGAAGGTTAAGAGATCATGTGGAATGCTAGCAAAGTTTTGAAGGAAGCAAAAAAGGGGTGTAAGGACTTAGAGGAAGAGTAGCACTATAGAATCAAGTTGATCAAAATAGAGTATCAGCATTATGAACAGAGATATATCAAATCAAGAAGGATTAGATCAGATTGAGCAGAACAAGGATCTAGAATTAGCAATTGAAGATTGTAAGTTATCAGATCAAGAAATTCTACTATACTTTCTAAACATTGTATTAGGAGAAAGAAAATTCTATGATGATACGTTGGCTTAATAGCTATATTGTAGATCCTTAACAGGGTAACATTCCAAGTGAATGTTTGTAAATCCTCTAACCAGGTCACTTTTAATAAGGTGAAAAATATTTAACAGGGTGGGCCTTTCACAGGGTAGACCATTGGAAGTGGTCAAAATTTGTAACTTTAACCAATTACATATTGTTGCAGTGATAATTTGTGGGTGTCATCCCCACCCCAATTTTACCTTCTCATTTTGGAGGGTTTTTGGCTGACCAAAATCTTGTGTTATCTATTTTCATGCATGTCTTTACTTTCATGTTTATTAGAAATGTTAGATTCATGAGAATAATCTCAGTTAAAAGTTTTATAGGTTAAAGTTTGTTACTTCTTATTCACCCCCCTCTTAGAAGTAAATCTTCCCACTTGTAAATTCCAATAGCATAGGCTAAGAATAATCTTAATGCTTCTATTCTAGCCACTAGAGCATAAGTCTCCTCATAATCTATTCCTTTTTGTTGTGAGTAACCTTTACATACCAATCTTTCTTTCTTTCTTACAAATTCTCCTTGATCATTCATCTTGTTCCTGAATAATCATTTAGTTCCTATCACATTCTTGTTTGCTGATTTGGGGACCAATTCCCATGTTCTATTCTTTTCTATTTGATCCAGTTCCTCTTTCATAGCTTGCTTCCAATAGTCATCTTTACATGTTTCATCTACATTCTTAGGCTCAACTTGGAATATCAAGCATAGTTCTTCATTCACTCTACTTCTTGTCATCACACCTTTGTCTTTGCTTCCAATGATCTGTTCAAATGGGTGATTCTTTATCATGTTCTTTCCTGAAGTAGGAGTTGTTATCTCAACTCTTGGCTCTACTAAAGGTTTTGAGCTTTGTTCCTACCTTTGCTCTTCTTCATTCTACAAATCATTATTAGTCTCAAGAAATACCTCATCATTCCTTTGCTTAGTAACAATATCATCATCTAAATTATAATCAACTATTTTCTCTTCTATTATGAATTTCTCATCAATTCTCACACTAGCACTTTCCATAATAGTCTTAGTTCTCTAATTATAGCATCTATAAGCCTTGCTTTTCAATAAATAACCAAGAAACATCCCTTCATTACTTCTAGCATCAAACTTACCAATGTCATCATCTCTCTTTATGTAACACTTACTTCCAAATATTTTGAAATAATAAACTATAGGTGAGTGACCAAATCACAGTTCATAGGGTATCTTGTTTGTGTCCTTCCTAACTTTTGAAGTCAACAAACTTGTCCATATCACTAGTCATCTGATGTGAACAACCACTATCAATTATCCAATTAGGTTTCTTCTCAACCTATGATACCAAAGCTACCTTCTCTAGAGTTTCTTCTTTTATTGCCACAAATCCAATTTCATCATCACTAGCACTTAATGCTTGTTCATTAGAATCAATATCTTCATTTGCATACAAACAATCTCTATCTTTTCTAGGCTTACGATTTCCCTTATACATTCTCTCCCTTTTAGGACACTTTGATGCATAATGAGCATATTCATCACAAGTCCAACATTTAAAGATTTTATTACCTCCTTTTTCTCTTCTTACCAAAAGGGCTACTGCTTTGTCAGTCTTTTTGTCTTCCTTAGATCTTCTACTACTAGAAAAATCTCCTCTAGCACTTGTGCTCCTTGATAGGTTAGGTCAAATATTCAAGGCACTAAAAGCTATATCTATTCTAGTCAATTCTTTGGACTGTCTAAGTTCATTTGGAACTACTTCAAGTCTTCCAAGCAATGTCTCCTTTATGAAATCTTTGGTACATGATATCAACAACTGTATCATCTGAACTACTGACTTGAATGATGGTGTTAGAGTCTTCAATATCTTCCATAGAACCTCATCATCTTCTTTGGTTCCTCCTTGAGCTTTAATACTTGCAGTAATTTCTAATATCCTACCTATATATGTTCTTACATATTCATCTTAGTATCTTGAAACACACAAATGCAAATTTGTAGCCTCAACTTCTTAGAATGTGCATCACCTTCAAAACTATTTTCTAAAGTTTTCCAAATCAAATGTGAAGTAGCAAGTGATTTTACCTTATTGTACTCAATTTTAGGAAGTGTAGTCAATAATGCTTCCCTAGCTCTCATGTCACACATGAAAAGATCACTTTCTGCCTCAGAGAAACTTTCAAAATCCTTTTCTTCAATGATTGTCTTCTTTGATTTTGTCAAGATGCAATATCCTAGACCCATACACAACAAGTGTGCCTTCATCTTTTCCTTCTAGCTGTCATAGTTTATTCCATCAAAATTTGAACTAACTTTCATAAACATGTTCACTATAGATCTCCCAAAGATGTTTAAAAATTTCTTCAAGGACTTGAGGCTCTGATACCAATTGTTAGAAACAATAGTCCACCAAGATAATTGAGAGGGGGGGTGAATCAGTTATTCAGCAATCAAAAAATTTATCTTCATTAAACAAACTTAACCATTCAACCAAAGTAAATAGAAAGCATACAAAGATGCACATAGATAGTTACACCAGATATCTTGACTAGGTCTTAGTCATATTATGAGTCGCCCTATTTTAAACTTTTCCTAAATTTCCCATCTAGTCATCAAAGCTTCTTATTGTCACTTCATGTTCTTCTAACCATTGAAAACATTGTATAAAGTCTCCCAAAGCTTCCTTTCATTCCTTATGTTTGTCTAAACCTCTTTGAACCACTTTGAACTTTAGTTCAAAGTAGTTCAAAGCAATTCAATCAAAAGGTTTTATGCTAGCCTTTTTCTTTTGCAGGTAATTTGCACAAGACTATAGAGTGTTCTTTTGAACTACTTCGAACCCCTTTGAATCTTGGTTTGAATTAGTTCAAAGTGGTTCTCTGGCAAAAATTGATTGTGGGTTGTTGAAGCCACTATTTTCACATGACATAAATTACCACATCAGGAGGTAATAATTCAAAAGAGTGCCTTAATTTTGAGCATGGGAAAATGCCATCATGACTTAAAGTGGAAGATTTTTTCATCAAAAAAAAAGAATTGGGTGTCAAACAAAGTTAATCATTGTCAGTACAGTCACAAAGGGAAGTATTTAATTAAAGGTCACATCGAGAGATTTTGAACATGTGAGCCTAGCTGCAGTTGATCTATCATGAGTGCCTCATTATGAGGTTGTACTCTCACATGTATGTTCTCTTTCCCTTAAAAAGAGCATAGTTTTTCCTTTTGTTTATCATTCACAAAGGAGATTTGAAGAAGGAGCTACTAAGGGACAAGAAAAGAGGTTATTTTTCTCGGCAAGCTGCAGGTGAGAACACAGAAAAAACTTCTTTTTTTTCTACCATCTGTGTGCATTTCAAAATAGAATCTGTTTGAGCCTTGCTTTCCTTGTTTAAGATGAAATCTGTGTTACATTTCTTTGGGAATGTTTCAAGTTTTGAATGCAAGAGACCTATTATTTTTTATACCAATTTAGAAGGTGTTAGGTTGAAAAAGTTACAGTCAAATTTCCTTGAGCGAGCCGATGAATTGAATGGTTGCATGGAAATTTTGACTAGTGGTCTAATCGTAGCCACAGCTTTTCCTCCTGCCCTGTTAAGCCCTAAATTACTCCAACTCTATATTGACCATTATGATGTGAGCAGTAAAAGTATCCTAAACAAAGATGGAGAACCTGTGCTATCAATATCTAGGGAAACTATTGCCTTAGTGTTGCATCTACTAGAAAGTACATTTGCTACATTTTCTCCCATCCAATCCCTAGCTAAATACCAAGAAACCCCAAGAGAATATCGTAACATCCTAGCCAAGAAGTGGACAACAACTAATTATGGTAGAGGTTCAAGGCTACCCAAGATAGTCACAAAAGATCACCTAAAACCCCATATTCATGATTGTGTAGTGTTGTTACACCAAGTTAAGGGTTCAATCAATGTCCTCCTTTTTGAAGAATGGATGTTTTGTTATGTTGAGATTATTTTAAAAGGGGAACAATGGATGGATTGGGCTGAAATAATTTCTAGCTCATTAAGAACATAGCTTAAACATGCTAAGGAATCTAAGGAGAATTTCTACATGGCCTCTTATCTCACATACTGCATTTCTTGTGTCAATAATCTCACCTCCCTATCCCATGAGATTTGAAGTGAGGAAATAATAGTTTATCAATATTTTCCCCTACTTCAAAGAGATAAAGTGTTAGAAAATTTTAGAAAGGTACATGATGTATTGGTAGAAAGTGTACATTTATCTCTGAAAAAGGCACCCATGCCCAGATTGTCCTCAAAAGCCTAGAGACTAATTCAAAATTATGGAAGCTATTACATACAGTTCCCTAAGTTCACCTATTTGAGAGTAGATGGGTTTGAGGATGAGCCAATGAGGTTACCAGATTATGCACTTGACTATTTTGTTTTAGCTGAGGTTTGCAAGCAATTATTCTCTATCATCAAGGATAATCTACCTCAAGAGAATTGGGAGTTGGTATTTCCTATCAAACTTGGCCCCTTGACTTGTAGTAGCATGATCAACACTTCAGTCATAGGAAGTAATTTTCTCAGTTTTGGTTTTGGGTCTTACCAAGGAAGAAGGTATTTTGATAGTAAAGGATTTGCAGCTCAAGTTCTTGGTTTGAAGTGTCAGTTATCCACAATCCCACACCTAGAGGACTTATGGGAGGACTGTAAAAATAAGGAAGAAGTGTTAAAAAGAGATCAAACCATTCAAGATTAACACTTCAACAAATCAATTCCCTCAAATTGAAATTTCAACTGGAAGGAGTAGTCGAAGATGGTTCAGACATTGTTGAACCTAGGTGGGAGGAAGCTAGTGAGTCAAGGCAATTAGAAGTGGATTGGAATCAGGAAGAAGAGGATGATATAAAACTAAGAACTAGATCCATTCTCACCCATACAAACAATTGGCTAAGGAGGCAGAGCATGAAAGTAGTCAATGAACCATCTCCAAAGATGGTTTCTTTTTCTAAACCACTAACCTCTAACATTCAAGTTTCATCTCCTCTTGCAGGTAGTGTGTCAGCTCTTGGCAAGTAGAAAAAGGGGCTAGCTCACATGCAGAACATGGCTCCTCGAACTAGATCTAAAACCAAGTCTAAAGCTCTCATGCAGCAAGAAGTTCAGAAGGAAAAGATGTTGACCCAAGGATAGGATTCGGGTGATGGTCTTGGTTTCTCAAACAATCCTGATGGCAATGTGTAATTTATTTAAGCTCCTAGGATAGACCAATCTAAATTCATGACTCCTACGCAAGATACTCAAGCAATCCCTGCTAATCCCATTGTTCCATCCTAGTTATCTAGCTCAATCAATAAGAAAAGAAATTTGCAACTAATATGTACACTTGTAAAAGATATTTTAACAAAATATGCAATACGTGGTTCCAAAGTTAAAAACCTAAAAATTGATGCCCACTTAATTAAATATCCAGTGACTGGGAAAATCACAATAGAATTGGCCATGTATAAACAAAAATTGAAATCTAGAGAAATTGATAGTGAAAGCTTCAAAGTTACTTTAGTTGAACTTGGGATCATCAACAGAAATACAGGCAATAACTTATTTAAGTTTTATGTTGATCATATGTTAACCTAGTCAGAAAAAGATAGCATGGAAAAAAAGGAACTCAAAGCCTTAGTGGTGACCATGGCTACTTATATCAATTCACTAATGAATCTCAGGGCCCTACCAGTTGTTCAAACCCCTCAATCTTTCAATCCTAATTTTGTAGACAGCCAACAACTAGTAAAACAGATGCAAAAGGGGAAGCTGTTCTTGGATGCAATGCAGGATTGGGTGAATTCCATCATCAGGGAAGGTAATAATTTTATCCTATACTTCACCACTGTGTATGCTAAAGGAGAAACACTCTTGGTAGAAATTGAAACACTCTTGGTAGAATTCAAACTCTTGTTACAGGGTGGGAAACTGAGTAGAGTCTGTGTCAGGTTGTTGTGTTCCAAGTGACTAAAGTTGAAAAATATGGAGTGCTTAAATTCCTAAGTGAGAACCCTATGAAAATTGTAGATTCCTATATGTTATTCATTATGAAAAATAATATGGGATGGAAAGAATCAATTTACAAAGAAGCTATTAAAGAAATGCAATTCATCAAAAACAAGATTGTTGGGATGCATGAGGAGCTTCTTAAAGATATGAATATAGTGAATCCTATAGTAATTCTATAGTTTGATGATGGCAACATGGATTTTGAAGCATTAACAAATAGCTTCAATGATGTTATTGCAATGATTAAGGATAATGAATCACCTACTGCTAGTGATTTCACCACACTAGCAAATATTGAATCCATGTTATGTCTAAATAGGAATCTCATGCCGCGATAGAGCTTGAAGATTAAAGAATTCAAATGGAAAAAATATTATTGTAGGACTAAGCTATTGAGTTTGAAGAACCCCCATTCCCATGTGATGCAAGAATTTATGAACACCTTCAGAAGCTAGAAATTGGTAAGACAAACTATGGGCAAGGAGGAAAAAGCTAATGACAAAGTCTAATTAGGATAATTACTTCTGGTCATGTTTGGGGCAATCATTTTTTTTTTTTAATATTTTTGTTATTATCATAACTATTTAAACTAAAATGGTTGGGCTTTAATGGAGGCCTTTTAGATTTGTAATAAAACTATAAATGTTGGGGCATTGAACTAATTAGGGGTTAGAGTAGAAAGCTAGAAAATACTCTGATAAATAGATACTTTTACATAGCAATAGATAGATAGCATATATATTTTTTCTTTTTAAATGATTGTGCACAAGAAAGAAGTTTCAATGTATATATATCATCTTTGATCTCACTTTAAAACTTGCTGTTTGAAGTTCTTAAATAATTGTTACTTTGTGAACATTTGATTTATAGTTTGAAGATATTTGTTGCTATTTCTTCTACAGTTCATGTTGATCAATTTTCTTGAATGATTATTATGAACTTGTTGTATCATCCTTTCTTTGAATAAATGGTTATGTTGAAATGATTGTGAGTTCTTCTATCTTTATTGTATGAACAAATTATCACCTCACTACCTAGGAGTATGTGAGATTCCTTATGCACTTTCTGGAAAAAGTGTGAAATTGATTTTTGATTCATTAATAGATCTTTTAAAGGAAGTTGTACCTATAAATACAGAGAGAAAACAAATAACATGAAGTTTTCTCAACTGTTGTGAACATTTTTGTACTTTCCAAGTCTTTTCCATAGAGAAAATTATCATTGTGTAATTAGAAAGACAATTTGTTCACTAACACTAGGGAAACCCTTGATTAGAGGGAAAACCCTGGTGGGAATGATACCCACAAGATGATGTACTAATATAAATATTCCTTGTTCGAGGATGGACCTGTTAAGAGTCTATTACAATATTTAGTATAATAAGTCCCTATTAGAAGACTTTGAATCTCTATTAGGAGATTCCAACCCTATTAGGAGGTGTGTCAATCCTATTAGGAGTTTTGGTACAATGTATGCAAGAAGAGCCTACTGTCGAAACATGCAATTTCAACTACAAGAAGAGCTCATTGCTTAAATAGGTAATTTACTAGTATATTATTTTTTACTTTGTACTATCAACTAGACCAATCACTATCAGACCTTGTAGACCAGGTCATGAACCTTGGTTCCAAATATCAAACCTTGGATCACTCAACAAAACCTCGGCAATGAAGTTTCCTTCACTTTTACACTGTTATGCTCAACTTTGTATTCTACACTCTTTACTTCTTTCTAAACATTCACAATTTGTACTCATCCATGTCATGATAAAGGAAAATATCCTTCCTTTATACCAAGTCCATAAAATAATTCCATGAGTTAGTTGTTAGTCATTCTCAATTAATTATTATAGGACCACATTAAGAACACGTCACACTTAGCGATAACCTTAATCTTTTGCCTTGCAACTTGAATAACTTTCTATACATGCAATATTATGATGAGTGAGCTTAGACACATCATCCTCAACATATCTTCTTCATTTCTTCAACCTTGATCATCAAGATATCAACTCTACTAAGAGATATAACAAGTTTACCAAAACATGCCTCTATAAACTCTATCTCAGAATACAAATCACCAAAACTTACATAACTTCTTCTAGACTTATCCTTTCTACATTTGATGTTAACTACATATACCAAATACTCCAAAGTATCTCCCATAACCTTGGGTGGTTATCATGCTCAACTAGTTGTTCGTACCAGCTTCATCTTTCTGTTGTTCTTCTATTAGATACCACAGAAGACATCAAACATGCTATGTTGACATCAATGAAAAAATCAAACATGAATGTAATATATCATTATCAAACCAATCTCTTCAATCTTCCCAAATTCTATTAGCCCCAGTTGTTGTTCTTCTTGTTAATTTTCTAGTGCTAAATGAATCCTCTACTGGTAGATAGTCTATTGTGGAGGTAATGGGGGTCAAGGTGGTTGATTTTTATTTGACTTATTAGGGCATTTGTTGGTGTAATGATCCCCTCCATGGGTGTAACATTCTGACAGCAGTCTCTTCTTCTCATTTCCTTTATTGCCTCCTCTGAGATTACCCTTGAATTCTCTACCTTCATTTCCTCTTGGCTCCATTTTACTAGGTTTATTAATTTTTTTAATTGGTTTTTAATGGAATCGTGAACTTGACCCTTTGGTGTTCCAATTGGTTTTCCTTTTGCTATCTTGGACAGATTCATCCCTCTTTATCTTGTATTCCTATTGGACTACTCTATTGAGGGTTGATTCCATAGTTTGAGGGGCAAAAAAATTTACTACTCCTCTAATCCTATTGTTCAAACCCATAATCAATTTCCTAGCCTTTAGGTTCTTGTCTTGTTGATATGGGAGTTTGTATTTCAAAAACTAAGTGAACCTCTCCTAATACTTGTGTATAGTCATATCCCCTTGTCTAAGATTTTGAAAGTGTAATAAGTTTTTATCATAGAAAGTCTAGGGTAACCAAAATTTTTTTAAAATGGATACAAACTTATCCTAGGTAACTTTAGTTTTTTTAATGTTAAGTTCTATCTTGGTGTTTCCCAACCAAGTGGCCACTTCGTGTGAATAGTGGTATATTCCCAGTACTACCTTTGATATTTCATAAAAGCTCCTAATTTTAAAGTACTAATCCATCTTACTTAACCGAACTTCTACATTCTCTCTTGATTCGAAGCCAAAAAAATTGGGTGGCTTGATCTTTTTAATATCGGAGGACAAATCACTAACTATTTCAAGTTTCTTATGGTTCTTAATTTTCTTAGGTGATACTTGGGTGTTCTGCTCACTGTGGTTAGAATTTTCATGTTCAATTCTAGGTGGGGTGAGGACTACATCTCATCTTGACCTCACCCTATCTAGTCTACTAGGTTGTTCATTTTCTTTTCCATGGATTCCAACTTCATTTGTGTGTCTTGCAAAACCTAAAGCAACATATCTAAGGGAATATGTGCTTCGACTTCATTGGTCACTTCATTATCTATTGTATTCTTGTTGCTATTCATGTTTCCTATTTTAAATATTCTTAAAATATAAATATTTTTTCTTCAATCAATTTCATGTTAATAATTAATGTGTTTCTCAAAAGAATTGAGAAGAAAATAAGGTATTCATAATTGCTCATTTTATTGATTTCATCAAATTTTAGTTACATTTGTAACAAATTTTGTTACAAGCTATAGTTGTCATTGCACCAATAGATCGGCCTGTTAATGCCCTATACAACCACTAGACTTATAGAACATGGGATGTGGTTGAGCCATGTCATGAATCCCAAAGGGGAAGGCTAGCATTTAGTCCAAAAATTCCCCCCTCAACGTTACCCGAAGGGATTCAAACCTGTGACCAAGCTCTGATACCACTTGTTACAAGCTAGAGTTTCTGTTGCACTAATAGATCAACCTGTTAATGCCTAATACAACCACTAGACTTATAGAACATAGGAGGAGGTTAAGCCATGTCACAAATCCCAAAGAGGAAGGCTGGCAGTTAGTCCAACAATTTTTATTTACAAAAATTGTTGGAATTTATAATAGGAAAGGTAAACTTTTGAGGGGGTGAATTAGTGCTTCAAACTTTAACTCATAAAATATTCACCACACATCCATCTCACATATTCAATAAGTAAACTAAAATACCATGTAAAGCATGTACATCTAAAGCATGTAAACAAGTAAACATTCACACATATATGACACCAAATATGATTACCTAGAAACCCTTCAATGAGAAGGTAAAATTAGGGTGGATATGACACCCACAAATCTTCACTACTACAGTAATAAAGTGTATCTAATGAAGGTTACATTGTTTAATCATGAGACATGATCTACCACGTGAAAGGTTTGCCATGCAAAAGGCTTACAAAGACTATTAGGTCTTACCCTTTTAAAGGATTTCAACACCCTCTTAAAAGTGTGCCTTGTTAAAGGACTTTAACTGACAATAAATTAAGCACCTTGTTAGAAGATTTCAATACAGCCTATTAGGACTACTCTATTAAGAGATTTAATTGATTCACCTGTTTGAATGTCTCAGCATTGATCTTGTGGTTAGAATTTTGTTGCTAGATGAAAAATTACCTCTAAACTGATGTATTCTTGATCCTTCTTGATTAGATGTCTCTTTGTTGTTCACTATCTCCTTCCTTTGTTCTCCTTTAACTGATTATGTAATGCAATTTCAATTCACAACTCCTTGACCACCATGAATACTCTATTTTCACATGCAAAATTTTCTCTTCACTCCTTCTACACATATACAATGTTTAGGGTTTGTCCTCCTTAAGAAGACCTAGGTGACTTAGGGTTAGGTATGAATCAATGACTATGATTCATTCATTTTATCACTTAAACCTTCCCTTTACCTAATTGGATGCATGTAATTCATAGGGATTCCAACTTAAGATTCATCCTTATCACCAAAATATCATAATTCAATATGTAAGTTAGCTCAAAAATGGTTTACATAGTAGTTTGTGCCAATACAAACAACAATGACAAAACTGTGTTACTTAACATCTAAAGTCCCTAGTGCTTGGCACACATTGACGTTAACACTATGACTTAGCATCTGAATAACTTAGCATGCACTACTTGCTCAACTCCCAAGTCACTTGGCATGCACTATCTACTTGGCACATGAGTGACTCAGTACTCAATATTGACTTGGCATGCACTAACTTATACATGATGTGCTCAACATATACTACTTTGTTTGGCATGAGCTAAGCAAATGACTTAAGTGTATAAACACTCACTTGTCAAAACTAATCTGAGATAAACAATCTCCCCCTTTGACATGTGTGTCAAAAACACATGGTCATGCATTAATACTTTTATTCTTATGAGCATAAAATAACATGATTATTTGGCTTCTATACAATATTACAAAATAAAAAAATTTGCAACAACTTATTCCTCAAAATCTTGTAAATATTATAACTCCCCCTAATTTGTTTGATCTATTTTGTACTCAAAATCTTACTCCTACTGAGTAGATGTTAACTCCCCCTAAGTTGTTTGATCTATTTTGTACTCAAAATCTTACTCCTACTAAGTAGATGTGCCTCAACTGATACTCTTTCACTTTCTTTTTGTTTTTTCTAAACTAATACTCTTTCACTTGCATGTTGTTCTTTCTCAACTAATACTCCTTCAGATGCTTGATGTTCTTTCTCAACTAATACTCTTTCACTTTCTTTTTGCTTACTCCCCATGCTCTTACTCCCCCTATGCTTAGCTCTTTCTCCCCCTAAGATTATCTTACTCCCCCTTTTTGACACTAATTTCAATGGGTTATACACTAATAGTGTGTTTGTCCAAAAAATATTTATGGACCTCAAGAATAATCTTAAGAGTGACATCCCAATTGTCACAAGCTACCTCTACAGATTTAATTTAGATACAATTGATCAATAGTGTGTTGTCTTTGATGTTACACAAATGTCATATTAGTTGACAATCAGTGCATGCTGAGCTCACTCAGTCAATGAAGAAATTTTTCCTAGTCTACCAAGTGTTCTTGAGTTTACTCTATACAAAAGGTAATGTCTACCGAGCTCACTCAGGCGTCAAAGGAAGTTAAGCTAAAAAGAGTGTTAACCGAGCTCACTCGGTTAATGAATGGAAAGTTGAACAGAGTTAGTGCTAACCGAGTTCACTCAGTTACCAAAGGAATTTTGTAAGTTCATAGTATTAACTGAGCTTCTGTTGGTTAACACAAGAAATCACTTCAGAAGCAGTTTCTACCGAGTTGGGTCAGCTACCAAAGGATTTTTCTTTTTTTGAAATATAAAGCTTAATTATTTTACCTATTGATTCTAGTTGACTAAGATGATGAATATTGGCTATTCTAATTTGTATTTGAGCTGACTTGACAATCTAAAAGGTATAAGTAAAAGGTCAAGTTTTGATTTCAAGCATAAGTGAGATCTGTACAAGTTGAATGAGTTGAAAAGAGATAAGAAGAGGGAGTGAACTGAAAGGATAAGCAAGTATCCTTGTGGAGAAAAAAAGTGTTATTCAATCAAGAAGGATCAAGTATGAACCAGAGCCGATATTTGTAATCAGTAATTCAGTTGCATGACAATTAGGTCATTTCATTGTTACTCTCTAACCATTGTAGCAATGATCTAAAATCTCTTAATAGAGTTGGTTTAATGTCCATTTTTAAATCTTCTAACAAGGTGGAAATTCCTTTGAATTATTTCAAGACCTTTTGAAAGGCCACTCCTAATAGGGTTATTAAATCCTTTAATAGGGTCACACCTAACAATGTGTTATGTAACCTTTAACAAGGTTGGCTCTTAACAAGGCTCACTTTAGAAGAGTAAAAAATAATAACTAGTTACATTGGTGGTTTTTCCCAAATTGGGTTTCCATGTTAAATCTTGGTGTCTCATGTGTTCATGTTATTTCTTTCATGCTTGCAAGTAATTAATGATAACACCTTAAGATTCACTAAAGTAATTCACATTCTACATTTACTGAGTTACAATATTTTTTGTGTGTTTACTGAGTAATAGCAGTAATCTATTTTATCAATCTAAATTTTATAGTTGACATCCAAGGGATCTAGGATATATTTTTTTGGTAACTAATTCAACCACCCCCCCCCCCCCCCGCCTCAGTTACTCCTCTTATATTTCTAGTAATTGGTATCAAAGCTTTGGTGCTTGTAGAGAAGATTTCAAGGACCTAAGCTAAAGATCGGGATGTCTTACAACAGAGAGATTCCAAAGCTGAACAAAGATAACTTTGTTGCATGGCAAGGACTTATGAGGCTTCATCTAGCTAGCATCAATGATTCAGGATGAAAATATCTTGATGAAGAATATAAAACTCCCACTGGAACATTATTAGTAGATGACATTGCTAAGAAGAAGAACCATAACATCATGATGATTGACATTACATCATCTACTCTCAGTTATGCTAAATTTGATGAGGTCAAAGACTATAAAATTGCTTTTGATATGTGGAACAAGCTGAAAGAAATCTATGGAGGAGATGAAAATGTAAGAAGAGCCAAAGCAAAAAGCCTTAGAGGAAAATTTGATAAATGAGGATGAGAGAAGATGAAAATATTGCAAAATATGTGGAAAGAATCAAGGCCAGTTTTAGTGCAATTAGAGCATCTAGAGGAGAAATTAAAGAAGAGACTATTGTAAGTAAAGTACTCAGAACATTGCTTCTTATCTATGCAATTAGAGTATCTACTATTCAAGAAAAGATATATGATCCAAATCACAAGTTAAGTTTGGATGCCCTAGTAGGAAGATTGATAGGTTTTGAACTAGACAATTTTGACAACTATGTTCCTACCTCCAAGAATATTGAATCTGCATTTGAAGCTAAACTCTCACTCAAAGAAAAAGGCAAGAAAATAAAAGATAATCAATCAGAAAGTGAAGAAGAAACTAAAGAAAGTTCAGAAAGTGATCTTGAAATTGTTGAAGTTTTACTTGCAAAGAAATATTCTAGGAGCAAAGGAAAGTACAAAGGTAAAATCCCTCTAATATGTTTTTCTTGTGAAGAAATTGGTCATATTGCTACTAGGTGCCCAAACAAAGAGGGCAAGGAAGAAAACAAAAGCTATAAGTACAAAGGCAAGAAGGGATTCAAAGGTCACAAATCCTACAAAGACAAAGGTAAGAAAACCTGTTTTATGGCTAAAGTATCTTATAACAGTAAAGATGAAATAGTCTATATTGTTGTAAAAGATGAATCTAATAATGAGGGAGATAAGATGGCACTTGTCTCTCATGTTAGCAAAAATGAAACATGGATCATAGATAGTGGATGTTCTTATCATATGACTTGAGACAAAACTAATTTTGAACACTTTGAACACTATGATGGAGGTAGTGTAAGATTTGGAAACAATAAACCCTATTGCATAAAAGGGAATTGCCAAATCTCTTTAACAATGAACTTGTATGTGAAAATGCCTACTAGGTTGAAAGACTAAAACATAATTTGCTGAGTGTGGCATAGTTGAATGACATTACATTCAAGGTAGAATTCATGAATGACAAAGCAAGACTGTTGGATAACCAAGGAAATCTGATTGGATAATGCAAGAAAACAAAAGATAACCTATTTTATATTGATCTTGGTGATAGTTCATGTTTCATTGCTCAAGTAGAAGAAAGTTGGTTATGGCAAAGAAGGCTATGTCATGTAAACTTTGATAATATGGTCAAGATCAGAAAACTCAAAAGAGTAAGAGGTCTTCCTAATTTGAAGAAACCTAATGTTGAATTATGCAAGAATTATCAAATTGGTAAAATGGGAAAGACTAGTTTTAAAAGAAAAACTATCAGTCAGAAGATGTCTTGGAAATTGTGCATACTGATTTGTGTGGACCCATTGGAATAAAAACTTATAATGGAGAGAAGTTTTTCATTCTTTTTGTTGATGGTTATTCTAGAATGATGACTGTTATGTATCTGAGAAAAAAATTAGAAGCTTTTGAGAAATTCAAATGGTATCTTGCTAGAGTAGAAAAGGAAACTGGAAAAAGATTAAAATGCTTAAGATTAGATACAGGTGGAGAATTCATCTCAAATGAATTCAACAATTTCTACATTAAAAGAGGAATCAAAAGACAAGTATCAACCCCTGGTACTCCTGAGCAGAGTGGAATAGTTGAAAGAAGAAATAGATCCATCATGGATTGTGCAAGGACACTAATGATTGAGAAGAATGTTGCTATCAAATACTGGAAGGAAGCTATCAACATTGCATTTTATACTTTGAACCGAGTTCAGTTGAAGAAGGACTCAAAAAAAACTCCCTATGAGCTATGGTATGGCTACAAACCCAATGTAAGTTACTTGAAAGTATTTGGTTGTAAATGTTATATCTTGAAAGAATCTAGAAAAAGAAAATTTGATGTAAAAAGTGATGAAGGTATATTGTTAGGATATTCCTATAGAAATAAAGCATACAAATGTTTGAATTTATCCACTCACAAAATCATAGAAAGTGCACATGTGAGAATTGATGAGTTTGCAAAAAAGACTGAAGAAGAAAGCAAAAAGGAACTAGAAGACTACAGAAGATTTGTCTACTATGAACCTAATACATTTCCAAACACATTTGACAAAAAGGAGACTTCATCTCCCAAGTTGACCAAATCTCCATTAGCTACTGAGTTGCAAGAAGTTCAAACCAAGTTACAAGAACCTAAGTCACATTCAGAAGCTACCAAGTTAATGCATACCGAGTTTGAAGAACCTAAGCCACAGATAGAAGGACCTGAGTTAGAAGTTGAAATTAAAAATGAAGATAGTGTAGTTCATTCAAAAGCCAAAGAATTTGTATTGGCTAAATATGTCAGAAGGCATCATGCACCTAATCAAATCATTAGAGATAAATTTAAAGGAACAATGACAAGAAGCAAACTAAAAGGTACATGTTTACTTGTTGAATTTGAACCTAGAAGTGTCAAAGATGCATTGGAAAATGAAAGTTGGATTGAGGTTATGAATGAAGAAATAGAATGGATAGAAAAGAACAAAACTTGGACTCTTGAACCTAGGCCCAAAGACAAAAATGTGATTGGTACAAAATGGGTATTCAAAAATAAGCTGAATGAAGATAGAAAAGTGTCAAGAAATAAAGAAAGATTGGTATGTAAAGGATATTCTCAAGAAGAAGGTATTGATTACAGTGAAATTTTTGCCCCTGTTGCAAGATTAGAAGGTGTTAGGACTTTACAAGCTTATGTAGCTTATAGAGGATTCAAAGTATATCAGATGGATGTTAAATTTGCATTCTTAAATGGAATTCTTGATGATGAAGTCTACATTGAATAGCCAAAAGGTTTTGTTGATCTAGACAAAAGGGACATGGTTTGCAAATTACACAAATCCTAAACAAGCTCCTAGAGCCTAGTATGAAAGACTACATAACTACTTGATAGAGATTGGTTTTCAAAGAAAAAATGATAACAACAACCTATACATCAAGGAAGGACCAAACAAGAAGATTGTGTTGGCAAATTTTTTTGTGGATGACACTCTATTCATAGGAAATGATGATTTATGCAAAGCATTTTTAGAACAAATGAATAAAGAATTTGAGATGTCCATGTTTGGAGAAATAAAATTCTTTGTTGGATTGTAGATACAATAGAATAGAAATGGTATCTATATCACTCAATCTAAGTACATCAAAGAGATACTCAAGAAATTTGGAATGGAAGATTCAAAACTAGTTGGAACCCCCATGTGTACTGGACTCAATCTTACAAAGGATGATGACTCCAAAGAAGTAGATTAGACCTTATACAGATCAATGATTGGGAAACTACAATATGTGGTACATACAAGGCTTGATATTTCCTTAACTATTGGGATAGTGGCAAGATTCTTAGCTAAACCTAGAGAAAGCCACATGATGGAAATAAAAAGAATCTTGAGATATTTGAAAAGCACTAAAGAATATGGCTTATGGTACAAAATTGGAGGCAACCTTGAATTAAAAGTGCTCATTGATGTTGATTGGGCAAGAAATCTTGATGACAAAAAAATCACTAGTGGTGGAGCATTCTTTCTTGGTAAAAGGTTGGTATCTTGGACAAGCAAGAAGCAAAACTACACATCTCAGTCTACAGAAGAAGAAGAATATGTAGCAGTAATAGTGAATTGTTCTAACATTGTTTGGTTCAAACAATTGTTGGAAGGAATGAAGGTTGAAATCAAAGAGCCAATAGTGATGTATTAAGATAACACTAGTGCAATCAACATATCTAAGAATCTAGTGATGCATTCAAAAACAGAGCACATTGCTATCAAATCTCACTTTGCAAGAGAATTAGTACAGGACAAAGAAATTAGATTGGAATATGTGCATACAAAAGAACAAATTTCAAATATATTCACAAAGCCATTACCTAAGGATGTATTTTTGTATCTAAGAGGTAAGATAGGGGTCATTCCCCTATCTGAAACTCACTAAATAAAGTTTAGTGATGCATCAACAAGAACCAAGTTGAAGATCAATCAGTTGATGTAGTAGTGACAAAGGACATATTGCAAATGAATTTGTACTCAAGGTACAATGGCACTAATTAGAATTGTCTTTGGCATGTGTTGTCAAAGAGGGAGAAGTATATTGTCATATCTTTCTAAAATTTTGTAGTTCCTTCACATAGGGAGAACACTATAAGAGAAGTTTTTTTGCCCACAATCAAAGAGGGAGAAACTTTTTGACAGAGGGAGTCTTGTTCTCAAAATTTCATTTTGCTATGACATGTTGTGTTGCCATCAATGTCAAAGAGGGAGATTGTTGGATACAATTGATCAATTGTGTGTTGTCTTTGATGTTACACAAATGTCATATTAGTTGACAATCAATGCATGCTGAGCTTACTTGGTCAATGAAGACAATTTTCCTAGTCTACCGAGCATTCCTAAGTTTACTCTATATAGAAGGTAGTTTCTACCAAGCTCACTCGGGCACCGAAGGAAGTTAAGCTGAAAAGAGTGTTAATTGAGCTTACTCAATTTATGAAGGGAAAGTTGAATAGAGTTAGTGCTAACCAAGTTCACTCAATTACCAAAGGAAGTTCATAGTGTTAACTGGGCTTCTATTGGTTAACATAGGAAATCACTCAGTGTCTACTGAGTTGGGTCGACTACCAAAGGATTTTTCTGGTTTTGGCATATAAAGCTTAATATTTTACCTATTGATTCTAGCTGGCTAAGGTGATGAATATTGGCTTTTCTAATTTTTATTTGAGATGACTTGACAATCTGAAAGGTATAAGTAAAAGGTCAAGTTGTGATTTCAAGCATGAGTGAGATGTGTGCAAGTTGAATGAGTTGAAAAGAGATAAGAAGAGGAAGCAAACTTGAAGGATAAGTAGGTATCCTTGTGGAGCATAAAAGTGTTATTCAATCAGGAAGGATCAAGTATGAACCAAAGAAAATATCTGTAATCAACAATTTAGTTGCATCACAGTTAGGTCATTTCATTATTACTCTCTAACCATTGTAGCAGTGATCTAAAATCTCTTAACAGAGTTGGTTTAATAGCCATTTGTAAATCCTCTAACAAGGTGGCAATTCCTTTGAATTATTTCAAGACCTTTTGCAAGGCCACTCCTAACAGGGTGATTAAATCCTTTAATAGGGTCACACCTAATAGTGTGTTTTGTAACCTTTAACACGGTTGGCTCCTAATAGGGCTCACTTCAGAAGAGTATAAAATAGTAACTAGTTACATTGGTGGTTTTTCCCAAATTGAGTTTCTACATTAAATCTTTGTGTCTCATGTGTTCATGCTATTTCTTTCATGCTTGCAATTAATTAATGATAAGATCTTAAGATTCACTAAAGTAATTCACATTCTACATTTACTGAGTTACAACATTTTTTGTGTGTTTATCGAGGAACAGCAATAATCTATTTTATCAATCTGAATTTTATAGTTGACATCTAAGGGATCTAGGATATATTTTTGTGGTAACTGATTCACCCCCCCCCCCCCCCCCCCCCCCCCCCCCCAATTACTCCTCTTATATTTCCAACAGCTTTCTCCCCCATGCTCTTACTCCCCCTTTTCTTAGCTCTTTCTCCCCCTAAGCTTATCTTACTCCCCCTTTTTGACACTAATGTCAATGGGTTATACACTAATAGTGTGTTTTTCCAAGAAATATTTATGGATCTCAAGAATAATCTTAAGAGTGGCATCCCAGTTGTCACAAGCTACCTCCAAAGATTTAATTTGGATGGCTAGCTTGGCAGCAAGGTGAACTAGGCCATCTAATGCAAAAAGATTGGGGTCTTTCTTCATAAGAGTTTTTGCATAGCCTAACTCCTTGTGAAAAATCTCCATGTGAGGAGTCAATATAGTCTAGATGCTTATCAATTTGGCCCTTATGTTGGCTTCATCTATAGATAGTGCTTCTAACTAACTTTGGATTTCAAATAGGGTTTTAAAATACTTCTCACTTTGAACTGGAGTCGTGGGAAATTTTCTACCTACTGAATTCATTTGACTTTCCACACTCAGGATGTGATTCCTTGTCTCTTATGTAAAGAGTGTGGGATTACACAATTTGGTGTATAGAGAGAAAATTTTCTCAAGTACCTTCTTCACACTATCTATCTTAGTTGCCAATGTAACTTGTGTAAGTGTTATCTCACTAGATATCTTCTCATTCACTTTATGTTGAAATTTCTTTTCAAACCATTCAAATAACTTTTCATTAGTATAAATGTTTGCATCACTTACCTTTTCCACTATGTTGGTCAATTGTTCAAGAATTGGCTTGGTTTCATCTGGAGTAGGCAAACTGAATGTATCTAAGAATATGTCTTTAATATCAAGCAAAGATTGCTTCTGCCTATGCTCCCTTCTGAGTAGTTCTTGATGTTTCTTTCTAGCCAGGGCTTCTTGAAGTATACCCATCTTCTCAATTGTTATTGTGGCATAATCATAATTTGGCAAAACAATTTCTACATCTAGGCTTACATCTCCATATGTTATTACCTCCTTTGCCTTTGATGAACTTGGACTTGACACTAAGCATTTCAAAGGTGTTGCATTTGTATTCAACCTTTGAAGAGTGTGATTAGAAGGAGTTCCAGATACTAGTAAAGTTACTAGTGCTTGATTGCTTTTTGCTCCTTTGGCTTGGGTGTCAACTCAGTTTCTTTAGGCTTATTCATGTTTGCCTCATTGCTTTGAATTGTACCTTGAAATTGTGTTGGAGTTGCAAATGAATCTATCTAACCTATTTGACTCTATGTCTCCCCCTTATCTTGTTTAATTTTCTCAACCTCTTCTAGTGCAACCTCTGGTACATTATTTAAAGATTTTACACTAGTGACTTGAGGGGTGATGGTACGTGGTTCTTGTGTTTTCACCTCCTCCCTTGTAGTTTTAGTCATTGATTTTTTAAATTCATCTACACTCACCAATACAAGGTTGTCATACAATTTAGCCTATAGTGTAGATTGATCAAGTATCTTTTTCAATTATTCTTCTATTAAGGGAATGATGTTCTAAATAGAGAGATCAGAAACATCCTTTACTGTGATAGTTTTAGTACTTACACTTATTATCTGTGGAGGGCTAACATTCAACATTTGTGTATCTTGTACACTATGTTCTTGTTGTTGCCTACCCTAGCTATTGCCTGATCCTTTACATTCATTTCAATACCTCCCTTAAGTGAGCCTTCATTATTGTCATCATCTTCATCATCTTTAATCTCAATAGGCTCTTCTTCTCCTACTTTGACTATAGCTAGCCCATATGTGATTTTCCACATCTATGTAGTCTTCTTTACAACATCTTCAATGTTGTTCTATAAAATGCTTAATGCCCTATATTTTGGAAAGAATCTAACAGCATATTTCTTTATGGATTTAGCTATTTATGCCTTACTGAGTTCAAGAATAACTTGAGTGAGGCACGTCTCCCTAATTTTCCTTTCTACGTGCAAACAATAATGTGATTTTTGCTCAACTCTTTCATATAAACTTTTAGGCATAGAGTTGGCAATCTCTACAGGGGGTTTCTTAAAATTAGCCATCATGGCATATATTGCCTCCTCCACTTGATTCTTTTCAACTTTACCAAGATTTTTAAAATTAATGGGAGAAAAACTTGATATATCTGTGTTATTTCTAACATTCTCACATAGGTTATCTAGATATGAGGATGAATTATGACTCACCACTTGGAATTGGTTGTTGTCATCAAATTCAATTCTTTCCTTGTCAATTTTAGCCTGAGCAATATATTTTCTTCCTGGTCTTTTCTATGCTCCACCTTCTTACTTTGTAGACTTGGCTTTCTCTTTATCTTTTTGTGCAATGGCATGTGTGTTGGCCCTTGTTGTAGGTGTTGTTGGTTTGGGCTAGCTTGGTTTAGCAATCTTATTAGTTTTTGTTGTTGCTTGTGCCTTAGCCTTCCTTTTCTTCTGATCAATAGGAATAGGTGCTTCCTCTACTTCTTCCTTAGCACCTTTTGCAATCTCTATTCTTCCTCTTGGTGATCCTCACCCTATCCTTGTGTCAATGCAAGTGGTGCTTAAATCAGAGTGTCTTCTTCCTCTTCATCCTCTTCCTCTTCATCTTCCTGCTCAGCACCTTCACCAAATTTTGCTTTTAGTTTCTTTACCAATTTATCCTTCTTTTTATGACAAATGTAGTCTTCAAATCCATAGAAATTTTTGATTTGGCCAACTCAAAGTTACCAAAGGCTTTGTCATCTTTGTCTACTTCTACAAGTAATGTTGTTATTATTGCAGAGGCCTCATCAACATTAAGTTCATAGCCTAATGGCCTCAACCATCTTACTCTTAGAATTGATGCCTAAATAAATGTATGATTAGCATCAATTAGGAATCAAACATCATCATAATATCTTTCAACTAATGATACTAGTATTCTCAATCTCTTCTTGATGGATTGCTTGAAATCCTCAAAGTAACTAGTCAAAATTGACTCAAAATTTTTACCTAACTATTTAATGAACTCTCTTATTTGAACTGCAACAGACCTATTTGTCCTCCATAAAATAGTACCAAATGTAGGAAATGTGTTCTAAACATAAAAGAAGATACATATCAAAATAGATCTATATTTACACTAAGCACTCTTTATTTTCCTTATTGCTCCTAGGTTTTCAATCAATTGTTGTAGTTGCAGCTCAACAAGATCATATTTATGATCCTTCTTCACAATCTTGTAACCCATATCTACTATAATGCAGGGTACATTATTCAATATGCTTGATTAATAAAACTTATGTGTAATTACCCTTACTACAAAATCTATTACAGGATCTGTGATGGTGTCTATGGTCATTCCCCTCTTGTTCCACATAGCTCCCATGTTCTTTTCAATGACTTCTTTGGACTCGCTCCTCATAGTCTTTGGTTGATCTAGGGTTGGATACCCTATTACCCTATGGATTATTCTTTTTGTGATTTTGATTGGCCCATTGTCTAGCCACACTGATTTATCATGAATTCTACTCAAAACAATCCTGAAACATTTAGTTTTGAAAACATTAGGGAAATCTAAGGTACGAGTTAACCCTTTCTTTTCTATAATCTTGAATTCTTCCCTTAACACATCATTTTCACATAGTTTTCCAAATGCTTCTCTAATTTCCATGTCACCAGTACTACCAATTTTACAATTATAGCACTTTTTAACATCTTGAATCATTAAAACTTTTGGTGGTATCATAAATAGCGCACTGAAGGGATCTTGTTTGTATGCAATATCTAGAATGGCCTTGAAAATTGGTTGTTTTACTTCTTTGCTAACTAGCTGAACATTTAAAACTTCTTTTCCCTCTACACCTTTTGAACTGAATGCCATTTTACAAAACTAGAGTTTATGAAATTTGAAACAGTGTAGCTTGACACATGATAAAATACCTTGTAAAATCTGATGAAATGATGTTGAGTAGATATTCAAATCTCTTGCAAACACCTTGGATGAAATTTCTAGATTGCATCTAGCTCTTCTCACTCTGTCTTGATTTTGAATGATGTTGAATGAGTGGAAATTGATCAAATGCCTCTTTAAAATGCTACAATTAATGCTAAGTACTTACACAGTTGTAAGCTCAGCATCAACTAATTTATGGCTCACTTAGAATCCACTTGAATTTTACTTGACAACCATGGGAAACTTTTCATGAATGACAGTAACATGAAAATTTGACAAAACTTAAAGATTTTTCTTTGATTCCTAATAACACCTTACATCTTTATTCATGCTTATGTTATCTTTTTAGAACCATATCCTTTAAAGCTAATGTATGATATAAATTTTGAATATCAATCCCACATACCTATTGATTGCTTAGTTTGATGAGGTGTGATCACCTGACCCATTAGGTGAAGTGATACTTTCTCCACTTGATGTGCTACACTCCTCCTTTCTCTTTCATTTCTTGTTCATCTCATCTCTAACATTTTCAATATATGTCTTTCCTTTTCCTTTATTGAATTCAAAACTTGGTGCCTTTGACCTTGTTGGACAATATCAACTAATGTGACCAATCTTCAAATAGCTAAAACATTTGGTTTGACTCAACCACCTTTTGTAGTCACTTCTAAAGTGTGTTCTTATATAGTTCTTAGGAATATGTCCATACTCTTAATAGTAGTGACAACTATACCTTGTATTATAATCCCAATTATAAAATTTTCCATTGTTCTTTACCTCTGTTTGCCTATTTGATGACCACATGGGTTTAGATTTGCATTCAAAATCTCTATGTCCATACCTCTAAGAACTATAACAATGTCCTTCAAATATTTGAGTTTTCATGGTCTTGGTTCTACATTCATGTGCCTGATGACCTCGTTTGTTGCACTTATGATAGTGACCCATGCTCTTTTGCTTAACATTCTAATTCAAAGTCTTGCTCCTACATGCATTGGTAGTATGTCCTTTCTTACCACAACTATGAAAAGTAGGTTTTGAATTTTTACCTTTGTTACTCCTTTCTTTAGCACTTTTGGATGATTCTCCTTCTTCAATTTTTGTGTATCCCAGTCCAAATATATCATTGTTGGATCTAAGGGTTCTCATCAATTGCTCAAAGTATTTGATGGCTTCACTAGGTTTATTAAAACTTTCAACAAATTTTTTTTCTCTTTTTAGTTCATTGCTCAACCATTCATTTTGAAACTTCTATATTGTTATCTCAATATCCTTGGTATTTAGTTCATGGTTGGCATTCATCAGTTGACCTAAAGTTTCCAATTTCATGTTAGCAAACCTAGTTACTTCTGATGATTTTTCTTCTAATCTACTCGTCAAATTCTTTTTTCATCTTCAATAATGGTTTTGTCTTCCACTACCTTCTTTTTTTATTTGGTCACCTCACATAGCAATATGCCTTATGATTCTTGCTCTAATTTGAGATTTTTGATTTCTTTAGTTTGGGCTTTGTTCCTTTCTACTAGATCTTTCCTCAAAGCTGCAAAGCTTCACTTTTAGAGAACAAAGCTATGATACTAATTTTTGGAATTTACAATATTCATCACACATCCATCTCACATATTCAATGAGTAAACTAAAATACCATGTAAAGCATGTACATCTAAAGCATGTAAACAAGTAAACATTCACACATATATGACACCAAATATGATTACCCAAAAACCCTTCAATGAGAAGGTAAACCTAGGGTGAAGATGACATCCACAAATCTTCACTACCATAGTAATAAAATGCATCCAATGAAGGTTACAATTTTTTATCATGAGACATGATCTACCTTGTGAAAGGTCTACCCTATTAAAGGTTTACAAAGATTGCCAGGTCTTACCCTATTAAAGGATTTCAACACCCTGTTAAAAGTGTGCCTTGTTCAAGTACTTTAACTCACAATAAAGTAAGCACCTTGTTAGAGGATTTGAATACAACCTATTAGGACTATTTTGTTAAGAGATTTAACTGATTCACCTATTAGAATGTTCAACATTGATCTTGTGGTTAGCACTTTTTTTCTTGATGATAGATCACCTCTAAACTAATGTATTCTTGATCCTTCTTGATTAGATGTCTTTCTATTATTCACTTTCTACTTCCTCTGTTCTCATTTAACTAATTTTTCAATGCAATTTTAATTCACAACTCCTTGGCCACCATGAATACTCCATTTGTGCATGCAAACTTTTCTCTTCGCTCCTTCCACACATATACAATGTTTAGGGTTTGTCCTCCTTACAAAAACCTAGTTGACTTAGGGTTAGGTATGAATCAACAGTTGTGATTCATCCATTGTGTTGCTTAAACCTTCCCTTTACCTAATTGGAAGCATGTAATTCATAGGGATTCCAAGTTAAGATTCGTCCTTATCACCAAAATATTGTAATTCAATCTATAAGTCAGCTCAAAAATGGTTTACATAGTAGTTTGTTCCAATAAAAATAACTATGACAAAATTGTGTTGCTCGACATCTGAAGTCCTCGGTGCTCAGCACACACTGACTTCAATACTATGACTCGGCATCTAAATGACTCGGCATGCACTGCTTTTTTGGCTCCTGAATCACTCAGCATACACTATCTGCTCAACACTTGAGTGACTCGGTACATGAGTGACTCAACACTCACTATTGACTCGGCATGCACTAGCTTATACATGATGTGCTCATCATATACTAAATTTTTTGGCATGAACTAAGTAAATATCTTAAGTGTATAGACACTCACTTGTCAAAACCAATTTGAGATCAGCAATAATCTCTTCTATCAAGGATATTACAAAGAAATGTTAATTAAATACTCTGATATTTTATTCCTCGATCTTTTGTTCAATTTTGATTCCATGTTTATCCCACACTATCCAAGTTTTTTTTTAAATCATGGGAGGATCCATCTATCAGCCATTCCATGTTTCAATAAGGTTATCCCTTATTATTTTCTTCTTGTTAGGAGTCCATCTGACTTTTTCCTTCTTCATTTGTTGCATGGCTTGAGCTAGGGTTTCATCATCCTGGGGTATGGAGCAATAAAAATAATCATACTTTGGCAAGTTATTTATTAAATAAAATAATATGGGATGTCAAGTTTTCTTGTGGGGACTCTTCTAGATATACATCCTACTACATTTAAATCTAAATTTTAAATTTTACTAATCTTGATGAGTGATGAGCTCAAGGTTCAGAGTTGAACCCAGTGCTATGATACCATATGTAACATACCATTTTTAATAAGCTAGAAAATAAGAATGCATTCTAGAATTTATAATTGAATATCATAATAGAATGACATGAAGCAATTGAGAAATAATACATCATAACTATATCTCAAAATTTAAACAATGATTATAACCATTTCACATGAAGATAACTAAATTGACTTTCTAAACTAAATTATATGATTTTGACTAAAAGATAAATTCATTTTAATCACATCTATAACTATATATTTCAAGAAATGAAAAGGTACTTGCAAATAAAAGATTTAGAATACATACTGAGCTAACTGAATTAACTAATGGTGTATTGTACAAGCCTCATCTTCTAGAAAATAGGAGAAGCATTGACATAGGCTCAACGTCCCAATCATGGACCTTAACATATCCCCACACAATCACATACAAGAAAGGCCCTCCTACCCCATGATAAATTGGGGCACCATAGTCCTTCTATCTTGAGTATACCAATGTAAGAGTGTAGGCTAAGCAACAAACAAGGTTGAGGGATACCTCCATCAACCTCTCTTTAGTCAACTAGCACTCTCAAACTCTAGTGATCATTTATGGAAAATGTGCCTCTATACTACCTTGGCCAATGATTTAGGAAGAGATCACTGAACCTGTTGTGGCTTATTGTGATAACACCATATCAAAGAACCCGATAATGCATACAAAGACTAAGCATATTAAGATAAAGTGTCATTACTTGGGAGAGAGATGGTACAAGAGAAAGAAGTGAGACTAGAGGGTATGTGCAGGATCATGGTGTGCCAAAAAGTGGCGATGTGAAAAAAGTGGTGTTTTAAAATGTCTAAAAGTGTTTCAAAATCAACTTTGACTTTTTTCCACCCATCCTGATACCAAAGGAAAAAGGTGATACCAACCCTTTTCGGGTACCTAATATTATATCAGATACTGGATCCCATATTGGATACCCAATATGATATTGGGTATTCCATATAATTCTCTCCCTTCATGCCTTTCAACAATCACTTGATCGATACAATGTTTGAACAATTCATTGTTGCAACAATATATTCAACCTTAGCTATAGATTATGAAATACAATTCTACTTCTTTCTTATCCATTAAATCAATCTTCCACCCAAGAAGAAATCTCCCCCCCTTGTGTTCTTTTTGTCATCAACATCTCTTGCCCAATCATCATCTCTGTAAACTTTCAATTAAAATTTGTCACTTCTCTTGTACCATAGGCTATAGTCTTGTTCCTTTCACGTATCTCAATATCCTCTTTACTACCATCATATGATTCTCTCTAGGATTGGCAAAGAATCTAGCAACAATTTTAATAACTAATGCAAGTTGGGTTTTCTATGTACAAAAAATTGTAGTTTCCCAATCATTGACATGTATAATTTTTTATTCACCTTAGGAGAATCATCATTCTTTGATCATTTGTGTCCAGTCACCATTGGTGTTCCAGCTAGTCTTGAGTCTTCCATACAAAAAGTCTACAAAATTTATTTGATATACTTTTATTGAGTAATGAAAATACCTTTTTTCACCTACTATACTTGCAAACCAACAAAGAATTTAATCTCTCTAAACATTGACATTTCAAACGCTATCTTCATTTGATTAGAAAATGATGTGCTCAATGAATCATTTCCTCTAAATATGATGTCATTAACAAAAATTTCAGCTAGTAATATCTTATTTTCAGCTTCACTTTTTAGATGCAAATTGTAATTGTCATTAGTTCTTACAAAACCAATTTCACTAAGTAATTATGTAACCTTTCACAAAATGCTCTAGGGGCTTGCTTTAAACCATATAAAGATTTGTGTAACTTACATAGCATAGTCCTTTTGTTTGATTGATAAATCCTTTAGGTTGTTCAACATAGACTTCTTCCTCTAGAATTTCATTCAAAAATGTAGATTTTACATCCATTTGGTACACTTTGAATCTTTTGTAAGTAGCATATGTAAGCAAAGTCCTCACTCCTTCCAACCTTACAACTAGGGAAAAATTTTCACCATAGTCAACCCCTTCCTCTTGTGCATATCCCTTACAAACCATTCTTGCCTTGTTCCTTATGACTTCACCTTTATCATTCAACTTATTTCAGAACACCACTTAGTACCAATCACATTCTTATCTTTTGGTCTAGGTACCAATGTCCATATTTTTGTCCTTCTCAATTTGCTCAATTTCTTCACTCATTGCCTTGATCCAATCTTCATTCTCCAAAGCATCTTTGATAGATTTAGGTTTAGATTCACATAATAAGCATGTTTCATTATTCAATATTCTTCTTGTCATGACTCCTAAATCGTTATCCCCAATAATTTGATATGGTGCATGATGTCTTCTCACATACTTTGCCAATACAGGTTTAGATCTTGGTTCCACTTGATGTTGTTCACTGGATTCTGCATGTTCAACATCTTATGTTATCTCTATCTACAACTTGGCTTCCTATGTCTGTTGGTCAGTAGTTATAGTCTATGACTTGGCTCTAGTAGCCTAATTTTTGATAGACTACTCATGCTCGATAGAAATTTCCTGCAAAACCTCAGTAGTGCCTAACTGCTAATGCTCGACAACAACCTTTCTAGTTCATGTAAGGTGCTAGGTTCACCTTCATATATATAGACTAACTTTCTATAATCTTAAAGTTCCTTCTTGCATTCTTCTTCATTTTTCTCTACAAATTCATCAACTCTAATATTTTCACTTTCCACAGTTGTTGGTGTTGGAATTCAAACACTTATAAGCTTTTCTCTTAGTGGAATAACCTAGGAATATACCTTCATCACTTTTAGCATAAAATTTACCTTTCCTTGCATCTTTCAATATGAATTATTTTCTTCCAAAGACTTTAAAATAATTCATATTTGGTGCATATCTATACCAAAGTTTAAAAGATGTTTTTTTTGTTCCTTTCTTGACTTGAACTTAGTTCAGAGTATAGATTGCAGTTCTAACTTCCTCTCTCTTGAATTTTGTGAAACATTCTTCTCCATCATCATTGTTCTTGCACAATGCATAATTGATCTATTCCTTCTCTAAGCTATACCATTCTACGGAGGTTTCCTTGGTGCACTCGTTTACCTCTTGATTCCTTTGTCATTGCATTACTAAATTTGCACCTTAGACTCAAACCACTACTTTTGCATTCAGAATGTTTGATCTTTGAACTGATGAACTTGAGAGCCTTGAACTTTAACTTTAAAATTTGAATTGAATGGTTTGAAGTTCTAGTTTAACACATCTTTAGAATTCTATCCCTTCATAAATTATAACTTTACAAAAGCATCATTTGCAAAACTATTGTAGCATAAGGAAAATTTTAAGAAAATTTATCCATGGGCTTGATTTTAGAAATTTAAAATTGGATTCCAAAGCCAAGCCAACACTTGATATGAATAATATCCAACCAATTGCTCCTTATTGCTCAAATATAAAGTATTTCACTAATAATGCTTTCTGTAGAAAGTGATTTGAATGGTTGGATGAAAATTAATGAGGAGAGGATGCTCTTATATAGGGCTCCCCTTGCCTTTCATAAATTAGGCCAACCTATAATGGTCATATACAAATATAAATATCCAATTAAAAAGGGTAGGAACTAATTCATACTATTATATTCAAAATTCATTCCATTTTGAAGGTAGTCCTCTAGGAGCATGACTATTGGAATAATTGTTATGTTGTCATTGATGTCAAACATATTGGTGAGACATTTATTAATAGTATAGAGTGTCATATCATTTGATTGACAAAGAGGATTTGAAAAGAAGAGATAGCAAGGTGAGCTCATCAAGTTTTTGAGGTAAAGAAGATAAGTGAATTGATGTATGAGTGATATGATAAGAAGTTGAAAGACTCTATATTTAGGAGAAAATCTCCCTTTGTGTTTCTCTACAACCCTTCTGACCTATTTCTTATCAAATTCAAGCACAACTTGAGCTAAAGTAGCCTCCTTGATTTGTTTTTCAGTCTCTATACCAAATTTTCATTTCTACTCAACTCTTTCATATTAGCTTTTGGGTACTGAGTTAGCAATCTCTAATGGGGTGGTTTTAAAAGTAGTCATCATATCATGAATAACTTCTTCAATATTGTGCTTAATTCCATTGTTTAACTTATCAAAATAAACATGCTAAAAACCTAACAAATCTACATTACTCTTGATATTGTCACATAGCTTTTCAATATCAGATGAAGGATTGTGGCTTACCACTTTGAATTTATTGTTTTCATCTAATTCTTTTGTTTCATCATTTGATTCATCCTAAAGTTTCAAAATTCTCTTCAATCTCTTAGTAGGCATGCTTGGCTCTAATATATCATTCTTCTTTTTTCCTTTTGCTAATTGAGCTTCCTTATCTTGTACAATGATAGCCCTTATGATTGACCTTGTTTAAGGTGTAGCTAGCTTCTATTGTTCCTTCTTTTCCACTTTCTTTGGTTTCTCAACTTCCTTTTGTTGAGCCTTCCTCTTATTTTTAGCTTTCTTTGGTTTTGGCTTGGCTTCCTCTTCACCCTTTGAAGCTTGATCTTCTCCTTGTCCTTGTGTAAGATATAAAGGTCCTTGACCTTCTTCTTCTACTTCTTCTTCCCCTCCTCCTTCACCAAACTTTTCTTTCAATTTCTTCACCATTTTGTTCTTCTTTATAATGACAGTGGCAATTTGCAAGTTTATAGTTTTTCTTGATTTTGCTTCATCATAATTCCCAAAGGATGTAGCATCCTTGTCAATCTCTTTTGCCAAAAATGCAGTTATGGATGCAGATGCCTCATCAACATTTATCTAATATGGTAATGGTCTCAACCATCTAATCCTTGGAATAGCTGCCTGAACATAGGTATAGTTGACATCTGCTAGGAAACGCACATCATTATAATGTTGCTCCACTAGAGATATAGGAATTCTTGACCTCTCCTCCTTGATTTCTTGAGATCTTAAAAATAACTAGTCATAATTGAATCAAAATTTTCTACTAATTTCTTAATGAATTCACCTATATGTTGGGTAATAGACTGACTAGACTTCCACACTACCTTTCCAGATGTAGGAAATGTATTTTGCACATAAAAGAATGTACACATAGGGACTAAACCAAACTTACATCAAGAACTCTTTACCTTCCTAATAGCTTCTAGGTTTTCTAATAGTTATTGAAATTGTAGCTTGGCTAGGTCATAGGAATGATCTTTCTTTATGATCTTGTAACCTAGGTCAATGAAAATGCATGACACACTGTTAAGTTGGCCTAAATAGTAGAATTTGTGTGCTATCACTCTCACTATGAATACAATAATAGGGTCTTAAATTGTATCAATTAACATTCCCCTCTTGTTCCATATGGCTCCAATATTCTTCTCAAATAACTCCTCTTGCATCACTTCTCAATGTCTTTGGCCTGTCTAGGGTAGGATACCCTGTCACTCTACGAATGATCCTCTTTGATATTCTAATAGGTTCATTCTCCAACCATAGTTTATTGTCATGTATTTGTCTTAATATGATCTTTATCCATTCTATTTTGAAAGATTGCAAAAAATATAGGGCATGCGTTAACCCGTTTTTGCTCCACAATTTTGTTTTCATCTTTAAAAATACTATTCTCACATACTTTTTGATAAGTCTCTCTGATCTCTAAGTTACAAACTTCTCCAACCTTCCATGTGTAACAACATCTTACATCTTGAATCATAAAAACCTTGGGCGAAAAAGTCGATAACACACCAGACAGATCTCCTTTGTATGCAATCTCTAGAATAGCTTGAAATGGTGGCTATCAAACATCATTACTGATTAGTTATACATTGGTAACCTCTTTATGTTCCTTTCTTACTCTCACCGATGAACTTTCTGCCATATTTCACTTGCTAGGGTTTGTAAAATGTGAAACATTATAACTTGACACAAGTGAAATACCTTTCAAATCAATGTAAAATATTGTGTAGTAGTTGAATATAGTATGAAGTCACTGAAATCTCTTTCTCAAATCATCTTTGTGTTCTTCAATCTTCTAGTAATAAAAATGACTAAAAAATTTGATTATATAGCCTTCAAAGCCTTGCAATTAATGCTTAGTGCATATACATTTGTAAGCTCAGTCATTACCTCATTACTTGACGCTTACTAGAATATTTCCAATACTCGACAACAACAAAGAAAACAACATAATGATAGATTGTCTCTTTCTTCTAATCACTTCATTGCATCTTAATATATGTTGATAGATCCTTTTCATTACTTGAATGCTTGGAACTAATGCAAAATATATCATTTCAGATGTTAGTTCCACACATATCTTTGATTTCCTAGTTGGGGGTGATATGATCACTTGATCAATTGGATAGAGTGACCTCATCTTGGCTTCATGTACTAAAATCTTCTTTCTTTCTCCATTTCTTGTTCATATGCATCTTTTTCTTTCAACATCTAGCTTTCCTTTACATTTTTTGAATTCATCGCTCAGTGCAGGTGACCAAGTTGGACAATTTTTGCTTACATGACTAGTATTAAGACAGCTAAAGCACAAAATCTCATTCAACCATCTATTGTAATTACCTCTTAAATATGTCCCAAATGCAATTTATAGCAACATGACCATACTCACCATAATAATGACAATTTTACCTTGCCTTGTATTGTAATCCCAATCATAAAAATTATCATAATGATGTAACTTAGTTTTCTTGTTTGATGTCTACTTAGGTTTGGATCTGCATTCATATACCTTGTGTCAATGCTTCTGAAAATTGTAATAGTATCCTTCAAATCTCTAAGTGTTGGCAGTATTTTTTGTACATTCATGTGTCTAATAGTCCTTGCTTCTTGTAGTTATGGAAATGTTCCTTGAATTTCTAGTTAGGGCTTTGATTTCCAATGTTGCTCCTGCAAACATTTTTTGTGTGACCCAATTTTCCAAAATGATGACAAGTGAGCTTGTTGTTCTTTCCCTTATTTTTCTTTTATTCACCACTTCTAGATTATTCTCCTTTTTTAATGGTAGAATATCTCAATCCAGTAGTGTCATGGTTTGATCTTGGTGCTTCCATTAGTTTTTCAAAATACTAGTGCAAGAGCACCTAGGTAGGCTAAGAATAGACCTAGGGATTCTTTGGTGCTTTTGTATTTTAGTTATTCTTTCCACATGACTATATAAATAAGAGGACAAACTTGGTCCTAGGGTGTGGATAGATAGGTTGGAAGAGTTCAAAATGGCAATGTTCCTAAAATTGCTCATTTAGCCTAAAAGATCAAGTTTGGGTTTTGAGGGATAAATAGGTAAAGTAAGTGTTTGGAGGACCTTATTAGGTGTTTTTTACCTATCTAAGTCCTTTTTCATAGGTTGGTAGAACATGGAGAAAGTTTGAGTAGTCAATTTGCAAAATTGCAAAAATTGCTCTTTTTTTTTGCAAAGTTGTCATTGACAACTTTTGCAAATTTCTTGCAAAAAGAGAAACTTATCAGTTAGATATCTTCAACTACCTAAATGAGGTTTGAGTTCTCTTGGAATTAATTTATAATTCCAAAGTCAATCTTGTTCATGGGCTGGAGAATTAAGTTATTATAGTGTACAAACTGTGCAACAACATCTTATTAATAGTTTTGTGTTTTTCAAGTTCTTGGCATGTGAAAATATTAGGTTTAGTTTTTTCTATGTTGAAACCAATAGTGGAAATTTTTTTTGATTCCATATATATATTTTTTATTGTTTTGTAGGGTTTGGAGTGCTTAGGTTAGTTATTTTGTAATTCAGCAGTCTATTGTTCTAAATAGAGCTTCTTGGACAAATGGAGTGTTAGGGTCATTTCTCACCATAGGAATTGTACAGATTCTTGGGATATGGAACTAGATTCCATGTAAAATAATGGAGGGCCCATGGAAAGCATAGCTATGGCTTTTGAGGTGATGCCCTAGGCAAGCCATTCATGTTTGGTTAGGGATCACATATCAACAAATGAGCTTTGGAGAGGGTTGGAAGTGCAGATACTCCAATCCAAGCATGTGGTGATAAGGAGGTGTGGGTTAACCCAAATCCTAAGGAGAAGTCATAGTGAGGTTGCAAAACAAGTCTTTTTAGAAAACAACACTCAAACCCTTAATAATAGGCTAAAATTGTGCTTGGGTTGTATGGATAAGTTGGAAATTCAAGACCTCCAAAATATTCAAGGTCACTGAAAAGGGTATTGGGAATGGTGATTTTTTTGAGTATTTGTTAATGTTTTTTCCTAGATATTCATCTTTTGTGTTTTTGGAGGGCTAATCCTTCTAGCCTTTTTCCAAGCATTTGAGTGCAATTTGACTTGTGGGTTGTAACTTGTTTAGGGTTTCAATATGGTTTTTGGTGTGGAAGCTTGAAAGGAGTCCAAAAATATATCAAGATGGTTATCCATCCACTTGGAGGTAAAAACAATCATTTGGGGTTATTTGCATGAATGAGAAATAGAAGCAAGTTGTTCTACCTTATTGGTGTGTGCCAACTAAATGATTAGGAACTATTGAATAGATTCTTAAAGATCATAGTGAAGTAGAAACCCTATCTAGGTCAAGTATATGGCCTAAAGAGACCCTGAGATAGCTTGGGGAAAGAGTAAGGTTGGTTGTCACATCAAAGTGGTATTAGAGCAAGTTAAAGATTTGGGAAGAATCGGTGGATTTCTACAGCTGCTGGAGAGTTAATAGGTGAAACCAGCATGGTGAATAATGCATAACTAACCAAGGAAGTTGATGAGTAAAGGGAGAAGAACAAAGTTCTTGAAGAATCCCTACCAGAGGTGAAGGTGAAACTGGATGCATTTGCTAAAGCAGCTAAGAGGAAGGAAGAAGAGGAGTATGAGAAGGGTAAAGAGGTAGCAAAGGAGGATGTAGTCCCTGAACCTAACCCTATTTTTAATGAAGAGCCTTTCTTTAAGGTTATCAAAGCCCTAGAAGGAAAAGCTTTGGAAGGTGTACCACTTTCAAGTGGAAAGATGGACATAGATGCAATCATGGATTAGATAGATAGCATGGAGAACCATTTTGAGTGTTAAAGTAGCTAAGTCAAGGCTCAGAGTTTCAACATTGACATGGTGGAAATACCTATAAGATGAAAGAATTAGCATGGGAAAGACTCCTATAGCTAATTGGAAGACTATGGTCGCTAAAGTGAAGGAGAACTTCCTACCTAAAGACTTTGAGATGCAACTCCATAAAAGAAGGCCAGGAATAAAGCAAAAAGACCTAGATGTAACCTCTTATACTGAGGAATTTTAGAGGTTATGTCTAAGATCCATGCAATACGAAGAGAAACCAATCAAAGTGGCAAGATATCTAGGTGGTTTGAAGTTGAATATCCAAGAGGAGCTTAGTTTGTGGGCACCTACCACAGTTCAAAGATGTCATCAATTAAATCTAAAGGTGGAAGAAAATAAAAAAAGGAAAGGGGATTATAACTTCAAGGATAGAGGAAAGGGAATAAATTAGAGAGGACAAAGAGGAGGCTACCAAGGTAGAGGTAGTGAGCAGAAGAATCAAGGAGAGAGCAAGCTCATAGAGAAAGCTAGTGGCAACTTGTCAAGAGGTGGTTATAGTAGAGGAAGAGGTAATCAAGGGGGTTCTAATAAAGGAAGAGGATTAGGTAGATCCAATTCATACTTTGCAAGTATCAAAAATTATAACTATGGTCACTTGGGTCATCCAGCCTATAGATGCCCAAAGAAGCCTTATTCCTCAAACCAAGACAAAAGGATGGCATATGTGCAAGAGGAAATTACAACAAAGAATTAGATGTGGATCACATTGAATCTTAAAAGGGAGATAATCTCATGTTCAAGAGAGTGTTGATCAAACAACCAGCTCTAGATGAACCTAGACATAGAAGGGCCTTGTTTAGGATAAAATGCAAAATCCTAGGAAAAGTATGCAAAGTGGTGGTGGATTCAAGATCTACTGATAATGTAATATCGAATGAGGTTGTTAATAAACTTAAATTGCAAAAGATAGCTCATGAAAACCCTTATAAGGCTACTTGGCTTATCAAGGCATAGAGCATCTTGGTGAATGAGAAAACTTGGGTGGATTTTTCCATAGCAGGATACAAGGATAGATTGTTGTGTGATGTATTGCCTATGGATACTTGTCATCTTTTGCTAGGTAGGACTTGGCAATTTGATAGGGAAATTGTATATCATGGTAGAGAAAATTCCATAACTTTTAATAAGGGAGGAAAGACCTTCAAATTTTAGTCTTTATTGGAAGGGGAGGAATCTCAACCCAAAGTGCCTAATGTGTTGTTTTGTACTGGAATTTTTTTTTCAAAGACCTCAGAGATGAGGAATGTCAAAATTATGTAGTAGTGATGAAATCTGAAGCAAAAGAGAATGCAGCCAATGAACCTTTACTAGTTGAAGTCCAAACTTTTCTTGAAAAGTATAAGGACATAGTGAGTGATGTTACTCTAGCTACCATACCTCCTAGGAGAGTTATAAGTCATCAAATTGACTTTGTTCTAGGTGCTTCCTTGCCTAATCAAGTAGCATACAAGCTCACTCCAGATTAGAACATAGAAGTGGTAAGAAAAGTCCAAGAATTTATGGATCAAGGTTTGATACAAAAGAGTATAAGCCCATGTATAGTCCCTAGCGTGTTGGCATCTAAGAGAGGGGGAAAATGGAGATTATGTACAGACTCAAGAGCCATAAATAGATCACAATCAAATATAGGTTTCCCATACCTAGGATTGAGGATCTCATGGATTGCTTTGGAGGAGCTAAATATTTCACTAAGTTGGACTTGAAGAGTGGTTATCACCAAATAAGGCTAAAGGAGGGAGATGAATGGAAAACAACATTTAAGACTATTGATGGTCTTTATGAATGGCTTGTGATGCCATTTAGTCTTTCCAATGGTCCTAGTACATTCATGAGGCTCATGAATTAAGTGCTCAAGGATTTTACAAGTAGATTTGTAGTTGTATATCTAGGTGATATACTTATCTTTAGCAAGACTAGAGAAGAGCATATCAAGCATGTTGAGGCAAATTTGAAAATATTTCATGAGAGGAAGCTATCCATTAACCTTGAGAAGTGTGATTTCTTTAAAAAAGAACTTGTATACCTAGGATTTGTGGTGTCTCAAGGAACATTAAAGATGGACAAGGAGAAGGTTACTACTATAGTAGATTGGCCAACACCTACCACATCTACTGAGGTAAGAAGTTTCCATGGATTGTCTCAATTCTATAGGAAATTCATTAGGAATTTTAGTGGTATTTGTGCACTTTTTCTTGATAACTATAAAGGGGGGAGTTAATTCTAAGTTTAAGTGGACTTTAGAAGCTGAGAATTCATTTGAAATGTTGAAGAAGCAAATAGCTACTCAATGTATCCTACAATTGCCTAGTTTTGAGAAATTCTTCACCCTAGAATATGATGCAAGTGGCTTAGCAGTAGATGGAGTTTTGAGTCAAGAAGGTAGGCCAGTAGCCTTTTATAGTGAGAAGCTTAATGAGGCTAAGAAGAATTATTCATCTTGTGACTTAGAGCTATATGCCTTAGTTCAATGTCTTAGGAAGTGGAGACATTATTTTTTGCCCAAAGAATTTGTTGTGTTTATAGATAATCAAGCTCTTAGTTGCATCAACACTCAAGAGAAGTTGAGCAACATACACTTAAAATGAATGGGGTACTTGTAGGCCTTTACCTTCACAATCAAGCACAAGAAGGGGCAAATACACTAAGTAGAAGGGTCATGATAGTCCAAGAGATTTAGCTCCAAAGCATTGGAATAGAGATTTTTTAGAATATTTACAAAGAAGATGAGGACTTTGCTAAAGCCTAAAAGGTATGCAATGATTTTGAGAATCATTTTCATAGAAAATTTTAAAAATATACCTTGCAAAATAGGTTTCCATTCAAGGTTCACTAGTTGTGTGTACTGAGGGGTTCAATGAGAGAAAACCTAATATATGAGAAGCATAATGGTAGCCTAAGTGGACATTTTGGTGTCAGCAAAACCTTAGAATTGGTGCAAAGGTTCTATCATTAGCAAAAGCTAGTCAAGGATGTGACCAAGTATGTGGAGCAGTGTATGGTATGCATGAAAGCCAAAGGAGGAATGAGAAATGTGGGTCTATTTCAGCCTTTTCCAATTCCAAATAGACCATGAGATTGTGTAAGTATAGATTTTATTATAGGTTTACCAAAAACCAAGCAAGGGTATGATAGAATTTATGTTGTTGTTGATAGATTCAACAAAATGGGGCATTTCATTCCATCTAGGACAACTAATGATGCAAGTAATATTGCCCATTTGTTTTTTAAGGAGGTTTTATAGATTCACAGACTTCCATTAAGCATTGTGTCAAATAGGGATATTAAGTTTATGAGCCATTTTTGGAAAATTTTGTGGAAAAAGCTTGGTATAAACATATCATTTGGTTAAGCTTACCATCCCCAAATTAATGGTCAAACTGAAGTGGTTAATAGGACCTTAGGGAACCTTCTAAGGTGCCTAACTAAGGAATATGGTCAGGCTTGGGATGTTATCATTTCATGAGCAGAGTATGCCTATAGCGATAGAAGGAATAGAACCACTTGAGTCCTTTTGAGATAGTTTATGGAATGCATCCAAGGGGTGTCTATGAATTGAGGATTCTTGGTGATATGGATCAGAGAAGTGGTCAAGTTGAAGACTTTTTTTAAACCATGAAGGAGATTCAGGAACAAGTCAAGCAAACCATCCAAGCTAGAACTCAAAAGCTTAAAGCCAAAGATGATGAAAAGAGAAAGGATATTCTGTTAGATGTTGGGGAATATGTAATCACTAGTACATTTGGGCTCATTTTTTTACCTTTATTGGTCAAAATTTTGACCCATTTTTTGACCAAACTTTGACCAAATTTGACCAACACATTGGTCAAAAAAAATTTGGTCAAAATTTTGACCAACCAAATTTCGACCAATACGTAGGTCAAAAATTATGGAAATTGTTAGCACATTTTCTACCATTCATTGGTCAAACTTTTGACCAATGCTTGGTAGAAATCTGCAGGGCATTAGTCAAAATTTCAACCAATGCTTGGTAGAAAACTACAGGGTATTGGTCGAACATTTTTTGGTCAAAAAATTGACCAACCGGTAGGTTGGTCAAATTTTTGACCAATACGGTGGTCGAAAAATGTTGGAATTGTTAGCACACTTTTTGCCATTCATTGGTCGAACTTTTGACCAATGCTTAGTAGAAATCACTAGTTCATTGGTCAAAATTTTGACCAATGCTTGGTAGAAAACTACAGGGCATTGGTCAAAATTTCAACCAATGCTTGGTAGAAAACTACATGGCATTGGTCGAAATTTTGACTAATGCTTGCTAGAAAACTACATGGCATTGGTCAAAATTTTGACCAATGCTTAGTCAATTTTTTTTTGCAGCTCGCAGTTATTGAGGTCCACTTTAGCAATGGCCCTTCCTGTGAAATTGCCGTCTAAAACCTTTCTAATGAGATAATGTGTTATGAACTCTTCATCAGTGGGATGGAATGTGAATCCATGGGTGATGCACAACTGCCTCCTGGATTCACGTTCCATCCCATTGATGAAGAGGTCATAACACATTATCTCATTAGAAAGGTTTTAGATGGAAATTTCACAGGAAGGGCCATTGCTGAAGTGCACCTCAACAACTGTGAGCCTCAGGGAGGGTTCAATTCCCTCCTTTATTATTCACTATGCATATAATCCCATACACCCATTTATCTCAAATGATGATATGTACTGAATGTTGAGTGTTTGTGCTAAGTGCTCCAAAGCCATCCATTTCATGCCTTCATATGTACACAATGTCTTTCTAGTTTCTTTCTACTCGCACACCCATTTCATTTCATATGATCATCTAAAAATTGTGTCACTCTAAGCTCTCAATTATTTTCTCTTGATTTATTGGACTCGCTAAGTTGGCTCGCCAACTTGCCCCACTAAGTCAACTATTCAAGTATGCTCGCCAAGTTAACTCATTGAGTTCGGTCATCAAGTCACCCCACCAAAGTACCTCATCAAGGTCAATCTTTAGGTCCGCTCATTGAGCTCACTCACCAAGTTAGCTCACCATGTCACATCTCTAAGTGGCCTTGCTAAGTTGGCTCGCCAACTTGCCCCACCAAGTTGCCACTTTAAGCCCACTCACCATGTTAGATCATCAGGTCAACTCCCCAAGTCAACTCACCAAGTCGACAATTGAAGTATGCTCACCAAGTCGACTCTTTAAGTTCGCTCACCAAGTTTGCCGCCTAATCCAACTCTCCAATTCAGCTCACCAAGTCACCCCCACTTGCCCCACCAACTCATCACTTTAAGTCGACTCACCGTGTTAGCTTGCCAAGCCAACTCCCCTAGTCAGCTTTCCAAGCTGACAATTCAAGTATGCTCACCAAGTTGACTCTTTATGTTTTCTCACCAAGTCTTCCCCCTAAGTCAGCTCACCAAGTCACCCCCACCCAGTCACCTCAATGAGTTGACTCTTTAAGTTAGCTCACCAAGTCGGCTCACGCAATGGTTTTACCACCTTGCCTCGGCAAGTTGGCTCGTTAAGTATGCTTGCCAAGTTGCCCCACTGAGTTGCTTCTCTAAGCCCACTCACCATGTCAATTCACTTGTTCGACTCACCAAGTTGACTATTCAAGTACTCTCTCCAGGTGGGCTTGCCAAGTCACCCCACCAAGTCATGTCAACAAGTCAATTGTTCAAGTATACGTTCACCAAGTTGACTCTAAGTTCGCTCATCAAGTCACCTCACTAAGTTGCCTCAACGAGTTGACTCCTTAAGTCTGCTCACCAAGTTAGCTCTCTAAGTCATCTAACCAAGTCGACTCACCATCTCGTCTCACCAAGTGGGGCTCTCTACATAGGCTCGCCAATCTACCCCACCAAGTCGCCTCTTTAAGGTCGCTGACAATGTGGGCTTGCTAGGTCTATTCCCAAAGTCGACTCACTGATTCAACTGTTCAAGTATGCTCACCAAGTCACCTTACCAAGTTGACTCTTTAAGTTCGCTCACCATGTCAGCTTGCCGAGTCAGCTCACCAAGTCACCCCTCCAAGTGGCTTGAAGCAAAGAAAAATGTGGTATCATTCAAACTTACCATATCTGAAGGGATATAGTGGTTGAAAGTGCATATTAGATTCATGGCACTAAATATGATGGCTGGAAATTGCATATCAAACTCGTGTAGGATAATATCAATCTTTCTGTTGCAGATCATACTTCATATCATACCTTAAAGTGGTCATTTACTAGTCCCAAAGTCGTCTACAGAAGCCTACAATAGCTAGCTAACATCTGGATGTGATACATGTTGATTATATGGCATTAAAACCTATGGATTGAATTGTTACAATTTGATTTGTGACTGATAATAGGTCTGTAATCTCTCTTTTCAGTCTTAGCAGTAAACAATAAACTCATATTTTTCCATATCATTAATTGTACATGTTTTGATTCATTGCATAGTCATTTCCTTTAATCATTTGTAATGTGTTATCATAAACAAGCATCAAAGTGAGCTCATTCTCATGAAGAGGGAACATGAATACCAGAAATATCATTAGAACCATTTTCATTGGAGCTAATAAAACAAGTACATTAAGCTCTAAACCTTGTTTGTGTTCCTCAAGTTAAATGCTTGCAAAACCAACCTTCAATAACACCATTTTCAGGCTGCATATAAATGTCCATGGCACTGTCCTCACTGTCCTTACTAGCATAATCATTTTTCAAGGGTGGAACTTACTTTTCATTTCATCCTCATGTGCACCTACTTGCAACAGGGTGAACAGTGACACAACATTCCTCAACATAATAAAAGCCTTGGATTACACATCTAGTAGATGCTAAGTTTTAACTTTTTATTCTTTGATTGAAATTTTTCTTCAATACCATTGTGACCTTTTCACACCTTCATAACCATTGTTTCTTCATGGCACTATCCTCATTGTCCTTACCAACATAATCATTTTTCAGGTCTGAACAAGTTGAGTTTTTTGACACTTGGTCAAGTTTCCACATCTGCTATAGATGGAGCCAGAGAGGAGCTTGATTAATGCCCTCCTCTTGAGGCTCCAAACCCAAATTCGTCACAATTTCCTTAGTCTTGATACAACAACCAGAGAATTACTTGGTAAGTAGTAACAACGAAAAAGGCAATTACCTGGTAAGTAGTAACAACAAGCTCCATAGGCTTAGGGTAAAACTTCCCATTAATATTGCAAGTACCCAGAGATTATATCCATGTAAGCTTTCTATGCTTTGTCTTTGTCTAATAGAACTTCTTGAAGACCTCTACGCATCTTACTTGCATTAAGTAGAAAAGGTCAAAATGTTAAACTGCTTTAGAAATTGGAAAATTTAAAAGGTATACTATATACAAAATGGGCATACCATTTCGGCTGGTAGGTTAAGATCAAATGATTTGTAACTCGACCAAAACCCAGTTGTCAAAACTATCACAGTCAAGTCTATGCCAGGATGTGCTTGAGAATTTTCATTAAGATAATCGTCAAAATGCCCTTGGTTCTCCTTTACTAATGTTAAATCTGTGACCTACATACAAGCACATAGATTTTAACACAATTTACAATTAGATTAACTTCAATGATAAGAATCAAAGTGAGTTTTTTATTTATGTATGATGCAGCATACCATTCCCTCCATTTTAGAAGTAAACTGACCACCACATTGTTGCTTTAGCTTTGTCAATATTCTTCTTTCATGATCATCATTTGCAATTTTATCAAACAAAAGTCTCTGTGCAAGCTTCTTCCTACAATTTCAACAAATATTAATTATATATCACAACACATAACAAGACAAAGTCCTAAATTTTAAAATAGCATTATATGGATGAAGATTGTCATTCACGTCATGAATTCCAGATGTGTAAAGTTGCCATTCCTCATGCTTTATGGCCTTTGGCAAGGTCTTGGTTAATCTATACTTGATAATTCCAAACAATGGTCATTTAAAAAAATTTAAAGCAATTAAAACTAGACTAGTACAAAAAGAAATTGAACCATATATTAAGAATATGGAGTATGTAACCTGGACATACCAAAATAAAAAATGTATCATATTCTAATAAATAGAACTCTACTGTTATAAATATTGGATTAGATTGTTTGAAGTAATAAAGGTGAACCAGCTAAACAATGGGCTAATAAAACATGCTTTATTGCTAATGAGAAGCATTAAAAACTATATTAATGGTATGTTAGCGTGCACACCCAGATTCTGGGACAGTTCAACCATGGAGATTCCCAGGGTCCTGTCAAATGGGTCATACCAGACAACCCTTCTATTCTACAAACCTCAATGGGTGGTCCACATTGACTGTCCAAGCAACTGCCTCCTCAAGGAATCGGCATAGAAAATGCCTATGTACCAAATTTTGGTGCTTCTACATTAAAGAAACCTATTTTGAAGATATTGCCTTGTACCAAGAAACCTTTTGGACAGAGAACTGCCTATCAATTGAGTCAATCATTTCTTTTCAATTTGTATAATATGTTCTGTTGAAACACACATTAATTACCTCTTTTGGTTGTTATAATTAGATGCCCCAGTCTTCCGAGGGTGACCTTGATGGCAACCCCCCCTATGCTTGTTTGGGGCACAAACATAAGTGTTCAAGATGTCAATCAAGTAGTTCAGAGCTTTCTGAGGAATTTTAGGGATGATCCTTCAGACCTTGAGGGGAAATACATGAGGCTCTTGGAACAGGTTCAAATTTGTCCCTGCTAGCTTCTTATGGTTACCATCTAGTCTCATTTCAAATTATTAGTTGAGCACATTTGCTTTTGTATTCACTTCATTTAGTTGATTTCTCATTTAGACAATGGAAGTCAAAGGTGATTCGCTGAATATTGATGCAATGAACATCTTCGAATATGATGAAGAATTTTATGGCAAGATGGTTAGATATCCTCTTGAAGTTCTCGCCATTTTTGACATTGTGTTGATGGATGTAGTTGTTCACCTCAAGCCTTTGTGGGAGAGGCACATACAAGTGACTGAATTGTATTTTTGGAAAAATATGTTTTGTCAGTTAGTATGTTTTCATTTAATGACTTTGTTGTTTCAGATTTTTTTTTTTTATGCACATAAATATGCCTCAGACTTACATATAACTGCCATTGCATTCAGGCAAGAATATTCAATCTTAGAGATACAGTTAACATGCAAGATCCAAATCCATCAAGTAGGCAATGCTTTTTAAAGTTACATCTTCATTGTTCAATGCTATCACTAATACATTTGGCATCGATTTGCAACGGCTAAGTGTCGCAATTGCGATGGCAATGTGTCGCCACTACGACAGTAGTAGACGTCATTATTTTTTAGTCACAAATTACAATGTCTATCCTTAGATGTCACAATTTCGATGCCTATCTATCACAATTTCACCATTCTAACCCGGCACGGCTCCCGTCACAATTTTGACATCTTCCATACGCATTGCGACAAGGTGGCGTCGACATCTGCCCACGGGTTCGCTGAGGCGAGAGCCTTTCCAGTTCTTTCGTGGGCGTCACACTTGCGACGGCCTTGGAAAATTGTGACGGGGACACGACGATGTTAGCGATGCAGTAGCACTGGTGTCGACGCCACCGGCTATCGCAATGTTTCCAAATGTGTCACAATTGCGATGCAAAGTTAGGAATTATGACAGTGTCGCTACGCATGCAACGCACATTTTATCACAATGCGTGGGCGGACATCACAATTGCGACGTCTGCAGTTAGCAATATGGCGGGGCCGCTATAGCGACGACGCCAACTACTGTCGTTGCTATAGCGGCCCCGCCACAAGCATGATGCATCATGGGGCATATGAATTCATATGCCCCCCAAGTGACAGAAAACATGCATTCTTTCCAAATGACAGCAATCTCTTTTAGTGTTGCAAGTGTAAACAAGATATCCCAACAGGTAGAAAATTTGTCAAATGTCAATTTCATTTCAGAAAGTCTAGAAAAGAACACAAGTTCTAGCCAGTCATGCAGTAAATCCAGATCATCAACAGATCATGGTGCATCATGCTTGCGACAAGGCCGCTCATGTTGCCACCACAGCGGCCCTGCTGTAAGCATGATGCATCATGATTTGTTGATGATCTGGATTTACTACATGACTGGCTAGAACTTGTGTTCTTTTCTAAACTTTCTGAAATGAAATTGACATTTGACAAATTTTCTACCTGTTGGGATATCTTGTTTACACCTGCAACACTAAAAGAGATTGTTGTCATTTGGAAAGAATGCATGTTTTCTGTCACCTGGGGGGCATATGAATCTTGTAAGTGGTTTTCCTTTGGATGTCCAATGTTCAATGACACCCTCTTCTTTATTTTAGAGCCATTATACTGAGATTCGGACCCACCTGCTGTTTGAATGCTAGTTTTCTTATCTCGTATATAGAATAGCATGTAAGCTTTCTAGGAAAGCACACTTTTCTCACTGACTGAATAGACCTAGAGTACAAAATGTCATAAGAATAACTTCAATCAATCTAAGCAACTTCAATATAATTAGTGTTACCATATAAAGAAAAGGTTCTACATAAAATTGTAGTTCTTTTGTGTATCCTTTTATACACAAATTATAATGAGCTTGCTCCACAAAATTAAACATGTCTTCACAACTATAGCAAATGTATACCCGATTATCATCTAAAGCATGCCAGATGCCTGTGGATGAACGAATAAATCAGAAATAATGACCAGAATGTGTGCTCCAGCCATCATGAACAAGAACACCATAAAGATTGTTCTTAAAATTGCCCTCCTATGATTGATCAATAGATAGAGAAACTAGAATATCATTCAAATGTGCAATATTTATTAAAAAACCAGTAGATATTACAAAAACTATATAATTAGATTCCACTAAAAATGTGATCCACTGGCAAATAATATTGTAAGGGCTACTTACATGTGAACTGCTAACAAATGGTTTGAGATCCAACGTACAACCAAAGTCTACTTTTTTGTCAATTTTTCCTCCAAATCCATCTACACTGAAGCGCTTGAGATGAATTGCAAGAACATGTGGTGCTTTATCAATTTTGAGTTGTTCTAGAGCCTTCACTTTTACTTTGCATCGTTCACATTGATCTCTTTTCACACCCCCATCTAACTGCTCCACTGCCGTGTAATGGGATAATTCTTTCAACAAGGAATCTGCTCAAATGATCTCTAGGCTCAAATCTAAGAAAGGATCAAATTTATTTGAGCAATAAGAACATTGTGTGCACTTCACCTACACGCCAGATTAAAGAAATTGTTAATGAATAAAATACTTTTCTAAGACTATAACCTAGAGTTCCCAGCATAAAAATAATTTTGAAAGGTTTAAGTGACTCAAAAAAGCAGAAATAATGACCAGAATGTGTGCTCCTACCATCATGAACAAGAACACCATAATCAATCATTTTCTAACATCTTTTTACCCATTGTGTACCCATTGCACATCAATGTATTATTGCTAGTTTTTTATTCATGTTATGCATGGTAAAAACATACAGTAAGGGTCACATCAAAGTTTTCATTGGTAAGGAGAAACCCAACAAATTACCCACCATATTACATGGGCCTAAGGAAAGCTTTATGCTTGACCAAAGGCAAGGCACCTATAGCTAAAAGTCAGGATGATCGAATTGGAGTGAACAATGACTTTACAGAAAACACTTTGAAAACTTGTTAAGAAAATCTATCAACTTGCAATAAGATTGTATTAAAACTAGAATTATACAGATCCATATTATTAAAACTTAAAATACCTGTCAGTATTAGGTGTTCAAAAAAGCACACGGCGGACACCTCTTGGAATGTTCAGGGCCTCCATAACCTTTGCTACAATAAGAAAGAAATCCAAATAATATTAAATCTTTGCTGAAACTCCAATTCACAAGGATGTATAGTTATGTTCTAATAATCAAATACTAACAGTAAAAAACACAAAGCTGAAATGGATATGTCACTAGTTTTTCTCCATTCATTCATAAAACAAGCTTGATACTAAAATGTAAGTGTTTTCTCTTTAAATTATATCATGCTGATCACAAATACTAATCACATATTAGTTATCCAAAAGGGTACAATAATGACAGAGGAGCCAAATACTAAAAGATGCAATGAAGAGTTGCAATTCTTCAAATGATATTAAAAAGGCATCAATAACCAATCCAAGGACATTATTCAGATAAAAGATTACTTTATATTCTATACAGACATAAGTGGTAGTAATCCACTAGACATCAGAAAGCCAGATCCCATGAGTACAATGATTAAGATTAGGAATAGTGACATAAATATCACATAAGTAACAAGAGTTACATCAGAAATTGCAACAGTACAGATCACCGATCATTGGGTCATCACCATTACAAAGATATTATATCAGACAGAGATCAAATAAATATCCAACATCTTTACAAACCAAACAGAATCAATCATATCACATTTCAATAAGGCAGATATCAGATACAGTGAATAACTTTAGACCAGTATGGTACATATCACTTTTACATTCTGATAAATCTGTAACAATGATTACTTGGTCTTGCAAATTGCTCTACAAAAATTCTAATGATACTTATTGCAAATCAGTAATCAACATTAGATCGTCAGGATCTATGACATTAGGTCATTTAGTTGACTATCACTATACTTCCAACTTCAATATATATAATCCTTGTTTAGTCTTTGATATTGATTGGATTGGGAATTTTCACAAATTCATTTCCATCATTATTGGAAGTGTTTTTGGTTATCAAATTTTGATTGAAGATATCAGAACTACTTAAAAAGACATTTGCATATTGTTCGTCTATATTCTTTACCAAAGATCAGTTGCATCTCTCTAGCAGTGAATTAAAGAATATATCAGAAGCATGGGTGATATTACTTGTACATAACATCAAGATACATGCACAATTGCACTGATAAGCTTAAAAGGAATGAAAATTGTTTTCATACATTTAAATCAGGATGTAATATTTATTCATAAGTATATACCTTGCAAGCACTTAAAAGTGTTGTTATATGTGTTGTAGCAAAAGAAGAAGTTTATACTTATGTGTATAGACGCACTTCCTGTATGCGATCCAAAGCTTGAATGTTATCAAGTGTGTCCAATGATGAGGAGAGACCTCCGTGCAAGCAAAAGATCTGCAATGAAGCAAAAGAAAAGAAAATTTTCTTATAGTAAGAACAAGTTTGTTGTGCTACACAGGGTACCAACAAAATAGTGTATAATATCTTTTTCTTTACCTGGCTTTCAATTCAGCATGAGAGCCTTTAATAGAAAATTCAAGTTGATAACATATTTAACAAGAGCTGCAGGGCAACATAGTTCCTGCGTAAGTCCAAGAAAATGTGTGAGGATTGACATAGATTTGTGTAAGTCCAAGAAGATGTGTGAGCATTGACATAGATTTTGTGAACATTTTCTATGTAATGAAGATTTTACTGCAAATGGAATGAACCTAGGGGTCGATTGGTAAACTGATTATTTGTATCAAATGGTGTAAAATTGAAACTAAAACCATTTCAACTAGCCACGCCACTCATGGACTGTTCCTCCATATGTTATAATACTTTCATCATATATCACAAATATGAAATAGAATATGTAGCACACTGAAATAAAGCATTAAAAGATAATGTCTAAATGTAATTAAATATATGGAACTAGTTATAAGAATCTGTACAAATCAATCAGAATGGGTTGAAATCAGTGCATCTTACTTCAGCATTTCATGTAACACAACCAAATCCAAAAGAAAACTCGTAGACAAACTACCTGAGATTTATAACCTTTATCTTCCAATATCCAATGGCTCCTTATAGGCGTAAATACAAAGAAGCCAACTGTCAAAAACTGTGGCAATGATAAACATTTTGAAAAATAAAATTGTATTAGGTATAAATAAAAAATAGTGAAGAATGGTGTAGACTTGTAGCCAGAAGATAACACAGTGAAAATTGATGAGCTCTTTGTTATCACCCACCTCAAAGAAATGTGCATATCAATTCCAAGTGTCAAATGTCAGCTGTAAGTGCAACAATGCAAGTTTTCATCTGTGTAACTTGTTTTTCTGCTACAGTCAATGCTGATACATCCTGCTTTAACATAAATAGATTAGTCACCAAAAAAATTATGAAGAGAACCTATGGTCATCGTCATGATTATTTGCTAAGCCAATTTCAACATCAAAGCCTCTAATATGAATATAGAGGATCATAACTAGATCCCATATGATTGTCATAGAGTGAGATCTGAAACATTGTGATTCAAAAAACATATACAATCTCTTCTAGAAACAACATCAAGTAAAATCTTGGATAGCAGAAAAATTGTTATGTATAACAAAAAGTTGTTTTTAAATAAACTTAAGCAATTTTTAATTTACCAAAGTTTTTGCTAAGCCCACATTTGCCAACTGTGTAAGGAACTTCATATGATGATGCAAGGAATGTGTTGATGAAGCCAAAAAATGTGATTTTTTGATTAATCACTAATTGCCAACGTTCATGATTATGTAATTGTGAAGGACATGTCTGAATTGTATCTAATCTGATTTACAATCAATTTTCATCCTATCACTATGAAAAATGGTAGTGTGATGTTGTTTGTATTACAAAAGGGATGTTGCTTGTCAATCTTGCTGAGGGTACTAACCCCAAATCCCTATAAGGGACATTGCCTCTTGACCCTTTTAGGTGCTCCATCCCTAAACTTGTGCCAACGATTGTCCCCAAATCAACCCTTGCTAACCACCATCCCCAAATCAAGATCCTAGGTCCCACCCTTCCCAAGACTCTAAAGGAACATAGAATTTTTTGCAACTTTGTACTTAGTTTTTAGGTTGACTTCATACCAAGGAAATTGTAATTGAAAACTATGAACAATTAGTTATCATTTATGCAGTGTGTAGTATGTATTGTGCAATACAATTTAATCAAATACAATATTAACATAAATAAGAAAAAAATGTATCTTATAGTTTATGGAATAAGCTTTCATTTTATTTTATTTTTGTATCTCTATTCTATAAAACCATGTTTTGTTAATTTTTTCATCTTTATTTTATGTGTGTTGAAAATATGATTTTTTCTTGATTGATTCGTGATAGTTTGATAATTTTTGAATCTGTTGGTTTGCCTTTTTTTTACTAAGAAGATTTTTACTACTATGGTAGATAGTAGGAAACCACTGCAAACTTTCATTTACATAAAATATAATGCCATGATCAATAATGTTACAAGCTCTTTTAAAAAGAGAGAATTACAATTAACTCTTGAAATGAACTGGCCTATTACAATTAACTTTATCAATGTGCTGGACTATTAAAATTTTGATTGGAATTACACGATATAACAATGCACTTGCAGTCTGGTCTATTGCAAATTGACCACTGTTTCCAAAAGAATATGTTGCATTTTATTCCATTACACAGAATATGATACTATGAGCCTGCATTCCCTTCCAAAAACCGCATTGTATTATGGTTATGGCACACAACTCAAGAATTTGACTTCAATTCTTTTGGAATCTTTGCTGCTTTTGTAGAAAAAAATGATATTGCAAATATATAACCATGCAGCTCAAGACAAAATTATAAACCTGCTATATTATAAAACCTGTTGCAACCATACAAACTCAACAAGAGAATCATCCATAGGACAATGTAGGGTTGTTGTGCCTCCTACCAACATTCCTCAGGGTGAACTAAAGCAATAACCAACTCAGATCACCTTGAAAAAAGAAGCGACTAGGTTACCCCCAAATTTTCTCAACAATTGGGTCACTGCCATCAAGAAAACCCATAGTTAAAGAAAGCGGTCAGACCAACCATCAACTGGAAAGCATACAGAAACACCATCAGCGACTACCCAAAAATTAGATCCTATATGGACAAACAGACATCATCCATCTATCTGCAAAAAGATGCTATAGATGAGACAGTGTAAGTTGGATATAAAGAGGAAATGTTCCACTTGGAGCCAAATTGAGGGCCAAGTAATATTTACACATCAGAAAACTAGATACAAAACATATATAAATAAGTGCCATGTTGAAATATCTATATTTCTCAACCCATGTAGTGAACATCACTCATTGCTCCTCTCAGGATTTTTGTCAACCAAATGGTTGTTTCTCTTGGGGAGACTTTACCACGTCCAAAAGGCCTCAAAACTATGCCAAGTTCTTCTAGTCTCTGCTGTTGGAGTAATTGTGCACTAAGCTCTAGCAAGCCTTCAAGAGCTTCTGCTCTTTATTGATATGATTTAAGATCTATTCCTCCTTTTACTTGTTTTTGAGAATAATCAAAATCTCTGCTGGAGGTTGAGGTTGTCTTAAGGTGCTGATCTACAATATGATGGCCAGTAACAGTTGTCCCCATGAGAACTGACAAGACATCTAGATCATTATTGTGTGCATCTAAAAATGAATTCACATTTGTTCTTCCTTGCAGCAAGCTGCTCACAGTTCCTCTCTCTGACTCAGCTTGATCTATACCAACTCAAAAAGCACTGTGTCTAATTACATGAATAACATCATTGAAGGTCGGTTTCACGTGAACAGAAGGAGGAGCTTTTGCATTGATCTAGATCGTGCACTTCTCCTGTGTTCTATCACAGTTTGCATCATCCCTATCTAAACCTGAGCTTGATGAGGTGGACCTTTCTAAACGCAATCCATATGGGCTACTCTCTACTCTCAAATGACAACTTTATTCTCCAAGAATGTCTAAGCGAGTACCCTTAACACGCTATTTTGCAGCGGGCAGCAAATTTTTAGAAGGGGCTATGGAGAACTCCGCAATTCGATCAAGTCTGGGTGCATTAACTAATACATCAGGAGACTACATAGCTCGAAGCCCTGAATTTTTTTTCTGTTAGAATACCACAAAGTGGCAGCTTTAGAAACATAAGGTGACTCAGTAGTTGCATCTTCTAGAGTAAGGTTTGATCTCTCAGTGAGTGCTTCAATTCTTCCTAATGAAGATATTGATGAGCGTGAAGTTAAAGAAGATTTTCGTGGCCTAGGTGTTATACATTCATTGTTAACAACTTTTACTTTAGGTGTTCCATTCTGAGGACTGTTAGTAATGAATGTAGGCCATGAAACAGATGGCTTTGTTGGTAGGGGCAGGGAGGCCCTGCAACTAGAAATACCTGGAGTTGAACCTGGTACACAAGATGGATGTTGAGATTGTTTTGTGTGTGAATATTTACCATCCAATTTTGGTGTCAAGATAACTCATGGTGAAGGTTCTCCATAGGGTAGCTGTCAAATTTATGACTCAAGTTAACATTACAATTAAGATAACAAAAGAAAATTTGTAGAAATAATAAGAATTTGGAACTTACAGATTGCCTGCCTTGAGTAAGATGTGCCTTCTTTATAGAATCTGTTTTTACTCTAGGAGTGGGAAAAACTCGATTAGGGGTCCGAGGACTTCCCACTCCAACAATCTCTTTTGCAAGTCACTTTGTTGCATTTGCAGGAGAGCTTTTCTTATGAACCATGGGGTGCTTTACTTCTTTATTTCTATCTACAAGACTTTCCGAATTTTTTGCAAGAAAGCTATGGCCACAATGCCTGTCCAATGGAACATCCTCTGAACACAAATTTGATTCCTCTGGTTCTTGCACAGCTAAATATTTATTTAAAAAAACTTGCTTGGAAGATTTTGGTAATTCCTTTCCTGTGTATGACCATGTACCTTCACTTCCAATGTTATGCGAAAGGCTATCCTGCAATGCACTATCTCTAGCATTCACATAATCATGAGGGGGCCTTACTGGACAAGTTAGATCACTATTACTGGAACCTTCTCTATCACAACTGTTGTTGCTTTCATCTATATTTTCCTGTTCAAGATGGTATCCACCCCTCAAGACCCTATCTGGGGTCGGACAGTGAACAAGGCCAAAATGTGTCCTCCCTTTAGCAATGTAAGGCTGAAAATGAGGATGCCTCAACCATAGATGGAAAACTCGTAGATTAGTCAGCGAGTTTTAAACACTCGTCGAGTATTTAAGCTGGGCGAGTAAATCCCAAAAAAACTCACAAGAATAAAAACTCGGCTGTTGGGAAAAAACTTGCCGATTACTCGGTGAGTTTTTACTAAAAACTCGGCGATTTTTTTTAAAAAACTCAGCTGCATTGTTTGATGCCAAGAACTATTTACTATTTTGCTTCTTGCCATGAGCATTCTGCATGAGAATGCAATTTTGTACACACTTTGCATTTATATATATCTAAACTCTGCTTGTTTCTTTTGTAATCTCTTTAATTAACTTATTAGATGCATCTTCTCATTAAATTTTGCAAAATAAATGTATTTTTAATTAAATTTTAGTGGTTTTTTTAAGTTCTCGAGTTTTCTCAAGTTTTTTTTTAAATCGCCGAGTTTTTCCCGATTAAACTTTTGGGGGGCTTGGCGAGTTTTCCAACTATGGTAGATACTATAGACCCTCACAATGAGGGCCATACTTTCATAACTATGCTAGATATATAATACCACTGCATTTCTGTGTAAGATACATGCAACCAAATGTACTTTTTATTACTGGCCATTTTGTGGACTTAGGGCCTTTCATTTCCAATGAAAATAATGTTCTATTATTACTTTTATACTTGAATTAATGAATATTGAGCAAGGATTTTTGAATTTTATTCATTATATGAACGTTTAAACTTGAATCTTGATCTCATGTAATGGGATACTTGTAACAATTTTCCAACTTGTATCCCAAATTTTTAATATATAGTCGTAAATTTGTTGCTACCATCCTACCATAATGGGCTTCGGGAGTGAGAACTTACCACCCAAGGCTATGCAAAATAAAATAAGCTTTGATGCATTGGACTATGAGGAACAACAAATTTTCATGGATTTCGCATGTATTTTTGTTGACAAATCCAAGCACACTACCATGGAAGTATGGGAGGCATTAGTATGGAGCTCTCGGCATGCAATGGAAACACTTAAAAACAAGTGTCTTGTTCAAGAAATGAAAGGGCATTCATGAGAAACATTAACAGTTATAATGAGAATGCATGACCATATTTGGGACATGGGAAGATAAATTGCAAATAACTTGAGCCTAGTGAACCAGAATACAATTACCAAAATGAATTTATCTCATAAAGGTTGATATTTTGCAATTTTCTTTGGTCAAATGTAGATTGCCATATTGTTGTCAAGACCATAATGTCTTATGACATTTAAACTGGAACCTGATGTTACTGAACGTTAATGTCTTGTGATGTTACTGGAGAAGGATGTGCAAAAGACATGCAGAAGAATGCGTAGAGCTCATTGGCAAGAGCCTCTCGCCAAACACAACAAAAGCTCACCAGCCCCAATTGCTGATGTGAGGAAAACAAAGGATTCATTAAGAACTGGTTTTATGGCCTCTTTCTTCTTTGTGTGTACCAAGGTTGAAGTATCTAAAATGAAGAGTGTGAATGCAAAATATGTTGATAATTCCTCACAGTGCAAACACATTTTCCCACCACGATGTCCACTAGGGGTGATCATGACAAGTTAAAACATAAGGGAGAAACATCTTCTATTACTGTAAGATAAGCATCCAATTATGGTGCAACCGCATGGATTGTTGAAATAAAAGCAATGGAAGAACTGTAATTTGTTGGCATTTAGATTGCTCTCCTATTCATGGGAATTAAAATTTGTTTGCCTGTAAGTTTCTTTCTAATTCAGGTGTATTCCTACTACCATAGATATTTTGTGCCTATAAATTGAGAAATATACTGATTTGGGGCTAGTTTGTTTAATCAAAAAGTGTTTAAGATGGAGGAATTTAATGATCTCTAAGGTTTTCCAAGATTCTCAAATTACCAACAAAGTAAAATTCCCATTATCTAAGTAACCAGAAATGTGTCCTCCATCTTAAAGAGAATTATTGGTCACCAACTTCTAATCTCTATATTTTCAGCCTTAGGAATGAATTTGATGTTTCATTTTTCACAATTATTTGAAGAGAAGTAGTTATATAAGCTTCATTATATACCTACAAAATGTTGAGAGCAATTGTGTCCCATACAATTATAATAGGCATTGAAATGATAGTCAGCATAAAATGTAACAAAAACTTAATTTGGCCACAATAATCATCACAAGGCCGCATAGCGCAGTGGATTAGCGCATTTGACTTCGGATCAAAAGGTCGTGAGTTCGACTCCCACTGTGGCCGAGTTTGTCAAAATGAATTTTATCATTTCATTTTTGACATGTTTCTCAAAGTTCGTTGCAAAATGCGAGCACTGCTCTGCTTTCTATGAGTTTAAAGCTCTTCTTGTAGCATGGTCTTAGGTGACACTATCAATATGGCTCTTTCCTTATCTTTTGCAACTAGTTTTCTAAATGACTAGAGGATTGTTTTAAAATGTTTATGTTACCATATATGCGAAGGTAGTGATAGTGAAATGCATATTGATGTTTGTTCATCTGTACATATTCATAGATATATGCCATATCTTAATAGAACAATTGTTTACCCTAAATGTCTACTAAAAGGCCTCTTGTTTGCCTCTTTTGCTCTGCAGTCATTAAAAGACTTGAAGGAGCTCAAACATTTGGACACTGAAATGAATGGGCATGCTTTTGATCCTGAAAAACATGGAGAACAAAGGAGTAATGGGTTTATTTTTCTTACACCTTGCCAATGCGCGTCTCAGCCCAACCCTCTGAATGCCTTGAGTTCGCCTCAATGCCCCTCTCAATGCTGCTGAAGTGATCTCCTGTGCACGTGCCTTTCCTTTCAGAAGAACCCTGTGTCGCACAATTTCATTCAAATGAGGGTTTTCGGCTTTTTTTTCCTCTTATATCTCGCTGGCGTCACAATTGCGATGCATGCCATCGCAATTGCAATGGCATCGGGCTAAAATTGAAAAAAAAAAGCCAAAACCACATTACCTTTTCTTGTCGTCGCAAATTGACCCCTAATGTATTAGTGTATTTGAAAAATCTAATAAGGGGGTTTTGTTGTCTTTGAAATCTAGATATTGAGAAGATGGTTTCAGTCAAAGGAATGATAATTCGATGCAGCTCAATTATACCAAAAATCAAAGAAGTATTCTTTAGGTGCCTTGTTTGTCGATATGCTCCAGCACTAGTACCTGTTGATAGAAGTAATTCATTGGATTGCAATTAAACTCTTAATATAATAGTTAATTGTGTCTTCATTGTATGTTATGTTTGTTTTTCAATTCTATTTTGCATAAACTGTGGTGGAGAATCTACGGCTTTAAACAAATTCATGCTTATGAAAGTGATCTCAAAAGCTTTTAGATTCTAGGATTTTGCAAATAAGATCTTACTCCTTATTGTGACAAGGCCACTGTTGATCTGCTCTTTGTAACCTTAATTGGAACTAATAGGACACCATACATGAGGTTCTTCTCACATTGAGATGTTTGCTTGATGAAAGCTATATATGAGAGAGCACATTTTTTTAGTGTGAAAAAATCCCTGTATGAGAACTTTCACACCAAATTTTATTCTCATATTCCATGAGAATCTTCTACCAAATTTTGTCAAATGTATTTCATGTTTTAAAAAAAAAGCTCATATCTTTGCTTCACTACATACAATGGTACTTGCTGTCTAAAAGTGTTTTTCTGGATTTGTATTCACATCCTATTTTATGCTTCAAATGCTCAGGTCAGATTGATGAACCTACATGTTGTGCAAGGCCAAAATGTGTTGCTATGAATTCTTTGACATTGATGCATAACAGATGCAAGTAGGAACTTGTTGATTTTAGTTTATGCATGATTTGAAGCTGCATTTTCAAGACTCTAAAGACAACTATATCCTTTTACTTTGTGGTTAGGTTTGCTGATAAGCAGATTGTAAGGCTGCAAGAAATACCTGATGTCATTCCAAAGGGGGAAATCCTGCACATTGTTAGCTTGCTGATGCACGACAAACTTGTTGATGCAGCCAAACCTGGTGATCGAATCGAGGTGTGTTTGATATTACATGATATATGAATTCTACACTCATTTTTATTGCCAAGTGTTAGCATTTGAAGGTTGACATTGGTTTTTTTTGTAGGTTATTGGGATTTTCAGAGCTATGACAGTTAGAGTGGGACCAAACCAAAGGATTGTGAAATCTCTATTTAAAGCAAAGCTCTCAAGCCTATCTTAGTCCATTTAAGTTGGAAATGAGGACCTTAATGCTATATTCTATGATTTCTAATTCTAATTTGTAAATCATTTGTTGGTGCAGACCTACATCGATTGCCTTCATCTGAAAAAGGCAGACAATACAAGATTTTGAGCTGAAGATCCAATGGAACGTGATACCAATAGTGATAGTTTTGCCTCTTTTCAAGAGGGTGATATGTCACCAGCTGATTATGAAGCTAAGGTATAAACTCATAATTTTTACCTTTTGTATATAACATGAATTTTGCAAGCTTTGAAATTGAATTTTGACTAGCAATTTCCAAATTGAAAGTTGAAAGAACTATCTTGCATGCCCGATATCTATGAGAGGCTAACTAGGTCCTTAGCTCCAAGTATTTGGGAGCTAGAAGATGTAAAGAAAGGGCTCTTGTGCCACGTATCTTTCTTTGCATTCATGTTCGATTAATTGGTAATTTGTTGCATGTTCTTTGCACCAGATGTTAACCATTATGCTTCTTAAACAACTTTTTGGGGGAACTGTAGTAAAACTAGCTTTAGGCGCTACTTTTCATGGTGATATCAACATCTTTCTTGTTGGGGATCTAGGTATGAGTAAGTCTCAACTACTTCAGTATGTGCATAAATTGGCTCCTTGAGGCATTTATACAAGTGGTCATGGAAGCTCTACGGTTGGTTTGACTGCTTATGTATCAAAGGATCCTGAAACTAGTGAAACAGTAAGTTATTAACTCAATTTGTTAATCATTGAGCTCTTTGGGCCTCCTGCTCCCCCACTGCTACCTACCACTTTATTCTATATAAATTTCTTATTTCTTTGAACTCAACAGGTTCTAGAAAGTGGAGCATTGGTAATGAGCGATAGGGGTATTTGCTGCATAGATGAGTTTGACAAGATGTCAGACAATGCTCATAGCATGTTACATGTGGTGTGATTTTTCTTTGAGCTCTTTGAATTATGTGCTTTTACTGGTTTCTTGACTTTGTAATCTATGATGCTGGTTGACTTGTATATCAATGTTTGGTCATTCCTTTGAAGTAGGTTATGGAACAAAAAATAGTGTCAATTGCAAAAGCTAGGATCATAGCATCTCTGAATGCAAGAACATTTGTTTTAGCTTGTGTGAATCCTAGTGGTTCATGCTACAACCCTAGATTGTCAATGATTGACAATATCCAACTTCCTCCAACATTGCTTTCCAGGTGGAGTATGTTTGGTTTTAGAATTCAAGCTGGAGAATTTATTTGTTGTCACTCAAGTATAAAAGAATCACAAAAAATGCTTGTAGGTTTGATTTGATCTACCTAGTGCTTGATAAAGCTGATGAACAAATAGACAGGCACCTTGCAAAGCATCTTGTTGCATTACATTATGACGAGCCAGAGGTAAGTTCTGATTTGGTCAATACTATGTAGTAATTAATGGGGGGTCCAATGACTTGATATTTTTGATGTGAACTACATTATGATTCTAGGACCAAACGTTGGATGCATTTGACCTCCTGACTCTCACTTCGTATATCACTTATGTAAGACAACATATACATCCTAAGATATCTGATGAGGCAGCAGAAGATCTAATTTGTGGTTATGTTGAAATGCATAGGAAGGGAAATTTCCCTGGCACTAGAAAGAAGTTTAGCTCAATATATTTTCAAATTCAATTTCTGTATGGTATGCTTACAAGTTACACACATGAAAAAAGTAACAGTATATCTCATACTTCTATTGAAGAATGCATCTAGATGCAGGGCAATTCTCATGTTATGTTAACTTGTTCTCCTAAATGAATTGTATAGGTTATCACAATGACTCCATGCCAAATTGAAATCTTAATAAGAATAAGCAAAGCCCTTGTCCACATTAGATTCTCTAAGTGGGTAAGAAAATCCTATGTAGACAAAAGTGGGTTACATTCCTAAATGTTTTAAAGCCAGATTGAGGCAATAAAAATATATCTTACATTTTAATTCTGTAGGTTGAAAGGTGTGATGTGGAAGAATCATTTCAGCTTCTTGAAGTTGCACTTCAACAATCTGCCACCGATCATTCAACTGGTAACCATTGTGCATCTTTGGCAATGAGGATTGTCAGCTCATTTAGTTGTATATTGAAAGCATTATCATCCCAAAATTAGTCAGCTGTGAAAGAACTATGTTAATTGGAAGCCACTAAATGCATTTGAGTGTCATGGTTACAGGGACCATTGACATGGATCTCATAAACATGGGAGTCTTAGCCAGTGAAAGAATGAGACGAGCCAATCTTATTTCATCACTGAGGATTCTTATCATGGAAAGGATGGAGGCAGGGGGGCCATCAACCCATATTACCAAGGTAACATTCTTTATACTATCCTAAATAGTATTGAGAAAATTGTTGGTATGGCACCTAACCAGATATGAATGAATGCAATCACAATTGGTGGAGGAAATGCACAAATAGGGATCCAAGGAAGTCAGCTTGAATGATGTAAGTAATTCTTTGTTGTGGGTAAATTTCAAGCTATTTCCAACTTCATTTTCTTGGGGGAAATGAATACATTATGAGTTATGTTGTTCAATTTTAGATTCGTAGTGCGATTAGAAACCTTGTGAGTGAGGGTTTGTTACAATTCATGGGGACAATGTGAAGAGGACCTGAACAAGTTTTGAGGATGATATGGCCCCTATAATAATTAGTAATGAAGTATCTGATAAGACTACGGTCAATGTGTTGTGGAAAACTATTTTAATATGCCCTGAGCTTCATGCTCTGTAGTACATCGATGGGTACTTCCTCTTGTAAAAAAATCTAGAAAATTGAAGGAATCCAAAGCCTAGGTGTACTATCTATGACAAAGCCAACCACCGAGGTAATGATGGATATCTTATAATTCTTGCTCAGATAAGAGGATGATAATTATAAATTATGAGAATCATTGGTGTTTTGTTCTATCAAGTTTTGGAGTGAGGAAAAAGTAATTGCAATTATAAAGGTATTTTTTTTCAACCAATGTAATGGAAAAAGTTCATTTTAATGTTCACAATGACGTTTGTCCTCTCCCTCTAGTTTCATGCGGTTACCTAAATATAAAGAGAAATAAATATAAAAAGAGAAAATTATTTTAATCTATATTTTAAATTAAATATAAAGAGGAAAAATTAGAATCTAATCTTGATGTAGTGATGATTCTATGGTGGTGACTTCAACAATTGAGAATGCTAAATATCATCAGCAGCTTGTCTTCCATACACACCAATGATGTCAATCATGGTGTCATGAAGACTTGGTTTTCTATGAATAGCTACAAGGGAGAAACAAAAAAAGTGCAGAATTCAAAAGAATTTACTTGGCACAATGCATCATACGCTCTACTATGAAGCAACTACAAGATGTGCAAACACATAGCTATTAGCTATTTCTCTAGATATGATCATAAGAATTTTTCAAGATGTAGAACATTGTTATTATAAACTTGAAGCACTTATAAGGAAAAGGGACCAAAAAAAAAAAGACGACAAAGAATCATTATCAAATTGGGAAGTCATTATTCAAAATTTATGAATCAAAGGGAATCGCAATGTACAAGATATTATAGAGGTGAATTCAAAAGCTTTATAAGAGTCTAGCAATCATGACCATGATACATCACAAGGATAATCTCTAATAAATGCTACCCACAGTCAGTTTCAAGCCAGAGAATTCAGCAAAGAATAGGGATTGTTTGAAATTACTCGGATGCAGTACTGATGCAAATTCCTTCTACAATACTAATGCAAATTTAATTTATTCAAATATATATATATAAATACACTATTCATATGTCCTCTCCTTGATAAGAGAACACAAGAATGGCAAGGATCTTATGCAACCAAGATACATACTATTTTCCGCCCACTTCCTCACTTTGCAAAGTATTGTTCATTCTCTTAAGGAAATGTTTTCATTCAATGCTTAGTTGGAATATCCATACGCCAAAAAATTCTATAGGGAAAAGACTACAAGAACAATTTTTGATGGCTTAATTATAATTAAAAAAAGTTACTCTAGATAACTAGCAAATATTTTATTGTTTTCAAACAAATAGTTAGGCGAAGGGGTTAACAATTGTCCTATTTTCAAAAAAAAAATCAAGTTTTAGGTGACAAATCTTTCCTAATATGCTTCATTTCATGGCTAAAGATGGCATGTCGATGGGTTACCTCTAAAAAGCCATGGATGGGCCCAAGAGGTTGCTTTAATTTTGGTGGATAGATCATTTGGCACATCATTGAACAAGCTAGACACAAACTCCTCTAACCAATATATGCATTAGCTTAGAGGTCGAACCCAAAGTTTTACTTCTGTACTCCATTTAAGGCCAATGAGAAGGTCATGACATGCATTGTTTTATACATTGATAAGGTGGTGCTAGATGATGAGATAACAAAGAAAGTTCTTGATGAGATGGAGACCTCAAGGATGAGGATACCTTTTCTCCTATTGCAAAGATGAACACCATCCATTTAGTTTTGGCTGTGGCATCTCAGTTTGCCTTGGAAAGTCTGGCAAATGGATGTAAAGAGTGTCTTCATCAATGTTTGAGAAACTATAGGACCAAATAAAATTAATTCCAATTTCTAACTTTGACCTTATAATTTTGTGTGCTTGCGATAAATATTATTATTATAATTACTAGTTTGGAGTGAGATTCAACATTGTTTGTCTTGTTACTTATATAAAACTACTGACATTATGCAAGATGGTTGATGAGCAGCTATCCAAATGAGTATGATTATGACCATTTCCATGGCAAACACCAAAACATGTTGTTGTGAGGGAAAATCTTAGAAGGATACAAGATACTGATATTAATAAAAAATAATTTATTAATCATATTCTAATTTACATGGTAGAATGCTCATACTAGTTGAGGCAAACATGCATTCCCCATGTATGCAAGAGAGTTACCAATTTCTCTTTAAATTAGACTCATCCTATCTCATAGGCTCCAAGATTGCAAACCCCATATTTGTAACCTATTTTATTCTTTTGATAGACACTTAGCTAGTGTCTACCAAGTTTCTATGAATCAAGGTATCAAGTTGTGGTTATTACATCTTGTTCTCAAAAAAAGACTTTATTCAAACACTTGATGGGGCACAAGCAATATCTTGAAGGATTGTAAGAGCTGACAAAAACTTGTGTTCAAAAGCATAATTTAGTGCATAGTCAAAATGGAGACAGCAGGTTGTCAAACACAAAATGATAGTAAGCTTGTAAAAGGCAAATCAAAGTGAAATAAAAGGTCTTATACATCCTAGGGCATCTCAAAATAAAAATAAATAAGTAGAAATATCACTATAGGAAAATCAACATAAAATAGTACAAAAAAAATGATGGGCTAAAGATAACCTAGAGTTAGTTGATTATAAATATCTACTTCATGTTGTTTATATGTAGCATATTTACAAAAATTTGTATATACTCAAGATAACCAGGTGTGATAAAGGACATACTCTATGGCTTGGACATCAAGCATCTGCCCACGGCATTTTCCCAGGAGCTCCACAACAGCACGCACATATGTTTTTGGTACTTCAACAATAGCAATCTACATTTCATCATTTCTAACATATGAGAAGTAATGTTTGATATTGCAAATGCATATAGTATATATTGTCATCATCTTTTCATCATTTTACTCTTTATAGGATTCCACAATCATCAATAGAAATCCAGGATGATGAGGATATTATTGTACCTCATAGGGTTCAAAAAATTTATCATTAACTTTTTTGTTTATAACTTTAGGTGGGCCTACCATAAACTCAAATCCTTCCCTCTGCCTACAAGATCAAAATGTCCAAATAATTGTCAAAGGTTCCTTTTGATTGTAAGATGTTTAAGATAAATAGTTGCACAGTGATAAGAAACTAGCTCCATAATTATAAATGTGTTGCAGCTTGCAAAAGAACATATTATTGTAATTAACCATATCCAGCTTGGAGAAAATAAAAATCCATTTAATTATGTTAGTTTCCAACAACACACTATGAGGGAGTTACAGGGTGACTTCTAAGACGATTTTATGTTGAAAAAGTGGAGTGCTACTTTGGACTGGAACCTTTAATAACACTTGCTATTCTAGTAATGATGTTAGCTTATGTGCATCACTAGGATTTGAGACCTCCTTTGTGCTATAAATTGAGGCATATGGCCATTAGAAGACTACACTTTTTCTTATATGTTTGTCGAGCTTATTGCTTAGCTGTTGATTTGTGCTGAATTTGTTCAGTCTTTTTGGCTAGTTGTTTTTTGAGACTTAAATAGCAGTAGAGAGTAAACATTGGGTCAATTTTAGAGAACTTCTCATTAGCTACTGCATATTGTTGTAGGTTATTTGCAAGCAGTTGCATGATATTGTTAATTAATGTAGCCTAGCATGTTTTGTCAATAAGAATCCAGCAGTTTCAGTGTGGTGAGTTCTTTATAAACTTTTTTTTTGTAGAACTAGCCAATGGTTACATTTGTTAGAGAATTTACACAATATTATCAGTCTATGGAATTAAAATTTAAATATAAAGGGAAAGACATGGTGCCTAAAGGCATTTTTGATTAATCACTATGAGTGGTCACTCCTAGGGTATGGAGAGGACTCTCCACAAGGGACAAATTGCATAGGTAACCAACTGCTCTCTAGTAAAAGGCATGCCTACTGGGTAAGCTTCATTTGTCATAATAACATTCATATAATATTGGATAGCCATAATGTGCTATTTAGTAATTTGTCTCTAGGATTACTATTGGATAGGATATTTTAATGCATCATAGAGTTGGAAATAGGTTCTAAGCTTGTCATGAACGTCCTTTAATACCACCCACAGATGTATAGAGAAGAAAAAGAAAACATTACAAAGCAATTGCTGGAGATGGATCACATCAGGCCAAGTTCTAGCTCTTTTGAATCATATGTGGTGCTTCTAAAGAGAAAAGATGGTATGTGAGATGTGCATAGACTACAGAACCTTGAGCGGGAAAATCATCAAGAATAGGTATTTGTCTACCATCAAGAATAGGTATATGTCTCTCACGATGAATGGCTTATCAATGAGTTGCATGGAGCAATTATCAATGAGTTGCATGGAGCAATCTATTTTTTAAAGATTGATCTCAAGTTAGGATATCGTTAAATCCATGTGTGCAACGAGGATGTGCACAAGACAACATTCAAATTCTATTTTGGGTACTACAAGTTTTGGTCATGGCTTATGGCTGATAAATGCTCTAATGACTTTCTTGTCATGTACCCATTGCCAATCAATAATCAAGTAAGATTTTTTTTTTTTTTGATGATATATTGATTTACACATAACATAGCAATACCATCTAAAGCATTTAAATATAACTGTTGGAATAGTAGAGCAATAGGATATTTTTAAAGAATTGGGCTAGTGCTAGGTTGGGGTTATAAATTTTCTCTACTTGTGCCTTGTTATTAGTGCTCAAAGTTTTTAGGTGGATCAATAAAAAATCCAAACCATTTTGGATTGGCCTCTTACTAATTGAATTGACATGGTTAAGGGGATGCTTTGGCCTTTATAGTTAATGTAGGAGGTTCTTTAGGATCTTACTCTCAACCCAAAACTCCCATAACTAATATGATTACAAGGTGAAAATTCTCATGGGAGTGACATTTCCCAAGAGGTCTTCAAGAAGCTCACAGAGGTAACGAATTCATTATCATGCATAATGAGAAATAAAAAGAGATAAAAACTAGTGCTTCCCTAATAAAAAAGTGTTTATAGAGAAAGAAGAAGAGAACATACCCAAGTTCTGGTGTTGCTCTTGAGAATGGTGATGTTAACTTCAAATGCTTCAGATAAAACAACTACTCTTCTTAACCGATAACTCTTTGTGTGTGATATCTTCTTACCTACTGCCAATGAACATGACATTGTAAGAAGACTCTGAACAAAGATAATATTTCATGAATATCACCATGTGTTTCTACACATTTTGCCAATTGATGATGTAATAATGCCTACAATACTTCACCATATAACACCAATCTTGCCTTTCATGCCATAAAATCTCAAGATTTTCAATCTGTGTGCACTATCCCTCAAAAAGGTTTCTCTTTGATTGTATGAAATTTGATCATCTGCAGTTTCAGCCAAGGCTACTATTGTTTTTTTATTTTACTTTTGATAGACCCATAAGGGCAAATAGGACAGTGCAAAGAGAGCTACTGGATTGCTGCATGTAATTTGCCAAAAAGCACAAACCTACTGAATCCACTTCATTTCTGAGTTTCCACATATCAATATTATCTCTTGTATCAAAATTTATATGGACCATAACTATTTAATTACTTTTAAATTTGGATGTTGTTTGTGAAAAGAGGATTTAATATAATACATAATTGTGCACTAATTCTGTGTTTCCCATAAATTATGTCCTGCACATAATAACAGTTTTTAAATACAATAATAAGGAGGTCTTGAAGCTACTTGTGAGGGTTTAACAGACATTGTATAGAGAGGGATTAACAACAAAGACTGTATTAAGAGGGATTGGACTTAAAAACAGAAAAAGAAGCATTTATATCTCTAAATTATCAGAGGATTGAACAAAGCCCATATAATTTTGGAGCTTCTAAGACAGAGTTCTAAACATATAAAAGACAGTATCCCCACTTCCATTAGTAGATCTATGCACAAATATAAATTCTTTCCAAATAAAGAAATTTTTGAGCTTCCTCTATGACAGAGATAGATCATAGAATCATAGTTTCCAATACTTTGGTGAGTTTGAATGAGCTTGATCTCTGCACCAAACTCAAAAATCCATAAATGTTGTGATGAAAGAAATCAAATTGCTTTGCATGCAAATTAAATTTGCTTGAAAGTTGTGGAATGCCCTTTCAAAAAATCCATTTTGGCTATATCATGCAAATCTGTTGTACACATTCCCTACAAGCTGTGTTAAGACCAATTTTCCACATTTTGCACTTCAACAAACTGTGGATGCGAACGGGATCAAACACAAGCTAAGTGGCAATAGGATGAATAGGAACTGCAACATGATAAATGGAAAATAAATAAAAATTTTGGTTGGACGAGAAAGGTCTAGATGTAAAAGAAAACTAATCAAGTGCTCCTCAATCAAACTAGTCACACTGAAAGAAGTTGCAAATAAGATATTATTAACCACAATTTAACAATTCCTTTTGAGCAATTATTTTTCATCATTGAGCCATTTTATTTTTAAAAATCGGTATGTCCAAGTCAAGATATTGACATATCAAGATGGAATATTCCCTTTTCATTTAACAAGCACTTATAAGACTAGGAATGTTAGCCAATCCATCTAAGCATATGGGTATTAAGGGTCGAGATATGTGTAGTGGTAGTCATGAACATTGCTTTTTCTTTGCATTTTTTCTACATTTGATACTTTTCTTATAGGTGGACATGTCTATCACAAACATCCAACGTTTGTCCTTAGACTTCATGGCAAAAACCCTACAAACAACACAAAAAAAATAAGGACATGAACCATCCAAACATCTCTAATAGCTTGCGGATATCCCAAAGATGCATAAGTGCATGACTCGTGAAAACCAAAAAGATAAGACTAACTTGTATAACAAGCGAATAACCAAAATGATTTTATGTTTGTGTTATGTCTGACAATGATAATGATATTTGGATTCAAGTATGAGGAAATTTGTATCAATCAATTCATTAAATATCATTTGAATACAAAGAATATTTTAAGAGATTAAAGAGCATAATTATAAGCCAAATTTTTGGAAGACCTAAATCAGACCTAAGTGAACAGACATGTGAAGGCTTATTTTGAATATGATGAGCAGATCTAAGGCAGAATTTATATGAAGGTATATTCCAAGTTTAGAGCATTTATTGAAAAACACTATTTCAAATCTTAGTGGATTATTCATAAGTACAAGGCAGATTTGTTGAAGACCTTGAAGGAGATCTAATACAAATCTACCTACATTATAAACACTTTGCATTTCAAAGGTCGGTTCCTTCTGCATTGCAGGATTTGAGGTTGGTGTCTCTTGCTAATTGAGCCTACAAATTTGTTTGAAGTTATATACATACATACATATATGTGTGTGTGTGTACATACACACACAATTCACTTACAAGGATTTCCATGCTAAATAGTATATGCATCTTGTCTTCTTTTGTTAGACATCAACTATGTGAATGCTTTCTACATTGCTTTCAGTTGACTAAACATATATAATAAAATATGCAGGTTTCTATGCCAAACTAACTCCAATGTGGACAAATATCTAATAATTGGGATTTAAACTAAGAAAGAACTATATGTTCAAGGAACCAAAAGATGAATGCAATGAGACTATTACAAGCGAAAAAACTTCAGTCTCGTTAAAGAGAATTGGGATGTGTGTTTGAAGACTTAATAAATTTGAGCTTCACTTGTTTTCAAGAATACTATAATATTCTTTACTTAAAAAGGCCAACCACGTAAAGGTGGAAACTCATCTAGCCTCATCCCCCTCCCCCTAACATCAATCTAAAGTACCCATTATCATCTAATTACATACTTCATTCATTCATTCATCCATTTATGAACTATAACATTCAATCAATACAATCACATAACATTCATTAATATGATATAAAATTCATTAATACACAATACTAATCAAAACTTCATTAACACATAACAATATTCATGAACATAAAACAAAAATCGCTATTAATAAGCATCATTCATACATAATTACTTAAAACAAAGTTCTTTCATTATCCAACAAGGTTTATCAAAGAAGATTTTTAAAACATCATTTTCTTAATTTTTTTCTAAGCTCTCTTAAGAAAAGCACTCATAGGAGCATCCATATCTATTTCATTCTCCTCCTCTTCTAGCACGTGTAATGTCAAATTATGATGGCTCCTTCTCTTTGCAGGAGCAGGAGGTTGCTACACTAAAGGGGGCTCTATTGCAAGAACAAATGAATGTGATAAATTGGCATACTTTTTTTCTTTTTCTAACTATTACAAGTTTGTAATTAAGTACGAGTACAACATAAAATGCATTTTTCTTACCTGAAAATGCCACATCATCTACATTAACATTTTTATCTGCCACTGCGTCAACATGTTGAACACTTGGAACATGGTCCACTCCTTCAACATGATGTTCAACATGCTCTGAAATATTCAAAAAAAGGATACACGTCAAATTCCAATTGAAGATGTTAAATTGTATTCATAATTGCATAATCAATTTCCAATAGCAAATTAATACCTCCACCACTATAATGCACATCATGGCCTTCATCAGGAGCAGGTTCTATGGTAGGATATGAAGGCTGCAGTAAAATGTTATGCACATTGTTATGTAGTCAATTTACATTTAAAACTAATATGAAAAAAGAATCTTCTCAACTATTTAATTTCATTTACTTTTCATCTAACCAATTTACCTATGAGATATCATTTGGTGCATTGGATTCTTGGGCAAGGCTTATAGATTCTTCACGTAGGCGTGCAACCACAACTTTATAGCCTTCCTTCAAGGCAATTTTTCTATCTTCATCTGTGACCTCCACATTGAAATCTGTGCCCTATGTTTTTTGCTTAATAACATCAGTTTTCCATGTATGGTTTCATTAAACAAAATTATTTGCAACATTATATTAAAAAAAAAAAAAAAAAACTCATTGGTCTACTAACAACTCAAGACTACAGATTCATATAGCCACCAGAGCCAAGTTTGTGTTGGCCAACCTTTTCTATTCTCGGTTTTGTAACCACGGATGTGTCCTGCAATCTATGAACAATTTCAAACATCTTAGATTATATATTTACAAATATCAATAATTAGTGCATGATTACAATGTACTTAATACTATAATGACATACCTCTTTTTTCCATGTGCTGCTTCATTATCTCTATCTTCACATAGCCTTTTCTCCTTTGCATCTTCTATTATTTCATTCCACTCCATCAGTGAAATCATAGGAGGATAGTCATACTTTGGGTTATTCTTAAGAGCCCTTCTATATTGATCCCTCATAGTCTTTATATGCTTTGTTGCTCTTTTCAAAAGTAGGCCAGTGTGAAAAATGTTTTTCCCAAATTTCTCCTCAATGGATGCAATCAGCTAATTTTTTAATTCCACAACTTGTAAATTCCACCTTTTTAAAAACAAATAGATTGTTAGATAAATAACTTTAATATATTACAATAAATAGAAGAAAATAAAAATTATGTAGCAATGATATGAAACTACGTACCTTTTACGTATGGTGGGTCCAAATAGTCTTAATGTCATATGAAAAAGATGTTCAAAGAAAGCATTATTACCTAAAAAAACATAAAGGATTTATCAGTCCAAAATGAGTAATGTAAAAGTAAACTAAATTTACACTTTAAATAATATCAATTTTAAAGCACCTGGAAACTTTCATTCTCTTAATGGAAACATAGTTTTCTTATTCAGCAACAATGTCCCTTCATACAAACTAGTACTAATCACACAAACCGCTCCAAGAAATGGATCAGCTTCAGTAGTATTGCTCTATGTTGCTCTATCAACTGAAACATCATAACAATTAAATGACAATTTTAGTACTGCTCTCTATTGGTCTACTGCCTTGCCTATGTCCATATATATATATATGTATGTATGTATGTATGTATGTATGTATGTATGTATGTATGTATGTATGTATGTATGTATGTATGTATGTATGCGTGGTGTGTGTATGCATGTGTTTGCGTGTATGCAAGCTTTTGTAGACATCATTTAAGCACTAATATGCTACTTCATTGTTCATCAACTTGTCGAAAGACATTACAAAATATAGCAAAACAAGGTTTTACCAGTTCTATTGGGCATAGACGATGATGTTTGCATGGTCCTTGTTGCCAACAATGCAGCAAACAATAGTGGACCGCCAACCAAAGGAGGAGTCCACACTTCATCATGAGCTGAAGAATAGAATATTGTTAGCAAAGACATTTGCAATGGATAAAAATCAAATGGGATACTAGCGAGAAATGTCCACAAAAAAAAAAAGTGTTATAGTGTTGATCAAAACAAACAAAATGTTACTTACATGAAGGTACTGTGCAACAATCCTGACCATGTTCACCATCTGACCTTGCAATTGGCACATATGTCTATACAAGAACACATAAAGTTAGAGATCATGATCCATAAGATACTATAAAATATTAATATCTATTGAACTTCTATTACTGCTTTAGTCGAATTACTGCTTACTTTCAAAGATTGGATTCTACGATCCAATTCTATTCTCAGTGCCTCTTCTCCTCACTTCTGTCACCCTTGATGATAATTTTAACAAGCTCATCAGTGTATCTTTGCGTAATTTTTTGGGTGATGAATACAGGATCAATACTAAGGCCAATGTCATGTAGATATGATGCTCGTATTTCAGATTGCATTTGATCAACGATCATTGTAGCTTTTTCCTATCATTTGTGACATCAAATATTTGTATACTTTCATCAAAATAACTCCAAAGCCATAAAGAAAAGAACATAATAATAGGACATTTGTTTCTATATTAACATTAAAATTTACAATAATTAATGTTTACCTCTATTGAAGGTGTCTGAGATGGTGCATCCATGTCACCCTGTGAAAAAAATTAGGAAGTCTTAGAAATCAGTAGCAAAATTAATGTAATAGACTTACTAAAAAAAATATTAATAATAAAGTAGATTGTATATGTAAATCATTTGTCTTAAGTTAAAAATTTAGCGTAACTAATGTTTATATCTAAAAAAATATTTGATAGATTGTATATGTAAATCATTTGTCTTAAGTTAAAAATTTAGCGTAACTAATGTTTATATCTAAAAAAATATTTGACATGTTCTACTTAATGTTTATATGTGCACATATGGTTTGGAAAGAAATATTTGGTCATACAAGACCCCATCATAGTTGACATTGATCGTACCTAAAGATTTCATTGATCATCATGATCTTCATCCATGTCATCATCATCATCATCATCACCATCATCGTACTTGTCACTTTGATCATCATCATCACCACCACCATCTTCATCACCATCATCATCCTCTTGATCACTATCATCATCATGACCATCATCACTATGATCATCACCATGATCATGATCGTCATCAGCATCATCATCATCATTATCACCATTATTATTAGCATGACCAAAATCATCACCATCTTCTTCTTCTTCATCACTGGGTAACTGTCGTTCCTGATAATCATTTACTTCCTCTTGTGCTTCTTCAATATCTTCTTCTTCGATCACATTATACTTTACCGGCCTTCCTCTTAGGTCATGTCTAACAAAAAATGACCAACCTGGTTTGTCTAGAACACCAAAGTAAAACACTTTCTCACATTGACTTGGAAGAACATAGGGCTCATCTCTGACTGGCTCAAATGACCTTATATTAATCATAATAAATCCACTGTCGTGTTCAATAAAAGTCCTATCGGGATCATTTTGATTCAGTCATAACCTAAACCATTTGACAACAAATAGAACTATTTTGAATGAATTAAAGTCACACTCAAGTATATCATCCAAAATGCCATAGTATCAATTTTCAGATTGTTGAGGATGTATGTCAGTTCTAGATGAAATATTGGTGACCACGAAGACATCACTTATCCCAGAATTACACGTTTTCTTTGTTTCATCTAACTTTTTTGTGCGAAATTTATAGCCATGGTAGTACATAGCTTTGTGGTGTTTGACCTACAATTATTCAAATATGTCAAGAATCTTCTCATTGATCTATGAGTTGATATTAAACTTATATCTCATGATTAGTAATCTTATTCATACCTTTGTGTCTCTTAAGCCATATATTAGATCAAGTACCATTGGCGTAACATTGGGATCTCCATTACAATGAGCTTCTTTAACCAACAATGCAACACCATCCCATGTTAATGAGCGACCATTTTCTTGAGACTGTTCAATCCACACTGTCATCCAATCAAGATTGTTTGCAACATACAAGTGTAGTGCATCCCACTCATGACCAACTATAAAGAAGACAATTACACCAGTTAGAAACAACTTATATATATTGATGATGGATAAGAATTGTTAAATTACAAAAAAAAAAACTTATAATTACCTCTCACCCTCGTCAATCTACCTTTCCCCGTCAAGTACTCCCCTTTGAATTTGTCATTACAGTTGGGATCCCAAATGCGATCTACATGGATACCTGCTGCAAATTTTGGAAGATATTAATTGATATACACCATGGTCTGGTATATCATATATCCCTCTATCATAGAACCCTCAGGATGTGCTCTTTGTCAAACCAAGCCCTTCATAAATTTCAAGTGTCTCTCAACCATCCACATTGATCTAGCTTGTACAGGTCCACACAATTCAATCTCTTCAACTTGATGTATGAGGTAGTGTTCTTGAGCATTGAAAAACGTTGGAGGTAAACACTTTTGCATTTCACACATAAGCTGTGGAATTTTTCTCTTCCAATATTTTATATCTTTTTTATCAATTTCTTTAGATGATAACCACCTAAAAGAGATTCAACACACAAAAACACATAGAGAAGATTTCAAATAAAATTATGCAATAGATTTTAGATAAAAAGCTACAAATCTAAGAAAAAACACTCTTCTAACCTCATGTATTTTCCAAGATCGTATATAACTTGTTTAATACTGTTGTCAAATTGTTGTGGAAGGGATAGAGGTAGGATGAACTACAATCATTAAAAAATGATCATTTCAATATATTATTAAATAATGCAACTGGTACTACATTCAATCTTACAAATATACTGTAACTAGAAAACATGACTTACCTTGAGGAAGGTATGCCAATCATGTGTCTTCAACCCTGGCCCAAAATCACCTTTCTTTGATAGAAGAGTGCTTATATTTGCAGCAAATCCTGTTGAAAATTTTGTTTTTTTTATGACTTCTTTTAATGCATCACTGTTGCTCTTTAATAACCAAAGAAGGGCACTTGTATTTATGCGGTCTCCATTCCTATTTGATTCAATGAAAACTTTTAGTGCATGATTAGATTCATGAATGTTAGTACAATTTTAGCAATTTGTTCTCTATCATGCCTTCCATCCAACATTTTCCATAGTGTCTCTGTTACATTCTTTCCAATATGCATAGCATCAAAGAAATGCGCGATTGGGAGATCATTGTAGTATGGTAACCTACTAAATTGAGTAGGATAACTTTTCATTTCTCGAGAAAGTTAGTCATTGATGCCTTGACAACCTTCACGAGCATCAGTTATAGCATTAGTAAATATAAGATAATATCGAAATACAAATTGTAAACTTCAAACGAAAAATTAAACATTACCTTGATGATTTAGCCGATCGTATTCCAACTTCCATAAATGAGGTGTCATTCTTCATGGCCTTGATGATGTCTCTTCTTTCCCATTGAAAAGATGTTTTTTGGCAATTTGATGCCTATGATTATTGTGGATAAAGTGTCTAAACTCATCAAACACCTGCTTTCCTAAACTTCTCGAATGATGACATTTCATCTTCGGACCACAAACTAGACATGCAAATTTTCCCTTTGTCTGAAGATCTAAAAGATCATGTATAATTGGATCATGTACAATTATCATGTGCAACTTAAGCATTCGATAGTAATGTGTAAGCACTATAATAGACCAAAAATATGTGATCTTAACAATATAACATACTACAAAAATGAGTTAGCCCAGGGGCATCATGTATTGTCCATACAAGCATTGCATGGAATTGAAATTGTTGATGTCCTATCGATCTAGAGATGTCACACATAGTGATGCCATTCCATAACTTCAACAACTCATCAATTAGGGGCTCAATATACACGTTCATATCTTTAACTTGGTATTTACCTAGCAATTGAATGAACATAAACATTACGTTATTATTATAACCATTTTCATACACTATTTACAAATTAATTTAGATAACTATAAAATTAAAAAATACCTAGCACAATCATTGACAACATTATGTGCTCCCTCTTTATGGACATCCAAGGAGGAATGTTATTGTTAATAACAAAAATAGGCCATACTAAGTAAACAGATCTCATATCTCCATATGGATTGACACCATCCGCCGCCAATGAAAGTTTCAGATTATGAGGTTCTTCTTTAAAGTGTGACCATGTTTCTTCTATCTCTTTAAATGCAGAACCATTAGCAGGCATTCACATAATGTCATCCTGACTTCTATTGTGTGCATGATAATCCATAAATTGTGCCAAGCTAGTGCACCTGAATAACCGTTCAAGACATGGAATAATAGAAATGTACCGAAGAACCTTGTGAGGCACTTTTTTTGTTATTTGATCTGACCGATATCTAGTAACATGACAATTAGGGCATTCTGTTGCAAATTCATGTTGTTTATGATATAGAATGTGATCATTGGGACATGCATGTATTGTCTAATACTTCATTCCAATCTGATCCATAATGTTAGATAATTCTCGGTATGAACGAGGAAAAATGTTTGATGGTGGTAACAAGAACTCACTAATCAACCTACAACAACAAATATGAATTGTTAATATAATGAATAGTAATTGTATGCTAACATTGAAGATGACAAAAATGACATACCTTAGCATATGTGACATTGCTACATTGGATATACTATTCATAACTTTTAAGTTCACCAACAACACTATAGCTGACAGTAGAGTTGTTTGGGAACCTTCATATAAGGGCTCGTGTGCCTTCTTAAGTAAAGGTATATCAAGACCATCTTCATCATTATTATCAGATTTGCTAGTACCATCATTGTGAGCTTCTTCATCACTTGCCCTAATACCATCTTCTTCAATCATGTCCTGTGGCACATTATCATCTTCTTCCATGGGAGTGTTATCCTCAGCTTGGATATTCACACCTCCATGTTCCTCCAGTAGGAAATCCACATTTAGTAATGGATGAAAATTGTGGCCCTCTTCAACATGACCATATTGCCTACAATGACTCTGGGCTGTTGTGATTAGAATTCTTCGATTCTTTAAGCCCTTACACTTTTTTCAAGGATAATAACATTTATCAAGTTTTCTTCGGAACTGAGCCCACAATGCAGCCATTGTCTCATTATTTTGTTCTGGGTTCATATTGTCAGGTGTGGTCTTTCTTCACAGGAAAATATACCTACAAATAAATTGGACATGTTATGATCAATGTTTATATCTGCACATATGGTTTTTGTTAATTAATATTTTCAAATGTAACTAAAATGATTACAAACATATCAAAAAAGAATTTCATAGGGTCTTATTACATCAACTGTTCTAACATGGTCATGTTGGTTATCTTGAGACCTTAATGTCTTCTCATGCCTTCAACCTTGACCTTGATGCTCCTGCATCATTCTCGCAAGGATCAAGGAAAGTTGGATCATCATGGAATTGAGTAGGCAGACCTTCTAGGAAGTTGCAATACTTCAACCTTGTAAGTGTCACGTCAATGCAATGGGTACTAAACAAACAATTTAAGTTGATGAGAAATGGTTGTTATGAATTCAAATTGTAAGCATCACCTCAATGCATTGGGTATTAAACAAACAATTCAAGCTGATGAGTATGGGTTTTTATGAACCACAACTCATGAAATATGCATTAAGTCCATACCTGTTGTTTACAATGAGTATGGGTTTTGTTTCTAAGAACATACCTATTGTTTACAGTCAGTAAGTTTCTATATCCTCTAAGAAATTTGAAGCAATGAGCCAAAGTCACGCAGTTGAAGATGATCATTGTCCCCTCAAAGCGCCATCGTTTGATAAATTGTTGCATTGAAATATGATCTAGAAAGGGCCTTTCCACACAGTATGTTGGCACTATTTGGAAATCATCAATCATGTGGTTATTGCAAAGAGGCTAAGGACCAAACATGGAATCATGGAGATAGTGCACGGATGGACAAGGAAAATTTGTTGCTCTTTAGTTACTAATCTTGCTTTGTGCTTGTCAATTAAAACATTATTTCAAAACTTGATCTTAATACTTTTTATAATCAATGGCTTTCTTTCCAATGTCTATCTCTCGACTCAACACATTTTTTTCATTTTTCTTTCCTTCTTGCTTCATCATAAATACTTGGTTCACAAGTGCTTATGGTGTTCTTCTTGCTAAGATTATGAAGTGGACAATGACTTTCAATCTAGATAATCAAATGTTTGGCTCAACATTTTTGGGTAAGTGTGATGATATGTAGTGCACTATAAATTTTCTCTTCAATGAAAGGATTAGCACCTCTAATTTTCAAATGGCGATCAACCAGAACTAGCTGACAATCTAACCTTAAAAATACATTTTATGCCAAATTCCAATCACAGTTAAAGAAATTTAGCTATTGGAAAATGGAAATATTATATCTTATTTCAGATATGCAATAAAATGGGCAAGAAATGTGGAAGAACATCAAGTTTTTATCCACCAAAACATGAGTAAAATTGTATAAACTGAATGTATTTTTTAAAATAATGTCAATTCCCTTCAAAAGAAATATTTTGCATGCAACTTACTTACTGAAGATATTTCCAGTTCAGCAACTCTTTAATCACAGGATCCACAATAGTTGGAAGCTTTGACCTGTCTGTCAACTGTGGCTTGGCCTGCAACAACCAAAAATTCATTAGTATATGCATCTCAACATTTAAAAAATACATCAAGCAATTTAGTTCAGTTCTAGTCTGTAAATTAACTGGCATTTGTTTCTTCTTTAACATATTCAACAATCAAGTACAATTAATAGGAATACAAGAGCAAAACTTGGAATTAATGTCATCAATGTTAATCTTGGGTACTAGTACAAAGCCAGTAAGAAATCTGCAGTTGTACCAACCAAGATATTTACAAGACTTGATCACAAAAGGTTCATTTAGCACAAAAAAACTTCAAAAATATTGTATATATACACTCTTTGACACTTTCAAAGGGAACAATTATTTTAATGATATTTTACTTAAGAATTGCTAGAGGAAATGATAAGCATGAAATATATTCAAGTTTTGACACTAAGGAATTGAAACATCCACACTCAAGAATTGCCTTGAGTATTTAAATTCACTCAAATTATGCCTTACAGCTTCTTTGAAAAATAATGATTTAGATATTCAGTGGTATCTTAAGTACTATATACTAGTGCTTGCACCAAGCATAGGTGCAAGAGTATAGTCGATAGTGGCATGCAGTTGATCATTTTAGAAATGTGGTAGCTAGTAGCATTGTTTTATAGAAAAGCCCTATACTATTATTTGGTAGGAAGATAATTAAAACCAAAGTAAACATGGTGTGCACAACTAGTGTCATTTGATTGTTTTCTATTTTGAGGTGTAGAATATTTGGTGGATCTTAATTTTTGTGGAAACTATTTTGAGCAAGGATATGTTAAAAATGAGTTATTCTTCTACAACCATAAAAACATTATCAAATTCACCATCCAAACTATTGAGTTTGAACCAAATATCAATATGTAGTTTACGAACAATTAGCCTAAATGGTTTTTGTTATAATTGAGAATAACACCAAGCTTGATTTGATGAGTTTTTTTTATTGACTCGTAAATTTTCTAATAATTCAATAGATTAACCCATTGATAATAAAAAATGGAATCTCAACATTGGCTCTAGTATTTCTTTAGTTAGCAATCGTGCATTGGTTACATATGGATTATCACCAACTATTACAGATGATGGAAGTGATACTATGTATGAAGCTTCTAATATAGGAACTCCATGAGAAGCTAGAGATCATTTAATAAAGATTTGGTGATAAAAAATGGGATCTCTAAAGATGAATAGGGCTTGTTGAAGTTAAGAGGGAGAAAAATAATCTAATGAGATCCTAGTTTTCTATATTGATAGCAATGGTAATGAGGCCAATTCCTCCAAAGGAAGAGAAATATCTAATGTTGGTATTGTTACTTCTTTTAAAGATGGTCTTGTCTCATTTTAGACCTATATGGTGAGCATGAAATTACAAGCATAAAAGCATAGAGACTTAGAATCAACCAGTCTTGCTAGAGAAGGAATGAGTAACCCAACTACAATGGGACTTAGAGGAGCTTCGTGAATTAAGACTTTTAAAGAAGTAAAGAAAGGCTCAACATATGAATAAAACCATTTGGCTAAACTTTGTAAGAATATTCAAGGAAATTTTAAATATGATTTGTGTAAATTCAAAACTATCTTTTTGTTTGCAGTCATGTTACATCCTATTTTCATGCATTTATTGTTATGTTAATGGATTGATAAATAAGTTCAATCTATTTGGAAGTGAATTATATTTAATCCTCTTTCATTTGAAGAAAATTAGAGGTTTTGGATGAGAAATATATTGACAAATCCTTTTGTTTTTGTAAAAATTGTCTTGAAACTCTTATTTACAGACCTAGTGATAAGGGTTTGATCAAATAACACATTTTGACCATGGAAAAATGCTAAGTTTTACCTTTTGGGAAATAAGATTCATGCATCTTTCAAATAAATTTGTTTTGATATTTTTTGGTTTTGTATCTTGGAAGTTATTTGACATTCTAGAGGGCAGAACTCATAAATTCTATGACAATAATAATGGGTCTCAGTGCAGAGGCCATAAATTTCTATCTAACTGTTGGATGATTCTGATTTTTGGATATGTTTTAGGAAGGCTGAATATCCACAATCCCACCACTATGATTGGTGTACTAATGTATAGTTTAAAAGTTATGAATAACAGAATCAAAATTATCAAAACTACATATGATAGTTTCATGGTAGTGAGTAGGTGAAATGTTATAATATTATTTAGATTTGGAGAATCTTGCAATGTAGCTTATAGAAAATAGATCTCAAATGCTTAATAGAATGAGTATTAATATCTATGTTCAAAAATATAAGGATGACTAATATTTGGCGGCAATATAATACATGAGTGTGTGGAACATCTTATAAAAATGGTATGTTTGTACATGGAACACTAGAAAATCTACTTCACACGATGTCCCTACATGATTAGCCTCCATAACACTGAACTGCTACTTTACAGGGTACATAATTCTGAATCCATTCCCTATATTGATTTCCATTTCTATAAATTGACACAATCAGAATAAAAATGTCCAACTAACAATCTATGCATTGTAATGTCATAAAATATTTTGAATCTTTGAAAAGGCCTGGGTCAACATACCTATTTTAGCAAATAACCCTTCAATGTCTTTAACAGATCTCTCCAAATCAGAGAGAGGTGTGCAGGCCTTCTCGGTCAGAGTGTTTTTGCTCACCATACAACATCCCAAATGTAAGTCTCATCTAAGAATATCATGTAAACTACATCTACTAAATAACACTACTAATAGACAAAATGTCAAATAGGTTAGTCTGGAGAAAAATAATATTGAAACATATTTCAAAAGTCTCCTTGTCTGAATATTAAATAAACAAATATCATTATTGAGAAATTGCCACCATGCAGATAATTTTAAATTGAATTTTGTGTTTACCATGTCCAGAGAAGAATGATCTAGAAATTCAAATGCTAAGATGATCTCCCCTAACTGTTGTTTTGCTGCAGAGAGTAGTCTCTGTAAAAATCGAACGAAATTTTTTAATTTTAATACAGCTGTCAACTTGAAAATAGTTCTATGCTCCACAAAATATGAGGTATCAATTCCTATAACATATCATCTATCATCAAGTTTAAAGTGAAAGAGACCATACAAACTATTGTAAGTTGTGCCCAACTGGGACACATTTAAAATAAATTAAAATACAAATTTCAATCAAATTCATGTTAGAATCAATCATATAAATCAATACAATTGTTCCCTTGCCAGCTCCATAATACTACAGAAATTGGTAATCATATCAGATCAATCATGGATTGCATTCTTTGAAGTGTCTAAAGTAACTAGCAAAAATCATCATTTCAAAAGTAAACATGAAAAGAAAAGTGAGAGATTCTCATCCACTAATAGGAATGGTTGAACATTTTTCTCTATATGTTGAGCAGAACTAACCTGAAATACATTCTAGTGTATTTGTAAAGATCACAAGTTATCCCTCTTCAACAGACCCCTCTTGTACACTCTCCAATTACAATAGCCCCATGGACTCTTGTAGCAATTGTATAGGCACAAAATCCAAATAATTGCTTCTCTAAAGCAACAAAGTTTGAGCTGGGAATTCAGGAGCGTTTATGCAAGTATTTTCTCAAATTTTTAAGGTATTTTGGTCTTAAATATCCACTTTAACAATTGTATGATAACTAATCTCCAAATTATTTTCTTCAAAACATCAAAAGTAATGTAGGTAGCAAATTGTATTTAATACATTTGTCTTATAATTGAAATCTCATAATTGCACTATTCAAGAACTACAATATTGATGGCAATAAAGAGATGATTGCCATTGGTATGATGAACATTGTAGGTTCATGCACATCTTGCTACATCACAGCTGGTAATTACTGCAACACATTTAATATGTTGAGTTACAAAACATTATATGACTACTCTGAGTCTTTATTGCATTCAAAGCATGAAATTTAGTACTGGTCCTAAGTTTTCATAGCAATCAAACCATGGATTTTGTATTGATTCTAAGACTTTATATTATTCAAACCATGGATTCTAATGTTAATTCTAGGTTTTTATGGCATTCAAAACATGAACTGTAGAAGAATTTATATGGTCTGAAGGGATGCTGACCCACACTTCTCGTCACCACCCTTGTAGTCAAATGTTGTTCTTGGACTCCTGGGATATTATTATTGGGTAAAGCTTAAACAGTCTTGAATTTTTTTGTTTTCTTTTGCTATTTGGGGTTCTTTGGAAAGGGAGGAGATCCTGGCAACGGCAAGCCCAAACTTTAGATTGTTGTTCCTTCTACAGGGTTTGGTGGAGCATTAATAAGTTTTGTACTATGCCCAGCAGAGTTGATAAAGGTAACAAGAACTAGACTTTGTATCTATTGTATGTATATAAATTGAACTCTAGACTCCATACCATTGACTATTTGTTGTTTTGCAATGTAGATTGCAAGTTCAGGAGAATGCATATGTGTATTTCAAAGTGAACTTGAATTTTTGTTGTCTCCAATGATAACATGGCAGTGTCGTATTTAATGGAAGGCATTTACAATTGATTGAATTGCCAGTGATTTGACATAAGTGGCTGAACATATTGTATTTATAAACAAATATTGTGTGTGCATGGAGTACTGTTCTAAATAATATATGACAAGAGAGACTCAAGATTCGAGGTTGCCATAGAATTGTGCTGAGGATTTGGTAATGGTATTGAAATTATTATTGAAAGTTTCTTATAATGGACACTTGAACAGATCTGAAATTACTGAAACTTTCAAAGAATGAACATCAATTCTTTTAGTTTTGAGGAATTCCATGATTGGTATTTATATCCCTCATTATAATGGTTCCACATGGTAATTCTTTAACACCTCTTTTATTATCTTGTTGATCAATCAAATTATAATATTATTAATTAGATAAATATTAAATAACAATACATAAAACCATCAGAAAGCCCATTGTAGAGCCTCATGGCTTTGGTGAACCATCCGAAGGGAGAAAGAACAATAGTCGAATAGGGGTGACAGGATACATCTGTTTACTCTTTCTACTCATGTCTATTAACAAGAAAATGTCAAATACTGCACAATGTTAGTGTAGTTTTTTATTTTTCCTATTTTGCTAGGTTTTTCCTACACTTTTAATAATCTTGCTTAGGTTAATAAAGCATGTCTTATTAGGTGAATGGTTGTGGGGTGTCACCTTCCTACATGTGAGCATCCATTAGCTATCTTGGGAAGATACTTTGCTATCTTTAATCCGATAGATGGTTGCTCCTCATTGTTTTTTTTTGCCACCTCCTCCCTCTTCCTAGCCTATATAAGCATGCTACCTAGCTTGTATTTGTATCTCTTGTTTTTGCATCCTCTTAATGTTATTTTGCTTCCAGCATTTGCATTACTATCTTGGAGACTAACTCTATGATGCTATTTTGATTTTGTATCATTTGCATTCGTAGTTTAGATATTTATTCTTTGCACTAGTTTTCTGGGTTATTAATCTTATCAAATTCTAACATGGTATCAGAGCTTTTCTATGTGCAAGAGTAGATTTTAGTTTTCTTATTTGAGAGATTCGAGGGGGGCTAATAAACTTTATTGTAGTTTTTTTTAAAATGAAATATGCTCTTCTCTTGCATCTTTGGATGATCCTGAGAATCAGAAAAGTTTTGACAAAAACGATTTTTCTCTAGGGTCTCAATCTCAAATCTGACAACCAACTTGCATATTTGGAGTTTTCAATCAGTTTTGCAAGTTCCAGCATGCCATTGATGGACTGAGAAAGCTGATCCAACATTTTCATGTCATATTCTAGTTGCTGGGGTCGGTTTTTGATTTTTGGAGTCATTTTTTACTTTTAATGGCATCTAATTTACACTACAGCAACATCTTTTGTACATCAGCAAGAAAAATGCTTTATGGGTTTTGTTCGCAGCCCCGAAAAACCATCTGGGTATCTTTTAAATTTTTTATACAAACTATGTATTTTGCATAATCGAGCATGCAAAGCTACAACCATACCCCTCTCTATTGGTAGTCGCAGATTTGAATGCAGTTTTCAAATGTCTCATTCTTGCTCATACGGACTCCGATTTTGATGATTCTTGTTATGAACTTGGCTATTTTTTTGTGCTCTATCCACTAGAGGAGTTTTTTTTTTTATTTTCATGCATGAATTCTTCAAAAATTGTAGATTCTCAGCCGTCACTGTGCACAGTTCTCGTTTTGGAAACTTCAGAGGATCATAACTTTCTCATACGACCTCGTATCGAGGTGATTCTTTTTTTGAAAGTGCATAATTTTTTGAGTAGATCGCAGTGATGCTATTTGTTTCCTTGATTATTGTGCCCAAGTTTCACTTTTAACATATGCTCTTCATGAAGAGGCCCTGTCAGTTTTTCTTTCGTAACTTGAGCATACGGACCTATTTTTTTGATCCAAAAAATGTGTCAAAAAGCTGATTCTGAGATGGAGATGATGGTACAAGTTTTTTTGATTTTTGCTACAATCTAGTTGCCTGTTTTGGCAGTTAAAGCCAGATGTTCTATTTTGCCTTTCGGGAGCCATATCTCGCTCATTCAGACTCTTTTCTGGGCTCGTCAGATATCCTTGGAAAGCTAGTTCTATGAGTTATTCACTTGTAGAGATCTTTTATCTAGATTCTTCTCTAGGTCCTTTCTCTTTCAATTTTTGCACTTTCGCACTCTAGCGGATTACTTGGATTCTACAGGTCTTGGAATCTCTTCTTCTGTTCTTTTGGTTCACTCTTCTTTTTGACTTCTATTCTGTTGCATTCCTTTTTCTGTAAATGCACTGAGATAAAGTGCCTGCTTTTGCATATCTGGGATCTTGTACACCTTGTGTTTGTTTGTACTCGCACTCAGTTATGAAGTGCCATGGGGGGTCATGATATTTTGCCATTTTGTGCTCATCCACCTTTGTCAAGTGAATTTTTCTTCCACGAAATTAGCCCATGCAGTGTGTCGGTGACACCGCCCTTTATCCTGTGCTTGTACTTCTATTGCACTATTGGTGTTCCTGATTCTTCTTCTTGCAGATGTTTTTGGCATTGTGTTTCAGTGTTCCTGTCACCCCTCTCCTTATTCAGCATTATGGGGGGGTTCACCTGTTGGCTCTATTACTTCTTTGGTTTGGTTGAGTGATCTACATATTCAATTTTTGTTCCTATGTACTAGGCGGATGCAGTGGCTAGGCACCTATGCATTTCGGTGAGATGGTTCATCTACTATATAGACACTCATTCATTCCTACCTTTGGAGGTCACCTCTTCGATTGATCAGCTCTTTAGACTTTGTCTTCTCTACCTGGTCATGCACTATTTCAATGGGGGTTCCAGTAGTTTCTTCTGACAGTGTTTGCAGCTTCATGCTTCGGAGATGCTTCATGCTCTTTTTTGTTCCTCTCTTTGGGACATTTCCTAGATTGGAGGCTTAGTTTCCTTCATCTAGTTCTTTTTCTTGTATTGGGTACCTGATTAGGCCTTGTTGCCAGGACCCATTTTCCTACTTTCATAGCTTTGCTAGGTTAGCATCCACCTAAGCTTCGCTTATGGGGGGGTGTTAGTGTAGTTTTTTATTTTTCCTATTTTGCTAGGTTTTTCCTACACTTTTAATAATCTCGCTTAGGTTAATAAAGCATGTCTTATTAGGTGAATGGTTGTGAGCTGTCACCTTCCTACATGTGAGCATCCATTAGCTATCTTGGGAAGATACTTTGCTATCTTTAGTCCGATAGATGGTTGCTCCTCATTGGTTTGTGTTGCCACCTCCTCCCTCTTCCTAGCCTATATAAGCATGCTACCTGGCTTGTATTTGTATCTCTTATTTTTGCATCCTCTTAATGCTATTTTGCTTCTAGCATTTGCATTACTCTCTTGGAGACTAACTCTATGATGCTATTTGATTTTGTATCATTTGCATTCATAGTTTAGATATTTATTCTTTGCACTAGTTTTCTGGGTTATTAATCTTATCAGATTTTAACACACAATATGCATGAAGATTCATGCTTCAGTTGATCTCAAATACAGTTTGAGATCAATTTCTAATTTAGGATCAAAACAGTGAGATTGCAAGATCTTCAACTGAATATTGACTTAAGATTCATGAAGGTAATGTTAATAATGTCAACTTTCCACAACAAGACCAAACTGCTAAAAACCATTCAATCAATCTTTGGTAAGTTGTTCTTTTCTCTTGGAAGCTTACCATCCCAAACAAATCACATAGTGTTAGCAACTCTCCTTATGAAGATCAAGCCAAATTTTTAGGTCATCGATCCAAACCAAACCAAAGTTTGGAGTAATCTCCCTGTAAATCTGATTGAACATTTGAGTTGTTACATCAATTTATCTTCAATGACTTTTTAAACTGATCAAAACTGAGTAAAAAATAAAGTTGTTGGTAAAAGGGGTGCTCAAAATTAAAACATCAAACCAATATTGCATTGAAATGTTTGTTGAAAAAGAAACTACAGAAGTATTAGCTAATTCTAATCCTCGTGAATAGGTTTAGTTCTCATATTATATGTGTAAATCTAATGCAATGCCTACTTCTTTATGCATTGTGTGGGTGTTCATAATGTTAGCAGAAAATATAGGAACGTGGAAAGATGCTTAATGAATAGATTCCTCTATTACCAATGTGTGTTGTCCCTGGCTTAAATTTGTTAAGGAAATTAGGATCAAATTTAATACCTTCTTAAATTATATGAATACCCTTAATGCGATGGATCCACTAACTTGTATCTTCTTGATGATGTGATTAATCAATTTTTCTTGCAGGTTTTGCATATATAGTTTGACTACTAGAATTGTAAGTATCTTCTTGAAATCACTTTCAATATTATTTTCTACATTTTCCAATCGACAATGATCTTGATAGTATATATAAGATGCTATGTGGGTGAAGCCATGTAGGGACATAGCCCTACACGAGGCATGTCAGAAAGATATGATTATATTCTACTAAAATTTTGCAGTAAAAGAAGTCTTTAATGTCATGGAGTTTAGAGCACATCTGCAACATGAAGATTATGGTAAAGATGATTATGACAGAGAAATATCTCCATGTGTGAAATGAGTCTTACGTTGAAGGTAATATGTGGTGCATCAGATATGGATGAATGGAATCTGCTTGCCACATTCACGTAGAAGAGGAATAAAGATTCTACATAGCAATGAAGACATCAAGTATAAATATACAACATAGATATAAGATGGTATGTAATCTGAGAAATGACATGGATTGAAAAGTAGGGTCCACTATTAGAGATGAAATATGCGGTGATAAAATAAGACAAATTATTAAGCTAGAGATAAAATAATCATGCTGTACTATTATAGCATTTCTGATATAGCACAAGTTTATTAATAAGAAAATGATGCACCAAAATATCAAGTCCTTCATGTCATAAAATCACTAATAGTTGTGTCATTAAAATTCTAGATCATACCTGAAGCGAAGTCGCAAGAAAAATTAACAAAATGCAATAATTTATTGATGCACTATCATCTAGCTTTGTCAATGTTAGTATTATCTCTTTCAAAGGTTTCAAAAAAATTTAATATCTTTAAGAAAAAGGACCCATGCCAGATCGTGAAACTCTAAGAGTCCCTGTATAATCCCTGTCTCTTACAAGTTTAAGAAACTCAACCTGTATATCATAACTAGTAGTCTAAAAATGTCCTGATTGTGAACATATAAATAATTGACCATCCTTTTATATCAAATATACTAAAAATTATAATCAATGAGAACATCTCAATACTTTCTTTAGTTGAAATAGAAACACAAGATTTTCCTCAAAGAAGTTTGAATTCCACTACTTGATATTTTTAACAACCATAACAAATATGCCTTTATTTACCAGTTCTTGCATCTCCAATACAAATTCAATTTTATCAGCATAATTGTAATTCAAAATACCCTAAATGAAAAATCAAAAAGAATTGAGGGTAAGTATCTAAGAAAACATGATCTCCTTAAGGGAAAATTGATTTTTTTTGCTCACATGTACATGATCAAGAGTCTTACTACTAATTCTAGAAAGAAGTTGATTATGATCTCTTTGTTTGGTAGAATCCACTGTTAAATTCCCTTGTGATTCACTCTCATTATGTCTCCCTTTCCACCTAGGATGATTTTGTAGATGTACTCCTAATTTATCAGTATGACAAGTCTTGTTGGAGCTGCAAGCTTCACTACCATGAACATGTTCAATTGGAGATCTCAATTCAACATCTTAATCATGTTTATGTGAGAAATTTAATGGGAGTTCATACATCACCATGTCATTTGAAATGGTTTTAATAACTACCTACTCTTATCCACTCCTAATGTTAATAGTAGAAAATTCCTTTGAGCATGCATTATTTGGATTGGTATCATCTGTAATTAGCTTCAATGATCTACTTGTGAGAGAGATGTCTAAACCTGTCAACAAAAGTCACAGATTATGACAATTTGAAGTAATATCTTGTTGAGGATAAACTATTTATTTCAAAAATTATTGGTGTCTCAAAACTAACAAAAGACACCCTTTGAAAATGCATCTTGCATTTTTCTGAATCCATAAGTGACCTTATATGAGGGAGAAATTATACTATAATGTACAAGGCCTCTATATATACAATATTCTTGAACTGGGTCATCAAGCATTCACATGTTCAACTTCATTCGGCTAAGTTCATTCTATGAGAAGAAATACACATAAGAAAATAAATTCATTCAAAAATCCTGTAACAACTTATCATGACAGACAAAATGGAGATGATACCTTCTATTTGGAAAATAAGTAAATATCCCCAAGGAAATACCAAATTCAAACTCATGCTTAGGTTGCATGTGTCAACATTCCCCATCGACCTTAGTTGCAAGGCTAACTAACTTATCAAGAGTGTGTATCCCACAAATTAAATTGGTATAAATGTTACAACCTCTCACTGCAGCAGAATAAGAGATCAAATTAATTTTTTGCCAACAACTTTCTACTTTTACTCATTTTTGACGATTGAAGGATATCCAAAACACCTACTTTTCTCCCCAATCCACAAAGTTCACCTTCCCTTCTCAATAAAATACATCCCCCTACTTTTACTTATTTGATATTAATCACATCAATTATCCCTAGTCTAGCCTTTCCAAGGATGCAATCTTGCAACAACTCATTGTTTTGTAATCTTCCTGCCTTCATGTTTTGTATGGACTGATACTTCCTTGGCCAGACATTTTCAGCAGACTCTTCCTCCTTAGCACCCACCAGATCAAAACACCAAAGCTATAGAAGCCACTACCAACATGCTCTATACATTGTAAGAAGAATGTCTCTGTATGCAACAAATATTTTTTTAATGAGCTCCCTCCCTTTTTTATTAGAATGTGTCTAATAATCAAGGTAACTAAGAGATTTATATATGCTTCTTCATCCTTGTCTAATTGATCTTCTATTTGAATAAGTTAAAATCCTTTAGAGTGTCAGTGGATAGCATATGTGTTTTAACCTCTTGTGTTCTATAACTTCGAAACAGTTGATGTTAAAAATAGCATTTTCCTACAAAGTTGTACCTAAATAATCTACATTGCAATAGACTCTATTGCCCAAGTAAACAAGGCACTAGTCTTCAAATTCATTGATAGATTTTCATTTGTTTTGTATATCCAAAATTAGTACTGACATTCCAATTTGACTAAGGAATTGAATGAGAGGCAAGAAAGTCAAGAAAAACTTAAAAAGGCCTTAAAAGAGAAATCAGATGAATGTCACTAATTTAACACTCACATCGGACAGATACAACTTGATTTAAATGAAACAAAGCACAATGAGCTAGAACTTGAGAATGTGAATGAAGTCTTACGGGATGACAGAGCCAAAGCAAAGAAATTCAAGCATGAATTCAAATTGAGCACTGAAAAGCTTTATGAGCAGCTAAAAAGGCAAAAACCAGTTGGAGATAAGCAAGGATTGTGTTATGAACAAGGAGAATGTTCTAAGACAACAAATTTTAGAGCATATCAGATTGAGAAACCTAATGAGATGCCTACAAATCAGACCAAAGGATATAAACTCAATGGAAAATGTTTTACATGCAACAATCTTGATCATAGGGTAGGCTTAATTGTACTCATTTAAGATCATAAGTAGTTAATAAAACTATAATTTGCCAAAAAAGTTGAATTGCACATGGTGTAAATATGTACAATGAACTGGAAATTTAAAAAACAATTAGTTTTCCTATATAGGAAGACGAAAAATTGAATGAACGATTCATTGTATGTTTTTTAGCTAATCTAAAATTATGATATCACTTGAAAACTAAAATGGTTGATTTCATCAAGTGAAAAGTATACCTGAACCAAATTTATCAAATAAAATCTTATCTGCTAATAGAAGTGGCTGCAGTATTCTAACAAAATAAATGAGCAGACATAATTTGTTTGCCAGTTTCAAAAAGTTTCTTTGATAAGCCTGATATATTTAATCATTAAATATTAGGTTTGAAAAATATTGTACTGATCTTTCATTCTATTTTTATTTGGTGGAATGCCTACCCCACACATATCTTATTTTTGCAAACTGGTACCTACCTCAAATCTATCCTAGAATTACTTTTTAAATGAGGTTCCCAATGAAATCTTGGACAAATCTTAAAAAGTTGGACTCACTAAACTATCTAAGGTAAAATTCTAAGTAAGAAGACACCTTAACAAATAATTGATTTTGGATTCTTTTCTATGAAATTGAATTAAGCACTGGGCTCCCCACTATAATTCATTCCAAATGGATTTTATTCTAGGAATCTACAAAACCACCCAAGTCCCATCATGATTGATGGCTAGTGCACACTGACCTAGCACTTGTGCACAAAGCATCCTCTTTTTCTCAATGCGTGGGATCAAAATTGTGCGTTGTTTGGCTATTATATTTGTAAATTCATTGGATGGAAGGGATGAATCAGGGGTCACATTGAAGGATAAAGATAAATTCATCATTGATATTCCTTTCTTTTCCCACTTTTATTCTCTCCATCCACCCATGCTACCGATTTGGCCTGATACTCCACACCATTCACATGTTATTCAACACCATTCCCCTGCTAGTTTATTTTGTTTCCTAATATGCATCATAAGTTTATGTCATACTTCATTCTGCTTTTCAATATGGAATCATGAGTTTGTGTTGATACTTCTTTAATTAGAATTTAAAACTGAAAGGTACTTATTTCACTAAATTTTTTTATGATAAAATCTCAGCTTCATTTTTTATATCATATATGAAAATCGAAACTTTTTGTTTGTCATAATCAATCATCCACATTTCAATATCATATTCATTTGACTCCAAAATTGATTTGATGGTATATAAAAATTGTGAGAGAGCATTAATTTGGACTCGTGTTGTGATCAATTCTGGACAAGATTTAGGTGAAAGCGAAGCAAACCATCAATTAGTTACCAACTGAGTTCATGCAAAAGTGACAGAAACTAATATTTATGCGACTTCCAGGAATATTTAGTTTTATAGTTACTGGAATTACAATCTGGTTAAATAAAGATGATTGATTCAAAAGTGGCTTGAACATCAATTGTGAATCAAACCTTAGATTCAAGGTAGACTATTCCATTACCCATTGGCCTAATGAACAAGACCTATGATCATGTTTCATGTGGAACTCACTTGGGTTCGAAACCTTGTGTGATCCATCTATCAATTACTTGTGTAATGTCAAAAGATTTGAATACAATAGAATCAAACTAAAAAAAAACAAGTTCTTGTGCAAGCTAAAACAAAACCTCCAAATAGAGCTCAATAAAAGAGTGTGAAAACAACATTACCATCAAAAACTTGACTCAAATGTTACCAAAGCCTCCATTGTTTAATGATATTCTCCTTGACTAATTGATATGTAGATGTTCATTTTCTTAAGGATGACTTGATTTGATAGCATATACTTTGCTCAAACTTGATGGATTCTTGGAATGGATGAGGGAGTGGCTCAATTTATAGAATTTTGGAATGGAGAATGGATAGTAAAGATCTAATGATGAGATCATTGTGAAGGATGGTTGACAAGATCCCCGTAGGATGAAGGTGAAGATGAAAGGTTGAGATTGAAGGTTTTAAATTGTGAATAGCTCAGATATGCTTACTAATCATAGTAAGTGGTTGAAACCATGATGGAAATAAGGGATGTGTGCATCTAGATTGGCTATATTCTTGGGCTTAGTGGAGAGAATAATGGAGCTATAATAACAAGTGCCTTTAGATATTTTGATTCTTGGAACATTTTAAGGGGCTTCAGGCATATTTAAATACTAATATTATTAACTATTTTAGCCATGTGTGAGGTGAAAAAAGAAATTTTTATTTATTTATTGTGATAGAGTGGAAAGAGGGATTACTTAAATAATAGGAACAAAGCAACACTCTGACTGTTTTAAGAGGAACGAGGGGATATATGGCACTAGATTGGATAAGTGATTTGCCCATCAATGTGAAAGTGGATGTGTATAGCTATGGCCAAATGTTGTTGGAGCTCGTCAGCGAAAGGAAAAACTTCAATCCAATGGAAATCCCAAGTAAGCAATATTATCCAGACTGGTTGTTCAACGAGATGGTGGCTGGAAATTTTGTGGGCATGTCAGATCCAAGGCTGGGCAGTGAGGTCAATCTGGAACAAGTAGAAGTGTTGGTGAGGGTGGCATTTGTGTGCATTCAAGGGAACAGTTTGTCGAGACCTCCCATGGGAGAAGTGGTGGCAATGATGCAACAAAAATACACAATACTAACTCCAAAATCCCAAAAGATCAATACTAGGTTCTATTCCAAAAACTCTATTGCCACGTGCTCAGAGTAAGTTATTTTCCATGTTCACTTCTAGTCACTAAAAACAAAAAAACAATATATCACAAAACAACTTACCAAATTCTCTCTAGCAACCCTCAAAGTCTAGTTTGATTCACTTTGAAGACCAACCCTAAATGAAACCAAGCTCTACAAAAACCATGCAAAAATTCGTTCCTTAAGGCCGGCACTCAACCAACTGGTCTGTCAATGCCAATCTCAGATATGGATGCTCAAATCGGCACTCTCCTCAACCACCAGAGATGTAGGTGTGATTGGAGGTCCTAAATGGAAGAGCTTTTGAAGTCAAGCACAGCAAGAAGAATGAAAGAAAGACAATATCGAGAGTTTCAAACTACTATTCTGCCCCCCCTATATTGATGCAAATGCAGGGCCCCCTTTCATATTATTGCCAAGGCTAGCAGGTGTCATTAATCAAGTGGGTGGGAACTACAAAGAAAACTTGAAATGAAACTGGGCTGCAGAGAAAACCATGCGAAAATGCTCCAAAAATGTGAAATGAAACCGGGTGCGAAAGATGTAAAAGGGCAAATGTTTTTTTAACTTTGCGAATGCATAAGCCCTGTGTTGGTCAAAATTTTGACCAACATGGGTCTTATATGTAAAAAAAAGAAATTTTTGCCTTTACATTTCGACCACCCTAAATTTATTTAGTTGATGGTCAAAACTTTTGGTCAAAAATTGATGTTAAATGTAGTAGTGAATAGTCCATTTCAATAAAGAAAGGCTTCAAAAAGATGTTCCTACCAAGATACAGATGAAGAGGGTAGGGCCTTGCAAAATCTTGGAAAAGTATGGAACAAATTCCTATAAGGTATATTTACCTTCAGATTTAGGTGTATCCCCTATTTTCAATGTACAAGACTTGGTGGAATTCAAAGGTACATTACCTTAGATTAGCCCAGATGTTCAAGATGAAATTGAACCTTCTACAACACCTAATATCAACAAGTTGGAGGTATTAAAGGTGTTAGATTCAAAGTGAAGAAGTATACAAGGCACAAGGTGTATATGGAGCACCTTATCCAATGGAAGGGAAAGCCAACTTTAGAGGATACTTGGGTTTCTGAAATAGAGTTCAAGAAGGTTTGCATTCCCCTAGACATGTTGCCCTCAGGTATAACTTAGTTTTTTTATGGGGGGGAGTATGGTCCAGGAGCACCTAGGTAGGCTAAGGGTAGACCTAGGGCTTCTTTGTTGTTTTTGGATTGTAGTAAATCTAGCCACATAACTAGATCAATAAGAGGACCAACTTGGTCCTAGAGTGTGGATAGATAGGTTGGAAGAGTCCAAAATGGCAATGTTGCTAAAATTGCTCATAAATTGCTCATTTAGCCTAATAGAGCAATTTTGGGTTTTGAGGGCTAAATAGGGAAAGTAAGTATTTGGAGGACCTTATTAGGTGTTTTGTACCTATATAAGGCCTTTTTCATAGGTTGGTAGCACATGGAGCAATTTTGAGTAGTCAATTTGGAAAATTGCAAAAATTGCTCATTTTTTGAAAAGTTGTCATTGACAACTTTTGCAAATTTCTTGGAAAAAGAGAAAATTATCAGTTAGATTTCTTCAACTACCTGAATGAGGTTTGAGCACTCTTGGAATTCCTTTATAAGGCCAAAATCAATCTTGTCCATGGGTTGGAGAATTAAGTTATTGTAGTGTACGGACTGTGTAACAACATCTTAATAACAATTTTGTGTTTTTCAATTTCTTGGCATGTGTACGGATTAGGTTTAGTGTTTTATGTGTTGAAAGTGATAGTGGATATTGTTTTTCAATTCTTTATATAGTTTTTTGTTGTTTTATAGGGTTTGGAGTGCTTAGGTTAATTATTTTGTAATTCAATAGTCTGTTGTTCTAACCAAAGCTGCTTGGACAAATGGAGTGCTAGGGCCATTTCCCACCGCATGCATTGTATGGTTTATTGGTATATGGAACTAGACTCCATGTAGTTCATGTGTAGTAATGGAGGGCTCATGGAAAGCACAACTATGGGTTTTGAGGTGATGCCCTAGGCAAGCCATTCATGTTTGGTTAGGGATCACAGATCAACAAATGAGCTTTGAAGAGGGTTGGAGGTGCAGATACTCCTTTCCAATCATGTGTGAGTAAGAAGGAAGTGTGGGTTAACCCCAATCCTAAGGAGAAGTCTTGGTGAGGTTGCAAAACAAGTGTTTTTAGCAAATATCACTCAAACCCTTGAAACCCTTACTAATAGGCTAACCTTGTGCCTGGGCTATACAAATAAGTTTGAAATTCAAGACCTCCAAAATATTCAAGGTCATTGAAAAGGGTATTGGGAATGGTGGTTTTTTTGGGTACTTTTTAAGGGTTTTTTTTTATAGATATTCAACTTTTTGTGCTTTTGGAGGGCTAATCCTTGTAGCCTTTTTCCAAGCATTTGAGTGCAATTTGACTTGTGGGTTGCAACTCAATTAGGGTTTCAATATGGTTTTTGGTGTGGAAGCTTGAAAGGAGTCCAAAAACATATCAAGATGGTTATCCATACACTTAGAGGTAAAAAAAATCATTTGGGGTTATTTGTGTGAATGAGAAATGAAGCAAGTTGTTCTACCTTATTGGTGTGTGCCAACTGAATGATTAGGAACTATTGAATATATTCCTAAGAAGCATAGGGAAGTAGAAACTAAATCTAGGCTAAGTATATGGCCTAAGGAGACCCTAAGATAACTTTGGGAAAGAGCAAGTTTGGTTGTCACATCAAATACTTTATGGCTTCAGTAGGCTTGTTAAGCTTTTCCTTTTTTGTCTTTAGTTCATTCTGTAGTAGGGCATTTTGTGTTTCCAAAGTTGTAATCTCAATGTCTTTCCTATTCAATTCTTGATTTGCAATCATTAGTTGGTTTATCATATCCAATTGAATTCTTGATAACTTTGGCACATCTGATGAGTTCTCCTCAAGTCTATTAGTTAGTAGTCTTTTGTCTTCTTCAATCATGACTCCATCTTCTTCAACTTTCTTTTTCAGTTTAGTTGTCTCACATAACAATACTGACTATGTTTCTTGTTCCCTTTTTAGATTCCTAACTTCTTAATTTAAGGAAATGTTCTTTTCCATCATATTTGCAATTGCTGCATCAAATTCATTTGAGTTATTGTTGTCAAAAAATCTAGTAGTCTCTTCTTCTTTATATTGAGTGTCATTTTGTTGAATAGCCAATTCCTTTATTTTCTCCAATGACTATTGCAATTCATCTCTTGCCTCCTTGAGTTGATGTAGGACAAGTTGTATTTCAATCTTCTAGTTCTCAATAGTCTTTCCCAATGAGTAAACTTCCATTTTCAAGATATTACCTCCAAAGCTGTCAAACTTTCCTATCTAGAGAGAAAAATCTATGATACCAGTTGTTGGAAATAACAATGGGAAAATAAGTTTTGAGAGGGGGGGGTATGGGGTGAATCAACACTTAAAACTTTTACCTCTAAAACATTTCACCATACATCCATCTCATAACTTAACATGTAAACTGAAATAAGTGACCATGCATCACATCTAAAGCATGAAATAAATCAACACATAATACATAATATTTTGGTTACCCAGAAACCTTCCAAGGAGAAGGTAAAACTAGGGTAGGGATGACACTCACAAATCTTCACTACTGCAATTATAAAGTGTGACCAATTATGGCTACAAAATTTTTGATCATAATCTAAGATCTACCATGTGAAAGGTCTACCCTATTAAAGGCTTACAAGACTATTAGGTCTCACCTTGATTAAAGGATTTAAAGTCACAACTAAGTAATAACTTTGTTTGGAGATCTACAAAAGCCTGTTAGGACTGCTTTGTTAAGAGGTTTACTCTGTATCACCTATTATAATGATTCAACACCTAATCCTTTAGTTAGCACCTTCCTGCTTGATGTCAGATCTCCTCTTTACTGGTTATCTCTTGATCCTCTTGATTAGATCAATCTTCTCTATCCTTTCATTATCTATATCTATCCTTCTCAAATAGATTCTACATTGTATTTGTACTTATTGTATTGGAGTCCTTGTGTTGAACCTGTTGTATTGGCACCTAAAAATAATGGAGAATGAAGAATGTGCACTAATTTTAGAGCTATAAACAGGATAAAAATTAACTACAGATTTCCCATAACTAGGATGAATGACATTATGGATCGTTTGAGTGGAGAAAAATACTTTATAAAGGTTGATTTAAAGAGTGGATATCACCAAATTAGAATCAAAGAAGTAGATGAATGGAAGACTCCTTTTAAAATCAATGAAGGTTTGTATGAGTGGTCGGTTATGCCTTTTGGTTTGACTAGTAAACTAGTAATTTTAAGAGGCTAATGAATGAAGTTTTAAAAAATTTCTTGGGTAAGTTTGTGATTGTAAATCTTGATGACATACTAATCTACAGTAAGATAATGAAAGAGCACCTAATGCATATTAGACAAGAATTGTAGAGGTTGAAAGAAATTATGTTGATAAACTTGAATAAATATTATTTTATGCAAGAGGAGATTGTGTATCTTGGTTTTGTGATTTTAGCTAATGTTTTGAAGATGGATCTTGAGAAAGTGAAAGCTATTATTGAATGGCCTACACTTGAGAGTTTTGGAGAAGTTAAATCATTTCATGAATTGGAAAGTTTTTATAAGAAGTTTATTAGAGATTTCAATTTAGTTTACAATGCTATGACAAATACTATGAGGGGTGATAAAAAGGAATCCAGATGGACACATGGAGAAAATAAAAGCTTTGAAACATTGAAGGAAAAGATCACAAAATTAACAGTGCCTGCTTTGCCTAATTTTACTAAAGTTTTTTAGGTTGACTATAATGCTAGTGGGAGTGCAATTAGAGCTGTTTGAAGTCAAGAAGGTAAGGCTATAACTTTTTACAATGTGAATTTGAATGACACTAAGAGGAAATAATCAATTTATGACCAAAAAATTCTATGCTATTATTCAAGCCTTGAAGAAATAGAGACATTACTTGATGCCAAAGAATTTGTGTTGTACACGGATCATAAAGCCTTATAGTATTTGGGAAGTCAAAATAAGTTGAATCAAAGACATATGAAGTGGGTTGAGTCTATGCAAAAACAATCTTTTGTGTTAAAACATATAAGTGGACAATCTAATAGAGTAGTTGATGCTATGAGTAGGAGAAGAAGCTTGTTGACATAGGTGAGAATTGAAGTGCTTGGATTTGATGATATGAAGAATTGTATAAAACTGATCCTATTTCTGTAGAACCTTGAAAAGCTTGTAAGAACCTTGTGACTGATGAACAAGATAAGTGGGTTGATCATTTCATTTAGGAAGACATGTTTATAGGAATTCAGTTGTGTATACCTAAATGTTCTCTAAGGGAGAATATCATTAAAGAGAAAAGCATCAGTGGACTTGTAAGACATTTTCATATTGATAAGAAAGTGAAGTTGATTTCAGAGAGGTCCTTCTGACCACAAATATATAAGGATGTTCAGAAGATGGTGAAGAGTTGCATAATTTGTCCAAATGCTAAAGGGACTAGTCAGAATGTTGGATTGTATACACCTTTATTTGTTTCTTGTAAACCCTGGGAAGATATAAGTATTTACTTTTTTCTACAATTACCTAGAACTCAGAGAGGCAATGATTCTATCTTTGTAGAGGTTGACATATTTTCCAAGATGACACATACCTTGTAAGAAGACATCAGATGGAGTATACATAATAAAATTATTTTTCAAAGAGATTGTGAGGCTACATGGATTGCCTAAGACTATTGTTTTAGACAGAGACACTAATTTTACTAGTTACTTTTTTAGAACACTTTGGAAAAAGTTGAATAATGAGGTTAAGTTTAGTTGTACATTTCATTGATGAACAGATAGACAAACTGAGGTTGTGACCAAAAGTTTGGGTAGCTTGTTGAGATGATTGATAGAAGAAAAACCTACTAATTGGGACTTGGTCTTGGTAAAAGTTAAATTTACATATAACAATTCAGTGAATAGAAGTACTAAGAAGACACCTTTTGAGATTGTTAATGGAATGCATCCTAGAGGAACTACAAAGTTGAGGATCTTGAATAATGAGATGAAACATAGTGCCAAGCTAATGAATTTGTGGAATTTATGAAGGATTTATATGAAGAAGTAAGGAGTAATTTGAATAACAATAATTAGGAGTATAAAGAGAGGGCAGATAAGAGGAGGAGACATAAAATATTTGAGGTTGGAGATGAAGTGATGGTACATTCAAAGAACAAATTTCCTATTGGTACATATAGCAAGCCAAAAATGAAGAAGTTTGGTCATTGTAAAATCTCAAGGAAGTGTGACTATGGAAATGCCTTTGAAGTTGAATTACCCAATGACATGGATATTTCACCAATTTTCAATATTTTAGACATTTTTGAGTACTATGAATCTGATGAAGGCACACATGATAAACTTGGTTATCCTAAGAAGAAGACAAAGGAAATTGACAAAATTTGGATGCTACAGTCAGTAAAAGCACCAAAGGAGAGGATTACAAATGTGGGAAGTCTGATTAGCTAGAGATGAGGAAATTTTATATGTTTCACACTATTCCTTGTTTGTTGAACACATAATGCAGAAAATACCCAATGCAAAAAATAAAGCTTTGTTGTAATAATTCAATAATCCTTTTATTGATCATAAAGGAAGAATTCACTTTTAACTACAAGCTCTTTCTCTTAAAAATTAAATAAAGGGCCTTTTATTTATTATTAAAATATAATATCTAGAATTATATTAAAGTCATGATTTAATATTTAATTTTCCCTTACAAATCTTTTTATTCTCCTTTTATCTCCTCCTTCTATATTCTTTCAAATATGCCTTATTATATCTCTCCTTCCATTTTACATCTTCAAATTTCATGAAGAGACACCTCCTATAATGCCCCGCTTGGGAACCCAAAAGAAATAAACCTAATATGTTACAAAGTTTACTGAACTGTTTTTTTTTTAAGTTTAAACAACATCAAGAACAAGTAATCAATTACAAATACAGTTTCAATTCCTCAAAGGTTCCTTCACATTGAGTCACATTTAAGAAAGTCTTATTAATAAGTTTAAGTCTCAATTACAATGTCCATAATCATAAAATGAATAAACACATACATAGTCATATAAGCAAATATATAAGTACAAATAATAATATGGAAGCACATCTAATGAATAACATCCACTACACATGCCACAAGGTATGTGAAAATAGATACAAGTATGTTAATATACAATACAATATCTTGTAGGATCTCAAAACACATGATACATAGATACATCAAATGAATAGAAGTCTTCAAGATAAGAGGAATAATGATAATGTTATCACTGTATCAAGGAGCATCCAACATCTGTTAATTTGAGGGGGACCCAAATGGTAAGAATACACTACCTCCCAACTGCGTGGTCACCTAATCATGCTCCCACTCCCATTGTGTAGGAGAGATAATGTACGATCCACACATAGATAATTAAATCATAAAATAATCCTAGGCAAGTAATCTTGATAGCCAAAACTACCTCAAGGGTAACCCAAACTACTCAAGAAGAAAAGATAACCAAAGTTGAAATAACACTCATCCAATACCAACACCACATTTCAAGTCAACATCCAGATACCAAACATAAATCAAGTATCAAAATCCAAAAAGACACAACCACCTCTAAAACAATGTCAAGTGTCACAAGCACAATAACCAACAAATAACAATTGTTGCCAATAAAAGTAAACTACCAATCACTAACTCCAACAATAAAAGACCACCAATGAATAACTAATCATTCATTAATAAAAGTCAACTATCAACAATAAATAACATCCAATCAATGAGTAACAATGCACAATAAAAACACCATCAAAAGTAATATCCAAAAAATACATCACTAGAGACAAATATAAAAAAAATAATGAAGGAGACTTAGGATGCATACTATGGAGTGTCATCACATGAGCCAACTCTAGTGTTATCCTGGTAGTCTCTTAAGACCCTAACCCCTTAGTGTCTCTATGCGGAACCAAAATACCCTCTCATGATAAAGAGGAAACTAGTCATACCTCTCAAGATATCATCTTCATCTCATCCTTAGTCTATACAAGCACTCAAGGAATGGACAAGGAAAAATCTCTAACTTATCTTTCTAATGTATCTCAAGAAAAAGGGCTAGGCAAGATATTTTAATTACTATGATATCACTTGTTACACAACTTACAATGAGTTATCCTAGCAGCCACTTTGGGCCCCGACCCTCATTGTAAGCCACTCCCATAGACATGCACCTAGACTACCTTCTCAAAATTCACAAACCACAATAGTGTCCCATACCACAAAAAGTAATATTGATCGAATTTGGTTTCTTAACATGCAACTCAAAAAATGACATTGGTTTTTAAAACCCAAGTTCTCAAAATTGCTCAATAGCATAAAACTCATAAAACATAAATCTCAATTCAAATAATAAAGTTCATCATGACATCTAGTCAAATAATCATAAAAGAAATCTCAAAAACTGCCTCTAGTTCACATCCTAACTTGGCCAACTAAACAACCCACAAAGAAAAACTATCAAGAAAATAAACATCCCAAGACTATAAATAGAATATTAGAAAACACATAGTTTTCAGCCACATGATTTAAATCCACCAATTTCTCTTGTTTAGTTTGGGTCATAAGGATGTGTTTAGAAACACAGTAAGAATATATATGTTAATATAAATTGTTGTATTGATATACTTATTTAAAATAATAAGTATTTAAATATCCAATCTTTTTGTGCATATAAAATATCATACAATATTATCATGTTATTAATTTAAATAATCTTAAATCATAAATGATTTAATTAATAACATAAATGTATATTATTATATTTAAATATTGATATTAATTTCAAATTTTTAAATATTGGATTGTTTCGAGATAGTTTAAGAATTCTGTTCTAGGGCATAAACGAAAGCTTCGGGCATTTTTTTTTTGCTCTGCATTTTCTAGCGAATTCTGCGAATGTTGAGGCGAATTTTGTTCTGTGTTTTCTGCGTCTTAAACTATTTGCTTCATTGATCGAGGATCTTCAACAAATCTGAGAAGTTTGATTGCATTAAGGACAATGAAGGGCGGCTCCAAGATCAGCGACACCGAGCAATATATTGCAGCAAATCTGGCAAATTCCTCCAATTTGGTGGCTCGCACGAACGAAGGATAGAATCAGCCTTTTGTTTGCTCCACCCCCATGAATAGTGCTAAGGTGGCTCCTGCTGCTACTATGGCAATCTCCTAGGATGTGCAATCACCCCATGGAAAATCTCAAACAAAGGATACTGTTGGCGTCAGAAACAATGGGAACTTCGCTATTGATGAGGTAGCAGCTGGTAATTGTGTTGATGCAACAAACAGACAAGAAATCAGGTGCAATTCACCCTTAATCCCAAACCCTAAATCTAATATGCCTTTTTATTTTTTGGCTGTTTCAATACCCCATAGCATTAATGCATCTATTTTGAAATCAACTGATAACTCTACTAACAATGTGCCTAAAACTAGTGCAAACCTTGGCAACAAATCGAGATCTTTTCTGGAGGCAGTTGCAAATTCATCTCCTATAATTGCCTCTGGTGCTCGCTTCGCCTTACCTGCACAAGATGAAATCTCAACAAGCGGTAAACATTTTGGGGATCCTTCTACTTTTCATGTTACCCCTAACCCTGAAATGTTAAATGGGATTATTAAGGAAAAAGAAAGATTAAGAAATACCGCCATTTTCTTCTCTGCGGTTGAAATTGATAAAGTGCTTGCAAGGAAATTCTTGGATGACTGGTTTCAAAATTATTGGAACTTAAAGCTTGGCTATCAAATTTCCTTTTGTAGGTAGATTCAGAAAGGATTGTCTGTTGTATTTTTTATCAATAATGAATCTCAACAGGCTATGCTAAAAAAAGAGTATTAGATAGTCAGCAACACCACATTCAGGGCTCTAGCTTGGAATGCAGAGGCTAACCTTAATGAGGTGGTTGCTCTTTCGGCTCCAAGATGGGTTCTCATTAAAAAAATTCCCCCTTTTTTGTGGCATTTTATTCCTCGGTTGGTTGAACCCCTAGGAAAATTCTTGCGAATGGACGACTCTGCTCGTTTAATCCCTCATTTAGATGCTAGGGTTCTTCTTGCTTTGAAGCCTGGTCAGGATTTACCCAAAGAAATTAAGATCTCTATAGTTAATGAGAAAATTTCTTGTCTTGTGGAAACCCTAGGAGGTTTGAAGGCATGTTTTTTATGTAGAAAAGAGGGGCATCTTAGGAATGATTGCCTGATTATCAGAAATAAAACCCAAAAGAATACTAACCCTTTTAACCTCCCCACTTCTACCCACCCGATTCCCCCTTCCTCTATTAATATTAACCCTATGCTTTCCTCAATTCCCCCCTCTCAATCTTTCCCCTCTCCGCCTCAAATTCCATTTTCTCAAAATGTGTCATTTCCTAGCATAGTGGATACAGATGGTTTTCAAACTATTACAAAAAAAAAGGAAAAATCGGTCAAGTAAAAAAGACTCGGCCCAAAATATGTTTTTTGTATCCCCTCCTTCAGAGGCTAAAATGACTTCTAAAGATAAGGCTAATCCCTCTGTCCCCCCTCCATCTGCTCATCAAGCTACTACCAAACACATTTCCTCAAAACAGAACCCCCCTGTGAAAGTGTTTCAAGAGATCTCGGATGATTTCATACTTGAAGTCATTCTGGCAGCCCCTATTATTATTAATAATTAGTCTTCGAAGCTGAAGGTTTCTTCCCCTTCTCCATCTGATAATGAGGATATCCTCACTGCTAGAAGGAAAGGAAGACCTCCGAGATCCAAGAATAAAAACAAGAATAGTAAGAAGCAAAATCAAACTGACTCTGAGGATGCTTCTCCTATGGAGCACATCATGAGTATTGAGGCATCTCATTCTCTAATTTCATCTCAATGAATTGTGTTTCTTGGAATATTAGAGGACTGGAATGTCCTGATAGAAAGTTTGTTATTAAGAACTTGATCAGTTCTTGAAACAATATTGATATGATTATGCTTCAAGAAATTAAGTCTACTAGATTCAATCTCGAATCCAATCTTAATTTTATCTGGAGAGATGCTATCAAATTCTCCACTAATCACCCTCAGGGTAGAGGGGGAGTGGCGATCTTGCTCAGCCCCAAATGGGGACCTAAAATTAAAAGTTTTGGTTTTTCACCTTGTAATAGAGCTATTTGGTTGATCTTTAGTCATAATGATATGGATTTTGGTATATGTTATGTCTATGCTGGCAATGATTGTATGGAAAGAAGTAAGTTTTGGTCTTGGCTCGGCTCGCTTCCTGACATTCCTTGGATGTTTGGAGGTGATTTCAATATGATAGAGAATCAAGAGGATAAACTGGGAGGTCTCCCTTTCTCTTGGAAAGAGCAGGAAAGATTTAATTGGAACAACTTTAAAAGGGCTAAATCCCTTTTTGATCCTTTAAAAGGAAGCAAGAATACTAACCCTGGCCTCCAGTTTACTTGGTGTAATTTTCAGAAGGGTCAGTATAGAATCTACTCTAGACTTGATAGATTCTATCTTAATAGCAATTTCTTTTCTGTGATTCCGGATAAGAATAATAGCTTGGTGCTTGTCTCCCCTACCACTCTTTCGGATCACCACCCTATTTCTATATTTGTCAATCTTGGCTGCTCACCTAGTTATAGCAATCATTCTAACCATGAATTCATTCTCAATACTAGCCTTCTAGAGGATAATGACGTTCTTGCCGCCATTTCTATTATAAGACTCATCAATGAGTCTCATTTTCCCTCTTTATCCTATATCCGTAGGTGGAGTCTTGATGTTTCTACCTGGCAGAATTTTTTAAGAACTATTGATCAAAAGAAGGCCAAAGATTATAGATTTAAGGAATCCTGGCTTAATAATAATCTTTATAATGTTGAAATGGATATCCAAAATAACCCGAATGATCCTTATCTCGGTCACCAGCTTGCCCATGCTAAGAATGCTCTCAGAAAACATCAACATCAAAAAGCTTTGGGGGCAAGAATTCGTTCAAGAGCCCATTGGTTACATTATGGGGATAGAGGTAGTAAATTTTTCTTTAATCTTATTAAACATAAGCAAGCTAAAGAATCTATTGATAAACTGCTTATTAACAATCATCTTATTACTGATATTGATATTATCAAGAATGAATTTGCTGAATTCTATAAAAATCTTTTTACTTCAAAGGATACTCAAGAGGCTAGGGCCCTTAGAGATTGCTGTAAGAATCTTATTCCTAAAAGGATCTCGGCTGAGGACGCTTCTATTCTAGATAAACCCTTGTCTCTTGAGGAAATTGAGAATTCAATCAATTCCCTTAATAATGATAGAGCTCCTGGGCCTGACAAACTACCTGCAGAATTCTACAAGGCTAACAATAAATGGATTAGCAAAGTCTTAATTAATATTTATAATGAAGCCATCGATGCTGGAACCCTAGGTAGGGATATTAATTCTAGAATTATTAAACTCATACCTAAGGAGGGTGATAAATCCCTTATTAAGAATTGGAGGCCTATAAATCTTTTAAACGTTTCTTATAAAATTTTGGCTAAGATTATGTCAACTAGGCTTGAAGCTATTCTCCCCAAATTTGTTTGCCCTACCCAAACTGGTTTTGTGAAGGGTAGATATATATTAGAGAATCTTATTACTAGTTGGGAAGCTCTTAATTGGGCTAAGCATACTAAGCAAAATGTTTTTATGTTTTTGTTGGATTTTGAAAAGGCTTATGACAGAATTGAATGAAATTTTATTAACATGATGCTCGAGGCTTTTGGTTTCCCGTCTTTCTTTTGTGGTATTGTTAAAACTCTTCTCAAGGATGCTTATGCTCAAGTTGATGTCAACAGATCCCTATCTACCCCTTTCCCTTTGGGAAGATCGATTCGGCAAGGGTGCCCTCTTGCTCCCGCTCTTTTTATTATTGCCTCTAAAACTCTTTTTTATATTCTTAGGGACAACACTTTATCCCCCGCTGTTAAAGGAATCATCCTTCCTAATAATAAGGAGATTATAAACTGTCAATTTGCTGATGATACTTCTCTATTTCATGAAGCCTCTGAAGAGAATTTTGTTGCCATGATCAATAAACTTAACTTCTTCTGTAAAATTTTTGGAGCTAGATTATCTCATGCCAAATCTATTTGTCTTGGTTGGAATGATCAGCCTCCTAATTGGTTTAGTAAATTTGATTTCCAATGGGGTGGTCCCTCTAAAATTGTTAGATACTTGGGTATCCCTTTCTCTGTTGATCCCTCTTTAAAAGAGATGTGGGGTTGGGTCAAGGATAAGATCCATAATAAGCTGAACAAGTGGCACAATAGGTCTCTATCTCTTGCTGGAAGAATCCAAGTTTGCCAAAAGATTCTGTCTTCTTACAATATATATTATGCCTCTGCTTGGATGTTTAATGACTACCAAGTTTTGAAAATCCAGAAAGCTATTAGAAATTATCTTTGGTCTGATGGGAAGGGAAATAAAAAGTTGCATTCTGTCAATTGGAATTGGTGTCATGTTGATAAGCTCCTTAGGGGCCTTGGGTTGAAAGATCTAAGACTCTGTGGTCTTTCTTTAGCCTCCAAATGGATCTTTCATGCCTTAGAGGGAGATGATCCTTGGAAAGTTTTGATTCGTAATAATATTGAGAGGGGATATCCTAAAAACGCTAAATTCTGGAAAAATCTTCCTCTCACTGATCTAATTTGTGGTGAATTTCCTATTATAGTTCAAGGCTCGGCAATTTTTAAATCCATCTGGAAAATCTGGAACCATGTTAGGCAATTCATCACTAACAAAGACTTCTATGATAATAAAACCCTCCATGGTGAAAGATCTATTTGGTGGAACCTTAAGCTTAGTAATAAACCCCTTGCTCTTACCCAAGGGTGCTCGGCTAAGTATTGGGCTAACCTTGGAATCAAACAATTCATTGATATCTTTGAAATGGACGGACTTATCCCTTGGGATGTTTTAAAGAATAAATTTAAACTTCCTGAATCTCATAAAAAGACTTATAGTATGATTGTTAAAGCTAGTAATGATATCCCTACCCTATGTCATGTGGACTCTAATAGTTATTTGAAGATAAAATGGCTTGATGGTATCATCATCTCCAAACTTAAAGCGAAGAATATTTATTCTATTTTAAATTATAATGTTGACATAATCAATCATATTAACAATATCTAGATTACCGATTTGGATATTTCTTCTTGGATGAAGGTTTTTTATTATCTTTGGAAAAGTTCTATTGATTCTAAAATTAAAAGTTTTAAATGGTTACTTATTCTTAATAAGTTGCCTATTAGGAACTCCTTCTCTGATATTAACTATTGCAGCATTTGTAGAACCCTAGAAATGGGAAAACATATTTTCTTTGAGTGCACTTTTGCCTAAGAGGTTTGGTTAATGTTTGGTATTTCTATCCCTTCTAATTTCAGTATTTTTGAAGTTATTGTTGGCTTTATCCTTAATGCTAGAAAAGATGTTAATATGTTTTGGGATATTACCTCATCTTACATTTTATGGCAAATTTGGAAGTGCAGAAATGAAGAAAGGTTTCAAAATATCCCCAGAATGCTTACTGAGGTTTTCTAAAGTCTCACTTATTTTTAAAAAATTTCACAAATTCAGATGACCATGAAAATCAACAAGGCTAAATTCAAAAGGCTGCTCAAGGATGATCATGCTACTTTTTTTGCAAATGAGGTTAATCATGGATACTTTTGGAGGCTGCACTTGGATAACATACATGTTTTCAATTAAACCTTTAGTAGGTTTAGCAATGAGATTAAAAGAAGACCTCACAATGCTTCTATTAAGATGGTTTACATGCAGAATCAAATTCAAGATCCAAAAAGCATGGTGTGGATGGATGGCCCCTTGGGCTGGGTAGCTTGGGTGGATACCTAGGCTGATGAGCTTTACTTGTTGTCATGGTCTATGATTTTGTTCTATTGTTTCATTGTATATACTTCATTTTGATGGTGTGAGGCTTGGCCTCTGAACTTTGATACTCTGTGATCTCTTGTAATTTTGATCTCCTTATTTCTAATATAAATTTTTTTTAAATATTAATATGACTTTTATTTAAGCCTAATATTAATATTTATTTTTCATTTAATTCTACGGATTAAATTACAAATTTAATTTAACTATTTATAATTTCTCTTAAAAATCAAATAGTTATTAACTAAATGATTATAAAGTGAACTCTACCACAACTTCTCTTAAAATATAATAAAATTATAAATATTTATTTATTAACTTCCCTCTTGCATTAATAAATATTAAATTGTTTATATGCAACTAAGAGTTTAACTAGACTTAAAGAATCACTAATATTACTAACCTTCACTTTAACTAAATGAATAATATTTATTTAAATTTTTAGAAATTAATAAATAATTTTAACATTTTATTTTTAATTAATTAATTTATTTTTTAAATAAATAAATCTAAAAATTAAATTATATTAAATAAAAATATACATACAATTAGTAGTTTTGCATGTCTTTGATCTCTCAAATCATGCAACTATACTATGCTTATTTTTCTATTTTTATCATATTTATTTTCACATGCAACCATACTATCCTTAGCTTTCTATTTTTAGCATATTTATTTTCACATTCAACTATATTATACTTAGCTTTCTATTTTTAGCACATTTGTTTTCACATGCATGCATAAGTTTAGTTACAACATGCTTTCCTCTCAATTAATCTTTTTTCTTTTTTGTAGTGCTTGCCCCTGGTTCACATTTTGTTATCATTGCTGAACTGTTTTAGAACTAGTTTTATGTTGTTGGTTAGCAGCATTCTTTTGAGATTATCAGATATTGTGCTATGGATTCAGTTTATTATGTGATGAGATTACTTAGACTCTACATTTCATGTATGTATGATGATTATTTTTAGTGTTCACAATTATTGATGATGATTATTACATTGCTTTCAATTATTAATGATGATTAGTAAGATGATTTATTATCATATGTGCTTTCTTATTGATACTTACCCCATACTTGCATGTGTATGGTGTGCGTGTTTGCCTTGCGTGTTTACTTTTGTATAGCGTGTCTGATGTGGTTAAGGAAGGGAGTCATAGTCACCTGCTAGTCGGGATCTACACGATGCACCACTTCCTACCATTGTCTGTTTAGTTTAGTATATATTGTGTTTGTACATGCATGGTTTTTATGCAGGTTGCAAGTACCGAGTATCGACTTTCCTGAATTGCTAAGATGAGCGTACCCTATCACATTATCTCAATGATAAGAGAGGGGAGATAAATTCTCAAGTCCAAATCTCAACCCTTTGAGTCATTTGTCCTAATTGGAAAATTAGGACAAGTATCTGAGTTAAATACCCATCGAATGTGTCGGATGACATATTTTGTGATTTTTAACCCTTTAAATTTATTTTGTATGATTTGTTCTATGATGGGTTTTCATATTTTATCTTGGAGGTCTATGGTGAATTTTTCATTAATTAAGTCTTAATAAATAGATTTAATTAATAAATTATTTATTTAAAAAAATTAATAAAATATCATGATCTTTGATATTTTGATTGTAATTAATTAAATGTGAATTATTGAAAAAAATGAATTAAATAAAAGAAAACTAGAAATTAAAATTAATAATAATTATAAAATAATAATAAAGTAATAAATAAAATAATAATAATAAAAGTTATAAAAATTAAAATGAAAGTTATAAAATTTAAATAAAAATTATTTAAAAAGTAAATTGGAGTTATAAGCTTGCATGAGAATTAACATGTGTAAACAACACGGGGGTTAGTCCATCAATTAAGCACAAGGTGTCTACAACTCTATGACTCATCAAAAAGGTTGGAAAAGACCCATGCTTAGTTGGTGACAGCTTTCAGCGGTTTCAAGAAGCAATCCAAAGATTTCTTGAGAGCTCTTTATATTCAGGCATTCATAGAAGCTTAGAGGGGGGGTGGAGAACAATTGGAGCATTGGAGGACTCAAGAACTCTGAAGAAGGGAGCTTGCTCTGCGGGTTTTCTGAGGAAGAGCGAATTAGCATCAGAATCCGGGTAGATTCTTGTGATTTTTCTTATGCTATTTCCGCATCATGCATTTTTGTCTTCTTCATTTCTTCCATATGTCTTCTGAGGAATTTCATATTTTTATTGTATGCATTTTCAATTTGGGCAATTAAATTTATTTGAGAATCTTCTATGCATGGATTTAAAAAAAAAGAGAAAACGGGTTTGGGTTCGAATTAGAATCAAATTGAAATAGATTTGAAAATGATTTCAAGATTTATGGCCAAATCCATTAGTGAAATTATTGGATAAATTTAGAGAACAATTACCTTTTAAGAAGAAATTTTTAATTGTCCTGTCGCTGCCCCTTGGATAGATCCGAACTCAATCATTCATAACTTTTTATCGTGATCGAATTTATTTGATCGCTCCGATCTGAATTGGCGCAACTTGGCCCTCTCCAACATATTTCAATTTCAGCTCGATCCAACGTTTCATTAGGGAGATATGACCATCATACTGAGACTGTTTTATTCAAGGACAAATATTTCTCAATTTCATATAACCAAGAGTTCTTTATGCTTAAACTTCACAAAAATAATATATTAAAGCATGGAATGAATTAAGATATTATTGCAATCTTCCCTTATTAGAATCTTATTAATATGCATTAGTTTTATATGGTTTATTATCTAATATAATTAAATCAAATTTAATTAAGATTAATTAATAGTAGAAGAAGTGTAATTAATTATTAGTCAATCTAAGTAAATGGATGAGAGAAAATTAAAAGAAAAGAGATTTTAATATAGTTTATATAGTGGACTTTTTATAATGTATATTGGATACTATTTAATATATATTAAACAATTTTAGAATTGTTTAATGAAGATGATAATGTTAAGAATTTGGAGATTATTCATGTTAAAATCTACAATGAGTCTTATTGGTTTGTGATAGGAATCTCTTTCAAACAACGTTTATATAGACAAAATATTATTAGAACAATTAGAAAATAGAGTCTAATGGTTGATTTTAATATTGATTAAATAATTGTAAGATGATAATTTATATTATGTTGATTTAAATTTAGAAACTCTGAATGATATTGGATTAAGACTGAATTATTATGTTATTGGTTAATATGTTTGAATACCTTAACGGAGTTAAGAGTTAGCCAAATATTAACTAATGAGTTTATGGAAAGATTCTATAGATCGAGTATGTATAGTTTGAGGAGTTTATTATTTATTAATGTTTGTAAGGACTAACAAACTATTAATAAATAATGGTTTAAATAGATATCAACAAATTTGATTAGAGTTAATCTAGTGGAGATTATTTATTGATTGAAGTTTGGTAAAAGATAATAATTTTTGGAGTTGGATTATAATTTATTTTTAATCAATTGATATTCATTGAGTTGATATTATAACTATGATACTAATAATTAAGTTCTGCGATAGAGTCTTATTTGAAAAGATTAATGATAATACGAATTTGTTAAGGGAATGTTGATATTCTTTGAAAGATGACGAATATGGTCATTTAAGATTTTCAATAATTATTATTGAATTATTAATATGATCTTTTGAGTATTGAATTATAGTTGACTTTTATCATACAGAATTATAGTTAGTTATTAGTCATCTGATATTAATTGGAACGTTGCTATGATTATGTAATTATTAATTAAATCAATCAATGAGAGTTAATTAGATTTAATTAACAATTAAGTTAAGTAATGAAGATTTAATTGATATAATTCTTTTAATAAGATTTTAAAAATATTGATATCAAGTTGATAGGTCTTATTCTCATGACTTGAATAATAACCTTAGATGTTTTAATGGTGAGACATAGTAATATTGAATTGAAAACTATTAAATGACAAAAGTCATGAAATCATGTACCTATGTTAATTGGTAAATTAAATTGATCATTTTAATTAAGTTATAATCTTCTTAATCGAAGATTGATAATTGGTTCTTTTATGAATGAATAATGATCCTTTGATTATGTTAAAATGTAGAAGTAACATTAAGGAAGAGTTGATCAATTAGTACTATGGATCTTAGCGAATAAAGCAAATGATTTAATGAGTAAATATTTATCCTTAAGTTATTCTTAAAATGTAATTCTTAATAATGGAAGGATAATGCTATCGGGGAACAAATGGGTTGACGTGTAGGTCAAATGATAAATTCTATACACTTGAAGTATACTTGCAAACAGAAAACTGGAAACCCCTACACATTATTCAACTATGTGAATTTAGTAAACCAAAACATGTGTTTGCATCGTGTATTCTATATGCTTCTTGTTTTGGGTTTTGGGTTGATTAGTGTTGACCAGTTGTAGGTTGTTACTAGAGGCTCGGGGGTTATGAGATGTGATGGCATGTTGATCTTATTTGGTCTTGATCTTTATAAGCCCAACCATGGTAATGTGATCGTATACTCTATGAAATGTTTGTATTTACTGATTGTTATTGTTCATCAGCCTTCATGTGTGAAGCTGAGAGGTATGTGTATGACACACTTGAGCTAATCATTTTTGAGTCATCGATCAGTTATCCTTGGATTATTTTTTAGTTGCCATGATGGGACTGAAATGTGGATTTATTTATTGATGATGTCATGTTGTGACATGTTTGACTCAACCATTTTGGAGTCTTCGATCAGTATGATTTTGAGATATTCTTGGTTGCTTGTTGAGAACCATTTATCTTGAGATATATTTTGGTTATTGAGAACCAATTGATACTTATGATTATCAGTGATGCTTTCAGTTGCCAATAGAGAACTATTGTGGTCATGATTTTCTATGGATGCTTTTTCAGATGCTCATGGAGATTTGATGATTCTTATCTTGGAGATTTGATGATTCTTATTATGGATATTTGATGCTTTTATGCATATTTGATGATTTTATTATGGATTATCTTTTATGATTTTAAGATTTATGATTTCATGAGCTTAGGGTAGGTAATCTACTTGTAGTGTCGAAAAGTGGCTTGCAATGGGGGCCGGGGCCCTAAGTTGCTGCCAGGGTAACTCATTGTAAGTTTGGTTAATAAGTGATAACATTTACACACTAAATGGGGATTAAATGAACCTAAAAAGATAATTCTTTTGATGTTCTTGCCCATGCCTTCAGTGCTTGTACAGGCTAGGATGAGAGTAGTGAGAATGCATGGTTGCGACCGTGCATTCCGTAGTATGCCTCGTCAGTATGAGAGGATACTAGTGGCCACATGAGATCAGTATGGACCAGTGGAGTTTAGCTAACTGTCAGGGTAACTTGTACGTGATAAATGCGATGACACTTTCCCACTTGCATAGCAGGTTTCCTACATGTCATTGTGTGCCTCTGGAAATTAGATGTCAATTTTGTGTGATAGAACCTTTGAGTTAGTATACTTTTAAGATTCTTGAACTTTTTATGCTATGTGTATTGATATCCTGTTTGAGACTTGAGATTATCTCCTTAGCACGGTGGGAGTGGACCACTTAGGTTCCACGCGGTCGGGTGGTAGTGTATTTTCACTCTTATCATTTGAGATCCATCCGAGACACCGTGGCTAGAGTATCCTTGGTTGGTATTTATTCTTCATTATGTTCTTGGAGCATTATGATAGATAATATACCTTATGATGGATGTATTTACTAGTATGTTTCTTATATTGATGATTTGCTTTACTTTGCATATGTTAGTTGATGATTTATTATGCTTTACTTTGCATGTTAGTAGGATGTTTTAGGAGTGACATTCCTACTATGTTAATACCGATGATCTCTTCGGTGCTTTGGAATGTTACGCACGGAGGGATGGCTAGGATCCACGATGGTCGAATAATGCTATTTACGGTTGGGAGGAACCGTGCACTTAGTTATTTATGTTTGTGATATATGGTTATCTTTTGTGATGGATGTTTATATCTTTTGTGATGATGTATCATGTATGATATGTGGTTTCATTTATGTTGTTGCATCATGGATTAATATTAGATGATGATGATGTACTTTATTTACTTCGATGTTTATTCTTTTAAGCTTTTCATACTCTGTGATATGTACAGTGGATGATTGAGCTAGACTAAAATATAATTACAAAAGGACACTTGTATATTGTTTAAGTACATTGGATGTATCATTGTTATTTCATAAGGATGGGATGTTAGATGAATAGTTAATTTAGATGTGATACAACGTTAAGGGATCTTTAAAGAATGTAGCATGTTATGTATATATGTTATGTTTATTTTCATTTGAATTGTTGCTATTGCTTCCGCAAATGTTATGAATGGTTTTATCTTTCATGTTTAAAAAAAATTGTTTGGCAAACTTAGTAAAATTCTTTGGATCCCTTGGCGGGGCATTACATTTTTCCAATAAATTTTCCAATTGAACTATTTTAGTTATAAGAATAATATTTATCTATATTTAGAAAATTCATGATAATTTCATGGTTCTAATGACAAATTTACAGTTGAAACCCTAACTGCTCAATTTATTATTTTCTTCCATATTTCAATAATCAAATTTTTGTTATATTAAAAAAGGGTTTATAAGAATACAATCACAATAACTTTTTATAGTTTTTTTATAATTTTTTTCAATCAAATTTTCTTAATTAATAAGTTTTCTTTTTTCAAAATATACAACATAATTCTTTATTCAATAATCAATACAGTAAATTAATAAGCAATAAACAAACACCCAAGAAGACATGAAGTAGACAGATCTTTGAATAAAATTCTACAATGGATTTTCAAACCTTACCTCAAAACCTCAGCTAAAATCCGAGGCAATCTATGAATGCATGTACATTCAAACTCTAAGAAACTCTCAACAATTCTTTTGATCTAATTCTGAATTTTGCTCCCCAAAACCTGTGTATCTAAAAATGAGCTCTAATTTCTTTAATAAAGAGTTTTTCCCCCAAATCAAGACTTTGATCATGCAATCATGCGAAAACCCTTTGTCTTTAATTATTATATCTTTATTTTCATGCATATGCTCTATGCAATATAATTAAAATAAACTTTATTAAATTAAAGCTTTCTCTCCCTTATTAAATCATGCGACATTTTTAATATAATATTTATTAATTTAACTAATAATATTATTTAGAGTTTATTAAAAATAAAACTCCTAAAAAAATAATTATTAAATTAAAGAAATATAAATATGCCTAAATTATAACTTTAATCAAATATTCTAAATTTAATTTTTTCATGCACACTTAAAAAACTTTTTAATTAAAATATTCTTTTATATTTTCTTTTCCTCCACTTATTAATTAGTGCAAGTACTAATTAAAGCATAGTTTATTATTTAAATTAATAATAATAATCAAAGCTCATTGTTTAAATGCAACTCTAATTTAATTATTATTAAATAAATAATTATAATAAAGAAATATTAAATCTTCAATATTTTAATTATCTCTTTTTGTCCAACTTCTTAAATTAAAGTACATATTTAATTAATTAATAATTAATTAAATATTATCATATTCTAATTTCTCTTTAACCAATATTCTAAAATAATCAAGACTTTTAAATTAAAGCAAATATTTAATTAGTTTTTTAATTAATTAAATATTCTCATGCTTTAATATTTTCTTTTTTAATGAAATAATATTAATGATTCTTAATATTATATGATTAACTTAAATATTATAATTAAATCATTTACCAAATAAATCACATAGTGAAATCCACATAAAAGCAACATTACTAAAACATACCAAAACTCAAAATCAAACGACACAGACAAACATAAACTCACGAGTTTTAAAAAGGGTGAAAATTTAGTTACAAGTCCTCCTTGCAAAACAAGTATTTAGGCTATGGTTGGGATTGGACTTGAACATTATCTCCCCATTCTTACCATTGAGTTATTGTGATAGGGCACACTCATCCTGGCAATTTAGGAAAGTCAATGCCTAGTTCCTACATCCTACATAAAAGACGAGCATGTACATGTATATAAATATATCTAAATTAAATAGGCAATAACAAAGAGTGGTACATCGTGTAGATCTTGACTAGCAGGTGACTACGACTCCCTCCCTTAACCACATCAAATCAAATATGAAAAATAGAAAGATAAAAGAGACACATGCACCATACACATGCAAGTATGGGGTAAGTACCATAATAATTATAAGTCAAACATCAAATGCTCAAATAAAATTATGCATCACAAATATGTAGTAATCATCATTAAAGGTTCATTAATGCACCAATAACCATAATCATTAAACAACACATGAAATATAGTCAACTAAGTAATCATCGTTAATATATCTCTAGTCTAAGCTATGGAATAATATCCTTGAAACTAACACATCCATGAAATAGGCATAAAAGAGTTTAATAAATATAATAGAAAAATAAACTATGGATGGGCACTACACCTCTGACATATGAGAAGTCATACTTAACATAACTATTTACTTAATTGTACCTCTTCATAAGCTACAGTAAAGGATTCAAATATAATAAACAATATTTTCAATTAATGGCATCCTTTCATGAACTTAATTTACTTTAGATTATGATGACATGGTCTTACAGTGACTATTTGATGACCTCACAAAGATTTATTTGTGTCTTCTTTTGATGATACTAGCCTCACCCATAGTGGGCAATTGCATGTCTTCTAAGTGTTGCGAATACTTCTAGTTCTAATGGGAATTCCAATTCTCAATTTGCATATAAGATGAAGCTAAATGTCTTCAGTTTGTCTCCATATTGTTGTCATAAATGAGAATGGACAAAAACCAATAGGTACGTAGAGATTTTTATATAGTATCTGCACACTAGCTATTGAATTTTCCACATATCATTTATTGAAGGCTTCTATATAATCCTAGGATACCATAGACTCTTTAGTCGTTGTATATCCTCAATAAAATTTTAGGTATTTCTACACAAATTCTAGGTGATATCCCTTTCATTGAATCATTGCGCTCATATATTTTTTATTATCATGTGATGAGTATAATTTCTAGGCTTGATAGTTTGTGATAAACATATTTTTTCCTCTTGTAGATTGCTTTGGTTGCATTTGTACTCCTCTTGTGCATGAATCATTTACATGCTACCTTCTCCATTTCAATCTTGACTAAACCACTTTTCTTCCACCATATTACGCTTATGCTCTTATTTCATCTTCAAGTTGCTTAGCAGGACTTAAATAAAGGTCTTAATATGCAAAACAAATTTGGGCTCCATCAGTGGCTCTTGTTGGAGACATATGCTCCTTGTGGGCATAATGAGTATCCCAACTTTCTTTGGGTGAAACAAACCATATTAAATCTACAAATAAAATTGAGTGGCCCTAGGCCCCCCAAAAGTGAACACTGCTCCTTTCCATAAACAAGATAACATTACATTATAGATTTCTCTTGCCTAGGATGGATGACATAATGGATTGTTTCAGTGGAGAAAAATATTTTACCAAGATTGATTTGAAAAGTGGATATCATCATATCAGAATTAGAGAAGGAGATGAATGGAAAACTACTTTTAAGACTAAAGAAAGATTGTATTAGTGGTTGGCTATGCCTTTTGGTCTAACTAATGCACCTAGTACTTTCATGAGGCTGATGAATGATGTTTTGAAAAAAATTCCTGGGTAAGTTTGTAATTGTATATCTTGATGAGATTTTGATTTAGTAAGACTAAAGAGGAACACCTTGAGCATATCAAACAAGTGTCACAAAGATTAAAGGAAGAAAATTTACTGATTAATTTGAAGAAATGTTCATTCAAGAAAGAGGAAATTGTGTACCTTGGCATTGTAATTTTTGTTGATGATTTCAAGATGGATCCTAAAAAGGTAAATTTTATCTTTGATCGGCGGCCTGGACCTAAAAATATTAGAGAAGTTAGAGCATTTCATGGATTAACAAGTTTCTATAGGAAGTTTATCAAAAATTTCAGTTTAATGTGTAATGCCATGAAAAAAATTGCGAGAGGAGATAGAAATGATTTCAAATGGACACATGAAGTACATAATTTTTTTGAAACGTTGAAATAAAAGGTGGCAGACTTACCTACACCTTCTTTGCTTGATTTCTCTAAGGTTTTTCAAGTTGATTGTGATGCTAGTGGGAGTGCCATTTGAGTTGTCTTAAGTCACGAAGGAAGACCAGAAGCTTTCTATAATGAGAAGTTGAATGATGCTAAGAGAAGGTATTCATTTTATGAACATGAATTTTATGCTATTGTTCAAGCTTTGAAGAATTGGAGACATTATTTGATGCCTAAAGATTTTTTGTTGTACACTGATTGCAAAGCCTTGCAATATTTGGGAAGTTAGAACAAGTTGAACCAGAGACACATAAAGTGGGTAAAATATTTGCAAAATTTTTCCTTTGTATTAAAACATAAGAGTGGACAATCAAACAAATTTGTTGATGCTTTGAGCAGAAGAAGGAATTTGTTGACATAAATGAGAGTTGAAGTACTTGGTTTTGATGATTTGATACATTGGTATGAAATAGATCTCGATTTTGTAGAACCTTGGAAGGCTTGTACATAAGAACTA